>CM069062.1:19586228-20786228 GCA_035220775.1 Malus fusca
CTAGGATGGGTGACCTCCTGGGAAGTCCTCGTGTTGCATCCCCCCACCTCTTTTTGAATTTTCTCAGTAGAATATTTTTAGCGGCGTATTTATTAATTCCATTTTTTGAATTTCGAGGGATCGTCTTGGATAACTTTTGTTTGTCCAATTTCGTGCGATCGTTTGGAGCCGGCGGGATTTTCCAACGCGTAAAGGTTACGGGCAAAGAAAGGGTTATATACAATTACAAGTCGTAGAATAACGGATGCGATCATACCAACTCACATGCACCGGATCCCATCAGAACTCCGAGTTAAGCGAGTTTGGGCGGGAGTAGTACTAGGATGGGTGACCTCCTGGGAAGTCCTAGTGTTGCATCCCCCCACCTCTTTTTGAATTTTCTCAGTAGAATATTTTTAGCGGCGTATTTATTAATTCCATTTTTTGAATTTCGAGGGATCGTCTTGGATAACTTTTGTTTGTCCAATTTCGTGCGATCGTTTGGAGCCGGCGGGATTTTCCAAACGCGTAAAGGTTACGGGCAAAGAAAGGGTGATATACAATTACAAGTCGTAGAATAACGGATGCGATCATACCAACTCACATGCACCGGATTCCCATCAGAACTTCGAAGTTAAGCGAGTTTGGGCGAGAGTAGTACTAGGATGGGTGACCTCCCTGGGAAGTCCTCGTGTTGCATCCCCCCACCTCTTTTTGAATTTTTCTCAGTAGAATATTTTTAGCGGCGTATTTATTAATTCCATTTTTTGAATTTCGAGGGATCGTCTTGGATAACTTTTGTTTGTCCAATTTCGTGCGATCGTTTGGAGCCGGCGGGATTTTCCAACGCGTAAAGGTTACGGGCAAAGAAAGGGTTATATACAATTACAAGTCGTAGAAAAACGGATGCGATCATACCAACTCACATGCACCGGATCCCATCAGAACTCCGAAGTTAAGCGAGTTTTGGGCGAGAGTAGTACTAGGATGGGTGACCTCCTGGGAAGTCCTCGTGTTGCATCCCCCCACCTCTTTTTGAATTTTCTCAGTAGAATATTTTTAGCGGCGTACTTATTAATTCCATTTTTTGAATTTCGAGGGATCGTCTTGGATAACTTTTGTTTGTCCAATTTCGTGCGATCGTTTGGAGCCGGCGGGATTTTCCAACGCGTAAAGGTTACGGGCAAAGAAAGGGTTATATACAATTACAAGTCGTAGAATAACGGATGCGATCATACCAACTCACATGCACCGGATCCCATCAGAACTCCGAAGTTAAGCGAGTTTGGGCGGGAGTAGTACTAGGATGGGTGACCTCCTGGGAAGTCCTCGTGTTGCATCCCCCCACCTCTTTTTGAATTTTCTCAGTAGAATATTTTTAGCGGCGTATTTATTAATTCCATTTTTTGAATTTCGAGGGATCGTCTTGGATAACTTTTGTTTGTCCAATTTCGTGCGATCGTTTGGAGCCGGCGGGATTTTCCAACGCGTAAAGGTTACGGGCAAAGAAAGGGTTATATACAATTACAAGTCGTAGAATAACGGATGCGATCATACCAACTCACATGCACCGGATCCCATCAGAACTCCGAAGTTAAGCGAGTTTGGGCGGGAGTAGTACTAGGATGGGTGACCTCCTGGGAAGTCCTCGTGTTGCATCCCCCCACCTCTTTTTGAATTTTCTCAGTAGAATATTTTTAGCGGCGTATTTATTAATTCCATTTTTTTGAATTTCGAGGGATCGTCTTGGATAACTTTTGTTTGTCCAATTTCGTGCGATCGTTTGGAGCCGGCGGGATTTTCCAACGCGTAAAGGTTACGGGCAAAGAAAGGGTTATATACAATTACAAGTCGTAGAATAACGGATGCGATCATACCAACTCACATGCACCGGATCCCATCAGAACTCCGAAGTTAAGCGAGTTTGGGCGGGAGTAGTACTAGGATGGGTGACCTCCTGGGAAGTCCTCGTGTTGCATCACCCCACCTCTTTTTGAATTTTCTCAGTAGAATATTTTTAGCGGCGTATTTATTAATTCCATTTTTTGAATTTCGAGGGATCGTCTTGGATAACTTTTGTTTGTCCAATTTCGTGCGATCGTTTGGAGCCGGCGGGATTTTCCAACGCGTAAAGGTTACGGGCAAAGAAAGGGTTATATACAATTACAAGTCGTAGAATAACGGATGCGATCATACCAACTCACATGCACCGGATCCCATCAGAACTCCGAAGTTAAGCGAGTTTGGGCGGGAGTAGTACTAGGATGGGTGACCTCCTGGGAAGTCCTCGTGTTGCATCCCCCCACCTCTTTTTGAATTTTCTCAGTAGAATATTTTTAGCGGCGTATTTATTAATTCCATTTTTTGAATTTCGAGGGATCGTCTTGGATAACTTTTGTTTGTCCAATTTCGTGCGATCGTTTGGAGCCGGCGGGATTTTCCAACGCGTAAAGGTTACGGGCAAAGAAAGGGTTATATACAATTACAAGTCGTAGAATAACGGATGCGATCATACCAACTCACATGCACCGGATCCCATCAGAACTCCGAAGTTAAGCGAGTTTGGGCGGGAGTAGTACTAGGATGGGTGACCTCCTGGGAAGTCCTCGTGTTGCATCCCCCCACCTCTTTTTGAATTTTCTCAGTAGAATATTTTTAGCGGCGTATTTATTAATTCCATTTTTTGAATTTCGAGGGATCGTCTTGGATAACTTTTGTTTGTCCAATTTCGTGCGATCGTTTGGAGCCGGCGGGATTTTCCAACGCGTAAAGGTTACGGGCAAAGAAAGGGTTATATACAATTACAAGTCGTAGAATAACGGATGCGATCATACCAACTCACATGCACCGGATCCCATCAGAACTCCGAAGTTAAGCGAGTTTGGGCGGGAGTAGTACTAGGATGGGTGACCTCCTGGGAAGTCCTCGTGTTGCATCCCCCCACCTCTTTTTGAATTTTCTCAGTAGAATATTTTTAGCGGCGTATTTATTAATTCCATTTTTTGAATTTCGAGGGATCGTCTTGGATAACTTTTGTTTGTCCAATTTCGTGCGATCGTTTGGAGCCGGCGGGATTTTCCAACGCGTAAAGGTTACGGGCAAAGAAAGGGTTATATACAATTACAAGTCGTAGAATAACGGATGCGATCATACCAACTCACATGCACCGGATCCCATCAGAACTCCGAAGTTAAGCGAGTTTGGGCGGGAGTAGTACTAGGATGGGTGACCTCCTGGGAAGTCCTCGTGTTGCATCCCCCCACCTCTTTTTGAATTTTCTCAGTAGAATATTTTTAGCGGCGTATTTATTAATTCCATTTTTTGGAATTTCGAGGGATCGTCTTGGATAACTTTTGTTTGTCCAATTTCGTGCGATCGTTTGGAGCCGGCGGGATTTTCCAACGCGTAAAGGTTACGGGCAAAGAAAGGGTTATATACAATTACAAGTCGTAGAATAACGGATGCGATCATACCAACTCACATGCACCGGATCCCATCAGAACTCCGAAGTTAAGCGAGTTTGGGCGGGAGTAGTACTAGGATGGGTGACCTCCTGGGAAGTCCTCGTGTTGCATCCCCCCACCTCTTTTTGAATTTTCTCAGTAGAATATTTTTAGCGGCGTATTTATTAATTCCATTTTTTGAATTTCGAGGGATCGTCTTGGATAACTTTTGTTTGTCCAATTTCGTGCGATCGTTTGAAGCCGGCGGGATTTTCCAACGCGTAAAGGTTACGGGCAAAGAAAGGGGTTATATACAATTACAAGTCGTAGAATAACGGATGCGATCATACCAACTCACATGCACCGGATCCCATCAGAACTCCGAAGTTAAGCGAGTTTGGGCGGGAGTAGTACTAGGATGGGTGACCTCCTGGGAAGTCCTCGTGTTGCATCCCCCCACCTCTTTTTGAATTTTCTCAGTATAATATTTTTAGCGGCGTATTTATTAATTCCATTTTTTGAATTTCGAGGGATCGTCTTGGATAACTTTTGTTTGTCCAATTTCGTGCGATCGTTTGGAGCCGGCGGGATTTTCCAACGCGTAAAGGTTACGGGCAAAGAAAGGGTTATATACAATTACAAGTCGTAGAATAACGGATGCGATCATACCAACTCACATGCACCGGATCCCATCAGAACTCCGAAGTTAAGCGAGTTTGGGCGGGAGTAGTACTAGGATGGGTGACCTCCTGGGAAGTCCTCGTGTTGCATCCCCCCACCTCTTTTTGAATTTTCTCAGTAGAATATTTTTAGCGGCGTATTTATTAATTCCATTTTTTGAATTTCGAGGGATCGTCTTGGATAACTTTTGTTTGTCCAATTTCGTGCGATCGTTTGGAGCCGGCGGGATTTTCCAACGCGTAAAGGTTACGGGCAAAGAAAGGGTTATATACAATTACAAGTCGTAGAATAACGGATGCGATCATACCAACTCACATGCACCGGATCCCATCAGAACTCCGAAGTTAAGCGAGTTTGGGCGGGAGTAGTACTAGGATGGGTGACCTCCTGGGAAGTCCTCGTGTTGCATCCCCCCACCTCTTTTTGAATTTTCTCAGTAGAATATTTTTAGCGGCGTATTTATTAATTCCATTTTTTGAATTTCGAGGGATCGTCTTGGATAACTTTTGTTTGTCCAATTTCGTGCGATCGTTTGGAGCCGGCGGGATTTTCCAACGCGTAAAGGTTACGGGCAAAGAAAGGGTTATATACAATTACAAGTCGTAGAATAACGGATGCGATCATACCAACTCACATGCACCGGATCCCATCAGAACTTCGAAGTTAAGCGAGTTTGGGCGAGAGTAGTACTAGGATGGGTGACCTCCTGGGAAGTCCTCGTGTTGCATCCCCCCACCTCTTTTTGAATTTTCTCAGTAGAATATTTTTAGCGGCGTATTTATTAATTCCATTTTTTGAATTTCGAGGGATCGTCTTGGATAACTTTTGTTTGTCCAATTTCGTGCGATCGTTTGGAGCCGGCGGGATTTTCCAACGCGTAAAGGTTACGGGCAAAGAAAGGGTTATATACAATTACAAGTCGTAGAAAAACGGATGCGATCATACCAACTCACATGCACCGGATCCCATCAGAACTCCGAAGTTAAGCGAGTTTGGGCGAGAGTAGTACTAGGATGGGTGACCTCCTGGGAAGTCCTCGTGTTGCATCCCCCCACCTCTTTTTGAATTTTCTCAGTAGAATATTTTTAGCGGCGTATTTATTAATTCCATTTTTTGAATTTCGAGGGATCGTCTTGGATAACTTTTGTTTGTCCAATTTCGTGCGATCGTTTGGAGCCGGCGGGATTTTCCAACGCGTAAAGGTTACGGGCAAAGAAAGGGTTATATACAATTACAAGTCGTAGAATAACGGATGCGATCATACCAACTCACATGCCACCGGATCCCATCAGAACTCCGAAGTTAAGCCGAGTTTGGGCGGGAGTAGTACTAGGATGGGTGACCTCCTGGGAAGTCCTCGTGTTGCATCCCCCCACCTCTTTTTGAATTTTCTCAGTAGAATATTTTTAGCGGCGTATTTATTAATTCCATTTTTTGAATTTCGAGGGATCGTCTTGGATAACTTTTGTTTGTCCAATTTCGTGCGATCGTTTGGAGCCGGCAGGGATTTTCCAACGCGTAAAGGTTACGGGCAAAGAAAGGGTTATATACAATTACAAGTCGTAGAATAACGGATGCGATCATACCAACTCACATGCACCGGATCCCATCAGAACTCCGAAGTTAAGCGAGTTTGGGCGGGAGTAGTACTAGGATGGGTGACCTCCTGGGAAGTCCTCGTGTTGCATCCCCCCACCTCTTTTTGAATTTTCTCAGTAGAATATTTTTAGCGGCGTATTTATTAATTCCATTTTTTGAATTTCGAGGGATCGTCTTGGATAACTTTTGTTTGTCCAATTTCGTGCGATCGTTTGGAGCCGGCGGGATTTTCCAACGCGTAAAGGTTACGGGCAAAGAAAGGGTTATATACAATTACAAGTCGTAGAATAACGGATGCGATCATACCAACTCACATGCACCGGATCCCATCAGAACTCCGAAGTTAAGCGAGTTTGGGCGGGAGTAGTACTAGGATGGGTGACCTCCTGGGAAGTCCCTCGTGTTGCATCACCCCACCTCTTTTTGAATTTTCTCAGTAGAATATTTTTAGCGGCGTATTTATTAATTCCATTTTTTGAATTTCGAGGGATCGTCTTGGATAACTTTTGTTTGTCCAATTTCGTGCGATCGTTTGGAGCCGGCGGGATTTTCCAACGCGTAAAGGTTACGGGCAAAGAAAGGGTTATATACAATTACAAGTCGTAGAATAACGGATGCGATCATACCAACTCACATGCACCGGATCCCATCAGAACTCCGAAGTTAAGCGAGTTTGGGCGGGAGTAGTACTAGGATGGGTGACCTCCTGGGAAGTCCTCGTGTTGCATCCCCCCACCTCTTTTTGAATTTTCTCAGTAGAATATTTTTAGCGGCGTATTTATTAATTCCATTTTTTGAATTTCGAGGGATCGTCTTGGATAACTTTTGTTTGTCCAATTTCGTGCGATCGTTTGGAGCCGGCGGGATTTTCCAACGCGTAAAGGTTACGGGCAAAGAAAGGGTTATATACAATTACAAGTCGTAGAATAACGGATGCGATCATACCAACTCACATGCACCGGATCCCATCAGAACTCCGAAGTTAAGCGAGTTTGGGCGGGAGTAGTACTAGGATGGGTGACCTCCTGGGAAGTCCTCGTGTTGCATCCCCCCACCTCTTTTTGAATTTTCTCAGTAGAATATTTTTAGCGGCGTATTTATTAATTCCATTTTTTGAATTTCGAGGGATCGTCTTGGATAACTTTTGTTTGTCCAATTTCGTGCGATCGTTTGGAGCCGGCGGGATTTTCCAACGCGTAAAGGTTACGGGCAAAGAAAGGGTTATATACAATTACAAGTCGTAGAATAACGGATGCGATCATACCAACTCACATGCACCGGATCCCATCAGAACTCCGAAGTTAAGCGAGTTTGGGCGGGAGTAGTACTAGGATGGGTGACCTCCTGGGAAGTCCTCGTGTTGCATCCCCCCACCTCTTTTTGAATTTTCTCAGTAGAATATTTTTAGCGGCGTATTTATTAATTCCATTTTTTGAATTTCGAGGGATCGTCTTGGATAACTTTTGTTTGTCCAATTTCGTGCGATCGTTTGGAGCCGGCGGGATTTTCCAACGCGTAAAGGTTACGGGCAAAGAAAGGGTTATATACAATTACAAGTCGTAGAATAACGGATGCGATCATACCAACTCACATGCACCGGATCCCATCAGAACTCCGAAGTTAAGCGAGTTTGGGCGGGAGTAGTACTAGGATGTGGGTGACCTCCTGGGAAGTCCTCGTGTTGCATCCCCCCACCTCTTTTTGAATTTTCTCAGTAGAATATTTTTAGCGGCGTATTTATTAATTCCATTTTTGAATTTCGAGGGATCGTCTTGGATAACTTTTGTTTGTCCAATTTCGTGCGATCGTTTGAGCCGGCGGGATTTTCCAACGCGTAAAGGTTACGGGCAAAGAAAGGGTTATATACAATTACAAGTCGTAGAATAACGGATGCGATCATACCAACTCACATGCACCGGATCCCATCAGAACTCCGAAGTTAAGCGAGTTTGGGCGGGAGTAGTACTAGGATGGGGTGACCTCCTGGGAAGTCCTCGTGTTGCATCCCCCCACCTCTTTTTGAATTTTCTCAGTATAATATTTTTAGCGGCGTATTTATTAATTCCATTTTTTGAATTTCGAGGGATCGTCTTGGATAACTTTTGTTTGTCCAATTTCGTGCGATCGTTTGGAGCCGGCGGGATTTTCCAACGCGTAAAGGTTACGGGCAAAGAAAGGGTTATATACAATTACAAGTCGTAGAATAACGGATGCGATCATACCAACTCACATGCACCGGATCCCATCAGAACTCCGAAGTTAAGCGAGTTTGGGCGGGAGTAGTACTAGGATGGGTGACCTCCTGGGAAGTCCTCGTGTTGCATCCCCCCACCTTTTTTGAATTTTCTCAGTAGAATATTTTTAGCGGCGTATTTATTAATTCCATTTTTTGAATTTCGAGGGATCGTCTTGGATAACTTTTGTTTGTCCAATTTCGTGCGATCGTTTGGAGCCGGCGGGATTTTCCAACGCGTAAAGGTTACGGGCAAAGAAAGGGTTATATACAATTACAAGTCGTAGAATAACGGATGCGATCATACCAACTCACATGCACCGGATCCCATCAGAACTCCGAAGTTAAGCGAGTTTGGGCGGGAGTAGTACTAGGATGGGTGACCTCCTGGGAAGTCCTCGTGTTGCATCCCCCCACCTCTTTTTGAATTTTCTCAGTAGAATATTTTTAGCGGCGTATTTATTAATTCCATTTTTTTGAATTTCGAGGGATCGTCTTGGATAACTTTTGTTTGTCCAATTTCGTGCGATCGTTTGGAGCCGGCGGGATTTTCCAACGCGTAAAGGTTACGGGCAAAGAAAGGGTTATATACAATTACAAGTCGTAGAATAACGGATGCGATCATACCAACTCACATGCACCGGATCCCATCAGAACTCCGAAGTTAAGCGAGTTTGGGCGGGAGTAGTACTAGGATGGGTGACCTCCTGGGAAGTCCTCGTGTTGCATCCCCCCACCTCTTTTTGAATTTTCTCAGTAGAATATTTTTAGCGGCGTATTTATTAATTCCATTTTTTGAATTTCGAGGGATCGTCTTGGATAACTTTTGTTTGTCCAATTTCGTGCGATCGTTTGAAGCCGGCGGGATTTTCCAACGCGTAAAGGTTACGGGCAAAGAAAGGGTTATATACAATTACAAGTCGTAGAATAACGGATGCGATCATACCAACTCACATGCACCGGATCCCATCAGAACTCCGAAGTTAAGCGAGTTTGGGCGGGAGTAGTACTAGGATGGGTGACCTCCTGGGAAGTCCTCGTGTTGCATCCCCCCACCTCTTTTTGAATTTTCTCAGTAGAATATTTTTAGCGGCGTATTTATTAATTCCATTTTTTGAATTTCGAGGGATCGTCTTGGATAACTTTTGTTTGTCCAATTTCGTGCGATCGTTTGGAGCCGGCGGGATTTTCCAACGCGTAAAGGTTACGGGGCAAAGAAAAGGGTTATATACAATTACAAGTCGTAGAATAACGGATGCGATCATACCAACTCACATGCACCGGATCCCATCAGAACTCCGAAGTTAAGCGAGTTTGGGCGGGAGTAGTACTAGGATGGGTGACCTCCTGGGAAGTCCTCGTGTTGCATCCCCCCACCTCTTTTTGAATTTTCTCAGTAGAATATTTTTAGCGGCGTATTTATTAATTCCATTTTTTGAATTTCGAGGGATCGTCTTGGATAACTTTTGTTTGTCCAATTTCGTGCGATCGTTTGGAGCCGGCGGGATTTTCCAACGCGTAAAGGTTACGGGCAAAGAAAGGGTTATATACAATTACAAGTCGTAGAATAACGGATGCGATCATACCAACTCACATGCACCGGATCCCATCAGAACTCCGAAGTTAAGCGAGTTTGGGCGGGAGTAGTACTAGGATGGGTGACCTCCTGGGAAGTCCTCGTGTTGCATCCCCCCACCTCTTTTTGAATTTTCTCAGTAGAATATTTTTAGCGGCGTATTTATTAATTCCATTTTTTGAATTTCGAGGGATCGTCTTGGATAACTTTTGTTTGTCCAATTTCGTGCGATCGTTTGGAGCCGGCGGGATTTTCCAACGCGTAAAGGTTACGGGCAAAGAAAGGGTTATATACAATTACAAGTCGTAGAATAACGGATGCGATCATACCAACTCACATGCACCGGATCCCATCAGAACTTCGAAGTTAAGCGAGTTTGGGCGAGAGTAGTACTAGGATGGGTGACCTCCTGGGAAGTCCTCGTGTTGCATCCCCCCACCTCTTTTTGAATTTTCTCAGTAGAATATTTTTAGCGGCGTATTTATGAATTCCATTTTTTGAATTTCGAGGGATCGTCTTGGATAACTTTTGTTTGTCCAATTTCGTGCGATCGTTTGGAGCCGGCGGGATTTTCCAACGCGTAAAGGTTACGGGCAAAGAAAGGGTTATATACAATTACAAGTCGTAGAAAAACGGATGCGATCATACCAACTCACATGCACCGGATCCCATCAGAACTCCGAAGTTAAGCGAGTTTGGGCGAGAGTAGTACTAGGATGGGTGACCTCCTGGGAAGTCCTCGTGTTGCATCCCCCCACCTCTTTTTGAATTTTCTCAGTAGAATATTTTTAGCGGCGTATTTATTAATTCCATTTTTTGAATTTCGAGGGATCGTCTTGGATAACTTTTGTTTGTCCAATTTCGTGCGATCGTTTGGAGCCGGCGGGATTTTCCAACGCGTAAAGGTTACGGGCAAAGAAAGGGTTATATACAATTACAAGTCGTAGAATAACGGATGCGATCATACCAACTCACATGCACCGGATCCCATCAGAACTCCGAAGTTAAGCGAGTTTGGGCGGGAGTAGTACTAGGATGGGTGACCTCCTGGGAAGTCCTCGTGTTGCATCCCCCCACCTCTTTTTGAATTTTCTCAGTAGAATATTTTTAGCGGCGTATTTATTAATTCCATTTTTTGAATTTCGAGGGATCGTCTTGGATAACTTTTGTTTGTCCAATTTCGTGCGATCGTTTGGAGCCGGCGGGATTTTCCAACGCGTAAAGGTTACGGGCAAAGAAAGGGTTATATACAATTACAAGTCGTAGAATAACGGATGCGATCATACCAACTCACATGCACCGGATCCCATCAGAACTCCGAAGTTAAGCGAGTTTGGGCGGGAGTAGTACTAGGATGGGTGACCTCCTGGGAAGTCCTCGTGTTGCATCCCCCCACCTCTTTTTGAATTTTCTCAGTAGAATATTTTTAGCGGCGTATTTATTAATTCCATTTTTTGAATTTCGAGGGATCGTCTTGGATAACTTTTGTTTGTCCAATTTCGTGCGATCGTTTGGAGCCGGCGGGATTTTCCAACGCGTAAAGGTTACGGGCAAAGAAAGGGTTATATACAATTACAAGTCGTAGAATAACGGATGCGATCATACCAACTCACATGCACCGGATCCCATCAGAACTCCGAAGTTAAGCGAGTTTGGGCGGGAGTAGTACTAGGATGGGTGACCTCCTGGGAAGTCCTCGTGTTGCATCACCCCACCTCTTTTTGAATTTTCTCAGTAGAATATTTTTAGCGGCGTATTTATTAATTCCATTTTTTGAATTTCGAGGGATCGTCTTGGATAACTTTTGTTTGTCCAATTTCGTGCGATCGTTTGGAGCCGGCGGGATTTTCCAACGCGTAAAGGTTACGGGCAAAGAAAGGGTTATATACAATTACAAGTCGTAGAATAACGGATGCGATCATACCAACTCACATGCACCGGATCCCATCAGAACTCCGAAGTTAAGCGAGTTTGGGCGGGAGTAGTACTAGGATGGGTGACCTCCTGGGAAGTCCTCGTGTTGCATCCCCCCACCTCTTTTTGAATTTTCTCAGTAGAATATTTTTAGCGGCGTATTTATTAATTCCATTTTTTGAATTTCGAGGGATCGTCTTGGATAACTTTTGTTTGTCCAATTTCGTGCGATCGTTTGGAGCCGGCGGGATTTTCCAACGCGTAAAGGTTACGGGCAAAGAAAGGGTTATATACAATTACAAGTCGTAGAATAACGGATGCGATCATACCAACTCACATGCACCGGATCCCATCAGAACTCCGAAGTTAAGCGAGTTTGGGCGGGAGTAGTACTAGGATGGGTGACCTCCTGGGAAGTCCTCGTGTTGCATCCCCCCACCTCTTTTTGAATTTTCTCAGTAGAATATTTTTAGCGGCGTATTTATTAATTCCATTTTTTGAATTTCGAGGGATCGTCTTGGATAACTTTTGTTTGTCCAATTTCGTGCGATCGTTTGGAGCCGGCGGGATTTTCCAACGCGTAAAGGTTACGGGCAAAGAAAGGGTTATATACAATTACAAGTCGTAGAATAACGGATGCGATCATACCAACTCACATGCACCGGATCCCATCAGAACTCCGAAGTTAAGCGAGTTTGGGCGGGAGTAGTACTAGGATGGGTGACCTCCTGGGAAGTCCTCGTGTTGCATCCCCCCACCTCTTTTTGAATTTTCTCAGTAGAATATTTTTAGCGGCGTATTTATTAATTCCATTTTTTGAATTTCGAGGGATCGTCTTGGATAACTTTTGTTTGTCCAATTTCGTGCGATCGTTTGGAGCCGGCGGGATTTTCCAACGCGTAAAGGTTACGGGCAAAGAAAGGGTTATATACAATTACAAGTCGTAGAATAACGGATGCGATCATACCAACTCACATGCACCGGATCCCATCAGAACTCCGAAGTTAAGCGAGTTTGGGCGGGAGTAGTACTAGGATGGGTGACCTCCTGGGAAGTCCTCGTGTTGCATCCCCCCACCTCTTTTTGAATTTTCTCAGTAGAATATTTTTAGCGGCGTATTTATTAATTCCATTTTTTGAATTTCGAGAGATCGTCTTGGATAACTTTTGTTTGTCCAATTTCGTGCGATCGTTTGAAGCCGGCGGGATTTTCCAACGCGTAAAGGTTACGGGCAAAGAAAGGGTTATATACAATTACAAGTCGTAGAATAACGGATGCGATCATACCAACTCACATGCACCGGATCCCATCAGAACTCCGAAGTTAAGCGAGTTTGGGCGGGAGTAGTACTAGGATGGGTGACCTCCTGGGAAGTCCTCGTGTTGCATCCCCCCACCTCTTTTTGAATTTTCTCAGTATAATATTTTTAGCGGCGTATTTATTAATTCCATTTTTTGAATTTCGAGGGATCGTCTTGGATAACTTTTGTTTGTCCAATTTCGTGCGATCGTTTGGAGCCGGCGGGATTTTCCAACGCGTAAAGGTTACGGGCAAAGAAAGGGTTATATACAATTACAAGTCGTAGAATAACGGATGCGATCATACCAACTCACATGCACCGGATCCCATCAGAACTCCGAAGTTAAGCGAGTTTGGGCGGGAGTAGTACTAGGATGGGTGACCTCCTGGGAAGTCCTCGTGTTGCATCCCCCCACCTCTTTTTGAATTTTCTCAGTAGAATATTTTTAGCGGCGTATTTATTAATTCCATTTTTTGAATTTCGAGGGATCGTCTTGGATAACTTTTGTTTGTCCAATTTCGTGCGATCGTTTGGAGCCGGCGGGATTTTCCAACGCGTAAAGGTTACGGGCAAAGAAAGGGTTATATACAATTACAAGTCGTAGAATAACGGATGCGATCATACCAACTCACATGCACCGGATCCCATCAGAACTCCGAAGTTAAGCGAGTTTGGGCGGGAGTAGTACTAGGATGGGTGACCTCCTGGGAAGTCCTCGTGTTGCATCCCCCCACCTCTTTTTGAATTTTCTCAGTAGAATATTTTTAGCGGCGTATTTATTAATTCCATTTTTTGAATTTCGAGGGATCGTCTTGGATAACTTTTGTTTGTCCAATTTCGTGCGATCGTTTGGAGCCGGCGGGATTTTCCAACGCGTAAAGGTTACGGGCAAAGAAAGGGTTATATACAATTACAAGTCGTAGAATAACGGATGCGATCATACCAACTCACATGCACCGGATCCCATCAGAACTCCGAAGTTAAGCGAGTTTGGGCGGGAGTAGTACTAGGATGGGTGACCTCCTGGGAAGTCCTCGTGTTGCATCCCCCCACCTCTTTTTGAATTTTCTCAGTAGAATATTTTTAGCGGCGTATTTATTAATTCCATTTTTTGAATTTCGAGGGATCGTCTTGGATAACTTTTGTTTGTCCAATTTCGTGCGATCGTTTGGAGCCGGCGGGATTTTCCAACGCGTAAAGGTTACGGGCAAAGAAAGGGTTATATACAATTACAAGTCGAAGAATAACGGATGCGATCATACCAACTCACATGCACCGGATCCCATCAGAACTCCGAAGTTAAGCGAGTTTGGGCGGGAGTAGTACTAGGATGGGTGACCTCCTGGGAAGTCCTCGTGTTGCATCACCCCACCTCTTTTTGAATTTTCTCAGTAGAATATTTTTAGCGGCGTATTTATTAATTCCATTTTTTGAATTTCGAGGGATCGTCTTGGATAACTTTTGTTTGTCCAATTTCGTGCGATCGTTTGGAGCCGGCGGGATTTTCCAACGCGTAAAGGTTACGGGCAAAGAAAGGGTTATATACAATTACAAGTCGTAGAATAACGGATGCGATCATACCAACTCACATGCACCGGATCCCATCAGAACTCCGAAGTTAAGCGAGTTTGGGCGGGAGTAGTACTAGGATGGGTGACCTCCTGGGAAGTCCTCGTGTTGCATCCCCCCACCTCTTTTTGAATTTTCTCAGTAGAATATTTTTAGCGGCGTATTTATTAATTCCATTTTTTGAATTTCGAGGGATCGTCTTGGATAACTTTTGTTTGTCCAATTTCGTGCGATCGTTTGGAGCCGGCGGGATTTTCCAACGCGTAAAGGTTACGGGCAAAGAAAGGGTTATATACAATTACAAGTCGTAGAATAACGGATGCGATCATACCAACTCACATGCACCGGATCCCATCAGAACTCCGAAGTTAAGCGAGTTTGGGCGGGAGTAGTACTAGGATGGGTGACCTCCTGGGAAGTCCTCGTGTTGCATCACCCCACCTCTTTTTGAATTTTCTCAGTAGAATATTTTTAGCGGCGTATTTATTAATTCCATTTTTTGAATTTCGAGGGATCGTCTTGGATAACTTTTGTTTGTCCAATTTCGTGCGATCGTTTGGAGCCGGCGGGATTTTCCAACGCGTAAAGGTTACGGGCAAAGAAAGGGTTATATACAATTACAAGTCGTAGAATAACGGATGCGATCATACCAACTCACATGCACCGGATCCCATCAGAACTCCGAAGTTAAGCGAGTTTGGGCGGGAGTAGTACTAGGATGGGTGACCTCCTGGGAAGTCCTCGTGTTGCATCCCCCCACCTCTTTTTGAATTTTCTCAGTATAATATTTTTAGCGGCGTATTTATTAATTCCATTTTTTGAATTTCGAGGGATCGTCTTGGATAACTTTTGTTTGTCCAATTTCGTGCGATCGTTTGGAGCCGGCGGGATTTTCCAACGCGTAAAGGTTACGGGCAAAGAAAGGGTTATATACAATTACAAGTCGTAGAATAACGGATGCGATCATACCAACTCACATGCACCGGATCCCATCAGAACTCCGAAGTTAAGCGAGTTTGGGCGGGAGTAGTACTAGGATGGGTGACCTCCTGGGAAGTCCTCGTGTTGCATCCCCCCACCTCTTTTTGAATTTTCTCAGTAGAATATTTTTAGCGGCGTATTTATTAATTCCATTTTTTGAATTTCGAGGGATCGTCTTGGATAACTTTTGTTTGTCCAATTTCGTGCGATCGTTTGGAGCCGGCGGGATTTTCCAACGCGTAAAGGTTACGGGCAAAGAAAGGGTTATATACAATTACAAGTCGTAGAATAACGGATGCGATCATACCAACTCACATGCACCGGATCCCATCAGAACTCCGAAGTTAAGCGAGTTTGGGCGGGAGTAGTACTAGGATGGGTGACCTCCTGGGAAGTCCTCGTGTTGCATCCCCCCACCTCTTTTTGAATTTTCTCAGTAGAATATTTTTAGCGGCGTATTTATTAATTCCATTTTTTGAATTTCGAGGGATCGTCTTGGATAACTTTTGTTTGTCCAATTTCGTGCGATCGTTTGGAGCCGGCGGGATTTTCCAACGCGTAAAGGTTACGGGCAAAGAAAGGGTTATATACAATTACAAGTCGTAGAATAACGGATGCGATCATACCAACTCACATGCACCGGATCCCATCAGAACTCCGAAGTTAAGCGAGTTTGGGCGGGAGTAGTACTAGGATGGGTGACCTCCTGGGAAGTCCTCGTGTTGCATCCCCCCACCTCTTTTTGAATTTTCTCAGTAGAATATTTTTAGCGGCGTATTTATTAATTCCATTTTTTGAATTTCGAGGGATCGTCTTGGATAACTTTTGTTTGTCCAATTTCGTGCGATCGTTTGGAGCCGGCGGGATTTTCCAACGCGTAAAGGTTACGGGCAAAGAAAGGGTTATATACAATTACAAGTCGTAGAATAACGGATGCGATCATACCAACTCACATGCACCGGATCCCATCAGAACTCCGAAGTTAAGCGAGTTTGGGCGGGAGTAGTACTAGGATGGGTGACCTCCTGGGAAGTCCTCGTGTTGCATCCCCCCACCTATTTTTGAATTTTCTCAGTAGAATATTTTTAGCGGCGTATTTATTAATTCCATTTTTTGAATTTCGAGGGATCGTCTTGGATAACTTTTGTTTGTCCAATTTCGTGCGATCGTTTGGAGCCGGCGGGATTTTCCAACGCGTAAAGGTTACGGGCAAAGAAAGGGTTATATACAATTACAAGTCGTAGAATAACGGATGCGATCATACCAACTCACATGCACCGGATCCCATCAGAACTCCGAAGTTAAGCGAGTTTGGGCGGGAGTAGTACTAGGATGGGTGACCTCCTGGGAAGTCCTCGTGTTGCATCCCCCCACCTATTTTTGAATTTTCTCAGTAGAATATTTTTAGCGGCGTATTTATTAATTCCATTTTTTGAATTTCGAGGGATCGTCTTGGATAACTTTTGTTTGTCCAATTTCGTGCGATCGTTTGGAGCCGGCGGGATTTTCCAACGCGTAAAGGTTACGGGCAAAGAAAGGGTTATATACAATTACAAGTCGTAGAATAACGGATGCGATCATACCAACTCACATGCACCGGATCCCATCAGAACTCCGAAGTTAAGCGAGTTTGGGCGGGAGTAGTACTAGGATGGGTGACCTCCTGGGAAGTCCTCGTGTTGCATCCCCCCACCTCTTTTTGAATTTTCTCAGTAGAATATTTTTAGCGGCGTATTTATTAATTCCATTTTTTGAATTTCGAGGGATCGTCTTGGATAACTTTTGTTTGTCCAATTTCGTGCGATCGTTTGGAGCCGGCGGGATTTTCCAACGCGTAAAGGTTACGGGCAAAGAAAGGGTTATATACAATTACAAGTCGTAGAATAACGGATGCGATCATACCAACTCACATGCACCGGATCCCATCAGAACTCCGAAGTTAAGCGAGTTTGGGCGGGAGTAGTACTAGGATGGGTGACCTCCTGGGAAGTCCTCGTGTTGCATCCCCCCACCTCTTTTTGAATTTTCTCAGTAGAATATTTTTAGCGGCGTATTTATTAATTCCATTTTTTGAATTTCGAGGGATCGTCTTGGATAACTTTTGTTTGTCCAATTTCGTGCGATCGTTTGGAGCCGGCGGGATTTTCCAACGCGTAAAGGTTACGGGCAAAGAAAGGGTTATATACAATTACAAGTCGTAGAATAACGGATGCGATCATACCAACTCACATGCACCGGATCCCATCAGAACTCCGAAGTTAAGCGAGTTTGGGCGGGAGTAGTACTAGGATGGGTGACCTCCTGGGAAGTCCTCGTGTTGCATCCCCCCACCTCTTTTTGAATTTTCTCAGTAGAATATTTTTAGCGGCGTATTTATTAATTCCATTTTTTGAATTTCGAGGGATCGTCTTGGATAACTTTTGTTTGTCCAATTTCGTGCGATCGTTTGGAGCCGGCGGGATTTTCCAACGCGTAAAGGTTACGGGCAAAGAAAGGGTTATATACAATTACAAGTCGTAGAATAACGGATGCGATCATACCAACTCACATGCACCGGATCCCATCAGAACTCCGAAGTTAAGCGAGTTTGGGCGGGAGTAGTACTAGGATGGGTGACCTCCTGGGAAGTCCTCGTGTTGCATCCCCCCACCTATTTTTGAATTTTCTCAGTAGAATATTTTTAGCGGCGTATTTATTAATTCCATTTTTTGAATTTCGAGGGATCGTCTTGGATAACTTTTGTTTGTCCAATTTCGTGCGATCGTTTGGAGCCGGCGGGATTTTCCAACGCGTAAAGGTTACGGGCAAAGAAAGGGTTATATACAATTACAAGTCGTAGAATAACGGATGCGATCATACCAACTCACATGCACCGGATCCCATCAGAACTCCGAAGTTAAGCGAGTTTGGGCGGGAGTAGTACTAGGATGGGTGACCTCCTGGGAAGTCCTCGTGTTGCATCCCCCCACCTCTTTTTGAATTTTCTCAGTAGAATATTTTTAGCGGCGTATTTATTAATTCCATTTTTTGAATTTCGAGGGATCGTCTTGGATAACTTTTGTTTGTCCAATTTCGTGCGATCGTTTGGAGCCGGCGGGATTTTCCAACGCGTAAAGGTTACGGGCAAAGAAAGGGTTATATACAATTACAAGTCGTAGAATAACGGATGCGATCATACCAACTCACATGCACCGGATCCCATCAGAACTCCGAAGTTAAGCGAGTTTGGGCGGGAGTAGTACTAGGATGGGTGACCTCCTGGGAAGTCCTCGTGTTGCATCCCCCCACCTCTTTTTGAATTTTCTCAGTAGAATATTTTTAGCGGCGTATTTATTAATTCCATTTTTTGAATTTCGAGGGATCGTCTTGGATAACTTTTGTTTGTCCAATTTCGTGCGATCGTTTGGAGCCGGCGGGATTTTCCAACGCGTAAAGGTTACGGGCAAAGAAAGGGTTATATACAATTACAAGTCGTAGAATAACGGATGCGATCATACCAACTCACATGCACCGGATCCCATCAGAACTCCGAAGTTAAGCGAGTTTGGGCGGGAGTAGTACTAGGATGGGTGACCTCCTGGGAAGTCCTCGTGTTGCATCCCCCCACCTCTTTTTGAATTTTCTCAGTAGAATATTTTTAGCGGCGTATTTATTAATTCCATTTTTTGAATTTCGAGGGATCGTCTTGGATAACTTTTGTTTGTCCAATTTCGTGCGATCGTTTGGAGCCGGCGGGATTTTCCAACGCGTAAAGGTTACGGGCAAAGAAAGGGTTATATACAATTACAAGTCGTAGAATAACGGATGCGATCATACCAACTCACATGCACCGGATCCCATCAGAACTCCGAAGTTAAGCGAGTTTGGGCGGGAGTAGTACTAGGATGGGTGACCTCCTGGGAAGTCCTCGTGTTGCATCCCCCCACCTATTTTTGAATTTTCTCAGTAGAATATTTTTAGCGGCGTATTTATTAATTCCATTTTTTGAATTTCGAGGGATCGTCTTGGATAACTTTTGTTTGTCCAATTTCGTGCGATCGTTTGGAGCCGGCGGGATTTTCCAACGCGTAAAGGTTACGGGCAAAGAAAGGGTTATATACAATTACAAGTCGTAGAATAACGGATGCGATCATACCAACTCACATGCACCGGATCCCATCAGAACTCCGAAGTTAAGCGAGTTTGGGCGGGAGTAGTACTAGGATGGGTGACCTCCTGGGAAGTCCTCGTGTTGCATCCCCCCACCTCTTTTTGAATTTTCTCAGTAGAATATTTTTAGCGGCGTATTTATTAATTCCATTTTTTGAATTTCGAGGGATCGTCTTGGATAACTTTTGTTTGTCCAATTTCGTGCGATCGTTTGGAGCCGGCGGGATTTTCCAACGCGTAAAGGTTACGGGCAAAGAAAGGGTTATATACAATTACAAGTCGTAGAATAACGGATGCGATCATACCAACTCACATGCACCGGATCCCATCAGAACTCCGAAGTTAAGCGAGTTTGGGCGGGAGTAGTACTAGGATGGGTGACCTCCTGGGAAGTCCTCGTGTTGCATCCCCCCACCTCTTTTTGAATTTTCTCAGTAGAATATTTTTAGCGGCGTATTTATTAATTCCATTTTTTGAATTTCGAGGGATCGTCTTGGATAACTTTTGTTTGTCCAATTTCGTGCGATCGTTTGGAGCCGGCGGGATTTTCCAACGCGTAAAGGTTACGGGCAAAGAAAGGGTTATATACAATTACAAGTCGTAGAATAACGGATGCGATCATACCAACTCACATGCACCGGATCCCATCAGAACTCCGAAGTTAAGCGAGTTTGGGCGGGAGTAGTACTAGGATGGGTGACCTCCTGGGAAGTCCTCGTGTTGCATCCCCCCACCTCTTTTTGAATTTTCTCAGTAGAATATTTTTAGCGGCGTATTTATTAATTCCATTTTTTGAATTTCGAGGGATCGTCTTGGATAACTTTTGTTTGTCCAATTTCGTGCGATCGTTTGGAGCCGGCGGGATTTTCCAACGCGTAAAGGTTACGGGCAAAGAAAGGGTTATATACAATTACAAGTCGTAGAATAACGGATGCGATCATACCAACTCACATGCACCGGATCCCATCAGAACTCCGAAGTTAAGCGAGTTTGGGCGGGAGTAGTACTAGGATGGGTGACCTCCTGGGAAGTCCTCGTGTTGCATCCCCCCACCTATTTTTGAATTTTCTCAGTAGAATATTTTTAGCGGCGTATTTATTAATTCCATTTTTTGAATTTCGAGGGATCGTCTTGGATAACTTTTGTTTGTCCAATTTCGTGCGATCGTTTGGAGCCGGCGGGATTTTCCAACGCGTAAAGGTTACGGGCAAAGAAAGGGTTATATACAATTACAAGTCGTAGAATAACGGATGCGATCATACCAACTCACATGCACCGGATCCCATCAGAACTCCGAAGTTAAGCGAGTTTGGGCGAGAGTAGTACTAGGATGGGTGACCTCCTGGGAAGTCCTCGTGTTGCATCCCCCCACCTCTTTTTGAATTTTCTCAGTAGAATATTTTTAGCGGCGTATTTATTAATTCCATTTTTTGAATTTCGAGGGATCGTCTTGGATAACTTTTGTTTGTCCAATTTCGTGCGATCGTTTGGAGCCGGCGGGATTTTCCAACGCGTAAAGGTTACGGGCAAAGAAAGGGTTATATACAATTACAAGTCGTAGAATAACGGATGCGATCATACCAACTCACATGCACCGGATCCCATCAGAACTCCGAAGTTAAGCGAGTTTGGGCGGGAGTAGTACTAGGATGGGTGACCTCCTGGGAAGTCCTCGTGTTGCATCCCCCCACCTCTTTTTGAATTTTCTCAGTAGAATATTTTTAGCGGCGTATTTATTAATTCCATTTTTTGAATTTCGAGGGATCGTCTTGGATAACTTTTGTTTGTCCAATTTCGTGCGATCGTTTGGAGCCGGCGGGATTTTCCAACGCGTAAAGGTTACGGGCAAAGAAAGGGTTATATACAATTACAAGTCGTAGAATAACGGATGCGATCATACCAACTCACATGCACCGGATCCCATCAGAACTCCGAAGTTAAGCGAGTTTGGGCGGGAGTAGTACTAGGATGGGTGACCTCCTGGGAAGTCCTCGTGTTGCATCCCCCCACCTCTTTTTGAATTTTCTCAGTAGAATATTTTTAGCGGCGTATTTATTAATTCCATTTTTTGAATTTCGAGGGATCGTCTTGGATAACTTTTGTTTGTCCAATTTCGTGCGATCGTTTGGAGCCGGCGGGATTTTCCAACGCGTAAAGGTTACGGGCAAAGAAAGGGTTATATACAATTACAAGTCGTAGAATAACGGATGCGATCATACCAACTCACATGCACCGGATCCCATCAGAACTCCGAAGTTAAGCGAGTTTGGGCGGGAGTAGTACTAGGATGGGTGACCTCCTGGGAAGTCCTCGTGTTGCATCCCCCCACCTCTTTTTGAATTTTCTCAGTAGAATATTTTTAGCGGCGTATTTATTAATTCCATTTTTTGAATTTCGAGGGATCGTCTTGGATAACTTTTGTTTGTCCAATTTCGTGCGATCGTTTGGAGCCGGCGGGATTTTCCAACGCGTAAAGGTTACGGGCAAAGAAAGGGTTATATACAATTACAAGTCGTAGAATAACGGATGCGATCATACCAACTCACATGCACCGGATCCCATCAGAACTCCGAAGTTAAGCGAGTTTGGGCGGGAGTAGTACTAGGATGGGTGACCTCCTGGGAAGTCCTCGTGTTGCATCCCCCCACCTCTTTTTGAATTTTCTCAGTAGAATATTTTTAGCGGCGTATTTATTAATTCCATTTTTTGAATTTCGAGGGATCGTCTTGGATAACTTTTGTTTGTCCAATTTCGTGCGATCGTTTGGAGCCGGCGGGATTTTCCAACGCGTAAAGGTTACGGGCAAAGAAAGGGTTATATACAATTACAAGTCGTAGAATAACGGATGCGATCATACCAACTCACATGCACCGGATCCCATCAGAACTCCGAAGTTAAGCGAGTTTGGGCGGGAGTAGTACTAGGATGGGTGACCTCCTGGGAAGTCCTCGTGTTGCATCCCCCCACCTCTTTTTGAATTTTCTCAGTAGAATATTTTTAGCGGCGTATTTATTAATTCCATTTTTTGAATTTCGAGGGATCGTCTTGGATAACTTTTGTTTGTCCAATTTCGTGCGATCGTTTGGAGCCGGCGGGATTTTCCAACGCGTAAAGGTTACGGGCAAAGAAAGGGTTATATACAATTACAAGTCGTAGAATAACGGATGCGATCATACCAACTCACATGCACCGGATCCCATCAGAACTCCGAAGTTAAGCGAGTTTGGGCGGGAGTAGTACTAGGATGGGTGACCTCCTGGGAAGTCCTCGTGTTGCATCCCCCCACCTCTTTTTGAATTTTCTCAGTAGAATATTTTTAGCGGCGTATTTATTAATTCCATTTTTTGAATTTCGAGGGATCGTCTTGGATAACTTTTGTTTGTCCAATTTCGTGCGATCGTTTGGAGCCGGCGGGATTTTCCAACGCGTAAAGGTTACGGGCAAAGAAAGGGTTATATACAATTACAAGTCGTAGAATAACGGATGCGATCATACCAACTCACATGCACCGGATCCCATCAGAACTCCGAAGTTAAGCGAGTTTGGGCGGGAGTAGTACTAGGATGGGTGACCTCCTGGGAAGTCCTCGTGTTGCATCCCCCCACCTCTTTTTGAATTTTCTCAGTAGAATATTTTTAGCGGCGTATTTATTAATTCCATTTTTTGAATTTCGAGGGATCGTCTTGGATAACTTTTGTTTGTCCAATTTCGTGCGATCGTTTGGAGCCGGCGGGATTTTCCAACGCGTAAAGGTTACGGGCAAAGAAAGGGTTATATACAATTACAAGTCGTAGAATAACGGATGCGATCATACCAACTCACATGCACCGGATCCCATCAGAACTCCGAAGTTAAGCGAGTTTGGGCGGGAGTAGTACTAGGATGGGTGACCTCCTGGGAAGTCCTCGTGTTGCATCCCCCCACCTCTTTTTGAATTTTCTCAGTAGAATATTTTTAGCGGCGTATTTATTAATTCCATTTTTTGAATTTCGAGGGATCGTCTTGGATAACTTTTGTTTGTCCAATTTCGTGCGATCGTTTGGAGCCGGCGGGATTTTCCAACGCGTAAAGGTTACGGGCAAAGAAAGGGTTATATACAATTACAAGTCGTAGAATAACGGATGCGATCATACCAACTCACATGCACCGGATCCCATCAGAACTCCGAAGTTAAGCGAGTTTGGGCGGGAGTAGTACTAGGATGGGTGACCTCCTGGGAAGTCCTCGTGTTGCATCACCCCACCTCTTTTTGAATTTTCTCAGTAGAATATTTTTAGCGGCGTATTTATTAATTCCATTTTTTGAATTTCGAGGGATCGTCTTGGATAACTTTTGTTTGTCCAATTTCGTGCGATCGTTTGGAGCCGGCGGGATTTTCCAACGCGTAAAGGTTACGGGCAAAGAAAGGGTTATATACAATTACAAGTCGTAGAATAACGGATGCGATCATACCAACTCACATGCACCGGATCCCATCAGAACTCCGAAGTTAAGCGAGTTTGGGCGGGAGTAGTACTAGGATGGGTGACCTCCTGGGAAGTCCTCGTGTTGCATCCCCCCACCTCTTTTTGAATTTTCTCAGTAGAATATTTTTAGCGGCGTATTTATTAATTCCATTTTTTGAATTTCGAGGGATCGTCTTGGATAACTTTTGTTTGTCCAATTTCGTGCGATCGTTTGGAGCCGGCGGGATTTTCCAACGCGTAAAGGTTACGGGCAAAGAAAGGGTTATATACAATTACAAGTCGTAGAATAACGGATGCGATCATACCAACTCACATGCACCGGATCCCATCAGAACTCCGAAGTTAAGCGAGTTTGGGCGGGAGTAGTACTAGGATGGGTGACCTCCTGGGAAGTCCTCGTGTTGCATCCCCCCACCTCTTTTTGAATTTTCTCAGTAGAATATTTTTAGCGGCGTATTTATTAATTCCATTTTTTGAATTTCGAGGGATCGTCTTGGATAACTTTTGTTTGTCCAATTTCGTGCGATCGTTTGGAGCCGGCGGGATTTTCCAACGCGTAAAGGTTACGGGCAAAGAAAGGGTTATATACAATTACAAGTCGTAGAATAACGGATGCGATCATACCAACTCACATGCACCGGATCCCATCAGAACTCCGAAGTTAAGCGAGTTTGGGCGGGAGTAGTACTAGGATGGGTGACCTCCTGGGAAGTCCTCGTGTTGCATCACCCCACCTCTTTTTGAATTTTCTCAGTAGAATATTTTTAGCGGCGTATTTATTAATTCCATTTTTTGAATTTCGAGGGATCGTCTTGGATAACTTTTGTTTGTCCAATTTCGTGCGATCGTTTGGAGCCGGCGGGATTTTCCAACGCGTAAAGGTTACGGGCAAAGAAAGGGTTATATACAATTACAAGTCGTAGAATAACGGATGCGATCATACCAACTCACATGCACCGGATCCCATCAGAACTCCGAAGTTAAGCGAGTTTGGGCGGGAGTAGTACTAGGATGGGTGACCTCCTGGGAAGTCCTCGTGTTGCATCCCCCCACCTCTTTTTGAATTTTCTCAGTAGAATATTTTTAGCGGCGTATTTATTAATTCCATTTTTTGAATTTCGAGGGATCGTCTTGGATAACTTTTGTTTGTCCAATTTCGTGCGATCGTTTGGAGCCGGCGGGATTTTCCAACGCGTAAAGGTTACGGGCAAAGAAAGGGTTATATACAATTACAAGTCGTAGAATAACGGATGCGATCATACCAACTCACATGCACCGGATCCCATCAGAACTCCGAAGTTAAGCGAGTTTGGGCGGGAGTAGTACTAGGATGGGTGACCTCCTGGGAAGTCCTCGTGTTGCATCCCCCCACCTCTTTTTGAATTTTCTCAGTAGAATATTTTTAGCGGCGTATTTATTAATTCCATTTTTTGAATTTCGAGGGATCGTCTTGGATAACTTTTGTTTGTCCAATTTCGTGCGATCGTTTGGAGCCGGCGGGATTTTCCAACGCGTAAAGGTTACGGGCAAAGAAAGGGTTATATACAATTACAAGTCGTAGAATAACGGATGCGATCATACCAACTCACATGCACCGGATCCCATCAGAACTCCGAAGTTAAGCGAGTTTGGGCGGGAGTAGTACTAGGATGGGTGACCTCCTGGGAAGTCCTCGTGTTGCATCCCCCCACCTCTTTTTGAATTTTCTCAGTAGAATATTTTTAGCGGCGTATTTATTAATTCCATTTTTTGAATTTCGAGGGATCGTCTTGGATAACTTTTGTTTGTCCAATTTCGTGCGATCGTTTGGAGCCGGCGGGATTTTCCAACGCGTAAAGGTTACGGGCAAAGAAAGGGTTATATACAATTACAAGTCGTAGAATAACGGATGCGATCATACCAACTCACATGCACCGGATCCCATCAGAACTCCGAAGTTAAGCGAGTTTGGGCGGGAGTAGTACTAGGATGGGTGACCTCCTGGGAAGTCCTCGTGTTGCATCCCCCCACCTCTTTTTGAATTTTCTCAGTAGAATATTTTTAGCGGCGTATTTATTAATTCCATTTTTTGAATTTCGAGGGATCGTCTTGGATAACTTTTGTTTGTCCAATTTCGTGCGATCGTTTGGAGCCGGCGGGATTTTCCAACGCGTAAAGGTTACGGGCAAAGAAAGGGTTATATACAATTACAAGTCGTAGAATAACGGATGCGATCATACCAACTCACATGCACCGGATCCCATCAGAACTCCGAAGTTAAGCGAGTTTGGGCGGGAGTAGTACTAGGATGGGTGACCTCCTGGGAAGTCCTCGTGTTGCATCCCCCCACCTCTTTTTGAATTTTCTCAGTAGAATATTTTTAGCGGCGTATTTATTAATTCCATTTTTTGAATTTCGAGGGATCGTCTTGGATAACTTTTGTTTGTCCAATTTCGTGCGATCGTTTGGAGCCGGCGGGATTTTCCAACGCGTAAAGGTTACGGGCAAAGAAAGGGTTATATACAATTACAAGTCGTAGAATAACGGATGCGATCATACCAACTCACATGCACCGGATCCCATCAGAACTCCGAAGTTAAGCGAGTTTGGGCGGGAGTAGTACTAGGATGGGTGACCTCCTGGGAAGTCCTCGTGTTGCATCCCCCCACCTCTTTTTGAATTTTCTCAGTAGAATATTTTTAGCGGCGTATTTATTAATTCCATTTTTTGAATTTCGAGGGATCGTCTTGGATAACTTTTGTTTGTCCAATTTCGTGCGATCGTTTGGAGCCGGCGGGATTTTCCAACGCGTAAAGGTTACGGGCAAAGAAAGGGTTATATACAATTACAAGTCGTAGAATAACGGATGCGATCATACCAACTCACATGCACCGGATCCCATCAGAACTCCGAAGTTAAGCGAGTTTGGGCGGGAGTAGTACTAGGATGGGTGACCTCCTGGGAAGTCCTCGTGTTGCATCCCCCCACCTCTTTTTGAATTTTCTCAGTAGAATATTTTTAGCGGCGTATTTATTAATTCCATTTTTTGAATTTCGAGGGATCGTCTTGGATAACTTTTGTTTGTCCAATTTCGTGCGATCGTTTGGAGCCGGCGGGATTTTCCAACGCGTAAAGGTTACGGGCAAAGAAAGGGTTATATACAATTACAAGTCGTAGAATAACGGATGCGATCATACCAACTCACATGCACCGGATCCCATCAGAACTCCGAAGTTAAGCGAGTTTGGGCGGGAGTAGTACTAGGATGGGTGACCTCCTGGGAAGTCCTCGTGTTGCATCCCCCCACCTCTTTTTGAATTTTCTCAGTAGAATATTTTTAGCGGCGTATTTATTAATTCCATTTTTTGAATTTCGAGGGATCGTCTTGGATAACTTTTGTTTGTCCAATTTCGTGCGATCGTTTGGAGCCGGCGGGATTTTCCAACGCGTAAAGGTTACGGGCAAAGAAAGGGTTATATACAATTACAAGTCGTAGAATAACGGATGCGATCATACCAACTCACATGCACCGGATCCCATCAGAACTCCGAAGTTAAGCGAGTTTGGGCGGGAGTAGTACTAGGATGGGTGACCTCCTGGGAAGTCCTCGTGTTGCATCCCCCCACCTCTTTTTGAATTTTCTCAGTAGAATATTTTTAGCGGCGTATTTATTAATTCCATTTTTTGAATTTCGAGGGATCGTCTTGGATAACTTTTGTTTGTCCAATTTCGTGCGATCGTTTGGAGCCGGCGGGATTTTCCAACGCGTAAAGGTTACGGGCAAAGAAAGGGTTATATACAATTACAAGTCGTAGAATAACGGATGCGATCATACCAACTCACATGCACCGGATCCCATCAGAACTCCGAAGTTAAGCGAGTTTGGGCGGGAGTAGTACTAGGATGGGTGACCTCCTGGGAAGTCCTCGTGTTGCATCCCCCCACCTCTTTTTGAATTTTCTCAGTAGAATATTTTTAGCGGCGTATTTATTAATTCCATTTTTTGAATTTCGAGGGATCGTCTTGGATAACTTTTGTTTGTCCAATTTCGTGCGATCGTTTGGAGCCGGCGGGATTTTCCAACGCGTAAAGGTTACGGGCAAAGAAAGGGTTATATACAATTACAAGTCGTAGAATAACGGATGCGATCATACCAACTCACATGCACCGGATCCCATCAGAACTCCGAAGTTAAGCGAGTTTGGGCGGGAGTAGTACTAGGATGGGTGACCTCCTGGGAAGTCCTCGTGTTGCATCCCCCCACCTCTTTTTGAATTTTCTCAGTAGAATATTTTTAGCGGCGTATTTATTAATTCCATTTTTTGAATTTCGAGGGATCGTCTTGGATAACTTTTGTTTGTCCAATTTCGTGCGATCGTTTGGAGCCGGCGGGATTTTCCAACGCGTAAAGGTTACGGGCAAAGAAAGGGTTATATACAATTACAAGTCGTAGAATAACGGATGCGATCATACCAACTCACATGCACCGGATCCCATCAGAACTCCGAAGTTAAGCGAGTTTGGGCGGGAGTAGTACTAGGATGGGTGACCTCCTGGGAAGTCCTCGTGTTGCATCCCCCCACCTATTTTTGAATTTTCTCAGTAGAATATTTTTAGCGGCGTATTTATTAATTCCATTTTTTGAATTTCGAGGGATCGTCTTGGATAACTTTTGTTTGTCCAATTTCGTGCGATCGTTTGGAGCCGGCGGGATTTTCCAACGCGTAAAGGTTACGGGCAAAGAAAGGGTTATATACAATTACAAGTCGTAGAATAACGGATGCGATCATACCAACTCACATGCACCGGATCCCATCAGAACTCCGAAGTTAAGCGAGTTTGGGCGGGAGTAGTACTAGGATGGGTGACCTCCTGGGAAGTCCTCGTGTTGCATCCCCCCACCTCTTTTTGAATTTTCTCAGTAGAATATTTTTAGCGGCGTATTTATTAATTCCATTTTTTGAATTTCGAGGGATCGTCTTGGATAACTTTTGTTTGTCCAATTTCGTGCGATCGTTTGGAGCCGGCGGGATTTTCCAACGCGTAAAGGTTACGGGCAAAGAAAGGGTTATATACAATTACAAGTCGTAGAATAACGGATGCGATCATACCAACTCACATGCACCGGATCCCATCAGAACTCCGAAGTTAAGCGAGTTTGGGCGGGAGTAGTACTAGGATGGGTGACCTCCTGGGAAGTCCTCGTGTTGCATCCCCCCACCTCTTTTTGAATTTTCTCAGTAGAATATTTTTAGCGGCGTATTTATTAATTCCATTTTTTGAATTTCGAGGGATCGTCTTGGATAACTTTTGTTTGTCCAATTTCGTGCGATCGTTTGGAGCCGGCGGGATTTTCCAACGCGTAAAGGTTACGGGCAAAGAAAGGGTTATATACAATTACAAGTCGTAGAATAACGGATGCGATCATACCAACTCACATGCACCGGATCCCATCAGAACACCGAAGTTAAGCGAGTTTGGGCGAGAGTAGTACTAGGATGGGTGACCTCCTGGGAAGTCCTCGTGTTGCATCCCCCCACCTCTTTTTGAATTTTCTCAGTAGAATATTTTTAGCGGCGTATTTATTAATTCCATTTTTTGAATTTCGAGGGATCGTCTTGGATAACTTTTGTTTGTCCAATTTCGTGCGATCGTTTGGAGCCGGCGGGATTTTCCAACGCGTAAAGGTTACGGGCAAAGAAAGGGTTATATACAATTACAAGTCGTAGAATAACGGATGCGATCATACCAACTCACATGCACCGGATCCCATCAGAACTCCGAAGTTAAGCGAGTTTGGGCGAGAGTAGTACTAGGATGGGTGACCTCCTGGGAAGTCCTCGTGTTGCATCCCCCCACCTCTTTTTGAATTTTCTCAGTAGAATATTTTTAGCGGCGTATTTATTAATTCCATTTTTTGAATTTCGAGGGATCGTCTTGGATAACTTTTGTTTGTCCAATTTCGTGCGATCGTTTGGAGCCGGCGGGATTTTCCAACGCGTAAAGGTTACGGGCAAAGAAAGGGTTATATACAATTACAAGTCGTAGAATAACGGATGCGATCATACCAACTCACATGCACCGGATCCCATCAGAACCCCGAAGTTAAGCGAGTTTGGGCGAGAGTAGTACTAGAATGGGTGACCTCCTGGGAAGTCCTCGTGTTGCATCCCCCCACCTCTTTTTGAATTTTCTCAGTAGAATATTTTTAGCGGCGTATTTATTAATTCCATTTTTTGAATTTCGAGGGATCGTCTTGGATAACTTTTGTTTGTCCAATTTCGTGCGATCGTTTGGAGCCGGCGGGATTTTCCAACGCGTAAAGGTTACGGGCAAAGAAAGGGTTATATACAATTACAAGTCGTAGAATAACGGATGCGATCATACCAACTCACATGCACCGGATCCCATCAGAACCCCGAAGTTAAGCGAGTTTGGGCGAGAGTGGTACTAGGATGGGTGACCTCCTGGGAAGTCCTCGTGTTGCATCCCCCCACCTCTTTTTGAATTTTCTCAGTAGAATATTTTTAGCGGCGTATTTATTAATTCCATTTTTTGAATTTCGAGGGATCGTCTTGGATAACTTTTGTTTGTCCAATTTCGTGCGATCGTTTGGAGCCGGCGGGATTTTCCAACGCGTAAAGGTTACGGGCAAAGAAAGGGTTATATACAATTACAAGTCGTAGAATAACGGATGCGATCATACCAACTCACATGCACCGGATCCCATCAGAACCCCGAAGTTAAGCGAGTTTGGGCGAGAGTGGTACTAGGATGGGTGACCTCCTGGGAAGTCCTCGTGTTGCATCCCCCCACCTCTTTTTGAATTTTCTCAGTAGAATATTTTTAGCGGCGTATTTATTAATTCCATTTTTTGAATTTCGAGGGATCGTCTTGGATAACTTTTGTTTGTCCAATTTCGTGCGATCGTTTGGAGCCGGCGGGATTTTCCAACGCGTAAAGGTTACGGGCAAAGAAAGGGTTATATACAATTACAAGTCGTAGAATAACGGATGCGATCATACCAACTCACATGCACCGGATCCCATCAGAACCCCGAAGTTAAGCGAGTTTGGGCGAGAGTGGTACTAGGATGGGTGACCTCCTGGGAAGTCCTCGTGTTGCATCCCCCCACCTCTTTTTGAATTTTCTCAGTAGAATATTTTTAGCGGCGTATTTATTAATTCTATTTTTTGAATTTCGAGGGATCGTCTTGGATAACTTTTGTTTGTCCAATTTCGTGCGATCGTTTGGAGCCGGCGGGATTTTCCAACGCGTAAAGGTTACGGGCAAAGAAAGGGTTATATACAATTACAAGTCGTAGAATAACGGATGCGATCATACCAACTCACATGCACCGGATCCCATCAGAACCCCGAAGTTAAGCGAGTTTGGGCGAGAGTGGTACTAGGATGGGTGACCTCCTGGGAAGTCCTCGTGTTGCATCCCCCCACCTCTTTTTGAATTTTCTCAGTAGAATATTTTTAGCGGCGTATTTATTAATTCTATTTTTTGAATTTCGAGGGATCGTCTTGGATAACTTTTGTTTGTCCAATTTCGTGCGATCGTTTGGAGCCGGCGGGATTTTCCAACGCGTAAAGGTTACGGGCAAAGAAAGGGTTATATACAATTACAAGTCGTAGAATAACGGATGCGATCATACCAACTCACATGCACCGGATCCCATCAGAACCCCGAAGTTAAGCGAGTTTGGGCGAGAGTGGTACTAGGATGGGTGACCTCCTGGGAAGTCCTCGTGTTGCATCCCCCCACCTCTTTTTGAATTTTCTCAGTAGAATATTTTTAGCGGCGTATTTATTAATTCTATTTTTTGAATTTCGAGGGATCGTCTTGGATAACTTTTGTTTGTCCAATTTCGTGCGATCGTTTGGAGCCGGCGGGATTTTCCAACGCGTAAAGGTTACGGGCAAAGAAAGGGTTATATACAATTACAAGTCGTAGAATAACGGATGCGATCATACCAACTCACATGCACCGGATCCCATCAGAACCCCGAAGTTAAGCGAGTTTGGGCGAGAGTGGTACTAGGATGGGTGACCTCCTGGGAAGTCCTCGTGTTGCATCCCCCCACCTCTTTTTGAATTTTCTCAGTAGAATATTTTTAGCGGCGTATTTATTAATTCTATTTTTTGAATTTCGAGGGATCGTCTTGGATAACTTTTGTTTGTCCAATTTCGTGCGATCGTTTGGAGCCGGCGGGATTTTCCAACGCGTAAAGGTTACGGGCAAAGAAAGGGTTATATACAATTACAAGTCGTAGAATAACGGATGCGATCATACCAACTCACATGCACCGGATCCCATCAGAACCCCGAAGTTAAGCGAGTTTGGGCGAGAGTGGTACTAGGATGGGTGACCTCCTGGGAAGTCCTCGTGTTGCATCCCCCCACCTCTTTTTGAATTTTCTCAGTAGAATATTTTTAGCGGCGTATTTATTAATTCTATTTTTTGAATTTCGAGGGATCGTCTTGGATAACTTTTGTTTGTCCAATTTCGTGCGATCGTTTGGAGCCGGCGGGATTTTCCAACGCGTAAAGGTTACGGGCAAAGAAAGGGTTATATACAATTACAAGTCGTAGAATAACGGATGCGATCATACCAACTCACATGCACCGGATCCCATCAGAACCCCGAAGTTAAGCGAGTTTGGGCGAGAGTGGTACTAGGATGGGTGACCTCCTGGGAAGTCCTCGTGTTGCATCCCCCCACCTCTTTTTGAATTTTCTCAGTAGAATATTTTTAGCGGCGTATTTATTAATTCTATTTTTTGAATTTCGAGGGATCGTCTTGGATAACTTTTGTTTGTCCAATTTCGTGCGATCGTTTGGAGCCGGCGGGATTTTCCAACGCGTAAAGGTTACGGGCAAAGAAAGGGTTATATACAATTACAAGTCGTAGAATAACGGATGCGATCATACCAACTCACATGCACCGGATCCCATCAGAACCCCGAAGTTAAGCGAGTTTGGGCGAGAGTGGTACTAGGATGGGTGACCTCCTGGGAAGTCCTCGTGTTGCATCCCCCCACCTCTTTTTGAATTTTCTCAGTAGAATATTTTTAGCGGCGTATTTATTAATTCTATTTTTTGAATTTCGAGGGATCGTCTTGGATAACTTTTGTTTGTCCAATTTCGTGCGATCGTTTGGAGCCGGCGGGATTTTCCAACGCGTAAAGGTTACGGGCAAAGAAAGGGTTATATACAATTACAAGTCGTAGAATAACGGATGCGATCATACCAACTCACATGCACCGGATCCCATCAGAACCCCGAAGTTAAGCGAGTTTGGGCGAGAGTGGTACTAGGATGGGTGACCTCCTGGGAAGTCCTCGTGTTGCATCCCCCCACCTCTTTTTGAATTTTCTCAGTAGAATATTTTTAGCGGCGTATTTATTAATTCTATTTTTTGAATTTCGAGGGATCGTCTTGGATAACTTTTGTTTGTCCAATTTCGTGCGATCGTTTGGAGCCGGCGGGATTTTCCAACGCGTAAAGGTTACGGGCAAAGAAAGGGTTATATACAATTACAAGTCGTAGAATAACGGATGCGATCATACCAACTCACATGCACCGGATCCCATCAGAACCCCGAAGTTAAGCGAGTTTGGGCGAGAGTGGTACTAGGATGGGTGACCTCCTGGGAAGTCCTCGTGTTGCATCCCCCCACCTCTTTTTGAATTTTCTCAGTAGAATATTTTTAGCGGCGTATTTATTAATTCTATTTTTTGAATTTCGAGGGATCGTCTTGGATAACTTTTGTTTGTCCAATTTCGTGCGATCGTTTGGAGCCGGCGGGATTTTCCAACGCGTAAAGGTTACGGGCAAAGAAAGGGTTATATACAATTACAAGTCGTAGAATAACGGATGCGATCATACCAACTCACATGCACCGGATCCCATCAGAACCCCGAAGTTAAGCGAGTTTGGGCGAGAGTGGTACTAGGATGGGTGACCTCCTGGGAAGTCCTCGTGTTGCATCCCCCCACCTCTTTTTGAATTTTCTCAGTAGAATATTTTTAGCGGCGTATTTATTAATTCTATTTTTTGAATTTCGAGGGATCGTCTTGGATAACTTTTGTTTGTCCAATTTCGTGCGATCGTTTGGAGCCGGCGGGATTTTCCAACGCGTAAAGGTTACGGGCAAAGAAAGGGTTATATACAATTACAAGTCGTAGAATAACGGATGCGATCATACCAACTCACATGCACCGGATCCCATCAGAACCCCGAAGTTAAGCGAGTTTGGGCGAGAGTGGTACTAGGATGGGTGACCTCCTGGGAAGTCCTCGTGTTGCATCCCCCCACCTCTTTTTGAATTTTCTCAGTAGAATATTTTTAGCGGCGTATTTATTAATTCTATTTTTTGAATTTCGAGGGATCGTCTTGGATAACTTTTGTTTGTCCAATTTCGTGCGATCGTTTGGAGCCGGCGGGATTTTCCAACGCGTAAAGGTTACGGGCAAAGAAAGGGTTATATACAATTACAAGTCGTAGAATAACGGATGCGATCATACCAACTCACATGCACCGGATCCCATCAGAACTCCGAAGTTAAGCGAGTTTGGGCGAGAGTAGTACTAGGATGGGTGACCTCCTGGGAAGTCCTCGTGTTGCATCCCCCCACCTCTTTTTGAATTTTCTCAGTAGAATATTTTTAGCGGCGTATTTATTAATTCTATTTTTTGAATTTCGAGGGATCGTCTTGGATAACTTTTGTTTGTCCAATTTCGTGCGATCGTTTGGAGCCGGCGGGATTTTCCAACGCGTAAAGGTTACGGGCAAAGAAAGGGTTATATACAATTACAAGTCGTAGAATAACGGATGCGATCATACCAACTCACATGCACCGGATCCCATCAGAACTCCGAAGTTAAGCGAGTCTGGGCGAGAGTAGTACTAGGATGGGTGACCTCCTGGGAAGTCCTCGTGTTGCATCCCCCCACCTCTTTTTGAATTTTCTCAGTAGAATATTTTTAGCGGCGTATTTATTAATTCTATTTTTTGAATTTCGAGGGATCGTCTTGGATAACTTTTGTTTGTCCAATTTCGTGCGATCGTTTGGAGCCGGCGGGATTTTCCAACGCGTAAAGGTTACGGGCAAAGAAAGGGTTATATACAATTACAAGTCGTAGAATAACGGATGCGATCATACCAACTCACATGCACCGGATCCCATCAGAACTCCGAAGTTAAGCGAGTTTGGGCGAGAGTAGTACTAGGATGGGTGACCTCCTGGGAAGTCCTCGTGTTGCATCCCCCCACCTCTTTTTGAATTTTCTCAGTAGAATATTTTTAGCGGCGTATTTATTAATTCTATTTTTTGAATTTCGAGGGATCGTCTTGGATAACTTTTGTTTGTCCAATTTCGTGCGATCGTTTGGAGCCGGCGGGATTTTCCAACGCGTAAAGGTTACGGGCAAAGAAAGGGTTATATATAATTACAGGTCGTAGAAATAATTAAATAAATAAAATAAAAAAAAAAAAAAACAAATCCCCACCCGTGCCCACTCACCTGTCTTCCACCTCCCTTCCTTCTTCCCTCTACAACACCCTCTTCGGCTCCCCCTTTTCTCTCCCCCATTTTTATCCCCCCTTCTCCACAACCACCACCTCCTCCACCATTCCTCTCCTAACCCCACCCCCTATTCCTCCTCCTTATCCTGCAACCCGTACGCAAATCTCATTTCCCCAAATCCAATTGATTTTACAACCACCAAATTTCCCAAAATTTCAAAATGAATCAGAAAAATAAATAAAAAATTAAATTTTTTGAGTTGCTTGAGCTGCTTTAATGGCGTTGTCGGAAAACATGGATGTGGATGCAAATTTCTTCCTCCTTGATCTTGGACAAGATTGCACCTACAAAACAATTCACACCTTAGGTCAAGGCCAAGAGCCTCACGCGCCCACGATGAATGGAGGGGGGCTTTGGCCGAAGAACCTCTGATGCCAAAGTTAGAATTTAGAGAGAAAATGTTTGAGAATTTTGGAGAATTTTAGCAAGAGAATGAGAAGTCCCTTTTGGAGAAGAGAATAGGGCTTTTATAGGGGAGTGTGGCCGGTCCCCTTTGGAGAAAAGGTGGCCGGCCTTTAAGTGTTTTTTGGGGTGTTATTTGGTGATTCAATTAGCAATTAATATATTAATTAGGTATAAATATATTAATTGGATAATTATCATAATAAAAGAAATGTTTTGAGAGGTTTTGGGAGGTTACGTAATGATTTCCTTGTAGAGGATATGGAGTAAAGATGGATGAGATAAATTTGAACTTGTTACCTATTTTGGGCACTCTTGACTCGGTTGATGGATGATTCTTCACTGCTCGCGTGTACAAAACCCGGTGTGTCTCGAGGGCAATTTTGTCCTCTTCACCTAAAAATCCACGTGTCGCCTCTTGATTATTTTTGGCTCCACAAATGGCCCTACACCTGCTGGGCTGCTCGTAGGAAAGGGCAACAGGTGTAGAGATCTTCTTGCTTTAGGACTGCTTCATATTTTGATGTAGATTCCCTATTTAATATGAAATTAGATCCTTCTAGGAAAGGGAAATAAATTTCTCTCAAAGCCTATTTAAGTCCACCTTAAGTGGGTTGTTAAATCAACTTTGGAGAGCGATTTATTCTACCCTACAAGAGAGAGAAAGCTTAGAGGATATTTGTTCCTCCTCCCCTAGCAATCTTCTACACTTGCCCATGCAAAGGACCGTCTTTCGTTGCTTTCTTCGTCTTCTCTGCGTTGCACCGATGTAAGGAAAACTTAATTCTCCTTGTATTCTTCTTGGGAGGTGCTGCCACGGGGCAGCTGTCGGGGTGGTGCGACACGTCAGCTGGCAGGGGCCAGGAGTTGGCTTGTCATAAGCCAATGAGGTGGTGTGGCATGGGCCATTGCTTGTGCTGCTCTGCTTGATTGAAGCCAAGGATTAGCTCGACATGGGCCGAGGAAGTGGCGTGGCATGGGCAACGGTTTGGACTGCCATGTCTGGGCTGCTTGCCAAAAATAAGGAAACTGCTTGAGTTTGATTTCTCAGCTGCCATAGATAGAGCAATCAAGGATAAAGCTGCCAAGATCGGAGCTGCTGAAGATGAAGTGTCAGATGAGTGAAATGTTAAGTGCAAAAGTGGTTGCTGCCCCCTAACCATTTGCTGCCTAATTGATCTTTAAGCATTCGATCTTTTAAGCTATGTGGCCTTCTCGCACTAGAGAGTTTACCCAGATGGGTGTCGGGGAATTAGTTTACCTTCTCGCACTGGAGAGCAATTAGTTTACCCTCTCTAGCTGGATAGCAATTAGTTTACCCTCTCGCACTAGAGAACAATTAGTTTATCCTCTCGCACTGGATAGTAGACCCATAAGGGTGTCGGAGAATTGTTTTACCCTCTTGCACTAGAGAGCAATTAGTTTATCCTCTCACACTGGAGAGCATGGAAGTCGTTGTCGTGAGTGCAACTGAGGAAAGTTGGACTACTGGACAACTGAAATAATCCTCATGCTGCGAGGTATTGTTTGGCGAACTGCTTGAGACTTTGAACTGCTTGTGGAACCCACGTAAGGTTGTAAGTGCAGTGAGCTGCTCCCTGAATTATTGTGCCATCATTAGGTGCTTCGTCTTGTGCCTTTTTTAGGCTTGGTTGGCGCGTGAAATTGCGCAATCGCTTGGTCAGGAGCCTTTCTACTTCTTCCTGAATTTTCCTTTGTTAGGGTGGCAGAGCTCTCGACTGTCCCCAATCGTGACCAATGGGTTTGGGCCACTCTTCCCTATGATCGACTCGTCTATGTCGCGGCTGCGGTGCATGTGGCATGTTCCTGGCAGGCAAACAGGCTGCTCGCAGGCTGTCGGTTGAACTTGAGTCGGATTAAGTGACTGTTTCTCTCTGTCTACCGTGTTGCCTACTCCAATGTGAGGTGGAGAATACTCTTTGTGAGCCTAGTTGTGAATGAACATTTCGCCTGGAAGGTTGTCCATATTGATAATCGGAGTGTGACTTCAACCGTGATCGTATGCTCGTCCATGGGCTTGATCGGGAATGCACGCTTATCCGCGCGCTAAGACGACAGTATATGATATCCTAAGGATCCAGACGGGAGCGTAAACTACCAGAACACTTGGATCGTGGCTGGTTGATGGGCTGCTTGCCAGGACGCTGGTGGAGAGGTGCATCTGCCCTTGTCCTACTTCAGGACACTTCGTCCGAGGCACGTTGGATCTCGATGCGTTGCAAGAGTTGATTCACCAATGTTGTCTGTTGTGCAAGGACGCTCGTCAACTCTATGACTTGTCGAGACAAGTGTTGCTCGCCATTTAGATTGGAAGAGCTTCGAAAGAATGTGCCTCCTTAAGCAATGGAAGTGTGGTAGGCTCCGAGCGCGAGATTTGAGTTGGGAAATGTCAAATCCACAAAGAAATGTGGTGAAAATGCCCCCGGCTTGATGGTAGGTTCGGATGGTTGAGATAGTCTTGGGCCGACTTGGGCTGCTTGGGAGGCCACGGGGGCTGGCTGGGCCGCCTGAGTAGGCTGGCCCACGTGAGTGGGCTGCTCGGCGGGAATGGGTTGCTCGGCGGGAGCAGGCTAAATCACGGGAGTGAGATGCTCAATGGGAGCAGGCTGGGCCACATGAGCAGGTTGGATCGCAAGAGCAGGCTGCTCAATGCGTGGTGCATACGAATGCGAGGCTTGGGCTCGAGCCCGTGCAAGCTTGGATGGTATGGCTTGGGCCATGGTGGAACCTTGTAGGGTGGTGCCACTCTGCTTACGACCGCATTTTGCCTCATGGATCTCCGCGATCCCATTTCTTTAGTATTGGAATTTTCATTTATGGAATTTTCTAAATTTCTAGCCATTATATTTTTCTTATACGTTTTATCAAAGAACCTTTGCAAATAAAAAATTCTAATAATAAGAACGTATGAAAAATATTCAAATGGACTAGAAAATAGAGAAAAACCTTTTTATGCGAGAGTCTTCTACGAGTATGGATTTCAATTCTCAATGAAAGCACCAATTTGTGGATGCAAATTTCTTCCTCCTTGATCTTGGACAAGATTGCACCTACAAAACAATTTACACCTTAGGTCAAGGCCAAGAGCCTCACGCTCCCACGATGAATGGGGGGGCTTTAGCCGAAGAACCTCCGACGCCAAAGTTAGAAGTTAGAGAGAAAGTGTTTGAGAATTTTGGAGAATTTTAGCAAGAGAATGAGAAGTCCCTTTTGGAGAAGAGAATAGGGCTTTTATAGGGGAGTGTGGCCGGTCCCCTTTGGAGAAAAGATGGCCGGCCTTTAAGTGTTTTTTGGGGTGTTATTTGGTGATTCAATTAGCAATTAATATATTAATTAGCAATTAATATATTAATTAGGTATAAATATATTAATTGGCTAATTATCATAATAAAAGAAATGTTTTGAGAGGTTTTGGGAGGTTATGTAATGATTTCCTTGTAGAGGATATGAAGTAAAGATGAATGAGATAAATTTGAACTTGTTACCTATTTTGGGCACTCTTGACTCGGTTGATGGATGATTCTCCACTGCTCGCGTGTAGGAAACCCGGTGTGTCTTGAGGGCAATTTTGTCCTCTTCACCTAAAAATTCATGTGTCGCCTCTTGATTATTTTTGGCTCCACAATGGCGAGCATGATAGCGTTGGCTTTCCGGCCTAACACCTTAGCCTACTCCTGGATCTCCGACGCCTTTGCCTTCTCCCTCCCTTCTCGGCCTCCACTGCAAATCCAACCATCTCCCTTCCTCAACCCCCGACCCACTCAATTTAAAAAAAAAATTAAATAAATAAATAAATAAAAAAAGTTTATGGGCACCCTATATCCCTTCTCTTCCCGAAATCCATGGTGACGGCTGCACTGCGAGCTGAGGAAGTTCCAGACCCTCGCGGTCCGCAGCGTCGAACGATTGCTCTGGTTCAGGTCATGGTGATGAAGATGAAGGACGAAGCGACGTCGCACTCTAAAATCGTACAGCTCGGATCTGGTCATGGTGTTGAAGACGAAGGACGAAACGACATCGCAACGTTGTCGGAGTACATCAAGAGGTCTAATCTGAGACTGCTGCTTGGAGTCATAGGCGCTCCTCTCGCCCCCTTCACGTTAGCACCTCCGACCCTTTCCCCCATCTCAGCATCAAGGACACTCCCATCGTCGGTCTCTCTCTCTTTCTCACACTTTCTCTCTCTAGCTTTGGGCCATTTTTTTTCCTGAACTTCGTCTCTTCTGAGATGGCAACTGCAAAATAACAACAAAAATAGTTTGGGGTTGCATTTGATTTTACGAAATAAAATTGATTTCATGCATTTTGATTTTGCTGCAGACTACGACAAAGATTATAAGAGTTAGGTTTTGGGTTTTGGATTTATTTTACAAAAATGGTTGGATTCTTTTTGTCCTTTTGTCCCAAAAAAAAAAGCTTGGTTTGTTCTTTGCAATGGGTATGATTTGCTTCAAACTAAAAAAATTCAATTACCCAACAACTTCTGCAAATCATAAACTCAAAATTGGGCATGTGGGAGGACAGAACTCGTGAGCTTGTTCACTTTGTGAACCTTCTCGTTGCAAGCCCAGCACACGGTGGGAGGACAGAAATCATAAACTCAAAACTGGACTCTCACAGCAATTTGACGAGGGGGAAGGCTAATTGGATGCTCACGGTGGTGATTTGATGAGGTGGGTCTGGCTAATCTAGAAGAAGAGGTGGTTGAAGGTTGAGGTAGAAGAGGAAGGTTGGGTGGGATGCGGATGAGAGAAGGGAGGAGGGGATTGGGGACGGATGGGCGGATCGAACTTCCTCTTGGAAGAAGACGAGTAACAAAAGGGTTTTGTTTTTTTGTTTTTTTTTGATAAAAAAGTGTTTTTTTTTTATTTTAATTTCCACGTGGACCCTTAATGACACGTAACGTCCAGTCATTGTCCACATGAGCGCCATGTCATTAATTAACGGAAGACTTAACAGCCAAACTAACGGATGTATGAGACTGTCTCAAAATTAACATTTTAGGTATGACTCTGGAACGAAAAAAACTTCATGTACTAAATGTTGAAAACCACGAAATTTCAGGGTAGTAAATAGAGTTTAACCCATATATATATACACAAAATGGGGATTAAGTATTGCAGATTAATACCCCTCTAGCATTTCTATGACTGACTACATCCACTCCAACATATAGAGCTTACTGTAATATGCATCATATAGGTCATATCTTCTCATTGCTTACTTCCAAACTCGTACAATATCCAACCTGCTAATATTAGAAGGGAGCAATGACATCCAAGATATAGTGGCCATCTCATCGACGTCCCCTCTCACCTCTATAGAAGTACTTAGCCATATAGGAAGTAGAACCCATAAAGCTAGCGGAAAATTCCTATCATGTAATACTATAAAGGCAGACACAAAATTTACCCTAGAAAGTTGCTACTGCCAGAACTGCCCATGCCAAAAGGTATATCACGGACCAGGAACTTCACACAACGTGTCCCGATGTCATCCAGTATCTCAAGACACTCCTGCAAATCTGCATCACAGACTAACATCACCCATTCCTCTTCGTCATCCAAATACCTGAGTTGGAATGTCCCATTTTGCAACTTCAACCTCTTTGCAACCTCTTCATACAGTTGAAGGCAACCAAGAGAAGGCTCAAACTTGAACCTGATTGTATCCTCTATATAAGTAGCTTTCACACTTATTTTATACCCATTCTCACCAGTGGTTGTCTCGATTTGTGGGTGCTTTTGCTCCTCATAGCTCTGAGAGCTTGATGAGTGGCCCTGCATTATTGAACCAAAGTCATTCGATGAATCTGTCAAGCTTGAAGAACTATACTGGTTAGATTCAACAATTCCATCATTTCCATGTACTCCCATATCCATCTCATCGGTAGCAACCAAGAAGCCTGAGCTCTGAGACACAAAGTGGCAGTCAGAGTTCTGAGTGTAACCCCATTTATTAACTTCTTTTGCAAGATAAGAGCCCTTCGTCCCACGGTTAGTAGGATCGCATGACCCAAAATCTATTGCAATGGGCTTGGAATCCCCTTGAGGCATGAGAGGGATGCTCTGATTTTTTACCTCATTCTCATGAGAAGTTGGAACACAACTCCCATCCTTTTCCAACTTAACAGTCAAACTCCCACCATTATTGATAGACAATGAAGATACTGAAACAAGATCTTGGGTACCTGGTTCAGAGTTCTCAACATACAGATTCTTCTCAGGAAATAAAATATTTTTGGGCGCATCAACTTCTTGGATGATGGATCCCGTTGCCACAAACCCCCCAGTAGTTGGGTCATACTTCAATCCGCCATCCACCCCCTGAACAGAATCAAGCACAGTCTGTATTTTCTCCAATGAACGGTTCACCTTACTTATTTTACGAGATGGCCATCTTGAGATACCATGTTGTCTGCATATCCTTTTTAGCGTAGTGGGGCAAACTGCCAAAAGACAATGATATGTTAAATAAAGAAATCCTTTCAATAGATTAGCAAGAATTATACTTAAAAATAAAAACGATCATTTGGATCGAAACTTGATAGTAAATGTTTTCTATACATGGACTTACTAGACTCTAGCACGGAGAAGATATATGATTCTATAAGAAAAAAACTGAGGGTAGAAAAATAAGCTCCATCTGCAGCTTATCACAGAAAAGGTTAATAATCAATAGAGAATACGTGAAGTTACTTATTATAATGAGTTAGAGAATATGTGAAGTTACTTATGATAATGAATATGTAAGATTAAAGCTCATATAGATTCTGAAAAATATAAACATCTTCTTTTGATTTAACTAGAAAAGCATCAAATCCAACAATAAGTAGATTCGTCATGCTTGACTCTCACCTCCTATACTTTTTGCAGCATCCTTGAGACTACCAGAAAAGTATGGCTGTAAAACACTCAAGCTCACATTTTTCTCTGTTGTAGTTCGCTTTTTCTCCACCTGCCTTCTTGATCCACTCGGTGCCTATACAAAGAACAATATAAAAAGTTATCCCTCCAACAATATTCCTCAAGTGAAGATCCAACAATGAAACATTATAACAACATAGCTTTCCAAGTAGCGATAATAAGGACCCTTTCAGTGTTTCCATACTTAAAGAAACAAAATCCATGGAGATGTTTAATTTCAACCAGTAATAAGAAACATAAGGATAATCTGGTCATAAGGACCCAATGCAGAACATAGAAGATGAGGTGAGTCTCCCACATAAATTTATAACATAATATTTAAGATAGAGACTAAGATGCACCTCCACTAGTCAATACAGAAGTTCATAATGTATCAATAATTTATCCACAATATTGTTCTTTTATAAAATCAATACCTTTCCAGGAGAATTATCTCTTTTGATTCCCCCATTTTTTCGATTAAAAACATTAAAGGTGACATTCTTAGCTGATTTCATTTCACTATCTGACAGTGTTGTCCGAGAATGTCTCTGTGGGACATTGGGGCTCAACCCCTTCTGAAACCTAGTGTTCGTGCCTTCTAACCCAACTAATTCTGCATCTGAAGCTGTCCTTAAACTTTTACAAATTTTCTGCATGGTAACTGAGAGGTTGTTTAACAGAAGTTGTTGTTCTGTACCCCCCTTCACATTGACAGGGAGAAAAAACTCCAATATATAGTCATCATCAGCAGTGTAGGTGCTCCTTAGCCTGATTGCAACGGCGGCATTCAAACCATACTTGCGTGCATGATGAACAAGTGGATATTCACATATATCATACACCTTAACATCATTAATGAAGAACGGATGATTTGATTGAAGTGCCTTCCCAGCAATTCCCTCACCTTCCTCAAGATGATGTTCTGCACATGCACGCACAAAGCCTTGCATTCTGCTATCATTTACATAACAAGCTGTTTCCTCGATGCATAGTATACATTTCTCATTTGAATTTGTAATACCCCCTTTGGCACATACTCTTTTAATTTCATCACCATTACCCTCAGAGTAGCAACAAGGAATCCAGGTCATAGCCAATGGCAATAAATGCGCATGACATACAACCCGTAAGACATCACTTATTTCAGTTAAAGCAGCTCTTTGGTTCTCTGAGAGGCACTGCGAGAAAAAGTTCTCTTATAAGTGCATAAAATTTTAGTAAGGAAAATATTACGACATAAATAAATAACAAAGAAATAAACAACATATTCTGACATGTACCTGGGGAAGAAGTCGGAGAGGTGCATTGGTCCTCAAATTAACAGCCTGCAAATAATTGCCATCAAAATATATTAATTTTTACACTTTAACATTGACAACATTAATTAACACATTAAAACATTTAGGGTGGTATCATTTGTACAAAAGCTTGGGAAGCACCACGCAAAAATTAGTAAATGTAACTTTTAGGGCATTCATTACATCTACTAATTCCACTAACATGAACCTAAAAGCTTAAAAAAGAGAAGAAGAAGGATATGCATCAATCATTTGCATATGGTATGTGTGTGTTTGTTAAATGAGAAGAAAGAAACTGACCTGGAGCGCACCGCAAACTACTTCCATCTCCGTATCAAAATTGGGCTTCTCTTTTGTACTGACGAGTTCCAATACAGCGCAGCATGACATTTCCATGTCAAAATCAAAAATTGGTAAAGCAATTGATCCACGAACTTGATGATTAGCTGCATAATCCACCCGTAGGTACTCAGTCTTATTGTAAAAAATAACGTTTGAAGTCCATTCTGGAATTTTGGAGACAAATACACGGCCAGGAAGACCCAAAATAGAACTCTGTTTTTCTTCTGTAGAGAACGTAAACATCCTTGAGACTTCACGATACCCTGCAAGAATATGGTCAAGCAAATAGGGTTGCTCACAAGTGCTTAATAAGTACTGATCACCATGCTTCATGGGAACCCATAATTGCGCTAAAATACCCCCACCGGAAGTCTCTTTAAACATCGACAGTGCCTTAAGCATCTTCTCATTAAGTGACAACCCAGGTGGCCTATAGATCATATAACTTTCCATGTCCATGGGATTATTGTGTTGAAAAGAACTATTATTTAACTTAATAGCTGAGTCATTAGCCTCATTGGAATCAGTTGACACCCCATATTGGGGGGTCCCCATTTGATCAAACACAATTTTGTCTCCACAACTGAAATTTTCCCCGACGTTGAAAGTTCCAGCACCACTCGTAACTGGCAATTGCTCACCATTCGGTTCTACAAAATTCAAGGCGTAAAAAGGTGCATAGGTCACTGATGGCCATGATGGCACCCCTAAAGAGGCTGCAATCTGGTCCGTTGCTGCTGGGCTGCACCATCCAGAATAAGTATCAAAGTTCATAAGCTCAGAAATGTTATTAAACATATCCTCTGGGATCTGGTACCTTGTTCCACCATCAAAAGATGCCAAATTCTCAACCTGAGCTCTGGCAGATGCCCAATGATTGTTTCCCTTATCTTTAGGCAAAAAGTGATAATCCATATTCAGATTAAAACCCTGTTATAATTTGACCAAATAATTAGCCGTGTGTTGCCATATCAATCATCACAATGAGGCATTTCAAGCTGCAGAAAAAAAAAAAAAAAAAAAGGCTTAAGTATGATAAACACCAAATGGAACCTGCTGCGAATTTCAGATCCAGTTATCTAACAATAACGATAAGGATATATTAAACACCATCGCATCTTAACACTACCATGCATCTATATGGACTGAACTCGTTACTCTAGTTAAAATTAAATAAAAAATCAAGAACATTATGAGCATAGAATTTTTTTAGTAGAACTCATCTGTTCTGACCAAACTCATTACTTCAGTTAACAAAAAAAAACATGAACAAATAAGCTCTTATTTGAGCATCCAATATTCTTAGTGGAACTGGAACCCAACAAATTTGATCAAAATTTAAAAAATTTAAATAATAAATATCAATTCTTCATCTGAATAGACCAACAGCAAGCCACATCCATTTCTTTTCTTCTTTTTTTCAAAAAAAAAAAAAAAAAAAAGCAATTGAGGAGCATAAATTCCACCAAATTTCAAAAACAACAACTCTAAAGCTCTAAAATCAAATTAACAAACAAAAACTCAGCATCTATTAATCTCTAGCCCAACATATCAATTCAAACTACACGAAACCAGTTAAAACCCCATAACAAATAAAATAAAAATTCAAAATTTGCAAGCTTAGTATCATACCAGTGAATAATACACGAAGAAGAACCCAAAACAAAACCCTAATTTCTAAAAACTTGCATTTTTTTGTCAAACGTGCGTACCTTGACTGGTAAGAAAAATCCCCAATTTTATGCTTTAGACATAACAACGCTTCCGGACTCTCAGAGAGAGAGATAAATGATTCTGTCGTTGCGAGTTGCAGGACAAGCCGACTGGGTGTATGTTTTGACGGAGGGTCGGGACTGAGGAAGATAAAATGAATTGAAAATTTCGTTGTCACATGATAACGCCAGATACCATTGTTTGTGACGTCGACGGCAGATACCGTTGTCTGTGATACCGCCAAATTTCGCTCTGTGACATAACCGCCGAATTTAATTTGTTTGTAGTTTTTCTATAAAAATAAAAATAAAGAAAAAATAAATTTTGTTTTTAACTTCCTAACATTCGTCAGTCAGTTAATACTATGATCTAGCAGTATTCTTCTTCACTTATAAGTGAGAGGTCTTAGGTTCGATTTTGTCAAAGACGAATTTGAACCATATTGTTGCTAGTCGAGTGTGAGGCTAAACCCATCATTTTTCCATTTTGTATAGATAATATCATTTGTTCAAAAAACAAAAAACAAAAACAAAAACAAAAACAAAACAAAACAAAACTTCCTGACATCCATATCCCTTGCCCCATTTCAGACAAGGAGTCTATCCACTAAACAGATATTGAAATTTAAACTAATCTAACAGTAATAAATAGGATGGTGCACGTTACCATCACTTGAAGGTGGTGAGCAAAAATATTTCCTATTTACACACCTTTTTTTTTACCTCCCATACATTCTTGTTAACTTTTGTTCATTAATCTTCTTAAATTTATTCAATCCGATAGTCGAAAAATTGAGAGATGTGTGTGAGAGATAAGAAAATGTAGGTAGATAGCACCACTCTTTAGACAAGTCTTTCGCTCGAAGAAAATTCAAGATTGTTTGATAATTATTTTGTTTTTAATTTGAGTTTAGATATTTTTTATTTATTTAAGTGTGTCATCTTTTATGTGTTTGAGATATCAAACCTTATTTCATGATAATTACATGAGATTCTCTTTCTTATTCTTAAACAAGTCCTTGAGAGGGCTTAGTTGATTTTATGTTTTGTCTTCGTTTTCTTTTCGTTTGTTTCCAAAAATTGTTGAGTATGTGACTCTACTCCAAATTCGAATGTAATCACATGTCTCATAACTAGTTACCTACTCGTTTTCAGGTTGGGTTAAGGGAGATAAAACTTTGTTGTTGATAATCTTTTTGTTAGAAAGCCTGCAATCTGATCTTGTGTGGCAACAAAACTAACTGTAAGCTCTTTTCGAGTAACTTTTTTGCTGATGTCTCGACATGGCGAATTGGAGAATGAAATACTTGTTAGATGCTAAGGAGATTGCTGAAATATTGTCACACCAAATCTGTGGTGATGATAGTAGCTGTATATTTTAGCTGGTGCTAATCACTAACCCAAGCTTACCTCATGTTGTAGAATATGGTCTTATGATAGAATTTTGGGTTAACTACATTTTACACTCTTTCAGTTTTGTGTGATTTTTAAAATGAGACGTGAGGTTTTAATTTTTTCATTTTGCACCATACTGTTTTGAAATTGTATCAATTTATGCCTTTGATCTGATTGATTATTTGATCATTCATTAACTTGATTATATGGTGAGTGTGAGACCCTTATATATATAAGCTAATATGTAAGTCACATATGCACCACCTTGACAAAAGAAAAAAAAACGCATCAATTTGACGAAGAATTAGATGTTTAAAGCGATAAAATGTACAAATTAATAAAATTTCTAAACCTCAGGGTCTAATATAAGAAAATTAAAATCTCCTTACCCATTTTGAAAATCGTTTTAAACCTAAAAGGTGTAAAATATGATTAAACAGTAGAATTTTCGTATAACCTTGTGCCATTAGCCTCCAAAGTGTAAATCATTCGCAAGCAATGTGTTGTATGAATCACAAACTTACATGGCAAACTTGGAATTAGACACTGAAAATCAATAAGCAAATAATGATCAGAAAAGTTTGTACAACCACAGAATTACATGGCTGTGACTGAAATATTTCACATTTCCTCCTCTCTTTTTTACCTCCTCTTATTTTTACTGCCCAACAACAAGGTAAGGTAGAAGAGAATCCTAAAGAAGAACCCCAAAGCAATGGTGATCCACAAGCAACTCCATTTATTCAGGTCCGTGATCCCTTGCTGCTTCAGTATATCTGCTCCGGTGGTCACGCAGGTGGACGCCGTGATGTTCACGCCCAAAGTTGTGCTCATGCTCTTGAGAAGCTTCAACTTCATCTCCACCGGGAAGGCTCCTAGTGGTGAGTTGTCGAACATCTCGGTGCCCCTCACGAAGCACTTGATTGGATCATCAAACTCGTTTTGCAAAGCACCCTCATATGGGTACTTCACTAGGGACATGTAGTGAAACCAAAGCCAATAGGGTGGGATTTTATCTCTACTTATGAAAAATCCACTAAAGAGTAGGAAGTAGGCTAGAATTGCCACCACAACTGTGTACCCCAACATGACATGTGTCACGATGCCTGACAGAAATGTGACGAATGAGCTTCCGGCCCAGAAGGCCGCGAAAATAGTGAAAAAGAAGAAGAGGAAGCCATGGAGCCCGCCAGCGAGCCCCACGGCCCAGAAGGTCGTGGCGGCAAAGGTTAAGGAGAGGAAAGCTAGGGAGGGAATGGAGATTAGGGAATGAGCTAGGACGTATGAGGACCGGCGGTAGGCATTGTATGCGGTTTCGCGCATGAAAATGTATCGTTCTTGGAGGAAGCTGGGGATGGCCTCAGCGCAAGTGTAGAATGTGGTGGACATGGTGAATGCGAAGAACCCTAAGCGCTCTTTGATGCCTTTTGGGGAACTGTCTAGGTGCCAAAACATGGTGGCTAGGATGATGCCCGTGATGAGGACCGCGCCTAGGCGAATGCCGAAGAGTTCGGGCATTCTTCGGGAGTTTATGAGGGAGCGTTTGGAGATGACTGCCATTTCAATCCAAGAAGGGTTGGCAAATGTGGGGACTGAGGAGGAGAGGTTTGAGTCATTTGGTGCTCCGGAGACTAGTTTGCCTCTTGAGATGCTTGCACTAATTGCATCTTTGAGAGAAAGCTTTGGCTTGCAGCAGGAGTTGATCATCAAGTTGTTTTGGTTTGCTCGTTGTTTTTGTTGGTTCTTGGTGATCTGCCATGATTTGTTGAATTCCACCAAGCTCTTAGTTCCACCTGTTTTGCAACATCCAAACGTAAAATAGTCGGCATCAAATCAAATTTACTTCACAAGTAATGTCGAGTAAATGCAACCTTGAGCTTAATTAGCCGAGTTAGCTAGGCCGATGTACCCTCTTTGCAATCAAGTTCGAATCTCCTTCATGTAATTTAGATTAAGTTCGCTCTAAAAAAAATGTATCAACTACAAATATCGATATCAATTAATAAGAATTAAATAAACATGTATAATTAATTTGGTGTAAAAATTTGAAAAACTAATCATACGCTAACTCTACTGTACTCACTACTAAATTTGATCACAATTTTTTATTTGTCAAATTATCCTATGTTTCTTTTCTTCAAATGTATGCCTACTTTGAATATTACTTGTACTAGTAGATAAAATACGACTGATTGGCACATGCATAGTGAATAAATTTGGTAAAAAAATATAGTCTAATTGAAAAAGTCACCTGGGGTTTCCTCGAGCTCTCGAATGAGGTCGAGAGCGAACTCAGTCCGATTCTCAGTCTCAGGAATCGGATGCCCAAACTCTCCGAAAAACACTGGAAGATTAGCCCGCGAATCACTGTACACAGTCTGTCCATGTGACAAGAAAATCAACCGGTCCAACAAGCTCAATATTCTGTAACTAGGTTGGTGAATAGACATGACCACAATGCTCCCACTCTGCGCTATCCGCTGCAAAACCTTCACCACCATATAAGCACTCGTCGAATCAAGCCCGGAGGTCGGCTCATCAAGAAACAGAACAATGGGGTCGTGAATTATGTCAATTCCAATCGAAACCCGCCTTCTTTCGCCTCCTGAGACGCCTCGATGTCCCTCGTCACCGATCACAGTCTTGGCGGCATTTCGAAGACCAAGTTGGTCGATCAGAGCTTGAACTCTGGCTTTCTTCCTGGACTTTGATAGACTCCGAGGAAGCCGAAATTCGGCTGAGAACATGAGAGTTTCTTCAACCGTAAGCATTGGGAACAAAAGATCATCTTGCATGACATAAGCTGATATGACTTTCAAGAGCCTTGAGTCTAAGGCCTCCCCGTTTAGTGTGATCGAGCCTTTTAAGCTGTCCTTGGAGATTCTATTCGCTAGAGCATCGATGAGGGTTGATTTTCCCGACCCACTTGCTCCGAGAACCGCCATGATCTCGCCTTCTCTGGCCTCGCCGGATATTCGATTGAGCAAAACTTTTGTGTTTGTGTTGTTGTCCATGCCCAGTTTAATCTCTGCCGTTTTTTGTTTCCTTTTGAAACAGGAGGGTACTAAGGTCATTTTGCGCCGGACTTTTACGCTGTACGTGAGATTAGTGAATGAGAGGACAAAGGGATAGGAGGAAGGCACGGAGGTGCAACCGTACCCTAACTGAAGAACATGATCATGAGGAGAGTTGTTGGGACTCTCCGCATCTCGGACCCACTGGAGGAGCTCGGCGAGGGTAGGGTTTAGGCCCCGGGGTCTCGGGTTGAAATCTATGAGTTCCATTGTTGGGGTGGGGTGGGGGGTTTGATAATTATTAGGAGGGCTTTTTTGAGAGCAAAGATATATAGAAAGTGAGTGTGATGACGATGGTCACTGTGTTTGGTGAGTTTTAAGTGTCCAACCGTTGCTTGCGTGAATGCTTCTTTAGTTGGTCAGAAGAGAGGGAGAGGAAGTTGTGTCCAGCTTTCTATTTCTCCACACTAGTTACCAAGTCCAAAGGGGTAAAGGATACATGAGTTGGCTCACTTTTACAACTATCTCATTGCAATTTAGAGTTTTGGTAGTGAGTACTAACTACCATACCCAAATGACTTGGGAATTTCTTTTGCTTGTAGGCTTAAAATTCTAAATTTGTATTTATATTCTTGGGTTTTCTTTTTTGAATCATCGTTCAAAACCTTCCAAACTTGAAACATCTTTTGAGAACAAAAATATTACTAGACTAAGTTACTAACGTCTAACTAGCTCGGGTTTTCTTTTTTGAATCTTTATTGGAGGAGAAGGAATTCGAACTTCAAACATCTTTCAACACTAAGAACAGAAGTACAACTAAATTAACAACTGCTTAGTACTACTCTCAGGTTTTCAAGTGTTCACTACTAAGTGCTTCATCACATATATAATATGAACAAACGGAGTGTATATATGACATTTTCTTGGTAAGATTCTCCATGTATACATGCATGCAACCGAAGAAGTGCATATAACACGTGAAAATTTTCAGTAAGTTCAGGGCAGCTACATGTTTATGTGCAAATGTTTACTAAGTAAGCACCATAAGAGCGTTTCCAATCTTCGAAGGGAGTTTTATCTATTTTAGTCAAATATTATAAAAATAATTATTATCTAAAAGAGTTTTCAATTCTGCCAAAAGAACTCTCCCAACCAGGCTGAAAGTTTCTAGTTTACTTAAGGTTTCACTGTACTGTTAATGTGTAATCTTATTAATTAAGAAAAATTAATAAAAAAGACTTGAAAACTTTAAGTTTAATCAAAATGACAAAAAGGTGTTGTAAGTGAATAGTACCAAGAGTGACTTTTTAGAGTAAAAATGTCTTTTTCATTAAAAATAAGCAGCACCGAAAATGTTTCATTAAAATTCTCTAATGTCACCAATTTTCCCTTCCACTTCTCGACAAGCTAGGTTGGCCATCAAAATCAAGAAAACCCCCAATTTTTATCCTTTATTACTGCTGACCTCACCAAACTCATTTTATTGGATAATTAGGGTTTCTTTTTCTCATTTCAATTAAAAAGTTGACGTGCCATTGCCTAAGGTCCTAATTCGTTGCAACGATAGTTCAAAATTCCAGTGAATATAGTATTGAGTTTTTATTTATGTGTTTTGGATTCGAAATTCCTCCATCTTAAATTGTTGTAATAGTATCGAACTCATCATTCTTTTCCAATAATTGTAAAAATTAAAATAAAATAAAAAATACATGACGTGAAAAGAGAAATTATCAAATGTTAATGTCAACTTAGCAGCTCACCACTACTCGCACCACAATTGTCTCCTTCTGACTTATATCTTACCATTTGTACTAATAAATGTAAGATTCATATTACAAAATATCTCAATATAATTAGAAATAAAGTCGTATAATATGTCATATTTAATTTTATCAAATTTTCGCTTATTCAACATGAATTCTGACTATTAGCTCTATCTTTTATGGGTTTGGTTGTTTTAACATGGAGGAGGGATGACCTGAGCCTCCTAATCTGTTTTCTACACGCCTCCATTTCTTCACGAAAACCCCATTCTCCACGTCCTGCTTTGATACCTTTAGCTTAATTTCCTAACTAATTAATTAGTAGTTTAACCTATTAACCTTTTCTTTGTTAATTATTATTTGGTAATAATCTCTCTCTATACGTATAGCATATGATATCGGCCATGGTTAGGTAAGGATGTTACATCTACTGTGGACTCACTGTATGGTTTGGTCTTTGTAGGCGAGAAAATATCAAATAATAATATGGATGGAAAAAGTAGTTAATATCCATTGGGCTAATGCCATTTGTGTTACATTGTTATGTGAATGGGATTGGGGGTCAACTCTTGGAGCTCAGCACATAAAACCCATGATTTAACATGACACTTTTCTTAAACATTCAATGTTCTGAGTTCGGTTTTCTCCTCTCATTATAAAACGAAACAATTTTGTTAGTGCTTCCTTATCTCTTCCGAAAAATCTGAGGGTCCATTTTATAATCATTCGATTTTTAAATTTCACATTTGTGCTTAATATATGCGAAAAACATAGGGTAGAAATGCGGAATGAAGATCAAATGATGCTTTAACATAGTAACGGAAAATAATCATGTCTATACATCATGGTGTGCATTCGATCCACTCACAGCCCCCCTTTCTCCTAATATACACTAACGTTATCGTTTGTAAAAAAAAAAAAATAAGGATTGAAGAAGAGTGGAAAGGATGTGAGAGAGATGTAGAACAAATATACAAAGAAAGGTAGACAAAATAAAAACTTATACAAGTTGTTTTCACTTTCAATACTCTATTTTCATTTGTTCATCCTTTATTTATTCCCATGCCTCTCATCATCCTACATTTTCACTCAATTTCCTCAAACAATTTCTCTATATCTCAAGCACAAAAAGTAAAAACTGATCAAACCAGCGCTAAATCTCTAAATCTTATGCACGAGTATTTGACTCTTCATAAACCCCACAATGTTATATTTTCATTTTGCACTTTCTCCTTATTTTATTTTCTTTGAATAATTGGCTTTTCATCTTGGTACGAAACAATGCCTCAAATCTTTAGAGAATACGAACAAGAGTCGAACTTACAATAGTCATAGAATTAGGTTCCAAAAGAATACATTTATCTTTTTTTGTAACAGCATAATCTTTTCTTTCGTGGTATGAATGGTGTAGATTTTATATCAAAAGAATCTAGGGTCGTTCCAAAAGCCTAACATATAGCATCCGTCATTTCCAACTAAAAATGATAAATATAGTCCTGTCCAGAATTATAACCATGCAAAAAAATATTTTTAAACGAAGAGTGTCAAGCATACTAATATATCATCTACAATCAAAGAGGATAAACATAGCCCCCTCAATAATTTATTAGTTTTATGTTTATACGTTAAATTCATTGGTTAATTTATTTAAATTATCATTGTATGTTTTCAAATTTGGTTGTTGAATTTAAATCAATTATTGTGATAAAGGAGCTGGGGCCGAATAAAGGTTTCAGATGGAGGCTACATTTAGCCAGCCTGATGCATATTGACCAAATAATGGCCTAGTGAGCTCCATAAAATTACAACATAGTCCTCGGTTGAAGATGAATTTCTAGACAAATCAAACTATTTCAGGGTCGGGCAGTCTCACCGTTGACAGCAAAACTGGTAATCCAGCTGAGTCAAAAACTCATAACCTTGCCCCACAAGAAAGCTAAACAACCAAATAGAAGAAAGCTTTGTTTTGCCGACGTTTTATTTAAGAGGTTTCGAACGGCATGGGAGATTTATGGTTGGGAAAATCTTCCATTTGGTTTCAGATTACTTAGGAAGCAAGTATCGATACGAAATCCAAGTTGGTAGGTGACCTATATCATCCTCCAAGAGGCAAAAGATAAAGACTTGCATAATTCCTACTGTGGCATTCACTAATAAGAATGGGGGCAAAGTTATCCAGTTATACAAAAAACCTAGAAAAAAGATATTGCTGATCAGTTCTTCAACAGCCAGACCATCCCTGACTAAAACGGGAAGAGAGTCCAATTAAGACCCACGGTTTAAATTTGTTGCCTCAGAAGTAAAACCCGTTTTCCGGGTATACAAATATTAAGAGTGCGCACCTCTCGGACGAGAGTTATCAACCTACTGGAAGTCTGGAACTCACTTCACTCTGTCTTGGGCCTTGATGGTTTTGTCCTCCTGGTTATTTGAGAAGCGCTTGTCCATCTTCCAACAAGCTTGAGGACCTCGTCAATAAGAATCACTGGGAGTGAAACGGCCAAAACCAGAAGCCACTCGTTTAAGCTCAGGGGCACAATGCCAAATACTTGAGCCAAGAATGGCACATACAGGATCAAGAAGTGCAGGCCGAATGAAACAGACATGGCCACCAGAAGCCAGGGGTTGACCCATGGGGGCATGGTCAGCAGGCTTCCGTCCTCAGAAAGGGCATTGAGAGAGTTGAACATTTCGATGGCGACCAACACTGAGAGGGATAGTGTCATAGCTTTCACTTTGCCAGCATGGAAATAATCACAGGGGTTATCAAAGGAGAGGACCTCATTTCCGGCTGTGAAGGGCGAAGCGGTGAAATTTGTCCAAGATGAGCACTGTCCCCAGTTAGCAAGTTGCGAGTAAGTCACAAGGGAGTGGCCATCCCCACTGAGGTCAATACCAAGGAAGGAACCATGTGTATACCAAATGATGAATACGCCTACAGTTGCCAGTCCAACATACATCCCAATAACCTGTCCAGACAAAGATTCAGGTGAGAAACTTATCAAGAAAGTTCTCAGGTAAATTCGCGCAAACTGTATCATTAAAATGCAACAAATGGGAAGAAAGTGAAAAGTAAGGTACCATATAGCGGAATAATATCCAGGCGCTGATAAGTGAATCATCGCTTCTGCGTGGGGGCTTCTTCATTATGTCTTTGTCTGGAGGATTAAATCCTAGTGCTGTTGCAGGTGGTCCATCAGTAACAAGATTCACCCACAAGAGCTGAACAGGTATGAGGCCTTCAGGAATGCCTAATGCTGCTGTTAAGAAAATGGAGGCAACCTCACCAATGTTGGACGAGATCATGTACCTGAAACAGGGTTTAAGACTTCAAATCTTGAAAGAAAAAACATACATGTTTAAGCATCAAAAAGAGGAAAACTACTTGTGCAGGCTAACAAAATTTCTGGGATTAAATGCTAATATTTGTTTCCAGAATAAATGTTAATATTAGAATGTATGACGATATGCGGTTGCTTCAAAAGGCAATCATTCATAAGTTTTTACATCTCAATATGTATGATACTAAAAAATGCTAACCTGATAAAGGCTTTCATGTTATTGTAGATGGATCTGCCTTCACCAACAGCTGCAACAATTGTACTAAAATTATCATCAGCCAAAACCATGTCAGAAGCTTCCTTTGCAACCTGCAATGGCAAAGAAATGAAGTTTATGATACGAATGAGTAACTTAAGCTAAAAAACAATAGACATTTACAAAAGTGATTTGCAACATATTCACGCTTCCGTATTCTTAAGATTAATGGGTGGGTAACACAGATCCTGTTTCACGGGACACTCCATTTAAATCTATGAATGAAATCACATAGAACTAATGAAAATATGCCTCGTCTGACCTCACTATAATTTGAAGGTTTAGTTCATGCAAAAACCTTTGTCTATAAACTAACTCTAGGTTTCATACAAAATTACATTCCTCCAATCAAAAGGTATGAAATTTAATTAATGCCAAGATAGGTAACCCAAAAAGTAGGCATGGGAAAAACAAAACAAGAGAAACTAACTAAATAAATACCTCAGTTCCAGAAATGCCCATTGCAATCCCAATATCAGCAAGTTTCAAAGCAGGTGCGTCATTCACTCCATCACCAGTCATAGCAACCACCTCACCATCCTCTTTGAGCAACCTCACAATCTCTTGCTTGTGCTTTGGTTCGGCCCTTGAAAACAGAAGGCCACCACCTTGTCTTAGATGGGCTTTCTGATCACGTAGAACCATAAACTCTTTTCCTGTAAGGCTTCTTGAACGTATGTCTTCATCAGCACCAAACACACCTATTTCACGGCATATTGCTTCTGCTGTGTTCTGGTTATCTCCAGTGATTACCATAACACGAATTCCTGCTGCTCGGCAGTCTTCAATTGCATCAAAAACCTCCTCTCTTGGCGGATCCTTTAAAAAAATTTAAATTCAACAATCACAGTTAGTTCAATAAATGAAGGTACTGTGATGATAATATATGACTAAAAAGATGTAGACAACAGCTATGTTACAACTTACCCTCAGTCCAACAAGGCCAACAAAAACAAGTTCGCTCTCAATTGACGAATAATTGGATGGATCAAGTAAAAGTCTATGAGCTGGATGATCTTCATCACCATCATAGGATGAAAACTCACCAAGCTCATCTTTGTATGCAAAACCCAAACAGCGCAGTGCACTAGTTGACATCTCATGAAGAGCTTGCATGATATAGTTCCTTGAGCTATCATCCAGAGGTACAACAGTGCCATCAAGCAACTGAACCTTAGTGCTTCTCTCCAGCAAATTCTCTACAGCACCCTGCAATAATGCAGCACCCCATTCAGAAGTCCGCAATATTCGTTAGATATTTTTTAAATTTAAAGATGGAGGGAGAGAAAGGGTGTATGAAGGGCAACGCAATTGCTCATGCCCGACTTATCATTTAATACCAGAGAGGAAACAAGCAGCATAATACTAGACGGAAAAAAAATAAGGAATACAACTGAAAACAGTGAAGTCCCTTCTGCTGTTCATGCTTGTAACTTCTAATTTAAATACGAATATTCAATTTAACAGTAGAGTATAGCACAATTGAATATGCAATTTCAGTTTATTGTAAGAAGGCGAATTCAACTACAAAAACTTTCAGTTCCGAACATATGGTTGATAAACATCTGAACAGAAACCCTAGCGCCTTGACAGATACACAGCTTGCAAAGTCTCAGAAGAGGGAGACTTTGGTGAAAAAGAAAATCAGTGTACCATAACTTCCACCTTAACATTCTCATGAGAATAAATATATCTTCTTTTAAATCTCACTCATTCCTTATGAATCATGCGCCCTTTACACCTTACTTCACAAATACACTTCAAACTTTCCCAGTTTCATAAAATCAGAGCATGCCACAATTTGGACGTTAGATTAAATACAGTGAATGAACATAACAATTTATGAAGTTGTTGAAACTTAAACTAGAATATGAACCTTCACTAGCAATGACTTCTTTCCTGAACGGGAATTGACAATTACACCCATGGATTTTCTATCACGATCAAACTCAAGGGTTGCAATTCGGCATTCCAATTCACTCCACTTCTGGCAACAACCTGACAAAAGATATAAACATAGTATCAGAGTATGTAAACTTACCGATTCAAAGTTGTAACAAAACAGATAAAGTGGAAGCATTTATATTGAAAGTTTGACTTACCAAGCAAATCCCTTTCATTTGATGATTCCGCACCCTTGGATCCTTCGGGAAGGCCCATCTTCTCAACTAAAACCTGCAGTGACAAAACAAAATATTCAATATGAAGCAGAGTTCTCTAACAAAATGAATTGTCATCACAAGCAAGGAAATAATGTACTCTGAGAATGGTACGTACTAGGAAGGCACTTTGCTACATGATGTTAATCAGTTTATTAATGAATTGCACAATATCAAAACACCTAAAAAAGTCAATAACAAAGGGTTAAAATATATAACCTTTAGAGCTGCCTCGGTAGGCATTCCATGGGCAACATACTTCTGTTCTGCCTGGGTAATGCCTGCATCATTGCAGACAGCAGCTACCTTTGCGATCATTTGAAGATTAGCATCCATACGACCAGTCGGCCAGTCATGAATTTTACCATCAAGTGGATTGTATGTAGTTCCATCCACCCTAAACTTCCGTAGTATAGTAGGTCTAGGACCCAAAGCTACAAGTTTTGCCACTGCCATCTGGTTTGTAGTCAGGGTCCCTGTTTTATCCGAACAAATCACAGTTGTACAACCCAGAGTTTCAACACTAGGCAGCTTTCGGACCAAAGCATTCTTCTGAGCCATTTTACGGGTACCAAGCGCCAAGCACGTTGTAATGACTGCAGGCAGACCTTCAGGAATAGCAGCCACAGCCAATGCTACTGCAATCTCAAAGTAATATGTGCACTTCTCAAACGAAAACTTGAAATTTGCCGGCCTTCCATTGACATATTCCCAAGTAAGGAAGTACTTGACATTGATGAGCCACACTAATATGCAAATCACTCCAATTATCATTGTAAGCATCTCTCCAAACTCATTGAGCTTCTTCTTAAGTGGTGTATCTTCTTCGATCTGCGCAGCAACATGGATTTGCATATGCACCTTCCCAATTTCAGTCGACATTCCTGTCTGTGCAACCAAGCATATGCAATGTCCATTCACAATAGTCGTCCCAGCGAAAACCATATTTTTCTTCCCTTGAATATCTGCGTCCTCAGAGACCGGCTTGTTAGTCTTATTCACCGCCTCACTCTCTCCGGTCAATGAACCCTGCTCCACCCTCAAAGTTGAGCTAATCAGTTCCACAACACGCATATCAGCGGGCACCTTATCCCCAACCTTAAGCTCCACAATGTCACCAGGAACAAGCTCCTTCGCCGGCAAATTCGGAACCTTACTCCCATTCCGAATCACAGTCGCCTGCTCCGATTGAATCTCCTTCAGCGCCTCCAAGGCCTTCTCGGCATTGGTCTCCTGCCAAACCCCTACAATCGCGTTCACAATCAAGATCAAGAAGATCACCAGCGGCTCCACAAACGCCGTGATCTCCTTCTCGCCGCCTTCTTCCCCATCCAGCCAAGCCAGAACGAAAGAAATGACCGCCGCCGCAAGCAAGATTCGAACCAGAGTATCATTGAACTGCTCCAGAACCAGTCTCCAAATCGACTGCCCCTCGTGCTTCTCCAACTCGTTCGATCCGTACTTCTCCCGCCGCTTCTCGACGTCCTCCGATCCCAACCCTAATTTTCTGTTAACCCCAAAGTGCTTCTCGCACTCCGAAATCTCCTTCGCCCACGCCGGAAACACATCGCCGTCCACCGGCCTAGGGTTTCCGTCCTCTTTCCGTTTACCGAAATCCTGCCCTCCCTTCCCCATCTAGATCTACCACAACCACAAATCAACACACAGAGAAACGATAACTTTTCTCAGTGAGATAAAAAATTCAATCCTTCCGAATTCAAAAACCCTTAATCGAATCAAGACTGGAAAAGTCGATTCAATTCCGGAAAGAAAATTCAAAAACAGCGAAAGAACAGGACAAGGAATCGAACTGTTTTAGGGATTTGACTCTCCTAGATAACGGAGTTTTCCAGAAGAGAGGGTCCAGTTTCGTACCTCGGTAAAAATTTCTGTTTGCTTCCCAGGAAAATTTTCTGTTTGTTTCTTGGGAAAATGAAGGAAACAAGAAAGAAAATTAGATGGGAAAGACAAGAAATTGCTTCTGATCAAAATCTTCGGTTGCCGTGCGCCTCCCACTACCACTTATACGCTTTCAGCCTTCCCACCCGCACACTCTCTCTCCCCCTCTCTCTCGCTAATTATATAACAGATCGATATCGTAATTAATTAGGATCGAGATTAAGGCTAATCACAATTTCGGGGAAGCATCGTATGCTGATTAAAATAATTTAATTGAAAACGCAACGCTCGGATGACGTCGTTCGACTAGGGGACAGCTGGCGGGTAGATGATGTGGCGGGAGGCTATTGGTTGAATGTCGTGGATCCTGAGTTGCTATTGGCTAGGGTCCTATTCTCGCGGGGGTGGTGTCCTTTCTCTTCGTTCCTTTTCGAAAAGAATTTTTCATTGTGACCGAAACACGAGTTGTATACCATGTATCTTTTATATAAATAAAGAGAAATTTTATTTTTTTAACAAATATATTTCAAAATTTTTATAATAACACGTAATGTATCATTATGCGTATCGATCGTATTTTTAATTATTTCTGTTTGGTAGCTAACCTACAAATTATTAGACTGCAGTCCTTTTGTGTTATATACGGAGCCGGGTCAATCTGGAACGTCCAATCAGATGTTATCTTCTGGTTTGACCGTTGATTAAAGAGATGTACTAATCTTTGCAACACAATTCATTTTTTTTGGTGATTCTTTTTGGTGATTAGAAAAGTAAATATTTTGTCTACATCTTCTCGGTTCGTTCCCTTCATGCCCTCATAATTAATTTTATTTTTTAATAAATTTTAGAATTCTTTTTTACAGATAATTTTTTTTTTAACAAACGATATTATCTACACTAAGAGAATATATCGGCTTATCCTCACAATGGGTTAGCAATAATGTGGTTTAAATTCGTCTTTGATGAGAATGAAGCCTAAAAACTCTCATTTACAAATGAAGAGGAATACCGTTATATTATAGTACTAAGTGTCTTTTCGACAAAGAATTCTTTACTTGTCTTTGGCTACATACTTGAAAAAGCTTTAATATCCCGTTCACACTTTAACACATATAAAATGACTTATTAAAAATAAAAAATTGCATGCAATTTAGTACTATAGTATAATATTATTCTTCTACACTTATATATGAAAAGTTTTATATTCGAATTTAGAAAATAACAAGTTCGCAACTAATTTAGTACTTAGAAAAACGGCTCCTTGCAAAAAACCAAAATATTTGCCAATTCTTTCATTTACCAATATTTTTACATTACCACACAATAATAGATCTAGGAAAGCTTCACGTTACCATACTATATCTTAGATTCAAAAAATCATTTCTCAGTATTGCTGATGCACAAAATCAGTGAGGACTTTGGTACAACAGAAAGTGTTAAGTTTGTGACCTTCACTAGATTACTCCGGTCATTAGTGTGGATAAATATGTAAATGGATATGGATAGGGACAGGGAAGTAAACACAAGATGTACGTGGTTCACCCAGATTGGCTACGTCCACGGAGTAGAGGAGTTCTCATTAATTGTGAAGGGTTTACACAAGTACATAGGTTCAAGCTCTCCTTTAGTGAGTACTAGTAAATGATTTAGTACAAATGACATTAGGAAATATTGTGAGTGAATGATCTCTATTTATAGAAGAGAGTTTCTAGTTTCATTCTGACATTAACACGTGTCGTGTTTTGATTGGCTTCTGATGTCGACACGTGTCGCGCTGTGATTGGCCTCATGGTTCGAGGGAAACTCTTCTGGGTCCTTGACGGTATAACGTTGACCGGTGCTCAGTAGTTTTGGGATTGGTCAAGTATGGTATAAACAGTGCTCCCCTAAGTTCCTGAGTTAAGGAAGCTCCTCGGTTAGGGACTTGCAAGATCCAAGCCATTGAGTAATCACGAAACTTCTAAGTACCGAAGTGTGGTATCATTTTCACTTGCCTTATCTGTCTCATATGTAGATGTGGCATCTTCTCTGGAAGTACTTTTCCTCCATCCAGGGGTGGTATCTTTAACCGATGAAGATGCACAAGGTACTGTATCAATTTCACTTGAAGTTTACTTGTAGTTTCAGGATCGGTCAAGTGCGATACAAACCCTATAGTAGGAGTCCCCCAAGTCGCCGAGCTAGGAGATTTGCTGAATGAGGTAACAGACAAGGTAAGCAATCAGACTTCCAAGTAAGCAACCTGGATCGGAGGTTCGACTTCGGCTTCCGGTTGATTGTTCTCCTTCTCCTTGTGTCGTAAACAGTAACAAGGATAAGGAGAAGCAAATGGAGAAGAGATGATATGAGATACTTTTGCTTTTGAAGAAGTAACTTTCCACAGACTTGTTCTTGAACTAGATTGGAGGGTTTTCAGGTTTCCTCCAGAGTATAAGGCCGACTCAAGAATTTGAGGGTCAAAACAAGTTCATCAAATCTAGAGTACGTTCGACCCTGATGATATGGGATACTTTTGCTGTTGACAAAGTAGTGGATGTATCGGCACGTGTTCTGTTACGCTTGTCTCCACATGCTTCCTTGTATCCTTCTCACTTGCCCTATCTGTTCCTCAGGCAGATGTGGTATCTTCTCTGGAAGCATAAGATGTTGAAGATGAGTACTCGAGAGCAATGTCAGGTAAGTAATCAGGCAAGGGGTTCCAAGCAGTCAGTTCCTGACTGGAAGCTTGATTTCAAGTGCTGACTGATTGCTCTCTTTCTCTTTGTCTTGCAAGTAAGAACAATGCCAAAGGAAAAGACAGGGAAAAAACATGATATAGGATACTCTTGCTTTTAACCCTGATGATATGAGATACTTTTGTTCTGGTGTGGCTTGTTTGCAGAGGTATTATCGGGGGGAAAAGAAGCTGAGTATTTCGAGAGACTCTGCTGAGAGTACCCTCTCAGATGTGAAGAAAAGTTGAGCATTTTTTTTTATTTGCAAGTCTGCCTGGCTGTGGAGGATGAATGTCGACATATATAGGAATTATCCCAACAGCGAGTGGTAACGTTGTTCTTTTACCCTTCTCGGTCATAGCAATGTAGTGGGAGCTGCAAGATTCACGTGTTTTAACTTTGTCAGTGCACTTTGAAAAAGTGGTCTATGGTATCTGGAAAGCTGATGTTAACTGTGAAGATTGCAGACAAACTTTATCCAAAGAAATCTAGCTCTCGAAGTTCGGAGAGCGGTGCCTCTTCGATTTTCGAACAAGCAATCATGTCGAGGATCTGGCTCTCGAGATTCGGAGAACGGTGCGCCTCTTCGATTTTTGAGAAAGCAATCATATTGAGAGTTTGGCTCTTGAGATTCGGAGAGCGGTGCCTCTTCGATTTTTGAGCAAGTAATCTTGTTGGGAGTCTGGCTCTTGAGATTCGGAGAGATATGCCTCTTCGATTTTTGAGCAAGTAATCCTGTTGGGAGTCTGGCTCTCGAGATTCGGAGGGCGGTGCCTCTTCGATTTTTGAGCAAGTAATCCTGTTGGGAGTCTGCCTCTCGAGATTCGAAGAGCGGTGCCTCTTCGATTTTTGAGCAAGCAATCTTGTTGGGAGTGTTTTCTCGAATGTGAGTAAAAGTTGGGCATTTTTGCCAGTCTGCCTTACCACGAAGCATGGAGGTTGACACACATATGAACTTTCTAGTTATCAAGCAGTGGTGCTGTTCCTTTACCCTTATGGGTAACAGTAGGGTAGCTGGACCTTCAAAATTTATGTGTTTAAACTTTGTCAGAGATCTTTGGCAAAGTTATCTGTGGTACCCGATGAGCTGATGTTGCGTGTGGAAAGTGGTGCCTCTTCGATTTTTGAACCAACGGCCATGTTGCCCTTTCTTTTATAAGGGCACCAATTGTGTGCAATAAGTACATTCAGAGAGTTATTGCTTGTAGGAATTTTCCCCTTACTTCAGAGATTTATTGCACCTCATTTATCCTTCATCATTTCTGAGAATGTCTGGTCCATTCGACCGTCGTTTTGACTTGAACTTTGGTGAAGAGGCAACCATGCCTTCTCAAGACAACATATGTCGCCCATCCTTCTTATCCCCTACTGGTCCTCTTACCGTTGGGGACTCTGTGATGAAGAATGATATGACCGCTGCGGTGGTGGCCAGGAACCTTCTCACTCCCAAAGATAACAGATTACTTTCCAAACGGTCTGATGAGTTGGATGTTAAGGATTCTCTGGCTCTCAGTGTTCAGTGTGCAGGTTCTGTGTCTAATATGGCCCAACGCCTATTTGCTCGAACCCGCCAAGTTGAATCATTGGCGGCTGAAGTGATAAGTCTCAAACAGGAGATCAGAGGGCTCAAGCATGAGAATAAACAGTTGCACAGGCTCACACATGACTATGCTACAAACATGAAGATGAAGCTCGACCAGCTGCAGGAATCTGATGGTCAGATTTTACTTGATCATCAGAGGTGTGTGGGTTTGTTCCAAAGGCATGTATTGCCTTCGTCTTCTTGGGCTGTACCGCGTAATGAAGCTCCAAATGATCAACCTTCGATGCCTCATCCTTCTGGGGTTCTACCTAGTACTGAGGCTCCGAATAATCACCATCCGGTGCCTCCTCTTTCTGGGGCTCTGCCGACTGCTGAGACTTCTCATGAGCAACCTTTGTGAAGGCTCCCTCTTGTTTGTTTATTTTGATTCATGTATATGTACATATTTGTAACTTATCGAAGATATCAATAAACAAGCTTTGCTTCATTTCAACGTATTGTGTTAAATACACCAAGGCCTTCTTCACTAAGTTCTTTGAATTTTTTCTTTTGTTGAAACTTGTACGTTGAATCTTTGTGAATGAAGCATGTATGTTGAGGTGGTGCTCCCTTCATTTCCAGAGTGAGGAAAACTTCTCGGTTGGAGACTTGAAAAATCAAAGTCACTGAGTGGTCGTGAGACTTCCGAGTATCAAGGTGCAGTAGCATATGGTAGGAGTCCCCCAAGTCTCCGGTCGAGGGAGTTGACGAAAGAGGTGTCTTGCTAGTAGCCAAGTTTGCAAAGTAACAAAACTTCACCATTTTCCTTTCTAAGTGGTAGCCCAAAACTCCTCCTTCATATATATTTGTTATGAAAGTTGTTAGGCCCAAAGAAGAGGAGACCTAGGTAATTTTTATTTTTTTTTAATTTTCGATTTTTTTTTTTTTAATTTTCTAATTTTCAAATTTCTGAAAAAAATATATATATATATATATATATTAAGCTTTACAGGTGAAGCTTTGTAGGTGAAGCTTTGAGGTTAAAACTTTGTTGGGTACTATGAATTGATTTTGCTTCACACTATCTTGATCAAGATAGTGTGAAGCTTTTGAGAATTTGTAGTTGTCCTCCATTGATGAAGCTTTTGTTGGTGAAGCTTTGTTGGGTACCACGAATTGATTTTGCTTCACACTATCTTGATCAAGATAGTGTGAAGCTTTTGAGAATTTGTAGTTGTCCTCCATTGAAGCTTTGTTGAATTTCCCAATTTTTTTTTTTTTTTTGGGAAACTAGAAATTTGAAAATGTGGGAGAGACAACATATACAAAATTTGCTTCCACAATGTTGAGCAAGAGATTGTGATGCAAGCCACATCTTGTAGTAGTCGAAGGTTTGGATGAACCATATAAATTGAATTTGCTTCGAACAGTCTTGAATTTGCTTTGAAGGTTTGAGAATTGTAGTTGCCCTCTATTGATGAAGTTTTTGTTGGCACCATAAATTGGTTTTGTTTCACACTATCTTGATCAAGAGTGTATGAAGCTTTTGAGAATTGCGGTTGCCCTCCATTGATGAAACTCTTGTTGTCACCATAAATTGGTTTTGCTTCACACTGTCTTGATCAAAAGTGTGTGAAGCTTTTGAGAATTGTGGTTGAACTCCTTTGATGAAGCTTTTGTTGGCACCATAAATTGGTTTTGCTTCACACTGTCTTGATCAAGAGTGTGTGAAGCTTTTGAGAATTGTGGTTGCCCTCCATTGGTGGAGCTCTTGTTGGCACCATAAATTGGTTTTGCTTCACACTGTCATGATCAAGAATGTGTGAAGCTTTTGAGAATTGTGGTTGAACTCCTTTGATGAAGCTTTTGTTGGCACCATAAATTGGTTTTGCTTCACCATGTCTTGATCAAGAGTGTGAAGCTTTTGAGAATTGTGGTTGAACTCCTTTGATGAAGCTCTTGTTGGCACCATAAATTGGTTTTGCTTCACACTGTCTTGATCAAGAATGTGTGAAGCTTTTGAGAATTGTGGTTGAACTCCTTTGATAAAGCTTTTGTTGGCACCATAAATTGGTTTTGCTTCACACTGTCTTGATCAAGAGTGTGTGAAGCTTTTGAGAATTGTGGTTGAACTCCTTTGATGAAGCTCTTGTTGGCACCATAAATTGGTTTTGCTTCACACTGTCTTGATCAAGAGTGTGTAAAGCTTTTGAGAATTGTGGTTGAACTCCTTTGATGAAGCTTTTGTTGGCACCATAAATTGGTTTTGCTTCACACTGTCTTGATCAAGAATGTGTGAAGTTTTTGAGAATTGTGGTTGCCCTCCATTGATGAAGCTCTTGTTGGCACCATAAATTGGTTTTGCTTCACACTGTCTTGATCAAGAGTGTGTGAAGCTTTTGAGAATTGTGGTTGAACTCCTTTGATGAAGCTCTTATTGACATCATAAATTGGTTTTGCTTCACACTGTCTTGATCAAGAGTGTGTGAAGATTTCTACGAGTTGTAGTGTTTGTATTGTTACAGAGGGGAAATGTCGGAAGCAGATACAAGATGGCTGAATAGCTTGATCTTCATATGCCATGCACTGAAGTTGTTATTGGCTTGCAATAAAACTTTGTTGGTGACTATAACTCTTGTTGGGCATAAATGCTCCCCTAGTTGAGTTGTCAAGCTTGAGGGTTTTTTATTATTTGTGAATGTTAGGAGTTCACATGTACAAGTTGTACCACTCGTCTTCTGGTAGGTGGAATGAATGGTGAGTTGCTTTCATCACTTGGTTGGTGGTACGAAGGTGAGTTCCTTCATCACCTTTCATCACATTTCATCACCTGGTTGGTGGCATGAGGATGAGTTCCTTCTTCACCTGGTTGGTGGCATGAATGGCAAGTTGCCAAATGATATTAGAGTACGGGTTGTACATTTCATCACCTGGTTGGTGGCATGAAGATGAGTTCCTTCTTCACCTGGTTGGTGGTATGAGTGGCAAGTTGCCAAATGATATTAGAGTACGGGTTGTACATTTCATCACCTGGTTGGTGGCATAAAGAAGAGTACGGGTTGTACATTTCATCACCTGGTTGGTGGCATGAATGGCAAGTTGCCAAATGATATTAGAGTACGGGTTGTACATTTCATCACCTGGTTGGTGGCATGAATGAGAGTACGGGTTGTACATTTCATCACCTGGTTGGTGGAATGAAGATGAGTTCCTTCTTCACCTGGTTGGTGGCATGAGTGGCAAGTTGCCAAATGATATTAGAGTACGGGTTGTACATTTCATCACCTGGATGGTGGCATGAAGATGAGTTCTTTCTTCACATTTCATCACCTGGTTAGTGAGAATAAGGCCAATGTGTCTAGGCACATTGTAGCAAGTGTCGAATGACACAAAGTATGTTGAACCCTTTCAAAGCATAGTTGGCTTATGTATGAATGTGTTGGAATGTATGATTGAACGAATATACTATGAAGCTGTTCGTTTATTTGTATAGTCCTGTTGACATATACTTAGACTTTGTTTCATGTTGGAAGCATTCATGTTGAAGCTTTGAACCCGAGTGTTTCATTGCTAAGAATGTAAGAGAATTAGGATCGAGTTGTCTAAATCACCTCTTTATTGAATTCCTGCCAAATAGTCTTCGTTACATAGGATGCCGAACGGCTGAAGCTTAACACTTGTACAATGTGAGTTTACTTGTAATAGTACTTCAAGTGATCAACGTTCCATGGATGGCCAATGGTCTTGCCATCAGAGCTTCTAAGCTTATAGGAGCCAGGGCGACTGATGCCAACAACTTCAAACGGTCCATCCCAGTTTGGACTAAGTGTTCATTCACTCGGGACTCTGTCGCAGAGTAATCTTTTCTTCAATACCCAGTCCCCCACTTTGAAAGAACGAGGTTTGACCCTTGAGTCATAGTAGTTGGAGATGCGCTGCTTGTAGGCGACATTCCTCAAGTGAGCCTGGTTTCTGTGTTCCTCGACTAGATCTAAGTTAAGGGTAAGTTGTTTGTCATTTTCGTTTGCACGTAGTTCTGGACTCGGAACGTTGCTTGCTCAAGCTCAACTGGGACAACTGCCTCTGTACCAAAGGCAAGTGAGAATGGGGTTTCTCCAGTTGATGTCAGATACGAAGTGCGGTATGACCAAAGAACTTGGGGTACAAATTCTGGCGAACAACCTTTAGCCTTATCCAAGCTGGTTTTCAAAGTTCGCTTGATTATTTTGTTGATGGCTTCAACTTATCCATTAGACTGGGGATGAGCTGGGGAGGCAAAACATAAGTTGATGTTGAACATAGAGCAGAACATCCTAAACTTATTGTTATCAAACTGTCGTCCGTTATCAGTGACTATCACATTGGGAATGCCGAATCTGCAAAGGATGTTCTTCCATACGAAGTCTTCTATCAGTAATGGTTGCCAAGGGTTCTACTTCGGCCCATTTTGTGAAGTAGTCAACTGTAACGATTGCATAGCGGACCTTGCCCTTCCCTGCAGGCATTGGGCCAATCAAATCAAGTCCCCATTGGGCGAAGGGCCAAGGGCTGATCATAGGAGTGAGCGACTCGGGAGATGAGTGAGGAATAGTTGCGTAGCGTTAACACTTATCACATGAGCGGGATATTCTGATGGCATCTTGGTGGAGTGTTGGCCAATAATATCCTTGGCGAAGAGCCTTGTGTGCTAGGGATCGAGATCCAGCATGATCTCCGCAGACTCCTTCATGTATTTCCTGAAGGACAGTTTCCTCCTCTGCGGGCGTAAGGCATCTTAGGTATGGTAGGTTAAAACCCCGTTTGTAGAGTTGGTCATTAATGATCAAGTAACGGGTAGCCTTGTATCGAATCTACTTAGCTTGGACTTTGTCATTTGGAAGGGTGCCATGAGCAAGGAATCTATAAATCGGGGTAATCTAACTATCCCCATGTTGTAAGTTGCACAATTTCGCAGCCATGATGCTTGGTGCTGCCAACAATTTGACTTGAATTTTTCTCCCAATCTTGTCTTCCACCGCTGAGGCCAGGCGAGCCAAAGCATCTGCATGACTGTTTGTCGCTCGAGGATTTTGGGTGATCTGGTAGTGGAAGTGCTAGAGCAACAATTGTGTTTGTGCCAGATATGCTGCCATGGAGCTATCCTTAGCGTCAAAGTTGTTGGTGACCTGGTTAACCACCAATTGGGAGTCACTGAATATATCAATTCGTTTAACCCCAAGGTGTTTGGCCAAACGTAAGCCTGCTAGGAGGGCTTCATATTCGGCATCATTGTTCAACGCCTTGAATTTGAAACGAAGAGCATACTCTATCGCCACTTTGTTGGGGGTCATAAAGACTAGTCTTGCTCTACAACCCCTGTTGGTTGGACGAGCCATCAACATATAGACTTCATGTTGGGGCTGTTGGTTCTATTTTCTGAGCTTCCGAGGGTAATGAAACCACTTCTTTAGGCGTAGAAACAATGTCAACAGGATATGTAAAGTCGGCGATGAAGTCTGCCACTGCTTGACCCTTCTCAGCTGGCTTTGGTTGGTAGGAGATGTCAAAATCACCCAATGTTATCGCCCATTTGATCATTCGCCCGGAAGTGTCAGGACTTTGGAGTATCTGTCGAAGAGGATGATTCGTAAGCACGATGATGGAGTGTGCTTGGAAGTAAGGGCGAAGTTTTCGAGCAAACATGACCAATGCTAGAGGCAATTTCTCAATGTTGGAGTATCGTGTCTCTGCATCTTGTATGGCCTTGCTAGCGTAGTAGATAGGTCGTTCGACATTACCATCATTTCGAATGAGAACGGAACTTACTGCTGAAGCCGATACCGACAGATAGATAATGAGAGTGTCACCAACCTCAGGTTTGGAGAGCAGAGGGGCTTTACTCATGTAGTCTTTGAAGTTTTTGAATACCTTAGCACATTCATCAGTCCATGTAATGTACTTATTACTTCCCTTAAGTGCTTTGAAAAAATGAGCACATCTGTCTGTGGCCTTAGAGATGAACCTAGTTAAGGCTGCCACCTTGCCAATAAGGCTCTGGATGTCTTTTGAAGTTACCAGTTCCTTCATGTCGAGGATTGCTTTGATCTTCTCGGGATTAGCCTCAATGTCTCGTTAGCTTATCATGAAGCCTAAGAATTTGCCAGAGCCTACACCGAAGGCACATTTGTTAGGGTTCAACCTCATTCGATACCTCTTCAGAATGGTGAAAGTTTCAGATAGGTTGGTGATGTGTTGGTCAGCATGTTTGCTCTTGACTAGAATATCATCAACGTAAACTTCCATACTCTTCCCAATCTGTTCGGCGAACATTGAATTGACCAGTCTTTGATAAGTTGCTCCTGCATTCTTTAGGCCGAAGTGAAGGAAATTTTGTGAAAAACATGTTCATTTGAATAACATCATATAGCATGCAATTAACAATTAAAGGCGGAATCATGCTTTCATGCATTCAAAAACAAAACATCAACCATGAAATTCAAAGCCTAGTAGATTGGTGAACCTTGACTCAACTTTTAAATCAACATTTATTAGTTGAGAAATATTTACCTTTGTAGATTCCTCTTTGCATATGCAAAGGATAATCACCCAAGAGATAGGGCCTTCATTCCTTGCTTCTTAGCTCCATGGATTTGGTTGAATGAAATAGATTCTCCAAGTTCCCAAAATAGAGAACCTCTAAAGATTCTACACCAAGGTTGGATTGGAGAGGAAATGAGTGACCTTGAGGAAGTAGAATTGCTAGACAATATCCCCCAAGGTGGTTGGCCTCTTAGAGAGAAATGGAAGCTTTGTGTTCTCACCAATTTTCTCTAAAATCAACAACTTATGAATTTTAGGTTATAAAGTTCTTTATATAGTCACTTCTTTAAATGACCTAAAGAACCAAAAACCCTAATTCAACACTAAATGGCCGGCCACTCTAATGGATTTAGGCTTTTGGGCCTTTGTGAATCTTTATTCATTAAGTTGTCATACAACTTAAGTCAATGGGCTTTGACGTTCGAAGCCCATTGGGCCTTAAGGTCCAAAACTATCCCGAGGTCTTTAACGAACTTATTCGTTTGATTAATTAACATATTAATTAATCCTTGCCATAAATAATTAAACCATTTAATTATTCTTATTCATCTCCTTTGTTTCTTCAATCTCCACCTTACACGGTGTACGATACATTAGGTTCCTTTTAGCGAGGCAGTGGGCGATTAAAACCATTTTACATCGATTGTGAATTGAAACTTACTTTCAATTCTCCCTTTAGTGATTACACACGTTTAGGGCTTCCACAAACCATGAGTGACACCTAGCAGCATATCATGGCTACCCAAGCTAATCAGAAGAGGTAGAGAACCTATTCAGTTTAGGATTACAAATGCAATACGGTCTTTCTCTAATCTAATACTCTTGACCACATTGTTTGGTTTGATAGTTTATTTATTCATGTCTACTATCCAATGTGATTCGTTTGCTTATATGATTACCTTGAATGTGATTTGGAACGCATTCCCTAATCTCATTCATACTCTGGCCAGAGATTTTAATCATATCATAGAGTATTCTCCCTCAAACCATTTGAAGGTTAGAGATCCCTTGTTGCACATTCACTTGTCTCCATAACTAAGTGGCTTAACCCCAATGATGTCGTGGACACCCCGATGGGGTGACTTTGACATAATCAAAGATCAAGGACTTAACCACAAGACAACTGTGATGCCTCAGGTCAAATGACTAATTTGCATTATCCCAACCATGAGTTCTCATGTGACATGAGTATGAGAACTCCTCGTTGATCGTGTTCAGTGGACTCATTCTCTATTGAGCACCTACGTACTTGTCTTGATGTCACACACACCAATGACTCGAGACTAGTCACTCTCCCTGAGAGAAGGCACAGTACGTACTGATCTTATCGGACTGTCAATGCCCAATTGGCAATCCTATGATCAGGAACGTTTAGGATGTGTCTACGAAAGAATGGTCTCATTAATCTAACTTCATTAGATTGCATTCTCCCAATCACATATTCCTTGGACTTTATCGTTTAAGCATATAACTTTTATATGAGACGGCTCAAACAATAATGTTTGCCCTTTATATGTAAACTAGATTAGTTTAACATGTGAAATGTCCGTAAAGTATCATCATATGATTGGCTTTAGGGCACATTTCCAACACGAAGGGCATGACTTTATAGCAATATAGTCCATTGTCAGTAGTGAAGGCTGTGTGTTCTTGGTTCAGAGGGTTCATGAGGATTTGGTTGTATCCTGAGTAAGCATCCATGAAGCTCAGAAGTTCACACCATGTCGTAGAGTCTATAAGTCTGTCTATGAGAGGAAGAGGAAAACTATCATTCGGGCAACCTTTGTTTAGGTTGGTATAATCGACACACATTCTCCACAAGACCTTTTGGAGCAGGAGACTTTCCTTGTCGGATTCTTCTTAACAAGGATAACATTTGCTACCCACGTTGGATAATTGACTTCGAGGACGAAGCCTATGCCTTTGAGTTTTTCAACTTCTGCCTTCATTGCCTCGTACCATTCAGCGTCATAAGATCTTCACTTCTGTTTCACTGGCTTGGTCTTGGGGTCAATACTTAAGCGTTGACAGATGATATCGGGAGAGATGCCTGGCATATCCTCGTATGACCAGGCGAAGACTTCAGTGTTCTCTTGCAAAAAAGAGATCAATGCCAACCGAATGGGTGGTGACAAGGTGGTGCCAATCTTCACCATGCGATCCGAATAATCTTTTGAGATAGAGACCTTCTCCAACTCTTCAGCGGGTTGTGTTTGCTGGGTAAAAGAGTCATCTTGAGGATCGTCGGGTTGACTGTTGCCACCGTGAAGATCCAAGTTGGCTTCGTCTGGGCTGGTCTTTATGACTTGGTCATGTATAGAAAGGGTTTCCTTGGGCACATGCAGGTGTTGTTGCTTGACCAAAGTGTTGTAACATGATCGTGCACTAAGTTGATCTCCTCTGATGTAACCATTGCCATAAGGGGTTGGAAATTTCATCAACAACATATGTGTGGATACCATGGCCTTGAGATCATTGATGCATGTGCGTCCGAAGATGACATTGTATGCCGTTGAGCAATCAACCACCAGGAAGTTAGTGGTAATGGTAGCTGTGTAAGGGCATGTACCAATGGTGAAAGGTAAGTGTATGCTCCCCAAAAGTTGCACGATATCATTGGAGAAGCTTATCAGAGGGGAAATCGAGCGATCGAGCAAGTGTTCAGCTACATTAAGTGCCCTGAAAGCTTCAGCAAACATGATATTGACCGAAGCCCCCGTGTCTACCAGGATTCGTCGTACTTCAAAGTTGGTTATGTGAGCTTCCACGATCAGTGGGTCGTTGTGAGGGTAGATGATACCTCTTTCTTCTTCAGGGTAGAAACATATTGGATCCCAGTTAGGCTTTTGATACTTACCTTCACTGATGTCTTCCACTTGAAACACTTGGTGGCCAGACCTTAAAGCTCGTTCACTATTTTTCATGGCCATGTTGGAAGATTTAGATATGGGTGTGCCACCACTTATGGAATATATCACATTTACCTGGCGTTGGTTACGGTTACCCTTTGGAGGGTGAAAGAGGAATTGATCAATTTTTCCTTCACATGCCAAAGCTTCAATATGATCACGAAGGGTGATACATTTCTCGCCGTCATGGGCGTTATGCTCGTGGTAGCAGCAAAACGTGCCCGTGTTCTTCGTGGGCTTGTAATTCGGGTGCCTCAGCTTTGGCTTCGGTATCAGGTGTGTTATGCTGGGGTAAATGGCCACACATGTGGCGTTCAAATGTGTGTATGCCTCATACCTCGGGGTAGGGGCTGTCCTGACACGTGCTTGACCCACTGTGTTGACTGCCTGAGGTCGAGGATTATCATGGCGATACCCTTGGTTATCCCGGTAATGTCATTTACTCCTTTTACTAAAATGAGACTGGTGAGGATGAAAATCTTTCCTTTTGCCCTGAGATTGATATGTCTGTTGACTTGGCAAAGTATTAAGTAAGGCAGGGGGAGGCATCGCTGCCGTTTGGAAGGTCGAGGTCTTCTCATTTGGTTGGATCTGGCTTCCACTCCCTACTTGCTGATAAGGGGTGGATGTGGGGGGTTTCCCTTGATATGTCCTTGCCTCGGCGGAGGCATGGTTGTAAGTCTGTGCCATCACCTAAGAATAAGTCTTCCAAGTGTTGGCATTGATCATGTACTTGAAGAAACAATCACGTAGGCCTGCCGTGAAGACCTTGAGGGCGGTCTTGTCATCTGCCTCAGCGCAGCGAGAATACTCATGGTTAAAACGATCGGTATACTTTCGTAGTGATTCGTCCGGCTTATGGCGAATAGTGTACAAGTCATCTGCAGAATGCAAACGATCGGTCTGGAAGATGTGTTGAGAGACAAACAGTTTCCTTAGTTCCTCAAATGAGTCTACTGTCTCAGGTGGAAGACGGCAATACCAGTTTAGAGCTCCGCCAGAGAGGGTGGAAGGGAAGAGAAGACATCGCTCTTCGTCGGTGTGCATCTGATATCCCATGGTGGACTCAAAAAGGTTAAGGTGTTCAATTGGGTCATCCCTTCCAGTATAGAGTTGTAAACCAAGTTTTTGTTTTGTCTTTACTTGAATGGGGTGTCGAGGATCCTCCTTGTGAGAGGGCCAGGCTTGGGTTGGTTGCAGTCAGGTATCTCGGCCTGACGTTCGGCCTTCAACTTGTTTACTTTCTCAATGAGCTGTAGGACAAGGGGGTCCTGAGTGAAGTCATGTACCACTGGGATTTTCTTTCGTAAGTCTCCATCGCCTCTTGGAAGTAGGAAAGTTTGAGTAAGGGCGTGTGATTTTTCCTTGGACTCGCCGTACTGACTTCTATGGCGAGTCTGTCGGAATACCTCAGAGTCTCATGTACCTTCATGTTCCTCTGGGACCTATCGTTCCTTCCCTAGATTGGCAGCTAGCCTGGTTTATAGGAGGGGACCGAGTCTTTCAGAAACCCTTGGGTCATTGATCTTCGAGCATATGTGGAGGGGATTCTCTCGATGTTGCTTTAGGAAGTCTCAGTAGTCACGATAAACGGCTTTCGATCCTTCCAACCCTTCTGCAAAGTGGTGTCTTCCTCCACTTTTCCTGTTTCGGGTCGAAGCAGCTGGGTTGAGAGAAGTCTCATGTTGATCAATGTTTTGATGATTAGCTCGTTCCTCATCAGGGATACCCATGTCGAAGGAAGGTGACCCTCCGTGTTGGGGGGCACCCAGATGATGGTTGATGTCCACAGGGGTAACAAGCTCGCATGTTTGAGTACGCCTAGTTTCGTGGAGTGTCTCAAAGAGCTTCTCATACTGCTCCTGGATGACCTCATTCTTCATTGCTATCTTATTGTTCTGAGCTTCTAGCTCATCGACTTTAGCTTGAAGAGCAACCTTCTTTCGTTGATTCGCACTAGGTGCAAAATGGGTGTCATTTTGTGTGTTGTGGCTTCCTTCGCTCCCCATGTTGAAGAAGGATGCCTGGTCAAAAGAGAGTGTACGAATGGTGGAAACCAGCTTGACAAAGCTGAAGAGAGTGGGAATAAGTGTCGTTCCCACAGACGGCGCCAAATGTTGATGCACAAAATCAGTGAGGACTTTGGTACAACAGAAAGTGTTAAGTTTGTGACCTTCGCTAGATTGCTCCGGTCATTAGTGTGGATAAATATGTAAATGGATAGGGACAGGGAAGCAAACACAAGATATACGTGGTTCACCCAAATTGGCTACGTCCATGGAGTAGAGGAGTTCTCATTAATTGTGAAGGGTTTACACAAGTACATAGGTTCAAGCTCTCCTTTAGTGAGTACTAGTGAATGATTTAGTACAAATGACATTAGGAAATATTGTGAGAGAGTTTCTAGTTTCATTCGGACATTGACACGTGTCGTGTTGTGATTGGCTTCTGATGTCGACACGTGTCGCGCTGTGATCGGCCTCATGGTTGAAGGGAAACTCTTATGGGTCCTTGACGGTATAACGTTGACCGGTGCTTAGTAGTTTCGGGATTAGTCAAGTATAAACAAGTATAAATTAAAGTAGTACTGTTGTTTGTAGTAACAAGAACTCTTAGTACTTATACGTAAGATCAACAACAAAGCATTTTCCCACTATGTGGAGTGCTTATAGGTAAGATCGGTTGTATTAAAATAGTATTATTGCTTGGGACTGATTTTGGGGATATTAAAAGCGTTTTATGGTAACAAAAAAGTTTTTTTTTGGCAACCAAAAACTTTATTGATAAATGAGGTTTTAAAATGTGTTATGCGTTATTCGGACGACAAGAAAAGATTTTAGTTAAATTTATTATATAAGATATAAATAAATGTCTACTTATAAGTAAAAAATACATAATTGTATTTGGATATATAAACGCAAAAAAAATAGAAGGACACATAGATTATAAAGTATTAAAACATAATTAAAACATATGAAGCAATCACATAATGAGTGTTCATCCAAGTATTCAACAAGTCTTTTAAAATTTATTGAACATTATTTTATGTCTAAGTGAGGTTGAAACCTAGGCATGTGCCTAAGCGGGTCCAAGCGGGCACCTAAACAGGTTTATGCGCTCTTTTTTAATTTTCAAAAGCCTAAGGATTAATCGGGACGAAATTCATCCGTCTACTGCCTAGTCAAAATTTTTTAGAACAGTGTTATTAAAATTTTACAAAACAATTTAAAAGTGCTTTTGAGTTTTAGTAGTGTTCTGTGTACAAGCACCTGCTAGGTACTTATTCACGCAACACTATTCAGTGCTTTTCATAAAGCACTTGAATTTCTAGTATTTTAAACTATTTCTATTAAAAGTACTTCTAAAAAACACTTGTACACATCCACACTCTCAAAAGTGATTTTAAATGAACCCTAAATTTGGTGGGCGCCTTTGAAAAAAGTAAAAAACTTCTAGACTCAAATACAATCCATCGATATTGTTCTACTTAACCACCTATACTAAATTTGGGTTTTACATAGAAAGTCCTAGTGTTGTTAGAAGTAGACCTCCCACATATAAGTTGTTATTTTGTTATATTTTCTCATGATACTCTATTCTCCAACAAAAATTATATATTCTTCGTGATTTTTCTTTAACAAGACATAAAACTGAGTGGTGCAAAAAATAAGTGCTACATAGCACTGAAGTCAAACCCCAATATATGAGTTGTTATATTATCTGTTTTGGGGTTTATGTCAATTGGAATCTCATAGACGTATACATCTAATCTTTTACCATGACCATGACTATGACTAACTTTGGAGACAACCCTTGACCATATATAGTAGGAGGTTAGGCTTCCCTTTTGACGGAATAAAGTCTTGCATGAAAACTTGGGGCAAAGCTAAAGCATTTCAATGCAATACACCATCGGACTTTGTACTATGAAGCTTCGGAAAGGGATCATTTCCGAATCCCTTCCACCTAATCTTCCTTATCAAACAATCTGGACCTTTGAAATTTGATTCAATGACTAAAAACAGGAGCTCACTCTAAAAGTTATAATAACTTTAGCCGTTGGATCAAAGGATTTAGATTGTTTAATGATAATGATTAGATGGAAGGGATCCCGAAAGGATCCCTTTCCTGAAGCTTCCAGGAAGAAGAGCCACAAGAAAAAGACAGGAAAAAGATCATGATTATCAAAGTTAGTGGTTGAATACCTATGTGTATCATAAATTTGATCGATCGCCATCAACAAATAAATAAATTTGATCGATTCTATTTATTTATTGTGATGAAAAAGAAAAATTATATTACAACCCCAAAACAAAACATAATTTGAACATTTGGTACTACAAACTGATATTGGATCAAAGACATTTTTTTTAAAGTTATTACAAACACATTTCTATTTTGAGCAAATTAAGGGGAGGTGAAAGTTCGAATTCGAAATGCAGTGTGATAAACAGGAGTGACATATCCACCACTCTTCCAAAATCATTTATGTGTATTTATTAAGAATATGAATTTTGTTGGCGACACTCGCCTACTACAACAGCCAAAATCTAATATTAGCACCGACGATATACTATGACCTCGACATGCATCAATAGTCACCAATCACTGCGTCGACGAGACCTAAAGAATGTTATTTATGAGTTATTGCCCAAGTTTGCAAGCACCTGCTAGGTACTTATTCATGCAACATTTTTCGGTGCTTTTCATAAAACACTTGAATTTTTGGTATTTTAAATTGTTTCTAATAAAAGTACTTCTAATAAACACTTGTACACATCCACACTCTCTACATAAGTAATTTTAAATGAACCTTAAATTTGGTGGGTGCCTTTGAAAAAATTAATAACCTTTTAGGCTCAAATATAGTCTATCACCAACATTATCGATATTGTCTTACTTAGCCACCTATATTAGATATGAGTTTTACATAAAAAGTCTTATAGTGTTATTAGAAGTAGACCTCCCACATATAAGATGTTATTTAGTTATATTTTCAATCTGAGACTCCATTCTCTAACAAAGATTTTATATTCTTCATGATTTTTCTTCAACAAGACGTAGCACTGAGTGGTACAGAAAATGAGTGTTACGTACCATTGCAATCACACCCCACTTTATTAGTTGTTAGATATCTGTTTTGGGGTTTATGTCAAATTGGATTCTCATTGACGTATGCATCTAATCTTTTACCATGTCCATGACTACGACTAACTTTGGACACACCTTGACCATATGTAGTACGAAGTTAGGAACTCTTCCATTTTAAAGGAATAAGTCTTGCAGGAAACTTGGGGCAAAGGTAAAGAATTTCAGAACAATACATCATCGGGCTTTGTACTATGAAGCTTCCAGGAAGAAGAGCTAAAAGAAAACACAGGGAAAAGATCATGATTCTAATTAGTAGTGGTTGAATATATGCATCATAAATTTGATATATCGCCATCAGCAAATAAATAAATTTGATCGATTTATTTATTTATTGTGATGAAAAAGAATATATTACAACCCCAAAACAAAACATAATTTGAACATTAGGTACTACAAACTGATATTGGATCAAAGACATTTTTTTTTAAAGTTAATACAAACACATTTCTATTGCTAATTAAGAGAAAGTGAAAGTTCGAATTCGAGATGCAGTGCGACAAAGAGGAGTGAAATATTCACCACTCCCCCAAAATCATTTATCTATATATATTAAGAATTTGAATTTTTGTTGGTGGCAATCACCTACTACAACAGATAAAACCTAATATTAACATGAATGATATACTATAACCCCGACATGTATCAATAGTCATCAATCACTAACGTTAAGCGTCGACAAGACCTAAGAAATGTTATTTATGAGTTATTGCCCAAAGCTTGCAAGCATCTACCATAACCACCTCATGCATGTGCATGCATGTATATATGTTGGCGACGTCAGATTTTAGGCATTAATGTTGGGAGTAGGATTATATCCCCTCTTTTTTTCCCTCTCCTTCTCTCCCTTCCTTTTTAAACGGTCACGGTTAAGTCACATTAATATCTTATATTAATTTTTTATAGAAAGAGAAAGACAAAATAGAGAATGTAAGAGGAAATGATGGAAGGGGATAGAAAGACGAAATAAGAGAATCCTAGTCCTTAATGTTGAGGGAATCAAAACTCAACAAAAGAGTAGAGTTCATGGATCCTGATGTTAGTACACTTTGCATACCGTGAACGCAACGAATTTGCATATGCTTTTTTAAATGAAGGAATGCAGGTACAGGGAAGGTTCCACTCTTTTGACTAATGACTGAAAGTATAAGCTTTTGAAGCAAGCTAGTTTTAAATAATTTTATTAATTTTGCAGCATAATTAAAGGTAGTTTAACTTGAATGTTCACATAATCTCGAATCAAAGTTGTTATAACTCGTGGCTGCAGTTCTTTTTGGTGTTTTAATTATTTATTTTTGTTAATCACATTACAGAAATATTCATTTGATTTTTATGGCAATTAAAGTCAAAATTCCAAAAGAATATGATACTACATTATATTTTGGGTTTACTTTTCTTTCTTGAAGAAGTTTTATTAGTTATTTTCCAAAGGCGCCATCTGTCGAGAATTGGCGATTTTCAGGGTTTAAAATCTATAGATACTTTCTCGTGTCTTAATCTAAGTGCTCGTTATTTGTTGCATGAATTTGGTGTTAGTTTAAAAGGTTTTCTTGTTAACATAGTTGCTATTGTAGTCTATTCAAACAAAAAATCGACAAATGAACTACACACACCATTGATATTCTTTCAAATTTTGTAACTAGTTACCGTCATTGTTCTCATTTAACACATTTTCAAAAGTTTAGGAACCAATTTAGGACAAGAAAAAATTTGAGGACCAAAGTGAAACCACCACCATAATATAGGATCATGCAAGCAATATCGATTATATTGTTAGACTGTCATTAAGTAACTACTAATTCAAATAATTTTTTTCATTAATTAGTAACGATTCAAATTGTGTCATGTGAAATCATGGAAAGGAATGCTAGATTAAGTAGCAAATCCACATGTGTGGCACTGTGAGCAATTGATGCAAATATTCCATGTTTTAAAGTGACGCTTTGGCTAGCCTAGCGTAATCAAACATGATTCTAACTATCAATGTTTGTTGGTTTATTTGTTTATATGTCTCGTGTGCTCTGATCGAAAATCTCAATTTTCTCTCTAAACTTGCAACTGCAACTTTTCTCCTCCATGCTTTCATTTTGTGTCACGTGTAACCTCATTTCTTGAAATATCGTTAACATGGTGGATGTGGAACTAACATTATATTCTAAATCTGTCATTTTCTTTATTTTGGCTCTAGATCTTGTTCCACATCAACCAAACTAAACAGTTATCCTAACTGACCTGACAAAATGAAATAACTTGAGACGCGAAATATAAGCAGAGTGCCAAAGTCACATTCAGAGAGAGAAAATGACACTTCTATCACAAAAAATTGGGCATATAAGCAGAACAAAAAAAAAAAAAAAAAAAAAAAAAAAAAAAAAAAACCAATCTATGTTTATAAGTCATCAACAATTCTCTCGCGTTCGAATTTTCCTCCCAGTAAATAATGTAGAAACTAGAGTGCTCTTCTCCTCGTGAACCTCCAAGATGGTTTTACAGCTCTCTTGTGTTTTAGTGAGACAAAAACAAGATCATCACCAACCTATATAGTAAAATTATAGGGAACTTTAACGAAAAACTCTCGGTACTATTCATTTTAACGAAAAACCATATTTTTACACTAAAAAGTCAATCCTGGTACCATTCACTTTATCCTTTAATTTGTCATTATCGTTAAAACTCAAATTTTTCAAGTTATTTTCATTAGTTTTCCTAAAATTATATTGCCAATTTGTCAAGATTACGTATTCATGTGTCTTTGCATGCATATACCACCCAATTTACGGAACCAATGTCCTTCTCCTCCTCACATTTTTCTCCTTCATACCAAAACGGATTCATTTTTGCTAACAAGTCAATTATAATACATTAAGGCCAAATTGGATTATTCATTCCCGTGGTCATAGGAAACTTGCATGATGATCCCCGTGTTGAAAAAACTAGGAATTAAACCCATGTGGTCAAGAATGTTAGCAAATTTAGTCCAAAAGTAAGATTTCTGTTAAATGACTGTTAAAAGTATGGGTAAAACTGTATTTTCAGTTCCAATTGACATTTAAAATAAATAATTTTTTTATAACAATTAACAAAAAAAATAATGCTTAATTTTTTAAATAAAAAAAACCCCAATTCAATGTCAATTGGAACTGAAAATACAGTTTTACCCCAACTTTTAACAGTCCTTTAACAGAAATCTTATTTTTGGACTAAATTTGCTAACATTCTAGACCACAGGGGTTTAATTCCTAGTTTTTTCACCACGGGGGTCATCATGCAAGTGTCCTATGACCACGGGGATGAACAATCCAATTTGGCCATACATTAATTAATAAATTCATTCATTGATTAAACCAAAAGCCAAGATGTTTGATTAATAAAAAACCCTCAGACCTGTTGAGAAGGTACCTTCCTGGTACTGCCGATATTTGTTTCTTAATCAATTTTTAATTAAATTAACTAATCCTGGAAGCAACCAAGAACAAGCATGGGATTAGCAATGCAAACCCTAGATTAAAAAAGTACTTAGACCGAACAAAGAAATAAATTTTAAAAAATAAGTATTCTGGTGTCATTGTCAGTTGTTGTGTGAGATTTAGTTTTATTCCCGAAGTCCCAAGCATATGCTTTTTTGCGTTTGTGGAGGGGACCCAAGAAATATATCACTGTCTTTGATGGCGCATGCATTACATATTTTTTTATTCGAGGAATTAGATTAGAGTCATTGGGATTTATATTTGAATTATTTAATTTTTTGTGTGTGCAACGATATATTTTATACTAAGAAAATGAGAGAGTTCGGTTAAGCTACATAATGGACAACCTAATTTGATATCGAATTCGTCATTCATGAGATTCGAGCCTACTTACTTACAAATGAAAAAGAATACCAACAGATAGTAGTATTAAATGACTTGAATTATTTAATTAAACAAGTTGAAGATTTGAAATAGTTGGTATTGAGGGAAGCAAAGGACGGGGAAAAACCCTAGCAAGAAAACAAAAGCAATTGACTTGGAGCCCACTGCAAGAAAAGGGAAAATTGGTTAAGATTTGAAATATTGAAATTGAGGAGTTGAGTTAGTGACTTGAGGAAAAAGTTTGATTGAACCTACCACGAATATTGACCCATCATTATCACAATAAACATGCGTTTAGTTTGGGAAACAAGTTACAGATAAGTTATTTCATTTTTTAATCTAAATCTCACATGCATTAACAATTGATAACCAATGTGCGTCGAAATCAACCTAAATAACTTTAGTTCCATATACCTCGATCATTAGGTTACACGAAAACACGAGGTTCATATACATGCATGAGTTGACTCTTATAAAAGTTATAACTTGTGTAGCAACGAGAGGAATTAATAAATGAAGTCTTGAGTACATAGACAGATCCTAACAAATTTGTTGTTTTGTTGGTGATATAATGACTTATCACTATTTGTCAAAGTTAAATAGTTTGAGAGCATCCTACATAAAATAAATTCATCATCATGTGACATTTTAACGAAAAACTCCCGGTGCTGTTCATTTTAACGAAAAACCACATTTTTACACTAAAAAGTCAATCATGGTACTATTCATTTTACCTTTTATCTTGTCCTTATCGTTAAAACTCAAAATTTTCAAACTCTTTTCATTAGTTTTCCTTTTAATCTATTACCACAATGTCATAGGTAGATAAACTTAAACATAATATTATATTATTGAAACGAAAAGTCAAGATAATAGTAAACTTGTTCTATGTAAGCAAGGGTGGATCCATTGAGGGACCCGGATGGTCCTATACCATTCGGAAGCCCGTTAAAGTGCCTATTATAGCCTTCGAGGACCACCCGACAGTCATGGCAAGTAGTAAGAGGAAATATGCATCTACGGCGAAAATGATGTTTTACTTTTAATGAATAAGAAGGCTTTATTTCTTTTAAATGACCTGACAAAAACAACGTTATTTTGAGTCATGTCATTTAAAAAAAAAACACAATAGACCCCATATCCCAATTAAGCTATCCATATCTCTCATTTTGTTCAAAATACAGTCTCTCTTTCCTCCTAACACGAGACATACCCAATATCCCCAATTCCCAATTTTTCTTTTCAAACCCCTAATTCCCAAATCCAAATCATTCAATTACCTTATTACCCTATAACCCCGACGGACCCCATCAGGACACCACAACCGCTTCAGCTCTCTCCTCTCCACCATCACATGTGTTAGAAATTTTGAGTAAAAATATCATTTTATATTGTCTCACATTAGTCATCATAAAAAAGTTTTCTTACTTTATAAGGCTTTATTTTTATCAGAAAGTGATTGGAGTGATGAACCATAGAGAATAAAATTGGGCTCAACCTTGGGTTTGAATTTTGGGTGTACTAATTAATTGATAATTAATATATATTTAATATCTCATAAATATATATAATTAATGGAAAGTTATCCTCTCCAGATCCCTTCCACCTAATCCTCCTCATCAAACAATCTGGGTCCTTGAAATTTGATCAAACGACTAAAAATAGAGGCTCACTCTAAAAGTTATAATAACTTTAGCCGTTGGATCAAATTTCAAGAGCTCGGATTGTTTGATGAGGAGAATTTGGCTCCGGATCCCTTTCCATAATTAATTATCAAAAAATGAGCCTTAGGGCTAAGGCTCTCATAATTAAATTCATTAATTAATTAATTATTTTGGATTTAATTTTTAATTTAAGTGATGGAAGAACGCCTCCTTTATGAGAAGATGTCTCCCAAAAAACGCATCCCATATTCATACTCGTTGCGAACAGGCATAACTCAATTATATATACATCCTTTTGCATAGCATTTAGAACACATAAAAATCAAATTCATCTTCTACAATCCCAAACCTTCTTACTGAGAAAACCACAAAGAAATTCGCCAGAAGTCTAGTTTTCTGATGCTGGAATCTTGACTTAGATCGTTGAATCCTAATGAAGCAGATGTCCGTAGAACTATAAGCACAGAGTAGGGACGAAATTTTGTTTCAAGGACATTGCGGTACGCAAGCCTCGATCTTCAGTTTGTTTGTTTAATATTGTTTCGTTTTGTTCATACTCTGTTAAATTATTTATTCACATTTATTATTTATTAGCATAAATAAATTTATCATTGATTGTTGATATTTATCCAACAACCTGGTCCACCTCTCTCCACGATCCCAATTTTCAAATTCATGTATGTTTTTTAATCATAATCCAAATTAATAATATAGGATGTTAAACATTGAAATTGATGGGTATTGAACGCAAATTTTGTTTTTTTAATAGATTATAGTGTTTTATTAGGTCGAAAATAATAAACTTCATTAATGATTGGAAATTACAGCTCCACATAAAAAACACAGACATAAAAAGTAAAAAAGCCCAAGTAAAAGGAGATAACCCAAGGTTGAGGTCGAATATAACATATAGCACCACACCAACCCGTCAACCAAAACACCAAAAGCCGCACCATCCACAACCACATATGCAAAGGAGGTTAGAAAAGGTAACAGAGGAGGGGAAGGGCAAATGAGGTATGTACTTGTTTGTTACAACGTGAGTTGTTGTACCATACTTCGCCTAAATTTGTCGGCATGCCGGTTTGACAGTGGGTAGGGAGGGATGAGTCTTGTGGCAAGATCGGATCCAACGCTCTAAAATCTAAAGCATGGTTATGGGAGGGAAAATATGAGGGATAGCAAGGGAGATGAGAGATGAAGGGATGCGCTGGGGATGGGGAATGTGGGTAGAGGGTAGGGATTTGAAAATTAAACCTAAGGCTCGGAGAGAGGGTGGAGGAGATGAGGAGCTGGAGAGAAAAGGCAAAAAAGTGGAAACGAAGCGGCGATGAACGTCGAGATATCATGCCACCGACTCTTAAACCAGCGACAGAGTTGGCGGTGGTGAGTGAGTCAAGGGAAAGTGAGAGTTTTTAGAGAGAAGGAAGAGGTTCACGAAAGATTTTTTTTCTTCTCTTTCTTACTATATTATAGTTATTGTATGACATTGGGATGCAATTTATGAAATCTATTGTGGACAAATTTAGTCTTTATAGTTCATATGTTGTTTGTACTATAATTATGAATGAAAATTGGTGGTTATTATCATTCAAATTTTCAGTGTAATTTTCGTTTAAATTTTTTCAGAACTTTCATTTTATATAATGACCATCTGATATTAAAATTCTGAATCCGTCGTGGATGCACGTGAGTCGTCCTTACATTTTTGGGGTCAAATATGTGGTACAATTATTACACATTCACCCTAAAAGAAAATGTTATCTCCGATTGAGTCAACATCTGTGAACTACGATGAAGGTGTGCTGAAAACAAACCAACGGTGGTGGAGCCGTGGAAGGAAAGTAAAAACACATTTGTTGGATATAATTGGATTTTAACGAGATGGAATCTGGTTTCGGTAGTAAAGGTTGACCGGTGCCCTGGTGGAATGGCCTATGTCACCACTGACCTAGCGTTGGAGGGCCACAAACAACAAATCACCTTGGATCCCATGTTATGAATGGAGGGCGAATCTGCTGTCCCCGGCTCCTTGCAATTTTGCCCTAGATTTTACACTGCAGTGATTTTTATGTTTCCATTTAAGGGTTTATGGTGCTTCCGAGTTCGGATACTTCTGGAGTGTTTACAATTAAATTTTAGGTTAAAATACAAACGTCTATATTGTTGTAAACATTCCTAGTTTAAGTATGATTGTGTAAATCCTAGATAAGATTTGATTCTAGTTATCCTTTCCTATTACAACTGTATTACTTGGAGGAGAAGAAATATCTTCTCTACCTTTACTACTATAAATAAAGGCACAATGTAGGAGGGATAACAACACACATTTCCCCCTACAATTCTACAAACACACATCTCTCTTCTATCTTTCTCTGCCGCCGGCCCTAGTCTCTCTGTCAGATAAAATAGACCACAACACGTTATCAGCACGCTCCTACCGCTGCGCTTAGGAATCTGACGTTGGAGATTTTTTTTCTGCATCAAACCAGTTCATCCATATCATCACGCAATCAGGTTCTTTCCAAACAACGGCTTTTAACTCGATATTTTGCAAGCCCTAATAGCATGAACATTCACCATGATGCATTGATAAGCTCATATTTATACATATTTTACATCAAATTCTCTTATCTTTTGTTAGTTAGTTCCTTATATTTTTGAGCTATTTACGTTATTTTTTTGTTTATAAGATCTGTTATGTAAAGAAAACAAAAATAGCACAAATAAGATCTATTTACGTTATTTTCATGGTTAGTGTTGGTTTCTCTCACAGTTCCAATTTTCTAAATTACCAGTTTTGTATATTCAAAATATTTATTCCGATTATTATCTTCTTTCAGGGTATGATTTCTAAATATTTTGTGTACTTTGTTTATTTATGGACTGCTTTCTTTTATTTGCTATTGTCAATTTGCTGAGTTATGCTTTCCATATATTTATTTTAAGCACCACATGATTTCAGGTTAGTGCTTGCTTGCACACTGGAAAACTTGCTGCCTTGGTAATTTTGGTCTCTGGAGGAATTGTATTACAAATTTTGGCAGTGTGGTTGGTGAAGCAAATAGAAAACAAAAAGAATAAGCTGATGGGGCGGAAAGGAGAGCACATACAAAGGTGGAAGGCTGCTTTGCAGCGTGGTGATAGTGGAAGAAAGAAAAAAATAATATAAGGCTGCCTTGGCAGCTGGAAAGATGGAGGATATAGAAAATAAATAAGGAGAGTCAGGCGTGAGACAGGAAGGGAGGGGGGAAAGGAAAGAAGTGACGCAGAGGAACCAGGGAGCTGCCTTGGGGCAGCTTGAGAGAAAAGAGGAAGAGACGAGAGCACGGGGAACTTGGGAAGGTTGAGAGAAGGAAGGCAGCTGGCGTGCTGCCTGGCTTCGGGATTGGCAGCGAAAAACACAAGGCATCAAGCTGCCTGCCTTGGCTGCGCTGAAGGGAGAGAGACGCGAGGGCCGAGAGGAAGAGACGAGAGCACGTGGAACTTGGGAAGGCGCGGTGCGCGCGGAAAGAGAAGTGAGGGAGCAGCTTGTGCAGCTGGCGTGCAGGAAGAACACGTGCTGCTTGGGCAGCAAAGAAGGAACAGCTGCCTTCCTGGCAGCTTGGAAAGAGAGACAGAGAGTGCAGAAGGCTTGCGAAAAGGAGGGAAGGCGCAGCACGCTGCCTTCCTGGCAGCGACAGAATCAAGGTGACTGCCTTGGGCAGTCAGCGCGGGGACGAAAGAACTTGGGCAGTCAGCGCAGAAACAGAAGCAGCAAAGTTTCACTGCAATCCTCTCTCGGTTAATTCGTTCCTAAACTCAAGTTTTATTCCTGTTTAATTTTAATAATGTGTAACTAATTTTATTTTGGTTAGAGTTTAATTCAAAACCATGGTTATATTTGTAATTTGAATTGATTACCTTCAGTTGTGATTTCTGAGTTGTGATTTAATTTGCTTAACTGCTTGATTGATAACTTATTTTTGTATGTCGATTAAGGATGCATACTTAATTTACATGCATGAATTTGATGCTAGAATATAAGTGAATTTCACCTAATCGTTATGAACTTATATTCACAAGTAGTGAAGGTCGCTTATAAACGATCGCGTTAGGTAAATTCTTGGCATAAGTTTCATGCAATTCATAGTAACAAGTGCCTCGTCAATGCTTATGATTTTCATAAAACTTAATGATTCTTGCTTGTATCTCTATTATGCAATTCATGTAGGGAACTTGTAGGGAATGTTTTGGGTTGTCGTATGCAATCATCCAACCTAATAAAAGTAGGAAAATCTGAAGGTTAATTTAAGCGGACCTAATTAACTTGGGGCGTTGAGAATTTACAATTTATTGAAAGAACAACTGAAAATCAATTTAGGTTGCATATGTGGCATGTGTGGAGAATAATCCTCTAGCCAGTCCGTCATTTATCATTTTACCTTAATTTTATGTTTTTGTCAATTCTGTAATTTATTTAAGTTTAATTTACTTTTCATCAAAAATCAATCCCCCATTTATTTTAAAGTGTTAGGTTTGTTAGAAAATAATTTAGTTTGTGTTTTCTTGAGTTTTGAAGTATTTTGAGTCTTTTGATTTGTTTTAGTTTATTTGTTAGTTTTATTTTGAGTGATTCTATTTAAGTGTTTTGAGTCTAGTTTAGTGTTTTAAATTTTGTTTTTACGTTTTTAATTTAATTTTACTTTGGTTAGCATCCCTAGTTAATCCCCGGCCTAGAACGATCCCTACTTATCCATATACTACAATTGTCACAAATAGGGTTTAAATTTGTGTGTCAAGTAATTTTCACATCAAATTTTTGGCGCCGTTGCCGGGGATTAGCAAATTTGCTAATCCTTTTATTTTTGTTTTTGCTTATGTTTATTTGTGTTTGTGTATGTTACTTTTGATATTTGATTTATTTTTCTTTCTTTGAATTGAGGTACAAATGGAGCAAGACCTGGATTCTACTAGCATTCAAGATCTATTGGCACAGCTCACTGCTCAATTAACTCATAATGCCGAACGGACCACAATGCCAAGTGTCCCTACACTTGATGTGCCCTATGGGCAACGATATCAAGGTCCTCAATTTTCTGCAAATGAAGATGTTTGGGGATATCAAGGCCATAACCAATCAAGGGGCAACATGTTTTCCAATGCTTACAATTCAGATTGGAGAGATTATTCAGATTACATGTGGGGAGAACCTCAACAATTCCAACAAGGTGGATATTGGCAGCAAGAAGACGCATTCTATTCAAGACCTATGCAGCCACCACAGCATCCCCCACAACAATTCCAATCGAATCAAAGTATGCCCGTGGATTATAATCAAATGCTTGAAGAATTAATTTCTTCGGTACAGGGTTCACAAAAAGAAGAACAATTGCCGCCATCGGAAGAGTTCTATCAGTGGCCATATGAACCGTCACATCCACCACAACAATCAACCCAATTCAATTCAGGTACATCCTTGGATAATGATACACTTAATAATTTACTCATCTCTTTGAATCAGGGAGTAGAAAATCAAAACCAGGAGATGCAAGACCGAATCAGAAGAGTGGACGAATTGGATATGCATGTTGGGCAGATTATGGAATTCATGGCACAGATTCGAGATCAAAGTGAACTCTCCAACTCAAACATTGCAAATTCAAAGGCAGAAAGTGAAATCGATGAAGTCAATACTTTGGAAGGTGACATGGAGTATGAAGTTGTCCCAGAACCTTCCAAACATAGCCCGGACATGGATGAATTGCCGATTCAAGAAGAAGATGAGGATGACGACTTGGGCAGTTTAGAAGAATTCTTATCGCAAACCCCTCAAGTCTTTATGCCGTCCAACTCAGGTGAGGAGGTTCTAAGTTCAATTCATTCTAACATCGTTCCACCAAATGTCCTTTTTCCTTGCAGGTTTTTAAATCCCAAGGAAGAAGTGAATGAAAAATACGTTGTGGAAGATCTTCCAGAGGTGCAAAATGAGATCCAAATTTTTGGTGCACAAAATCATGTTCCCGATGATGTTGAAACAATCAAAGAAACTTGTACACCAAGAAGAGGGATTCCAGAAAATGAGGTGGCCGGAGAATTTCAAGAATACATCCAAGAGGTTGTGCATGAGACAAATGCCAAGGAAGTTGAGTTTGATAACAGGGGCCATGTCACAATCATCACATGCAATCTGGCTAAGTGCAAAGTCCCTGAAACATTCCAAGATGTGGTGTTTGTGATTGAGTTTGATCGAGAATGTAAGCCATCTTCTCCATTTTTAATTTTAATTTATACTAACTTGTTTCTAATTTTGATGATTCAGGCACCGTCATTAGAACTTAGACCGTTGTCGGATCATTTCAAGTACCACCGTCCGTTCAATGATAAGCCCATGCAATTGAATAATGAAGGGAGGCCTAGGAATCACCCACAATCAGATTTGCATTCCTAATCCCTTCTCTTTACTGAATTTATTTTACTTTGTTTAGTTCTTTCATTGTTTGTTTGCTCTTGTGTGAATTTATTTTACGTTGATTTCATTTTGTTTTGTTTATTTAGTTGTGATTTTTGTTTAGAAAGTTAAACATAGTTTTTTTAATTTGATTTACATATTTTTACATTGTTATTTTTATTTTTATTTTATTTTTATTTTATTTTTTCTTTCTTGCCTTAAAAAAAAAAAAAATAATAGTTAAAAAAAAAAAAAAAAACACAAAAAAAAAAATACTTATATTTATAGATATAATTAAATAAACTTTAAAGCATAAATATTTTACAATAAATTAAACTAATAGTTTTCATTGGTCGTTGGTAGGTGGTGCCTCGGAGGTCGACGGAGCCCTGAAAGACGAAGCGCCAGAGCTGGATCATTCGGAGCCTCAATACTTGGTGCTGCTCCCGAGGACGAAGGCAACACAAACCTCGGGAGTAACGTCATAAACCGTTGATGATCACTCTGAATCCGCACTTCGGACTCCTGCAGCTGATCAAGCTTTCTCTTCATGCTTGTGGAGTAATTGGTTGCGAGCATGTGCAAATCCCTGTTCTCATGCCTAAGCACTCTGACCTCCTGCCGAAGACTAGCCACTTCAGCCATCAACGATTCCACCTGACGAGTTCGTGCAAGAAGGCGCTGGCCCATGTTTGATACTGAGCCTGCGCATCGGACGCTGTAGGCCATAGAGTCCTGGACAGCCAGTTCGTCGGACCGCCTGGAAAGTATCCTAGTGTCTCTAGGAGTGAGCAGATTTCTGGCCACCACCGATGCGGTTGTTTCGTTCATCATCATGGAATCCCCACCTGTAAGAGGACCATTTGGGGATATGAAGGACGGCTGCCAAATGTTGGTTGGAGAAGATATATCACTATCTTCCCCAACATTCAAGTTAATGCGACGGTCAGAGGGGCAAGACATATTTGAAGGTGTTGAGAATGAAGAGTCGGACTGATCAAGATTAAAAGAAATGCAAGGAGGAAGTGTTTACAGGAGGGAGTGTTTACATGGAGAGCTTAAGTGTGTTGTGGAACAAAAATGAGCGTTCTTATAAGAAGAAGAAATCGTTGAGGCATCACTCAGCAGTCGAAGAGGCGCCCTCTCGCAAATCGAAGAGCCGGGCTCCTTTCTCAAAAGCCGGATTCTTTTCTCAAAAGTGGCGTCGCCGTTCTCAAAAGTCGGTTCCTTTCTCAAAAGTCGGACGCCGCTCTCTCAAAAGTCGGGCGTCTTTCTCAAAAGTCGGAGCGGTCAGAAACCACGAGCCGCCCCTGATTTGTCCAATTTTGTCGTCACTCGTCACGCGCTGTCAGCTTTGCGCAAATTACGGGCTGCTTTTTCAGAAAGCGCGTAACCTGTACTGTTCATCCATCCACCGGCTGCCGACAGGGGTAAAGGAATAGTTTCGGTTATGAAGAAAAGTTCTATAAACGTCTACCTTTGCCTTCAACAGCAAAGGCAAACTCTCTCAACACTTTTTCATCTCCGAAATTTTTCATCTCCGAAAATGCCTTTCCAACAAACCCTCTCGAGTTTCTCTGTGTTTCTCATTCCCTGGGATACCTTTGAAAATAAGTCATCTAAAGCTAGAGTATTTCATATCATGAAAGTTGAAAGCAAGAGTATCTCATATCACGCTTTCTCCCTGTCCTTTTCCTTGTCTTTGTGATAAGGAGAAAGCGGGCAATCAGCCAGCATTCGGTGTCAATCTTCCAATCTAAGAACCGACTGCCTGGAAATCCTTCCTGATTGCTTACCTAGCATTTCTTACCTAGCATTGCTCTCGAGTGCTCATCTTCAACCGCTGATGTACTTCCGAAGAAGACGCCACATCTGCTTGGAGAACAGCCAAGGCAAGTGAAAATGTTACTTGAAGCATGTGGAGACAAGGTGCTGCTTCATCTTCAAGATCAAGTCTCATTTTCCTTGCTAAGAAGTTCCCCAGCCCAGTTCAAGCATACACCTGTGGAACGATACTTCTTCAAAAGCAAAAGTATCCCATATCATCAGAGTCAGAGGCAAAGATTTCTCATGGCATGCTTTTCCTTTACCCTTGCTCTTGGCTACGGGACAAGGTGAAAGAAAGGACATCGGTCGACACTTGGACAGATTGAACAAAGAAGCAGACCACCACCTCTGCCTCGTGCCTACCTGCCATGCAGAAGAACAAAAAGAGAAGAATGTAGCATGCAGACTCAATCAACCCGGCAGAAGGAGTCCGAGTTGAAACCAAGAGCTCGATGAGCTTCAACAACACCACCAATCAAGTCTCATTTTCCTTGCTAAGAAGTTCCGAGGCCAGTTCAAGTTCAAAGCTGTGGAAAGTCACCAAACAGGACCAATGATCACTTTTTAGTTTTATTATTATCTTTTATTTTCATTTTCAATTTTTCGTTTGTTTGTTTTTTCTTGCGTGCTTAACTGACTTATTTCTTTTCTTTGCAGGAACTTTTGGTTATTTCCACCCTTGAAGTTGATTGCAAAATTTTAGCTTGGGGGGTCATCGCTTGATTTTACTGCAAATTAGGGAAGTTTTCAGTCCTATTGTTTTATTTTGTTTCTTTATATTTATTTATTTTATTTTTAATTGCATTTTATTATATTTTCTGACATTGGGGACAATGTCTAGTTTAAGTGTGGGGGTAAAAAGTATAAAAATGACCAAATTGAAAATTTTTGTACCTTCGACTTTGAACTGGTTTCATTTGTTTCCATGTTATTACTTTGTGTTTTCTTAATTAGTTTTGTTTTATTTAAAAAAATAAAATAAAATTTCGGAAATTTAAAAAAATTCAAAAAAATATTTCCTTGTTTTCCTTATTGTTTTGAATTAGATTTTTGTTAGTTTCCCCGACCCAATGATATAATTGGATAAAATTTGAACCATGATCATCAAGAACTTAGTTAACATGTGTTTTGTGAAAATCCTTATTCTTGTGTTAGTTTGTACATATTTGATCATCTTTGAAAAACCAAATGCACATAGCCTTGTTGATGTGAAATTAAAGCATGATTTAAAGCTCCATATGTGAATTTAGTGACCATATACATCCTATGTGAGTTTTTGAGCCTATTGAAAGTGTGTGCATTTTTCATACACTCCTATTCTTTCATGTGTGATGAACTTATGTGAGATACATCTCTAGAACTTGCATAACGATCTTTCGAAATTTTTGTCATTGATTGCATGAACTTGAAAATGATAGAGGCATTAGGTTTACCACCATGGCCCAAATAACCTTGTTTCCCAAAGAAAAATGATATCATTAGATTGCCAATTTGTGCCGTATTTGTGAGCCTTTTATTTCTTATCACCAGATATGTCTACCCTTATGCCTGAAATAAATATTTTTCCTTACCCTTTCCAAGCGAGCAATGCAAGATTGTCTTATGTGAAACGTTTGTGAAGTACTTTGAAGGTGTTTGGCAAAAGAATAAGTGTGGGGGTATTTCATGTTTGATTTAAAAAAAAAAAAAAAAAAAAAAAAAAAAAATGTAAAAGAAAAAGAAAGTTGTTTACGAAGAAAATAAAAAAAAAATGGAGTGTTTAAAGTTTCAGTTTAAGGTTGTGGTTGGAGGTGACTAGAAGAATAGCTGGAAAGTTTGAGTTTCTTATAAATCTAAATCAAAGAATTGCTTGCAATGTAGCTTGGAACTTGTTTTTACCTATTCTTTCGTTTCAATAACCCTCGCCCTAAACCTCATTACGTCCAATAAAAGTCCTCTTGATTTAAGTTTTGCAATTATGATTGTGGAGAAGTGATCTTTATGCAAGCTTATGGTAGAACTTTCACATTTGTTTCTTTGAGCGAAACACATTAAAACTAAACACATGTGTGATTGAGTGTAAATCCCGTGAGAAGGTCGCTAGTTTGCATATGGTGATTTTAAAAATAAAAATTTGAAATTGCATTAGCATGGCTATCTCACACACTACACTTCAAGGATGTTTCAAAGATTACTGCTAATATTTGAATAAGGAAAATGAACTTGAATTGCTTGTTGATGTTAGCTATGGTTCTTGATGATTGTGTTCTTAAATGAAATTCTATGAGGGTCAAATAGGGGGAAGCTAATATTTTCATGTTATTACTTTTTCTGTTTTCGTTTGTTTTGCTCGAGGACTAGCAAAAGTTAAGTGTGGGGGTATTTGATAAGCTCATATTTATCCATATTTTACATCAAATTCTCTTATCTTTTGTTAGTTAGTTCCTTATATTTTTGAGCTATTTACGTTATTTTTGTGTTTATAAGATCTGTTATGTAAAGAAAACAAAAATAGCACAAATAAGATCTATTTACGTTATTTTCATGGTTAGTGTTGGTTTCTCTCACAGTTCCAATTTTCTAAATTACCAGTTTTGTATATTCAAAATATTTATTCCGATTATTATCTTCTTTCAGGGTATGATTTCTAAATATTTTGTGTACTTTGTTTATTTATGGACTGCTTTCTTTTATTTGCTATTGTCAATTTGCTGAGTTATGCTTTCCATATATTTATTTTAAGCACCACATGATTTCAGGTTAGTGCTTGCTTGCACACTGGAAAACTTGCTGCCTTGGTAATTTTGGTCTCTGGAGGAATTGTATTACAAATTTTGGCAGTGTGGTTGGTGAAGCAAATAGAAAACAAAAAGAATAAGCTGATGGGGCGGAAAGGAGAGCACATACAAAGGTGGAAGGCTGCTTTGCAGCGTGGTGATAGTGGAAGAAAGAAAAAAATAATATAAGGCTGCCTTGGCAGCTGGAAAGATGGAGGATATAGAAAATAAATAAGGAGAGTCAGGCGTGAGACAGGAAGGGAGGGGGGAAAGGAAAGAAGTGACGCAGAGGAACCAGGGAGCTGCCTTGGGGCAGCTTGAGAGAAAAGAGGAAGAGACGAGAGCACGGGGAACTTGGGAAGGTTGAGAGAAGGAAGGCAGCTGGCGTGCTGCCTGGCTTCGGGATTGGCAGCGAAAAACACAAGGCATCAAGCTGCCTGCCTTGGCTGCGCTGAAGGGAGAGAGACGCGAGGGCCGAGAGGAAGAGACGAGAGCACATGGAACTTGGGAAGGCGCGGTGCGCGCGGAAAGAGAAGTGAGGGAGCAGCTTGTGCAGCTGGCGTGCAGGAAGAACACGTGCTGCTTGGGCAGCAAAGAAGGAACAGCTGCCTTCCTGGCAGCTTGGAAAGAGAGACAGAGAGTGCAGAAGGCTTGCGAAAATGAGGGAAGGCGCAGCACGCTGCCTTCCTGGCAGCGACAGAATCAAGGTGACTGCCTTGGGCAGTCAGCGCGGGGACGAAAGAACTTGGGCAGTCAGCGCAGAAACAGAAGCAGCAAAGTTTCACTGCAATCCTCTCTCGGTTAATTCGTTCCTAAACTCAAGTTTTATTCCTGTTTAATTTTAATAATGTGTAACTAATTTTATTTTGGCTAGAGTTTAATTCAAAACCATGGTTATATTTGTAATTTGAATTGATTACCTTCAGTTGTGATTTCTGAGTTGTGATTTAATTTGCTTAACTGCTTGATTGATAACTTATTTTTGTATGTCGATTAAGGATGCATACTTAATTTACATGCATGAATTTGATGCTAGAATATAAGTGAATTTCACCTAATCGTTATGAACTTATATTCACAAGTAGTGAAGGTCGCTTATAAACGATCGCGTTAGGTAAATTCTTGGCATAAGTTTCATGCAATTCATAGTAACAAGTGCCTCGTCAATGCTTATGATTTTCATAAAACTTAATGATTCTTGCTTGTATCTCTATTATGCAATTCATGTAGGGAACTTGTAGGGAATGTTTTGGGTTGTCGTATGCAATCATCCAACCTAATAAAAGTAGGAAAATCTGAAGGTTAATTTAAGCGGACCTAATTAACTTGGGGCGTTGAGAGTTTACAATTTATTGAAAGAACAACTGAAAATCAATTTAGGTTGCATATGTGGCATGTGTGGAGAATAATCCTCTAGCCAGTCCGTCATTTATCATTTTACCTTAATTTTATGTTTTTGTCAATTCTGTAATTTATTTAAGTTTAATTTACTTTTCATCAAAAATCAATCCCCCATTTATTTTAAAGTGTTAGGTTTGTTAGAAATTAATTTAGTTTGTGTTTTCTTGAGTTTTGAAGTATTTTGAGTCTTTTGATTTGTTTTAGTTTATTTGTTAGTTTTATTTTGAGTGATTCTATTTAAGTGTTTTGAGTCTAGTTTAGTGTTTTAAATTTTGTTTTTACGTTTTTAATTTAATTTTACTTTGGTTAGCATCCCTAGTTAATCCCCGGCCTAGAACGATCCCTACTTATCCATATACTACAATTGTCACAAATAGGGTTTAAATTTGTGTGTCAAGTAATTTTCGCATCATGCATGACCCAACTTTACGTTTTACGTATTTTAGATTCTACATAAATTGTGTATGCTTCATAATCAAAATTGCTACAATTATGTGAATTTGATATTTACCATGAATTGAATCTTACATATGTACATGCATTGAAACTATTATTTGCATATGCATCAACGTAAATATGTGATTCATTGAATTATATATGTATATAATTGAATTGGAAAAATATTGGAATTGGGGAACTAGGGTTCTGTTCGAACCCGTGCTTTGCACCATGCAAGGCCGCAAGCCACCAGGCCTGCAGCCTGCATCTTAACCGTAAACGCCGAGACCCAGGTTGAAACCCAGGACAACCCGACGCCAACCACGGCGTCCACCACCATCATAGGATGGCCTGCAGACCACCTTCACACTGTGAGTCACACACCGAGTCCCCATGAGGGCTCCCGAACCCGTGACCCCGTTGGAAACCCGACGCCTATGGCGTCCCAAACCCAGAAAATCCACATCGCCTGAAGCGACACCATGGCTTTGCCGTGTGATTTTCTGCATCAATCCAACATGGAATCATAATCTTTGATCCAATCTCACTGAAATTCCTGAAGAATTTCATCTAATTTGTATGAAATTTCAGTTTAAATTTCATTAGGTTTTCCACGATTTCGATTCGAAATTATAGGGTTTTTCACAACAAATATCGAGATTTTTTCAAATCTCCGTTCATATTTGTGGTTTTCGTAGACCTACGGACTTGTCCCGACCTTGGAAACGCCCGTTGACACGGCGCCGTCCACTAATTCTGATGTTCTTCCCCGGTGAACACACCCAGCTACGGCTGGGATGCCTTTTGGACTCTACCCGAGACCTATTGGGCTCTGATTCTCGGCCTGCTTCCTTCACCGGCCCGCGAACATACAAAACAGCAGCAGTTTCTTCGATTGGGCTTGTATGCTGCAGCCCAATCCCCTGGCCCGGTTTTATCCGTTCCCTCCAACCTGTGAAAAAAAAAAAAAAAATATTTGTTTCTGGGCTCGCCTGGAGCGGCCCGCATAAAAAAGAAATTTTTTTCTTTTGTTTTTGTTTTCTGGGCTTGCCTGAAGCAGCCTTGTTGGAATTTTTTTGGGACTGCACACAGCAGCCCATTCCCTTCTCACCCCGTGGGCCTGCAGCCTACACCCGGGGGTACTCGGCCTATATTTTTAGGCCCCGAGATGTTATTATTTAATATTTTTTAAATAATATGGGTTTTTATATTTTCACCCACACTTTAATTTGGCCCCGAAGACCAAAAATAAATTAATTCACTTATCATTATACAATATTTTTGCATATATTCTTTACATATTTGTTTGCATATATATTTGTGTTTGCCTGCAGGAATATATGAACCTGAAGTTCATAATTACTTTGAAACCCGAATAAATGAAATTATTTTGAATTGATACTTGTTTTTATAAACTTTTATGCATGTGACCGATTCAAATTAATTTTTCATTCTAGGTATGACTAGTGGGAAAGTTAGTTGTCTGGCAGATAGTGCAACCACGCATACTGTTTTGCGTGAACGCATCTATTTCACTAACTTCGTACCTAAGAATGCACCTCTGACAACCCTCTCAGGCCCATCCAACCTGATCGAAGGATACGGTAAGGTACGTATAATGTTGTCCAATGGTACAATCTTGACCATTGCTGAGGCACTCTATTCTCCACGTTCCGGAAGAACGTTACTAAGTTTCAAGGACATTAGAGATAACAATTACCACGCTAAAACCCACGTAGAAAACGAAGTTGAATTTCTGTGCATAACTTCCTACGAATATGGCCAGAAGCGTATTCTAGAGAAGATGGAGCGTAACCCGAGTGGTCTGTATACTACGACCATACGCCCCATAGAATGCCACTATGTGGCCGGCCCTACCACAGGGACCGCGCATGAAATTACACTTTGGCATGATCGTTTGGGACATCCTGGACGAATAGCGATGCGCCGTATCCTCAAAACTTCACACGGGCATCCACTAACCCGAAGCTTACGTTCGATCCATGAAATCGCATGTCAAACATGTTCTATGGGAAAGCTTATTACTAAGCCTTCTTATGACAAGATTCGTTCGAATCCTCCCATTTTTCTACAACGGATTAAGGGGGACATTTGTGGACCGATTCAACCTTCCTGCGAACCATTTAGATATTTTATGGTTTTGGTTGACGCTTCTACACGTTGGTCACACGTGTGCTTGTTGTCCACAAGGAACGCTGCATTCTCCAAACTGTTGGCTCAGGTTATCAAGCTCAGGGCTCACCACCCTGATTATCCGATCAAATCTATTCGATTGGATAATGCTGGAGAATTCACATCTAAAACTTTTGATGACTATTGCATGTCGGTTGGGGTTGAAGTTGAACATCCTGTACCCCATGTTCACACCCAGAACGGCCTGGCAGAGGCTTTCATTAAGCGTTTACAAATGATTGCTCGATCGTTGGTCATACGTACCAAGCTCCCGATAGCTGCTTGGGGCCATGCAATATTGCACGCAGCAAAGTTGGTCCGCCTGAGGCCTGTTGCGACACAACCATTTAGTGCCCTTCAGTTGGTCACCGGATGCGAACCCGACATATCGCATCTGCGCGTTTTTGGTTGTGCGGTCTATGTGCGATCTCGCCGCCCTTACGTACAAAAATGGGGCCTCAGCGAAGGATGGGAATCTATGTCGAATATGATTCTCCTTCGATTATTCGTTACTTAGAACCTTTGACAGGCGATCTGTTTACCGCTCGTTTCGCGGATTGTCACTTCTATGAGACAGTCTTCCCGTCGTTAGGGGGAGATAAGAACGTCAACGTTCCTAATGAACGATGCAAATTATCGTGGACGACTCCCACTTTGTCTCATTTAGATCCCCGCACCGCTCAGTCTGAAGCTGAAGTGCAGCGCATATTAAATCTCCAGAGCATAGCTCAGAGCATGCCAGATGCTTTCACCGATCTAGCGCGCGTGACAAGATCACATATTCCAGCTGCGAATACGCCTGCAAAGATGGATGTACCAAATGTACGACGGACTACCCTCCTGGAAGCCCGGGACGCCAATTCTGGTGATCCACGTACATTAGCGGCTAGCCAATCATCTGCCCCTACACAAAAGCGTGGCAGATCCATTGGTTCAAAGGATTCACACCCCCGGAAGAGGAAAACCACGGCACAAGGTCCTGAAGAGCCTACCGTGAATCCGACTATCGCTTACTCATTTTACCCAACTCATGAGGAAATTCTAGATTATGGAAGCGTCCTTGAAGAGACGAATCCTCCTCCCGAGAATCGTGAGATTTCGGTCTATTATGCTAGCTTAGATGATGTGTGGCGTAGAAATGAGATGATTGTCGACGATGCATTAGCATTTGCAGTAGCTACTGAAATCATGTTGAGCGATGACATTGAACCGCGTTCCGTTGATGAATGTCGACGTAGAGCTGATTGGTCAAACTGGAAACAAGCAATCCAAGTCGAACTTGATTCACTTGCGAAACGTAAGGTGTTTGGACCTGTAGTCCCTACTCCTCCACATGTGAAGCCCGTTGGCTACAAGTGGGTTTTCGTTCGGAAGCGTAATGAGAAGAACGAAATTGTGCGTTACAAAGCTCGTCTTGTAGCACAAGGTTTCTCACAACGCCCTGGGATTGACTATGACGAAACTTACTCACCCGTTATGGATGTGATTACTTTTCGATACCTTATCAGTTTGGTAGTTTCTGAAAAATTGGATATGCAGCTGATGGACGTAGTAACCGCATATCTCTATGGGGATCTTGATACGGAAATTTATATGAAAGTTCCCGAAGGACTTACATTGACTGGTTCAAATATTTCCAAACCCCGGAACACGCTCTCAATTCGGCTGAGGCGTTCACTATACGGTTTGAAACAATCCGGAAGAATGTGGTATAACCGTCTGAGTGAGTATTTGACTAGTCAGGGATATGTGAACAACGAACTATGCCCTTGTGTGTTCATTAAGAAGTCACATTTCGGATTTACGATTGTTGCAGTATATGTCGATGACATGAATCTCATCGGAACTCCTGAAGAGATCGCGAGAACTGCTTCGCACCTGAAGTCGGAATTTGAGATGAAAGATCTAGGTAAGACTCGATACTGTCTCGGTCTCGAGATAGAGCATTGTTCGGATGGAATCTTAGTACATCAATCGAACTACACCCAGAAGGTGTTGCGCCGTTTTAATGAGGATAAAGCGAAGTCTTCGAGTACTCCTATGGTCGTTCGTACGCTAGATGCAAAACGAGATCCCTTCCGTCCGAAGGAGGATGATGAAGAGATTTTGGAGCCTGAAGTTCCTTATCTAAGTGCGATAGGCGCTTTATTGTACTTAGCTCAATGCACTAGACCCGACATCTCCTTCGATGTTAATCTTTTGGCAAGATACAACAATGCACCAACACGCAGACATTGGACTGGCGTGAAAGACATCTTCCCTTACCTTAAGGGTACTACGGATTTGGGCTTATTCTATCCCTACGAATCCTCGAGTGATGCCGCACCCCTATGCTCATCGGGTTGATTCTCGCCTTGTTGGTTATGCCGACACTGGATACTTATCTGATCCGCACAAGGCGCGTTCTCAAACGGGTTATGTCTTTACCGTTGGAGGCACCGCAATATCTTAGAGGTCAACTAAACAGACCTTAGTTGCCACTTCGTCTAACCATGCTGAAATTCTCGCCTTACATGAAGCAACTCGGGAATGCTTTTGGTTGAGAGCAGTAGTGGGCCATATTCGAAGCTCCTGTGATCTTCATCTCACCGTTAATGCCCCGACGATGATTTTTGAAGACAACGCAGCTTGCATCGAACAGCTCAAGAAGGGTTACATCAAAGGAGACAACACCAAGCATATTGCGCCGAAGTTCTTCTTTACACATCAACAACAAGAGCATCAGAAGATTGAAGTCATGCAAATCCGATCACAAGACAATCTGGCCGACCTCTTCACCAAATCACTACCGAAGGCGACGTTTCAGAAGCTTGTTCATGGAATTGGTATGCGTAAACTTTCTGAGTTGTAACTTTGCTATTTCTCTTTGGAATTATGTCAAACTCAGGGGGAGTATCTTCTGGATACTTGCTTGATCTTAATGTACTCTTTTTCCCTACGATTAGGAGCATTTTTCCCACTGGGTTTTTGCTACCTAACTAGGTTTTAACGAGGCACCCACCTTGGGCTGGTCATATCCTTGATGACGTCCTGTAGACGTTTCTTTTGACTTTGCATTTCTCACGCATTTTTCCTTAGACTATGGATTTTGTCCCTACTCGGGTTTTTGCCATAGCCTTAAGGTTTTTTAGTGAGACTTACTACTTATGCAAGTTCCTACCTTATTGAGAATAAGCGTTGTTCCTTGGAATCAATGCCAACGAGTCGACTTCCTCAACTTCTGCATGATGCTGAATCTACCTTGAGTATTTACCCACTCAAGGGGGAGTGTTGTAAACATTCCTAGTTTAAGTATGATTGTGTAAATCCTAGATAAGATTTGATTCTAGTTATCCTTTCCTATTACAACTGTATTACTTGGAGGAGAAGAAATATCTTCTCTACCTTTACTACTATAAATAAAGGCACAATGTAGGAGGGATAACAACACACATTTTCCCCTACAATTCTACAAACACACATCTCTCTTCTATCTTTCTCTGCCGCCGGCCCTAGTCTCTCTGTCAGATAAAATAGACCACAACATATATTTAATAGTTAAAAAATCTAAAAAATAGGATACTTTGAGACACCATAAACATTTTGTTCTATTTCTTCTTTTACACTTTTGTTATATACTTTATTTATTTATTTAGGATGCGTGCTAATCACGTGTCTCGTCCAAGCATTCAGTAAGATATTGTCACCTTGTCATTTATTTTCAACTTAGAGTCTTGCTGACAAACGTACCGACACAATATCGTCAGTTATGTAATGAAGTAAGCTTCAATGGAATCTTTTATTCTGGTCGGATGAGAAATTACCAAACGTCTAGCATTCCAACAGTCAAATGAAATCTTGACAGCCACGCACTCTAACCACATTGTGGCCGATGCTGCTCTCACCGACGGAGAAGCATCGTTTACGTTCTCTATCTCTCTTTTAAATCCATTAGTCAAAGAACAAATATTCCATCAAGTTTGGAATTTGGAGATGCAAGGAAGGGTATTAATGGATCGATATAGGTGAATTTGGAACGACTAGACAACGAACGACTCGATGACGAAACAAAGGTCGAGATTTGAAATAGTTGGCCAACGATGAACGTCAAGATTTGAATCGATGCAATGATAACTCGAAAATTTGATATGGATTCCCCGACAAGAGAGAGGAAGAGAGGGAAATCGAAAGAGAGGAAACAAAACCTCGCCAGAGGTGAGGAATTGTGGCTCACATTAATGGTAGCGGGAAGATTGCAGTTGATTGCGGTGGGGCAAGGTTGGTTTGGAAGGTTGTAGTTGGTTGAGAGGTCTTACATTCGATTTTCACCAAAATATGAACACGTTATTGCTAGCTCATTGTGAGGCTTAACTCACTCTCCCACTCCTTTAATGTAAATAATATCGTTTGTTAAAAAAAAAATTCAGTTTTTAAGTACGTTGGGTGGTGGCTACAAACACCCTAAAATGATTTGCCTCCAAATTCTTACCTATTCATTTTTTATTTTATATTGAAAATGCTAAGAATTATTCTTTAAAATTTAATTGGGTATTTTGGTTATTTAAAATTAAAAAAAATTAATTACTGGTGTCCAGAGATTAAAAAAAAAAACAAAAAAACCAATGGGCGCAAATAAACCACTCGAATATGACCATGAGTCCAAATCTATGCCATACTCAAATCCAAACCAACCCATTTGCTCACCGAAGTTTTGGACATGGGCCTGAGCAGCCCATTTGATCACCAAAACATTGCAAATATTTTTCTTTTGTTTCAAAAAACTTTGTATATTTCCATGTTTTTTTATCTCTGGTTGTAGTAACATAAAATTAAGATTCTTAATTTATTTTAGTGCCAATCAAGGGCAGGCAGATATTACGGAGGCACGAAATTTAGAAAAATTCTAGATATTACAGTCACGTAGGGTTGGATTCGGTTAGCAAACCTTGCAAAAAACATTATACCAACAACCAGTCATATATACACAATTATCATAAATTAGTTACCGCTAGCCAATTGTTTCTTTGAGGTTGCCAAAAGTCGATTCAACCAAAACTCTTGGTTGATTGGATTGGTAAATGACACAATCGATGATCTGCAATTTGATTAATTTTATGGAATTTATACAATTGAATAGAACTTAGCAGAAACCCACCTGATGCCTAAACTACTATAGTTTAAAACACTAAATTACTTATAAATGCATATGTATTGCTCCAGCTACAATGCACAAATTATTATAATTTAAACACTACATTATATTACTTCAAAACGTGTAAGCATTGTTCATATGATATCATATTATTTTTGTTAAACCCAAGCGATAGATTTTCATTGAAATGAGGAGCGAAGCTGCGAAGGTCATATCGAATGGAAATTGTTTGAGTGGATATTTAATGTTGGACTTAGTGTGATTGGAGGCCCAAGAACGCAAAAAGTAATAGGCAACAAGCCTATGTGAGAAGTGACAATCAAAGGGCAGCTCACCCACAACAAAAAGTACTTTTCAAGGGCATGAATAGGTAAATAAATGGTGACTCACCATACTTCGGAGGCTATCACCAAAAGGTGAGGCTTGGACAGTTGGGCTAAAAAGTCTATAAAAGCAACGAAGGACACAAGAAATAAGGACACTCAGCCAATCAATCAAAAGACATCCAACTTTGCACTTCAGCAAGCAAGAAACCAGAAAGATTTAGTTTGTCCAAACTTTACCCTTTTAGTTGCAGGTCCACCAAAGAAAGCTATATTTTGTCAAGTTTTAGAAGCTCTGCTACCTTTCCCCTATGTAGTAGTATCGAATCCCCCTAGTAAACCCGATTTATATTTCATTCTCCAAAGATGACAACCCTTGTAAAACACAAAGAGAAGTGGTTGTAAGAAGACGAACATTGCCTGACAAGGTCATAATCTTGCCCGAGTCTCTTTTGTTTGTACTTACATAAAGTAGATATGTTGTTTTATGCATCTTTGATTGTATCTTACATCAATTTTGACTGCTTTTCGTTCAAAGTTTCATCTATGATTAATCTTATTAAACTAATTAACCTTGGTTCTTTAGTGTTAGTCGTAACCAAAGAGATAATCTGAAGGGCCCTGAACTCCCTTTAATTGGACATATGATATTATGAGTAAAAGTCTTTGTTTACAAGGCAAGAAAAAGAACTTTATACAGACTTAACCCATCTTTAAACAATCCAATCGAACCAAGAAGTCTAAATAACTTGTGGCGCAAGTAATCAATCCATTTAATAACAACAAAAAAACAATCTGTTATACAAAGATAACAGTGGCACGCTCAGAACTATATTAGTTTTGATTGTAAGCCTCAAGGCCTATCAAATGCCCCACAAGGGCACCTTTCAAAGCTAATAACAAACTCATTTTGCAATACACCAAGCATCAAACTTTGCCAGGCAAGACCCAGAGGAGTTACGCAAGGGACAAATCTAGCCCGAACATAATTTTGGCACGCCCGATGAGACATATTTTGTAATATTATATGCCAAGATGAAGGAATGATCAAACGTTCAGGTGGAAGGTGGAAATTTGGGAAACCACTTTGTCCAACAGAAGCAGGCATGACAGATCACTCAGAAGACTTTCTTTCACCACACGGCCCTGGATCTTAGAGAACCCGACTTCTTCTGAGAAGTCGGGTGGAAATGTCACTAATGAAGATTTTGCAAGCCATCATGATGCAAGTATTGAGGAGTATGGAAAAGATCTCTCTGGAAACCAGAGGAGAGGTTAGTATGCTATGTTCCTTAACAAGAACGCTACAAAGAAAGTTGGAGTTAGAGTACTCCACACCGAATGAGGGTTATGCCAGCGAAAGAATCATGGAGACAAGCCGAGAAAAGGAACCAGCAATTCCTCAGTTTCCTTTACTTGAAGAAAAGAAGAACAAATGGAAGAAGAAGGAAATGGCTGAAATCAACCGGCAAGAAGACCCTAAATAGGAGTTTCAAGAGACAGGCTTGCCCAATCCTCTGCCTCCACTACCAGATGTTAGAAGGCAGATTGGGCAGGAAGGAATGAAGATTTATGTATCTAACTTGGTGGGAGAAACAAGCGAAAAAGGCTTATCCACAGCTGGGGGCAATCATCTTCCTTACAGGCCACCACCATTCGTTAATAAGGGAGGATGAGAAACTAGATAGAGGCAGCCAGACATACAAAGGAAAGCATTCTTAGGCATCGATCATAACCCGAAGTGGGGGACTTCTTATCCCCCACACAATAATATGGCCAATCAACAACTAAGGAATAAGTTGGCAGAATTGAGGAGGATAGTGGTACATAATGCTCAACCTCAAGCCCGCCCGATGTTTAGGATAACATATGAAAAACCTTATCCTGAGTACATTAATGAGCATAGTTTTTTCCCTCTCAATTTCAAAATTCCCGCGTTCCCAACTTTCAGCGGAGAAGATTGTAATGTATATTCCAGAGATCATATTTTCAAATTTTCAAATCACTGTGTGGTGTTCGAGGACAACCCCAACTACAAACTAAAATTGTTTGGAAACTCACTGGTGGGCTTGGCTTCCCAATGGTACTCTGTGTTACCTCCTAATTCCATTGATAACTGGGGGCAAATGGAGATGGCATTTCATGAGTAGTTCTATAAGGTGGAACCTGAAATGACCATTAATGATCTGGTGGAAGTGAAGCAATATGAACATGAGCCTACAAAAGGATTTTATGATGAGGTTTAGAAATACCAGAATGAGGTGCCAGTTCCCAATCAATCATACTCAACTTATAGCCATTACCCAAAATGATCTAAGACTACCTCTGAGGAAGAAGTTCTATGATGTCTAATTGAACGAGCTTTAGGAGTTGGTGATTGTAGCCATTAAGTATGATAAGCTATTGACAGAAGAACAACAAGTGAAGCAATCATCTAAAGTACACATTTTTTTTATAAAAATAAAGCATCAATACATAAACTGGAGTTTGAAGGCCTAGAGGCAGGAGAAAATGATAACAGTCTGGGAGAATGGATAGAGTTATGTGTTGCAGAGATAACCACTCATTTCTAACCTTTGATGGTGAAATGATTGGTTCAATCCATCAATGACCAAAAGATTGTGATGAACGATGAAGGGTTTGTACCCATGAAACCTCCAAAGTATTAGTCATATTCCTTTGACTTAACTAAGGCCACAGACATCTATGAAGAACTAGTAAGGGCTCGAGTAATCTTGCCCGACATCACTAAGAATATGCCTAAACCTGAAGAGCTCAGGGGGAAGAAGTATTGTAAGGTCCATTACACCTTCAATCACTCCATTGCTAATTGTGTGCAATTCAAAGATTGGATCCAAGACCTTATAATCAAAAGGAAGTTGTTGCTGGAAAACCCCCAAGCTAACATGATGATTGACGCAGATTCATTCCCTGAAGCCCCGATCAACATGATGAATCTTAATTGGGTTGAGATGGGGAAGGGAAAAGTTACCCTGAGTGAATGAGAAGAAATGAGGCAGGCATGTAGGCCAACATAAAGCACCAGAAGGTTACTCGACAGGCCCCAATGAGCTGTGGTCAAATGAGTAGTTTTGTGTAGCAGATGTCAATGTCAATGTGAGCTCGAGGTACCAGCATCAGGTGCCATCATTGATCGAGAGTTGGTCAGAAGGAAAGAAATAGAAGAAGATGATGCTCGCATGAGTATTCTCCAGGCTACTGAAACAAATAAGGAGATTACTAAGAATGTGTTCCAGAGGTTGGGATGAGATTCAGAGCCTAATGGTCTATCTGAAGTGTTTAGAAACTTTGAAGCTTTTGAAAAAGTGGAAGATAAAGACGTGAGGTTGCCACACTAGGTGGATGTTAAGGATCCCCAGCCAGAGACGACCTAGCTGGAAAAGCAAGAAAGAAGTAGAGATGGCTAATAACAAGGCTGAAAGCGAAGGAGACTATGTTCCTCAAATCCCTCATCCAGGAAAATATAGGGTATTAAAAGAATTCAAGAAATCATGGTGATGGTACTTACACCAGGTTGGAATCTAGAGCCTATTTGTTTTGGAACCATTTCTCCTGAAAGAGAGATGCCTTCACCACCATAGGAAGATATTCCTTTTGGACGACCACATAATTTCAACACCATAGACGAAGAGGAAGTGCCCGAGTTAATGTTAACCAAAGATGCCTAAGCCTAGATGGACCAATTTATATGCCAAATTGGGGAGAAGAATGAAATAACACCTGGACCTAGCAACTTTCATGTGAGCATGACCTATGTACTGTTCTCCATGTTCTGTGTAGGATCAAATCAACCAGCTGTAATGAAAGATGATTATTTGGCACAAGAGCCAATAATGACTCTTGTAAACATTGAATAGGAGGAATCAAGCTTGGCAGACTTGCCTGGTCCCACACAGAAAGAGCCCAAAAGAGTTTATTCTGATAAGATGGTATTAAAAAAACCAAGTCTGGCCTTAACAAACCATCTGAAGCCCATATATGTGACAACTCATTTGGAAGAGGTTCCCTTTACAAGAGTATTGATAGATGAGGGGCATCAGTTAATGTACTACCACTTAAACAGATAAAGAGACTTTGCACATGTGAAGAATACCGTATTCCTACTGATTTCACAGTGTCTAGTTTTTCTTGGGCCATCACCAAAACACATGGGATACTGCATTTGGAAGTATAATTAGGATCCAAGAAGATTATGATGGCTTTTTTTGTAGTAGACAACAGCTCTACTTATGGGGCGTTGCTAGGAAGGGATTGGATACACCAGAGTTTGTTTATACCATCCACCTTGTACCAACAAGTTGCTATATATCATGAACCCACTACTGCAGAACAAGGATTTTAGGAAAAAGTGGAGACCGATTCACGACCATTTCTCCCCACATCTAATGTTGTTGAGGCTAATTTCTACAATCCTAATGTTAGGATCCTACAATGTCTAGGTGCTGATCAGAACAGCCACCATACCAAGGTGATGGCCCAAAAGTTCTTACAACAAGGACTTTCTCTCATTCAGGAGGAATGAGACATGCTTCATATTGTCCCTGCACGCCAACACCAATGATGACAAACCAAAAGAGAAAAGACCAGGTGATAGTAGTCAGGTCTTTAATCAAGAGACTGCTGAATTATGGAAGAGAATGAAGAGAGATCAAGGAAAGCTCGGCCAAAGAAATGGCAGAGTGGGGATAGGGAACTTCAGGCACCAAAGATGATCAAGGAAGAGAAATTTTGGAAGAAGAAATGAAGGTAGCCATCCACATGGTAGAATGTATATATGACTTGGATTGGCCAGAGGATGAGCCCGAGGCTCCAAAGTCAGTAGATTTTTTGTCTACAGAGCCCGATAAACCAACGCCAGAGGATCCAAGGCCAATACAACTCAATGGCCTGCTGGAAACAGCAGATCGGGCAAAGATAGTTAATCTTTTGCACGAATTTAAAGACTGTTTTGTGTGGCATTGTACATAAATGCCATGATTAAACTCCATCTTAGTAAAGCATATAATGCCTATTAAAAAGGGGTACAGACTTGTAAAGCAAGCACCAAGGATGATGTATAAAGAAATAGAAGAAAATGTCAAAGAGGAAATTGAGAAGCTAGTAAAGGCAGGCTTTATTAGGCCTGCAAAGTTTGTAGATTAGTTGGCCAACATTGTACTTGTATTGAAAACTGTAACTAATGTCATTCGATGTTGTGTCGATTATAGAAATATTAACGAAGCAACTCTTAGGGATGAATACCTTATGCTTATGGCTGACCTATCCATTGATGCAATTGCAAAACACAAAGTATTATCGTTTATGGATGAAAATGTTGGATATAATCACATAAAAATGGCTAAAGAAGATATACATAAGACATCATTCAGATGCCCAAGACATCTATGAGCTTATGAATACGTAGTCATGCCCTACGGGCTGAAAAATGCTGGTGCTACTTATCAAATGATGATGAATGCTATTTTTCATAATTTCATTGGGCATAACATAGAGGTATACATTGATGACATTGTGGTGAAGTCTAGAACTGAAGACCAGCACCTGGAAGACCTCAGACAAATCTTGCTGATATTGAGAACCCACAAGTTGAAGATGAATCCTAGAAAATGTGCATTTGGGGTTAGATCAGGCAACTTTCTGCAGTTCTTAGTCCAACAAAGAGGTGTGGAAGTGGACAAGAACAAGGCTAGGGCTATAATGGAATCACCTACCCCTACTAACAAAGTGCAATTGCAGAGGTTGCTAGGGAAATTTAACTTTTTGAAAAGATTCATTGCTAATCTTGAGGGCAAGATTCTACCTTTGACTTATTTGTTAAGATTGAAGAATCAAGATAAGTTTGAGTATGGCCCTCAACACTAAAAGGCATTTAATAAAGTGAAGACTTGTCTAGCCTCTCCTCCAGTGCTCATGCCTCCCCAGATAGGGAAGCCTTTGAAGCTCTACATTTCGGGATCCGAGAAATTAGTAGGGAGTTTATTGACTCAAAATAATGAAGGGGGAAAGGAGCAGGCGATATACTACCTTAGTAGGATCTTTATGGAGGTATAATACCCCAACTGAGAAATTATGCTTAGCCTTGTACTTCACTGCCAACAAATTAAGGCATTACATGTTGCCTTGCCATATCCATATAATTGTCAAAACTGATGTGAACAGTACATGTTGTCCAAGCCAATGCTAACTGGAAGAATTGGGAAATAAATTCTAGCATTATCAGAGTTCAGTTTTCAGTATGTACCTCAGAGGGCAGTAAGGGACAAGCAATTGTAGACTTCTTAGTTGAGCACTAAGAATCCAATGAGGAACTTGTCAACATCCCTGGAACTCTGGATGTGGCTAGCCTCTGGATCCCACCTAGTAAAACTTACTCGGCAAGGAGGAATGGATTCAACAAGAAGTAAATAGAATAACTAGCCTATGGATCACTCACTGGAGATTATATTTCGATAGATCTTGCACACAACATGCTGTAGGAGCTGGAATTGTCATCATTAATCCAAAGAGAGTCCATCATTGCTACTCATTTCTTCTGGATTACAAGGATACTACCAACAACATGACAGAGTATGAAGCACTAATTATTGGCTTAGAAATTCTAATAGAGTTAGAGGCAGCTGAAATAGAAGTATATGGTGATTCTGAGTTGGTGATTAATCAATTAAATGGAGAGTACAAGTGCAGACATATCACAATGGCAAAGTATTACTTGGTAGCTACTCAATTATTAGATTATTAGGGTAATGAAGCAACAATTAGCCATATTCCCAGAGAAACAAATTTGATTGCCAACGAAATGGCACATAGGGCTTTTGGAGCATAGGTTCAAGAGAGAGAGACTTAGATGAAAGTAGAGATACAAAGGAGAAGTCTCTCTTCCATCTTTAAAAGAGGATTTAGCCTGGATGTAATGACTAAAGAGACTGAGATAGAGCACTAGAGAACATCTATCACCCATTACTTCAAGGGCCATTCTTTTCCCACTAGTAAGAAGATTAGACGACATGCAACTGAGTTTGTTATGTGGGATAAAACTTTGCTAAGAAAGACTCCAGATAGGCTTTTATTGAAATGATTGGGTCTGGAAGAATCAATGAGGGTAATGGCTGAAGTACATGAAGGCATTTCTGGAGCACACCAAGCAGGAACAAAGATGAGATGGTTGCTGAGAAGATATGGCTACTTTTGGCCCGACATGAAGAAATATTGTAGAGCTTATGCTAGAGAATGTGAGGAATGTCAAAGGCATGGACCTTTCCAACACACATCATCAATACCCTTGAATCCAGTAGTAAAGCCATGGCTTTTCAGAGGGTAGGCCATGGACTTTATCGGGCAAATATACCTAGCTTCCAGCAGAGGACACATTTTCATAATTATGGTGACCGATTACTTTACTAAGTGGGTTAATGCTTCAGTTGTGAGGATCATTAATCCAACTGCTGTGAAGAAGTTAATTGAGACCAAAATCCTACACAGATATGGGGTGCCTGAAACAATTGTTACAGACATAGGGTTATTATTTATCTCAAAATAAGTAGAAGAGTTTGCAGCTAAGTTCAAGATAAAGATGATCCAGCCTAACCCTTATTATCCACAATCTAATGGTCAAGCAGAAGCTAGCAACAAGATATTGGTGAACATCATCAAAAGAATGGTGGCAGATAGCCCAGAAAGGTGGCATGAGAAGTTGGGAGATACTATTTGGGCTTATATAACCTCAAAAAGAGCACGAACTGGGACTACTCCTTATGGAGATTATTGTGAATTCTGTGAGGCTTCAAAACCCATTTGGCCTACATAGTGATGAGTTTAATCAGGCCATGTGTCAAGGAATTAAGGATTTGGATGTTGTCTGAATTGAAGCTCTAAACAAGATCCAAGAAGGGAAAAAGGCTGTTGCCCGAGCTTACAACAAGAGAATAAGACTGAAGAATTTTAAAGAAGGAGAATTAGTATGGAAAACAGTTTTGCCCTTGGGAACTCAAGTTAAAGGTTTTGGGAAATGGAGTCCCACTTAGGAAGGCCCTTTTACAATCACCAAAGTATTAGATAAAGTGTTGCTTGGCAGATTTAGAGGGAGACTTACAAAACATCCAATCAATGCTAAATTTCTAAAGAAGCACCACCTAACTCTTTGAGATGTTAGAGACTGTTATATTAGTGAAGTCTAATACTTAGAGAAGAGGTGGGGGCCCTTTTGTTTGTTTCAAGTAGTTGTTTATATTAGAGAAGTGTAAATAAGTAAGTAAAATAGTGAAGCAGTAAGAGATCTTTTCATTCAATAATTGGGGGAAGTACGGAAGCCCTAAGTTAACAAGTTTACATCTTTAGCCAAGACAACTATCCTAGAGTGGTAAGTCTGCATGATGGTGAAAATGTTGGATAAATGTCAACAATCTATGATAAATTTATATATGCTAATAAATAATAAATACGAACAACTAATTAACAGTGTATGAACAATGAAATAATATTAAACAGAAATATTGAAGATTGAGGCTTGTGTACCGCAATGTCCTTGAAACAGAAATTTCGTCCCTACTCAGTGCTTGTAGTTCTACAGACGTCTGCTTCACCAGGATTCAACGATCAAGTCAGAATTCCAACACCGGAAAACTTGACTTCTGGCGAATTTCTGTGTGGTTTTCTCATAAATGATATTTTTTATTGTAGAAAAAGAATGTTGATTTTCTGTATCCTAAATGTCATGCAGATGGATGTATATATAGTAGGTGTATGCCTGTTCGCAACAGGTATGAGAATAGGATGTGTCTGTTGGGAGACATTTTCTCCATAGGGGTGCTTTGCTTTGCGTTCTTTCATCACTCTTCAGACTTCATCTGAAAGGATGAGTCTGTTGATAAAATAATAAAAAAATTAATTAATTAATTAAATTCAAAATTAATTAAAAATAATTAATTAAATCCAAAAATAATTAATTAAATCCAAAAATAAATAATTAAAGTATTTAATTATTAGAGCCAGAGCCCCAAGGCCCAAGGCCCATCTTTTGATAATTAATTATAATTAATTATATATTATTTATTAATTAATTAGTACACCCTAAAGGCCAACTCCAAGGGTGATCCCAATTTTGTTCTCCAAGGTCCATCACTCAAATCACTTTCTATAAGGGACAAAGTCTTATAAAGTGAGGAAACCTTTTGGTAGTGACCAATGTGGGACAATGAAATTTCTACTAAAAAATACCAACAGAAAATGTGAGCCAGCTATTCTAAAGCTATATTGTTGTTGGCTAACTGAGCTTCAGACTCCTCCATTTCGTGGTTCACTTTCTTCACTTCCTGGATCTTCTTGTATAGCTTGCTCGAGAGAGTCATCTGCTCAGCCTTCAAAGCAGAAAGTTATTCCTCCAGCTTTTGGATCTCAGCAGCTACCACAATTATTCGATCCTCCATGGCTGAGCCCTCATCCACCAACTGATGCAGAGTAGTAGAGGTTCTAGTGTGCTTCTCCTTGTAGAACCTCTTGCCTCTTGGCCTTAAGATGTTGATCCCTTAAGGCCCTCAGATTTTCAAAGAATGAGATGAAGGACTCATACCGCACCTTAGTCATCTATTAGGCTTGGTATAAATCAGTGAGAGCTCTCTCAACATCTTGAAGAGCCTTAAGGCTGAATGAGGTAGATAAGTCTCTCTGCATACATTCTTTGAAGACCCTGCACTGATCTTGAAGATGTTGAGGCTCAAAATGGCACATTGGGGATCTCAACTTTGTCCTAATTTACCCGAACTCTCTAATTAGTTCGGGCAAAGAGGCCGTGGCTGGAAGAGAAGCTAGAGGATGAGACATCACACCAGCACCACCAAAAGCAGCATCAACAATGGTAACCTCAGTAGGGATGGAACGAAAGGATTTAGCAGTAGTAGCAACCTTTTTAGGCCAAGTGATTAGGATCCCTGAGACTCTAGTAGCTCGAGGAGGTCGAGAATGAGCTACTTTACTCACATAGGGCTAAGGAGACCTGCTCGAACCCTCACCAGAGGCCTATTAAAACACAATGAAGACAAATTAATAGAGCAATCTGGACCCAAATGAGGAAAAGACAAGATTGCAAGTATGTTTATACCTAAGAGAAGCCATGTACTTTGGGAGGAGGATGCGTTGCTGTAGCTGCCTTGGAAGGAGTTGGTTGGCTTACCTGAAGAGGAGCATGAAAAGCCTTAAAACTAGTCGCCTCTTAGACAACTGGTATCTCAGGAACTATGGGCTCCTCAACAGCTGATGTTGGATGATTGGTAGTCTCTGGCAGGGGGGAGACTTGATAGGAGCATATTTATGCAACTTAGTTAGCTTGTTTCTTGGCATTTACTTAGTTTAATTCTAGTTATTTTAGTACTTTAAGCTATTTTCGTGTGTTTGTAGGTTCAAATAACAAAGTTAGCAACAAAGTGCTATTTGGAGCATTTTGGAGCATTTTTGGGCCAATATTGGATAGTGCAAGCATGGAAACATGAAGATGGACGTTTTTGAAGATTAGATGGCTAGAAATCAGCATGTGTGTGTGCAAGTGTGTTGACCTACAACTACAAACATCCATCCACTACACCCATTACATCCACTCATTACCAAACATCCACCCACTACACCCATTACATCCACTCATTACCAAACACTCACCCACTACACCCATTACATCCACTCATTACCAAACACTCATCATCTCCCTAGCCTATAAATACATCCATCCTTCACCATAACAAAAAAAGATTAGAAAAGATCCATCCAAAGACACTACATTCACATCTCACATCTCCATACACTTACACTTTCATTCCTTGGCCGTAAGCACCATTCATTCATCCATTCATTTCCCTTTCATTGCCGTGACCTCCACCCAACCTAAACACATTTAGCCATTCCCTTCCATATATCCATACGCATCCATCAAACTACACCTTGTGCCGCAACAAAGAGAAGAAGGAGGACCCTTGGACATGCTTGCCATTCAAGTCGGATAGTTGGAGCGTTTTTAGGTGTTTTCATTATTTGTTTTCAATGTTTAAGTTTATGTATCTTTGCTTTGTGAGTATGAGGAACTAAACCCCCCTTAGCTAGGGGGGAATTCGACACCATGTTCATGCTTGCAATATGATTTGATTACTTTCAGTTGTGATTTCATAAGTTGTGAATTCAATTTGTTTAACTGCTTGATTGATAACTTATTCGTGTATGTTTATTAAGAGTGCACACTTAGTTTGCATGCATGAATATGATGCTAGAGTATAAAGGAGTTTCACCTAATAGTTACAAACTTATATTCACAAGTAGTGGAGGTCGCTTATAAACGATCGCGTTAAATGAATTCTTGGCAGGAGTTTCATGCTCATCATAGTAACGAATGCCTCATCAATACTTATAGTTTTCATGATGCTTAAAGATCTTTGATTGTATCTTTATTGTGTTGTTCAAGTAAATGACTTTTGAAGAATGCTTTGAATTGTTGTATGCGCTTTCCAATCCAATTCAATAACTTAAGGAGAACTTGAAGGTTAATTTAAGCGAACTTAATTAATCTGGGGTGTTGAGTTTCATGATTTATCGAAAGAACAACTGAAAATTGGTTTATGTGCAAGTATGTCATGTGTGGAGAAGAACCCTCTAGCTAGCCCATCATCCATAGTTTAACCCATCACCCATCAATTCACTTAAATTTGTCTAAGAATCTGTTTAAATTGTTCTTGCTTTGTTTTCCTTATTTTCGTCCAAAACCAAAATCCCCTTTATTTTATTAAGTCATATTAGTTAGAAACTGATTTAGTTTGTGTTTTTAAGTGTTTCAAACCAAGTTAAAACCAAAATTCGTCCAAAAGTGTGTTTAGAGTCCAAATCTGCCCAGTTTGTGTTTTTAGGCAGATTTGAGCGTTTTTAGCTTGTTTTGAGTTCTTTGAGTTTGTTTTGAATTCTTTGAGTCTAGTTTAGTGTTTTTAACTTTGTTTATATGTTTTTAAGTCAGTTGAGAGGTTATTAGCAAGCTCTCCTAATCCCCGGCCTAGAACGATCCCTACTTACATTCTTTACTACAATTGACAACAAGAGGGTTTAATTTGCGTGTTAAGTTAATTTTCGCATCAAGACTGGCAAAGCTAGAGTTCAAAACATAAATTCAAAGTGAAAACACATTAAGAAAAGCTTAAAATGGCTTAAGAAAAGAGAACTTACAGAGTTACTGTCATCCTCTACAAAGAGCATCTCTCTAGTTGTTAAATTGAATTGGGAGGTTGGGGTCACTACCATCGCTGGAGGAATGGAAGAAGAAGAAGGAGCTGGTACTCAACCGACTGAAGGCTCAGACCGAGGAGAAGAAAGACACACAGGTCGAGCTGGAGTGAAGAAGGCTTGGTTTGAGAAGTCCATTCTGTTTTAGAAGCCTATTTTGGAAAACAACAAAAACTAGCTGAGTACAAGAGATGAATTTTAGAAATAATTAAGTGCTCAAAGATTCAAGAAAACTACCTTCAACTCCTCCAAGATCTTAACAAATACCTCATTATCAATTTGATGCCCTTCCACACCTGCCTTCATCTCCTGGGAAGAGAATCAAGCTTGTTGCTAATGGTAGATCCTAATCACAAGAAAGAACATGATTAGTTCAAGACTTAAGGAGATGAATTAAATAAAGAAAAATCAAGTTTGAATCACGTACTGGCAGACTTCGATTTTTTCCTGCCTGCTTCAATTAGGATGGCAGAAGGAGATCTAGAGACTTGAGAGGCCTGAGACCCGGTTCTCTTCTTGGTTGAAGTGGCTCTTGGAGCAGGAGGATCATGTCTAGCTTGAGGTCTCCCCTCAGACTTAGAATTAGAAGATTTTACAACAAAAGATCTTGCCCGATGAGGAGCCCTGGTTTCTGCTTCAGGCCCAGCTTTTGTCTCTGATTCGCTAAACATCTTAGAGATGTTCCCAGCATCCTTAGGAATATGGCTAGAGCTCGCTTTTTGCCTAGTTGGCTCTGCAGCAGCCTCTTGAAGAACCAAGGCATCATCAGCCTTTTCTTTTGGCCCAACATCCACTTCCTCATGATTACCTTGGGCTACAAGATTAAGGAGAAAGTTAGCAATCACAAACTATGAAAATATGAAGTAAATGAAAAGGGTAACAATTTAGGTTACGTATAAGCAAAAGTTGGTTTTTATGATTGATGGCCTCCTTTCAGCTTTCAAACTCTTCTTTCTTGGAAATGGACTTGAAGAAAACTTGCCCAAAGATCTTATCGTGGGCTTCTCTGACATCTCCATCATACTTCTTAGACCACTTGGCCTCCCACCAAGTGGTGAACAGAGACGTGCACTTAAAGTTAAGGGTCGCGGGCTTATGAGCTATCTTGCTCATTACCTCCAAGTTGCACCTGCTTGCCCGAAACGTGGCCTTTGAAGGAGAACATATGCGATATGAAGTTCCACGCTCGACTGAATCGAAAAAATGGACTGGAATTGCCTGTCTACACCCTAGTTGTGAAATTCCATCCCCGGAATTTCACCATTTATAACGTATTTCGTAATTTAAATTCGTATTCACGATTACGTTATCTTTATTAGTTAATTTTAATTCCACTAATTATAAGTTTAGTAATTGATTAGTTATCGAGTTGGAAGTTTCATAATCAATCTTTATCTTTCGTTGACATTTCGAAGTTACAACTAGTGTTTTTAAATAAATCTTGAACCCACAAACGCATAGGCGAAAGCCGTTTGTGAGTCCGAATTATAGCGGTATAGTTACGGACATTTGAAGTGGTGAAACTTTAGATTGTGGGAATCATTTTAATTTCCACTTAGGGGTAAAAGACCCAAACCCTTTTTAGATTAATGGACCGGCTATTATAAGTGGAATTGGGCAAATTAGGTGGTGGAAAAAGTTTAGGCAGCAACCACTATTAAGGGGACCCAGCAGAATTTTTTAAGGTTGAGAAAGGATCAATAGGAAGGAGGAAAAGGTTGACATTTTCTTTTTCCATTGGGTGAACCCGTGTACCACCACCAAACCTTTTTTATTTTCAAACCGGCCAATGTTAGGCCAATTCCTACCATTTCTCTTCTGATTTTCCTACCTCCTTCACCTGCAACTTGCTCCACTACCTTCCTCATTCCCTCTCTACAAAAAAATCAAGGGTTTTAAGGTCTATTTCATGTAGAACTCCATAGGAGAACCCGGGGGTTCTCGACGACGAATTGTCATTCCGGAGAGTATCACCATTCACCATCACCCTTAATCAGCTTCCCTTGGACCCAAGAACAAGACCCAATTGGTGGTTGGGGCGTTGGAACACCAAGGAAGCCGAATTGAAGAACACCCACCTTAGGGTTTCGTTGGGTGCGAGCCAATTTGAGGGTCTTCCTGGCCAAATTGGACTCGGCCACAGGTATAAAGTTTACTCTACTTGTTGAAATCTTCATTCTTGTAAAATTTGAGAATTTTTGAAAAAAGTCGAATTTTCCGATATGTGACATTCGATTTATGAAAATGTTGTTGATTGTATATATTATCGATAAGGTCTACCACTTGATTATTCTAACAATTGACAATCTTATCATTGAATTGAGACAAGATTTTAATGTGCTATTGTAGATTGTTTAAGGACCTTAGGGACTTATAAGTGAAAATCTAGTGATTGGATTTTACGAAGCAAATGACGTAAGATCATGAACCCTACATTAGAACAACGGTTCGATTCCCCATTAAATGTTGTTGTGGGAGACATATGAGAATTTTTTATATGTGAATTATCGAAGGAAATCTAAATGTGGACTTGTGCTTTGTTAGGCGGTGATAGAACGTGATGCCTTGACTATCGTGCTAGGGCACATTAGCGCGGACTCTAGGTGAGTGACTTTAATATATGTGATATTGGTAATTACCAGGTTGTCATAATTATGATCCTGTGTGGATATGAATTTGGTTTTATGAATATGTTCTATTGAATTGTTATTCCAATACTTCGACATCAATTTATGTTTATGAAATGGGGTGTGGCATGTATATTGGAAATGTGGTTTGATTTGTATGATTGGCATGTTGAGATTAATGTGAGGACTAGTAATGACCGTTAACCATTATGATGGGGATTTGTTGCTTCGATATGGTTTTACCTTCCGCTTCGGTGATTGGTTCTAAATTTAGTAATTGTGCCTAATCTTCCTTTGTTGAGTTTTTGTAAATTAAGTAGCATGTGCTTGTCTCATTTCTTTGAGCCGCTGTACATTCTGATTGTTGGTCTTCTGCGATTCCGTTGAGTGATGGTCCAGAATCGTATCCACTCGGATTCCGTTGAGAGTTGGTCCGGAATCCCTTCTATTCCGCTATTCCGTTGAGTGATGTTCCGGAATTGTATCTAAATTGGGTTTCATTTAGTTTGTTACATATTGTATTTAGCGATTCCATTGAGTGAGGGTCCGGAATCGTATCCACTTGGATTCCGTTGAGAGATGGTCCGGAATCCCTCTTATTTCACGATTCCGTTGAGTGAAGGTCCGGGATCTTACTCACCTTGGGATTTATTGAATTGGAATTGAGATGGCTTCAAAGGGATAGGCTTCGGTCAAACTGTGTCGCTCTAACTCTACTTTTCATTGTGTTGTATGAGAAGATGGTTGTGAGATGTTGTGTTTGGTTTCAGATGAACCGTTTGTGTTGTATGAGAAGATGGTATTGATTTCTTATGAATGATTTATATTCAAGATATGTAAATTGTGTTTGATGGTTGGCATTAGCATTATTCTCACATACTTGATATTATTGTCACTCGCATAAACTTCCCAACTTATCTAGGTTGTTGTTTGCCTGGTACACCATTCCGATGGTGTAGGCACTGATCGTATAGGTGACAGGTTTGAGTAGACTCCGGGAAGTTTGTAGGTGGGGGTAGCAGTGCAGTTATCAGAGACTTGGAGTGTTAGGTTACCCTTGTTTCACTCTTGTACTTTATCTTTTGGGACTTTCTTTTGAGCACCTCATACTTGTTCTTAGTAAAGAAAAGTTTATGCTTCTTTTTGGGATGTAGATATTTGTAAATATTTTGTGGAGAACTTAGCCACCTTCACATTATTTTGGGTTATCAGTTAAAGTATTTCATTCCGTAACTTATACCGTATTCAACGAACGTTATTTTCCTTGTCACGAGTCGATTCTCGACGTATGTTGGGATCGGGACGTGACACCAGTTGTTTACCACAGAAGTTGGGGTGGTAGACCTCCAGCCCGCGTTCATAGCCCTCTCAGTCACTCCTGACTCCCCATGCCAAGTCCCTCGGCTGGATGCAACTAATGAATTTATCTTTGCAGAAGCTGCTAGCATCCTCCCTAAAGGAATCTTGGAAGATGTTGTCCGAGAACCAAGGGTACCTCCTGAGCATTGAGGCACCCCACTCCAAATTGACCTAAGTCCTACAGATTTTGAAGAAATAGAGGCAAGCTAAGGTGGAGTGGTTGGTGGTGGGAGCCTTTGCCAAAATTCGGGTGGGAGATACTCCCTCTGGAAGCTCTAAGTTGGTAGCCCGAAATTCGGGGCAATACCATTGAAGCCATAGCTGCATCATCCAAGTAGCTCCATTGACGTTGGTCTCGAAATGATGATCCATTGTCATCTCATAAAGGAGATGATAGAGATGTGCCAAAAAGAAAGGGTCGGTGGCGACATCATCAAAGGAATGCATGTTCTCCACCAAGGGGACCTATTCCAACTTCACTCATTTGGATTTGTTAAGGAACACATGTTTATTCAACCAATATAGGAGAAAGTACATGTGCTCCTTAGCTAGGTCAGCAGTGAGGGAAGGTAGGCTGAACATCTTCTTAACAAAAGATATGAAGCCTGTGAAAGAAGTCTCATAGCTCTTGATGGTGGTAGAGTTATACTCCAAGCTGATGATAGACTGAGAAGCCTCTGAGCCTTCAGCAGTTGGGCGTGAGGGTGATGACCAATCGTGTGTAATGTCTACACACCTGCCCGATGACCTTAAACCAAAAACCTGAGCCATATCCAGGATGGTAGGAGTCATGCGACCCATTCTGAAATCGAAGGTATTGGTCTCTGTGTTCCAGAAAAGAAGAGTTGTTGAGAGAAACTCATGCTTGATGGGGATAGTGGTCTTGGACATCATGATAAGCTCATAGATGCCATTTGTCATCCACTTCTTCTTCCAGATGGGCTCTAATTTATCCACCCGACCACTTTGGAGTAGAGATTCATGCCTCAACAATGTAAGGATTGGGAGTGAACTAGTTGGCAACGGCCATATTGCTTTCCATAGCTACAGGAACTCTGGAATTACAGGCGGGCCCTAATGAATGCATTCCCCATTCTTTGAAGAAAATGGACAAATTAAGTCCAGCCCAAGGGCGATGAAGGTCGTTGAGCCGACATCGAAGATTGACAATCCCTTCTCCAAACTCGCATGCATGGCACGATTTGGGAGCCATTGTTGAATTCCAGAGAATAGAGTGAAAATGGGGCTAGAAATTGAGGCAAGAAATGGCTGAAAATTCAAGAGATTTGGAAGTTCAGAAAATTAAGTTTGTTGAAGAAGATGGCCGAAAAAAGAGAAAAGTGGAAGTTATTTAACGGGCAGGTAGTTAACTTTGGAAATCGTGGGTTAGTGCAAAGGTTTATTTAAAATGGCTAATTAAGAGGCGCTAATACCTAGTTTCAGCATGCAATTGATTTTAATCATTATCAATGTCTTGATTAGCAGACTTAACAATGATTAAAGGGGGCATTGTTTAAGTAGATATTTAATGTTGGGCTTAGTATGATTGGAGGCCTAAAAGTAGAAGGAAGATTGAGCTCGGACAAGTCAACAGCCCAGGAAGAATTAAAAATCATTTTTTGCCAAGGAATAGGCAACGAGCCTATGTGAGAAATGACACTCAGAGGGTATCTCACCCCCAGCAAAAAGTACTTTTCAAGGGCATGGATAGGTAAATAAATGGTGACTCACCATACTCTGGAGGCCATCACCAAAAGGCAAGGCTTGGACAGTAGGGCTAGAAAGTCTGTAAAAGCAACGAAGGACACAAGGAACAAGGACACTCAACTAATCAATCAAAAGACATCCAACTTTGCACTCCAGCAAGCAAGAAACCAGAAAGCTTAGTTTGTCCAAATTTTACCCTTTTAGTCGCAAGTCCACCATAGAAAGCCATCTTTTGTCAAGTTTTAGAAGCTCTGCTACCTTTCCCCTATGTTGTAGTATCGAATCCCTCTAGTAAACCTGATTTATATTTCATTCTCCAAAGATTACAACCCCTATAAAACACAAAGAGAAGTGGTTGCAAGAAGACGAACCTTGCCTGACAAGGTCATAATCTTGCCCGAGTCTCTTTTGTTTGTACTTACATAAAGTAGATTTGTTGTTTATGCATCTTTCATTGTATCATACATCATTTTCGACTGATTTTCGTTCAAAGTTTCATCTATGATTAATCTTATTAAACTAATTAACCTTGCTTCTTTAGTGTTAGCCATAACCAAAGAGATAATCTTAAGGGCCCTGAACTCCCTTTAATTGGACATATGATATTATGAGTAAAAGTCCTTGTTTACAAGGCAAGAAAAAGAACTTTATACAGACTTAACCCATCTGTAAACAATCCAATCGAACCAAGAAGTCTAAATAACTTGTGGCGCAAGTAATCAATCCATTTAATAACTAAGAAAGAACAATCTGTTGTACAAATATAACGGGCCACGCTCAAAACCATATTAGTTTTGATTGTGAGCCTCAAGGCCCCATAAAGGCATCATTCAAAGCTAATAACAAACTCATTTTGCAGTACACCAAGCAGCAAACTTTGCACGACAAGCAAGACCTAGGGGAGTTATGCGAGGGACAGATCTAGCCCAAACAGAAATCAAATAATAACTTCTTAAGGTAACATCAAACATGACCGGCTGGTACGGTACTCTGCGGTATACAACACTCTAAACTGAAGCCAACCGTTAATGGATCGGTTTAGTTTTATACCAGCCGATTATGAAGATTTACCAAAATACTACAGTACGAATAGGAGCCGATGGGTACGGTTTGTTTGGTACATCGGTTTCCGGCAAAAAATCCCACCCGTATTATGGTTGAGAGTATGAGAAAGAAGTCAAATGATGGAGTTTCACTTTTGTGCCATGTAGCATTAAGTGCTACGAGTATTGGATAGCTTAAATCTACGGGACCACAATGAAAGCAAGAATCTAAACTAATTTAGGTCATTCAAGCCTCATAGCATTTATCCTACGTAGCATGGATGAATTTTTCCAAATGATAAAAGAAAAAACTTGGAAATTTGATACATATCTAAATACTTAACCAATAAGATTAGTTGACGCTAGGAGTCTATTTAGAATGATTCCAAATCTAGAGATTTAATTAACATTATGATATTAATTTGCTTGTTTAAGATGTTACGATCCATATATATGCCAAAAAAAATTCAAAACAAAGGAAATGAAGGAAACAAATCCTTAAGTTTTTTTTTTTTTTTTTTTTGAACAGATTATATCTCGGAAAGTGATTTTTACACTTATTTTTTTCCTCCTCTTACACATGTCTAATTATATATGATCATTAAATTAACTAAATAAAAAAGAATTAACGATAAAAATTAAACAAATTTGTGCAAGAAGAGAAAACAAGTGTGTGAAAATTATATCTTTATTTAAATGTTTCATAAAGTTTTTTAGATAAAAACAGATGTGATTTCCGCGCTCTAAACTTCTGCTACTACACTCCATCAATTGTAATCCACCACGTGTAAGTGTTTAGGCCATCCAACTCATGCCCAACAACAGCACACACAAAAACATATTGACAGAATGTAAAGAATTAGACATTGCAAATTATGCCAAATCATCATTTTACACACACTCATAACCATAATTAACATACCCCAAATTACATATATACCCTCATCTCTCTCCCTGCCTCTCTGTTTTGTGTATATCTTTTCTTGCAATCTAAGTCTACCCCTTTATTTTCTGTCCAAACACATCAAACTCCATATAAACCCCCCCCCCCCCCCCCAAACCCCATTTGCACACACCTCTGACGTCCACAAATGACTTCAGTTTGCATATCAAACTGCTTCAACGACGCACGTGACCCCCACGTGCCGATTCGGGCCACCTACGTGAACCTCTACAAGTGGCCCGAGTCCGACGCAGAGTTTGTGCGCTCGGTGAGCTCCAACGGGCGGCGAACGGATCCTACACTGCGACACGGGCACCCAAGGGTGGTGGACAGCATATCATGCAGGCAAATGTATCTCAGGAGCTATAAGTTTTCAAGGAAAGAGAGCGTGCCGGAGAAAACCCAGAAGTGCTTTGGAAGAGTGAAGGAGAAGATGGCAGGAAATAACAACAATAATGACGGGAGTAAGGGTAAGAAGGGGAAGGGAAAAGTGGGGAGGAAAAAGAATAGTAAGTGTTTGGTTCTCAGGAAAGTGAAGGAATTTTCATCTGCTGCTCTCTTTAGAATATTTCAGAGGTTGCTGTCTTGCTCTGCTAGTGTAGATGTTGTGAGTCATGATGACTAATTTAAATTTTCGGTTTTGTAATTTGTGTTATTTGAAGGGTTTTAATTTAGTTTTTGGTGTTTTAATTAAATTATAATCCAGAAATTGTTGCTGTTAATTTGTGTTTTTGTTTGTGTAATTTTTGTTAATATATAAATAACTGAAAGAAAATAGGGGCGTATATATTTGGTTCTGCAATATTTTCTGCATTTACATGTTTTTGGCTTAGAAATTTGCATCTCACTCTCAGTAAATGCCAAACATTTGAAGCTCGATTAGTTAAGAACATTCATCTCTACATTCGATATCCTGATCCAGTGTTCGACTCCCCACTTCCCCAATGTCGTATCACGTGTACGAAAAGAAAAAACAGTTTAGGTTGTTAGCCCCATTTGACAGGTAGCTTAGCTAACTGTAGATTATTTACAAAACTATGTAACACAAATGTACGACTGCTTAATCATGGGTCAAAACAATAGAAAAGTTGACTGGTTCAAGCTTTATTTTAATTGATTAATTTTGGTAAAGAATCGTTGAACTGCTCAGGATTTAAAATTATCAGTCTGCATAACATCTGATTGACCAAAAAAACAAGTGCAGGATCAGTTTTGAATTTGAATGGTGGGTACTGAAAATATTTGAGCTTTCAGTGTTACAAATATATATACATATATTAGATATTAGGATAAGAACTGTGTTAAAAGTATGGTAATTGGCTTTGGATTCTGTTTAGGGTTAAAGGGAGCTGAGAAAGAGACCTGGCTCTTTTGGGTCAAAGTATATTGCTGTCCTAACAGGAAAAGCCTATAGTTACGGTTAAATTAACAGTTGATTTGGTGCCAACTGCTACATAGACAAATAAGGCACTAAAATGAGTAATTCAACGTCACTTGTAAGTGAAAGGTTTTAGGTTCGATTGTTGCCGATGATGATTTCAAAGAAAATTATTATAACTAGCCCATTATGAAACTCACTCATCTACCCCTTAGTGTGGAAAATATCTTATGTATTACAAAAAGAGCAATCAACATGCTGAATGACAAAAATTGTACTATATTCAGTGTATGGTATTAAAAATTTCCAATGAATGAAATGATTGCAGTTCTCCTGTTGCAATCCAAAAGTTGTAATCTTGCATTTATTCACGGATATATCTCCATTTTTTTGTAACACTCGACACACGACTAGCTACAATCCGACATTAACTAATAAGGTGGATAATCTAACATATAAACCCGGGTACATTCCTCTCTTCCTACACGAAATGAGTGCTATAATTAAGAAGAGGCTCGGGAGAAGATTCCTATAACTCTCAATCTGATATTATGAAATTGATGGATGAGTAAATTCAGTATACTCCTCAATATCCAACGGGATTAATTTGGTTTTCATCGTGATTCTATAACGAATATGGGAAAGGGAGCCAGTTTTCACTCACAATGTTTAGCTTCTCACACTTCGCTGTTTATTTTTGGCCAAAACATTAATTAATTTAAACAAAAGCAAAGTACATAACTAAATACGGGTGTGTGAAAAGTTAAAAATAATGTGTTTATTCATTTTCATATTGAAAAATTACCTTCAAATACTACAAAGAAGCAGATAGTGAAGGTTTTCACGTCATGAATCTCATGACCTCTATTAATAATTAAATTATGACATGTATAATCATGCTCATGTGAACTGTCAAACATTAGAAGCCATGAAGAAACAATATGTGGTTTGTCCCTGACCTTGTTACATAATTATTTTTACTTTCGGCTTAGGATGTAGGTGGTAAGAACAGAGTAATGGTATCGACAGTCAGCTATATACGTGAGTATCTGTCAGTCATTGATACTAAAGGTGGCAAATGAATCTATTGGGTTGTTAATGAGTACTTGTTAAGACTTGTTTAATTGATATAATCATAATATAGAGCTGAGATTTGGTAGTGGTGATAATGGTGATAATGGTGTAAGGTGAAATCAAACTAAATAGGTCTTAATAGGTACCGTTAATAATCCGATGAGTTGATTTGTCACCTCTAGTTGATGCATTGTTGATGGTTGTTAATTGTTCATGTATTCTAGAACAAACTTGTATAACATCTGAAAATCACTAACAAACCATCAACAACTGACAATCATTCACGTACATGTGAACATTTGTTGCTAGCACAACTTTAATGAATGAAATGTTATATTACAAATAATTTTCCCTCCAGTACGAAATTTGGCTGTTAATTATTTAATTAATCTCCCAAACACGAAGGGTTGCAGTTTTATCTAAATGAAGTGTGGCTTGACATCACAGCTAGGACGTGAGAGTGAGGAAATAACAAAGTGATAAGTTGGGGGGCCATGGGAAAAAGAGAAAGATCTAATGATAACAGCCACCAAACACATTGGCTTTTTTGTTGATGAAACTTGCATTCTAAGCAGGTCCTTAATCAATACGCCTGCAGCAAATACTTGATTTCTATATGGTCCTCATCAACATCTGGAAAAGTTTAGAGAAACTGAGACTTAGAAACTTGTAATAATCATTTTTTATGTATATACAATGATATTTGGAGTTGGAAATTTAGGTTATGACACACAATAAGTAAGCCATAATTTGATATGAAACTTGTTATTTCGGGAAGTTGAACCTAATACCTCTCACGTACAAGAAAAAAAATAGAGTAATGCTAGGTAGACTAAATTTGCAAACTAAATTATGTGTCACCAATAAGAAATAAGCACATTAATCAATACTTAAGTAATAATTCAATCATCAACTTTCATGTCAATCATTTTACAAAATTTAGTCTCCACATTTAGTCTCCTTAGCATTACCCAAAGAAATATTGCTATATCGGATTGATCGTGACAAAACTTTATGAGCTTGCCACCTCAAGGATTGAGGAGTAGTTCCTCCTCAAAATGCTCATGACATATTCACAAAACTTTGTGCTTATAATCAAAACCATTCATATTATAAAGCAATTTGTAAAAACCATCTCTGCAGAAAAAATCAACTAAAACTAAGATTGTTAATTTACACTAAGAGAGGGGAGATAGTTTGAACCCAGGACGTAATGGGTTAAATAGAAGCCCTTGATCACCATGGTAATCCACCACTCGCTTGTGTTCTTACCTTAATGAATTTTTTTTTGTGCTAGTGATGGTTAAGAGATATTGATCGGATTAGTATGATTTTTAATAATTTGTTATGTTATTTGTGCAACTTTTGCAACAAGAGCTAAAGTAATACATATTGGATATATTAAAGTCAATATTCTCAAACAAGGAACGAAAGTGGTTTTTAGGCAATCATCTCTTGAATAAATGGTCATATTTCGGGGCAGCCCTCAATCCATCACAGTTACAGGTAATCTTACCTTTCTCTTCAACATCATCATCATCTGATACTGAATCTCATGTGGTTGTTAATCCAAATACTTGACCTGATGGTATTCAAACAAGACTACAAACAGGAGCAATATCAAGGAAGATGTTTGGACCAAAACTTAAACTTTGGGCTCCAGAAAGGGGCTGGCCCAAAAGGAGGCCTGAAGGAAGAGTCGGTCGAAGCCCAGCAATTTGGCCGAAGCCCAGCCGAAACCCAGAAAAGCAGGAAATGGCCTCTTCTGACTTGATGCAGCTCATGAAGGCCACTTGCCCACCTACCCAAAGGCCAAGTGGTATAGACTGACCAGCTACACAGCCCATAAAGTACTTTATGGTGGCATTACATGTAAAAAAGTTGATGAGTCATCACCCTCAAACCGCATTCGGGCAAGGCTGCTGCTACAGGAGGACATGCTGGGTTGTCTATAAAAGAAGAAAGAGAAATCAGGATTAAGGACACTCAAACAAACAAACAAAAGCACAAACTCTGCTCAAAGCCAGATTTGCCTTCAAACGATAGTTGTAGTCAGCCAAAGCCTTCATCCCTCTCGGGATCAACTCTCACTCAACCCTTTTTATAGCTCTGCTACCTTGTCTAAAACACTTGTCGTAGTATCTATTTCTCTCTGTAAACTCACCTCTCAAACCCCTTCTTCTTCTAAACTCTCAAACCCCCTGATAAACCACAAAGATAGGAAGTTGCAAGACGCCCAGTTTTGCCCAACAAGGTGAAACCTTGCCTGACCCTCTTTGGTTTTGTCTTTCCATTTATTAAACTAGCAATATGTTGTATACTTTCAGTTGTATTCAAGTTGTTTCTAGTAAAATGATGATTAAAAGACTCTCTCAGTTCTTGAATCCGATTTAAAGATGTCTTCACTATTTAAATCAGATCTAAGTTCTAATCTTTCGGACATATAAGAGTGATCATGTAAAAGTCCTTGGCCTCAAGGCATAAAAAAGAACTCTATGTGGACTTAACCCATCCACGACAATCCTTGATAAACGAAGAAGTCCGAAGTTACTTGGGGCGCAAGTAATCGACTGGTCTCGTAGTTTTACCACTGTTATATTATGATTATTCTAGAACGTTTGAGTATGGAATGAGTTCTGATAGGAAGCCTCAAGGCCTACACCTAAGGCCCCACAAAGGCACCTATTTGGATTCGTTCTAAGCTCTACGAGCTAGAACGTTTGAGTATGGAATGAGTTCTGATAGGAAGCCTCAAGGCCTACACCTAAGGCCCCACAAAGGCACCTATTTGGATTCGTTCTAAACTTTGCGGGCTAGCTGATCAGAAGTATAACGATGGTAATACTATGTGCGACAATGGAACAGACAGTGTATATGTCCAAATACTGGATTGGTTATGGATTGGAAGCCTCAAGGCCTATACCTAAGGCCCCACGAAGGCACCTGTCATAATCAATACGGTCTCTCGGGTATATATATATATGTACATAATTGGACTCAACATCCATTCTACATCTGCCATGCTAAAGATGGCAGTGGCACGCCTGAGCACGTAAAAGTTAACCTTGATTGTGAGCCTTAAGGCCTACACCTAAGGCCCCACAAAGGCACCTTTCAGAGTTAACTCTGTCCTTCTCTTTCAGCCTTGCCCTACAGGCCTTGCCCGACAAGCCGTGCCCGACGAGCCTTGCCCGACGAGTCTTGCCCGACAAGCCCGACAGTAAAGTAGAAGCCCGACAGCAGCCCTCAACCGACGCCAAACCTCTCTCGGGGAGCTGTGCATCTCGCCGACCAGGAAACTTCCCCGACAGAAATTCCTGACGCGAACAGAAGAATTATGCAGCTTTTCTTGCTGAAATACCTGAGTGAACATCATTACAACCTGTGGATTCAGTCTCTGGTGGTTTTTCTTTTATAGCGGATAACAAGTGTTGAAGAACCTAAGAATTTCAGGATGGCTTTCACTAAAGTTGAGTGCCAATTAGCTATGCAAGAGGAATATAATGCTCTAAAGGCACATGGAACACGGATTTTGGTACTACCTCCAACAAATAGATCTGTTATAGGCAGCAAGTGGGTGTATAAAGTTAAAAAAAAACCCTGATGGATCAAATATGTATGCAGTAGGAATCTGATACAATATGTATTTTTATTTACAATATGGCTGAAATATATATATTTTTCCGTCAATTTTCCGGATAATTAAAGATAGTCGAATGGAAGGAGAAGAGGCCCCAGTTTTGCTACTACAGAACTCATATTTATTCTCTGTTTGGAGGTTAGGGACACAAACACCATGTTCTTATCTATCCATGAAGATTGGAAAGAAGATATTCATGCAAATACTATTTTCTTGTTTTGCCTACTTTAATTGACGTTAAAGCAATGACAAAGGTCTTCTTAACAGATGAATTCTGAAATAAAAAGATCTCAATTAAACTATGTGACATAAAGAAACTCCATTATTAATGATTTTTTTTTTGGTAAACCATTATTAATGAATTAATAAAGTAAAAGTATGTTTAGGGAGTTCTACTTAATCGTTATTGTATTCGCATCTCTTTTGTATGTTTCATTACATGTAGTTATATCTACGTGTTTAAGGGAAGGGCTATTGTATGCTCTAAGGCCATCTACAACCGAAGGGTCTAGAGGGTCAGAGAGCTGAAAATAGTCTGAAAACCGTCTCCAACCGAGGGCCGGGCCAAAGGACTCGTGGGCCCCACGAGACAAAAAAATACCAAAGGGCCAACTGGCTAGCCCAACCCAACTAGCCCCGGGCCGGGCCACAATTTGAATGCAACGGTTAGTTGATGACGTCATGGTGATGTCAGCTAGCCGTTATATTTGAATTTTTTTTTTTTTTTTTACAAAATTTAAAATTCTACTTTTTTTTCCTATAACTTTCTAAGCCATTAAACAACATTAAATTAAATTAAGTAACATGAAACAATGTTAAACAACATAAAAACAAAACATTTAACAACATTTTAAAAAACATTTAACAACATAAAACTTAAACGTCTACTCCATGCTTCTTTTGGCCCAAAGATGTGCAACAAGATCCTGCTGTAGGTACTTGTTTGTGGCACGGTAACGTATCATCCTATAGGGCCTCATGTACTCATTTAAAGAGATAGTACCAGTTATTGTAGTTTTTAAATTTAAGGGTAAATTACATAGTAGCCCCTCAGGTTTGAGGTCTATTACAACCTCATACAACAACTTTAAAAAATTTCACTTTCATACATCCAATATCATTTTATTTCAAAATAACACCTCCGTTAGATTTTTCATCCATTAGTCTGTTAAATGCTGACGTGGCTGCCACATTTGTGCTGATGTGGCTGCCACGTGGCAAAAAAAATAATTTTTTAATTTTTTTTTAAAAAAAAACCTAAATCTTCTAAATATTAAAATTAATAAAAAAATTAAAAAAAAAACGGAAACCTTCCTTCATCCTCCTCTCTTCTCCCCGCAACCCCACATCCCACCCCCACCCCTTCACCTCTCTGCAACCCACATGAAAACCCACACCCCACCTTCACCCCCTCACCTCCCCGCAACCCAGATCCCCTTCTTTGTACGACCTACCTGAAACCCCACACGACCTACTACCTCCCCCCCCCCCCCCCGCGATGACCCACATCAGATCGAGGTCCCCATCCAAACAACAATCCCGACCCTAACCCTAAACTCAAATCGAGGTCCAAACCCTCCATACCCACATCGCAATTCGACTCAATAACCCCAAAACTACGATCCTCGTTGTCAATATCTTCATAAACCAAAAGAGATTGAGGATGAAGGGTTGGATCGGAATGGGCTCAACATTCTGGTCGTCTCTATGGCGGTGAATTTGGGTCCTGCGCTGCATCGCGGCCTGTACCGCAGAGCTCTCTCTCTGATCCCTCTGCTCCTCATCGAGGTCCTTCGTCACCACCCGATCTCGCCGTCGACCGAGATTTCTCATCGTCGCCCTGCTGCTCCTGCTCGTTGTCGTCTTCGACGACGAAGATGATGCGGGTGAGGATGACGTCCTTGCAGTTCCGGGGGGGGATATGGGTTTCCCGTCGGAGGGGTGGTAATGGGATCTGGGTTAGGTTTCGCGCCGGGGGGGGCGTGGTAATGGGATCTGGGTTGGGGGGTCGTCGTATGGGGTATGGGTTTCGCGGGGATATGGGATATGGGTTGTTCTCTGGTTTTTTTTTTTTTCCTTCAAAGGTGCAAGTATGGGGTGGGGGAAGATGGAAGCAGGGAAGAAGAAGGCTGAGGGGGGTTCACGAGGGTGGGGTTTTGTTCAGCTTTTGGGTTTTTATTTTTTTTTATTTTTTTTTAAATTTAGAAGATTTAGGTTTTTTTTAAAAAAATTAAAAAATTATTATTTTTGCCACGTGGCACACATTTGGCAGCCACATCAGCACAAATGTGGCAGCCACGTCAGCATTTAACAGATTAATTGACGGAAAATCTAACGGATGTATTATTTTGAAATAAAATGGTACATGATGTATGAAAGTGAAATGTTTTAAAGACGTTGTATGAGATTGTAATAGACCTCAAACCTGAGGGGCTACTATGTAATTTACCCTAAATTTAAATAATAAATTATGTTTGGCCCTAGGTTAGAGATGGTTTTTTTGTCACATGGCTATATTTGGCCATATGGCCCTTTGGCCCTCGGTTGGAGATGGTAAGAAATATGGCCATGCACTGTTCATTAAAATATTAATTTCTTGGAGGGCCAGAAGGCTTGTTTTAGCCCTCTGGCCTTCCTTTGGTTGAAGATGGCCTAAGTAAAGGTATATTTTGAATGTTATGGTGGAAGGCGACTTTAAGCTTGTCATTAATGCAACACAAGGTCTATGCTCAATCATCTGGACTCTTGTTCCAATCATTGAAGATATCATGTGGCTAGCTTCCAAGTTCAGTAGCATCAAGTTGAACCACATGTTCTGTCACATCCCGGCCCGGGCCCCCACCACATCCCGGGCTCGACTTCACCGTAGCACGATATTGTTCGCTTTTGACCCCAACCACGCCCTCACGGTTTTGTTTTTGGGAACTCACGAGCAACTTCCCAGTGGGTCACCCATCCTGGGAGTGCTCTCGCGCGAACTCGCTTAACTTCGGAGTTCCGATGGAACCCAAAGCCAGTGAGCTCCCAAAAGGCCTCGTACTAGGTAGAGATAGGAATATACATATTGTCACATCCCGGCCTGGGCCCCCACCACATCCCGGGCTCGACTTCACTGTAGCACGATATTGTCCGCTTTGATCCCCGACCACACCCTCACGGTTTTGTTTCTGGGAACTCACACGAGAACTTCCCAGTGGGTCACCCATTATGGGATTGCTCTCGCGCAAACTCGCTTAACTTCGGAGTTCATACGAAACTCGAAGCCAGTGAGCTCCCAAAAGACATTATACTAGGTAGATATGGGAATATACATATAAGGCTTACAGAATCCACTCCCCTGGCGATGTGGGATGTTACATGTTCAGTGAGACTAATTTTGTGGTTAATGCTTTTGCCCACCAGGGTCTCTTGGTCTCAGATTGTCATATTTGGGATTATTGTACCTCTAGTTTTGCCTCTTCTGCACTTTTATTTGATAGTTCTAGAAATGGTTGTATTCGTGGATTCTTTCTTTAATGATTTGTTCTTCATAAAAAAATATGAGATGCCTTGAAAATTGCCCTGCAACTGCTCGACGAATTGCGTCTATGCGCACTGGGTAGGGTAGCTACTAGCTTATGCCTTTGTATGCGTTGTTATTGGCATCTTTCGATAGGCTCACTCGGTATATGATTGCATATGTTGGCATGCCTTGTCGGCATGCTCGCTCAAAAGCTATTGACATCAATCAACATACTCGCTTGAAAGTTATTGGCATCTGTCGACATGCATGCAATATGACTTGGCAAATGACCTTGGGCCTACCAAGGCTCTATGAAATGACAATTTCCATATTATTCCGTCAAAAAAATGTCATGCGTGCAATATTCTTGTTAACCCCCCCCCCCCCAATAATATTTTCTGAATTCGCCACTATCCTAGTAGACCACATATTATATTATTCTCGTGGTGTCTATTAGTTATTAAGAAAAATTAGTATTTGGTCCCTAGTTTTATAGGTTTTAATACCCACACCCTTATTAAGCTCCTAATTTCAATTCAAAATATTTTCAAAAAAAAAATTAGAATATGTTTGTTCTCATTAATTTTTTTATAAAAATATTTCAATTTTCTAGTTTAGGTTTACCCATTCATATAATTTTTCAACTTTTTTAATCTTAAGTGTACCCATTCTTAAATATACCAATTTGTTACATGTAAAATGTACCATCTTTAATATAAAATGTACACATTTTTTATACAAAATCCATCCAACTTTTTTCTAATCCATTTTTTAAACTTATATGGGTACATTCTATTTCGTTGATTTGAGAATGTATCTATGTCAAATTTAATAAAGTTATTAAGCCTAATATATATATATATATATATATATATATATATATATTGGTGTGGTTTTGAAAAATATACCCATGTGTTTGTACATTATTTTTTGGTTAATCCTATTAAAAAAAAATTTGGTTAATTTTGATGAATGTACCCATGTTTATTCACACACACACACACACAATGTACTGGGAAGTATAATTTATCCTTTATATTTTTAATCCCACAACTTATGAGTTTTATTTAAAATCTCATTAATATAAATAACTAAATTCAATTTTAAAATAAAAATATAATAACTTACATATAAATACATTATTACATTAATGTTAGGAACTTTAATAAAAAAATTAAAAATTAACAAGATTTCAGTCAAAGAACATTGATAGTTAAGAATCGCATCCATAGTCTTTCTAGTTATTATTTCATAATTCGTGTATCTTACTCAAAGGGTAAAATAAAAGCAATTCCTCCCACTCCATTGAACGCACATAACTTATAAAACCATCATTAAATTTGATATAACTCAAACAATAATTTTATCTTCCTTAGTTATTTGTCTCTGCCTTCAACTATAGCATTTTTTAGGTTATTTAGCAAAAAAGAAATAAAATTTTAATATTTATTTATTTATCAAAAGTCTATTTTTATTTTGAACCTAATTAATGATATATTTTTATTAATTAAACATAGGTCTTAGGTTCGATTTTCGTCAAAAACGAATTTGAACCACATTATTATGGCAAGTCCATTGTAAGGCTTAGCCCACTACTCACCCCCTTAGTGTAAATATCATCGTTTCTTAAAAAAAAAAAAGGTCAATGATGAATGTCACATGAGTTTTAAGTGAGCATCTCCAGTTGAGTCTTTAAATAGGGATAACCACCGTATAAAATAGGTATAAAACAAATACAGGGACAAAATGAATCTCCAATGGATAGGAAAGTGACTCACCAGATACATAGTGTGTGTCTTCACATATAAAGACTGTATACCGACAACCTTGAGTGGAAAACGAAACCCACAATCTTGATTGAAGCTTTTAATGCTTTTAATTAATTAAAAAATGGTTAACATAAACAAAAAAATTTGCACCTTGAGTGGAAAACAAGACCCACAATCTTAATTGAAGATTTTAATACTTTTAATGCTTTTAGTTAATTAAAAAAAGATTAACATAAATAAATAAAAAATGTGCACCTAATCAAATTATCACATGAAATCCTAAAAACTTTAAATTTAGGAATTCTACTATAAGAACTCTACTATTAGAGGCAATATTCTTTTGAGGTCACAAAGATTTCTTTTAAGTTCTTAAATGAGTACTCAAAATTGACGATGGAAGTTCCTAAATAAAGACTTTCACTGGATATAAAGAGTTAGAACACGGTTCTATTCTTCTATCTCTCTCTTCACCTTGAAGGAATGAATGTGAAATCGTAGGGGACCATAGTAGCCATGACTCATGAGTTCATTGCAAAGAGGGGTTAATGGTTAACTTGCTGGTTTTTTTCAACATAGCAATAAATGCATGTTCAGATATTCTATGTGGAATCCATTACCAGAACGTGATGAAATGCACAATAATTTTAGAGTAATGTTAGGTAGATTGAATATTTAGACTAAAATTTTAAATTATGTGATATGTCGCTAATAAGAAATAAACACGTTAATCAACATTTAAGTAATAATTCAATCATCAACAATCATGTCATATAATTTATAAAATTTGGTCTAAATAGTTAGTCTGCTAAAATTTAATCTAAATAGTTGATCTCCCTAAAACTACCTATAATTTTACATTGTCAAGATGAGTCCAAAACAAATCGCTCACAGTATTCAAGTCATGAGTCCTAGTACTGGTTTGGTACTGAGGTGCTTTTATAAAAAGTGGGTATATAAAAAAACTTAGCTCAAAAAGGTGTTTGGTAAACACTTAAAAACATCTTATTTTCACAGTTTTAGGTGAAAAAAAAGCTGAAAACATGAAACGGCAAAAATGAGCTTATTCTCACAGCACAGCAAAAGCAGTTTTTTTTTCAAAGCACAGCAATACCAAACCATTCCACTCAAACTATTTGTGCTCAGATAATCTACACAGCAACAAATGCTTTTCACTTCTAGCTTTCTCAACACTCTATTTTTATGTTTAGCGTCGTTGTAAAATAGACAGTATATGTGTAGTAGCATATAAAGTAAATAAGACACAATATTGAAGAAATTAAACAAGCGTGCTTACGTTTTTGGGACAACAACAGTAGTTTCTTTTTTATCTAAAATAATAGAATTACAAAAATAACTATCACTTAATTTATATAATCTCACTGCCATTTAGTACTACGGTTTAGAGGTATTCGTCTTCACTTGTAAGTAAGAGGTCTTAAGTTCGATTCTCGCCAAAGGCAAATTTGAACCACATTATTGTTAGCCCATTGTGAGGTTTAACCCACTCCCCCACCCCCTTAGTATAGATAAAAATCTATATAATCAACTATAACTCACTGTTTTTCTCTCTTCTCTCTGGCCCTCTCACACATAGATGCATGAGAATTGGTGTAACGCACCATTACATATTGATCCCTTTATATAGGAAATATTACAAGCTAAAAATCTTGATAACAATAATGCTATCTTCACCTAGCATATAAGATCAACCCCTATATTAATTATTTTGTTGAAATAAGACGTACTATTTGATCAACCACAAAATTATTCCACCTAAAAGCATTCACGTTGGTTTGAATTCTACGTGGCCATTCGTTCTTCTTTTCACAAGAAGCATTGTATATCGAGTTCGCGTCGTTTAATATTGTACAATATCTCTTTCGACCCACCAAACTCTTAGACATATCCACCAACAAGTTATTTTCTTGTTTTGTTAAACCGCCTGCATACGAACGTCCTTCAACATACTCAGCAAAAGGATGGTCGTCATAAACAATTCCGACTTTTGTTATTCAACAAAATTACGATATTTGAAATGAAACAACTTTTAAGTGAAGGGGTCCCCATTTAAAAAAAATGGAATTAGTTGTGAGGCTCAAACCTTATCGAACTTTAACTTTGAACCGTTTTCAAGTTGCACCTCATAGATCATACTTGCAAAATATTAGCCAAATTGAAAATATTTGAGACATCTAATTGAGTTTAAAGAAATTGACAAACACTTTGTTTTATTAGAAACAATGAAATTTCATCGTGATAATTAAATAGGCAAATAGTTTCGGATTGAATTGAATTTTTGCAAGGACGATCTATGAATCGAGACTTACAAAATAGACGGTTCAAATCGTTGAAATTTAACGTGAAATGGATCCCGCAATTAATCTTCATTTTTTGAAAAAAAAAGAAAAGAAATCTCTTCTCTTAAAAAGTCTGCCTTAAGTATATGTTCGATATTGCCATACCAAACATTACTTAAGCTCAAGGTTCTAAAAAACGCTAGGCGCTAGTCAGGCGGCGGGCTAGCGCCTAGCGCCTAGCGCCTAGGCGGATTTAGGTAAATTTCTTGTATATTTTGTAAATAAGTGCATATTGACACCTAAAAAAAAACTATACTTGTATGGATAATAAAATAATGATAAAATGCAAATTAGGTACACTATTTCAATAAGTATTGGATGAACTTGTAGTAAATCCATCATTTGCAAATTAGATACACCATTTCCATAAGTATACCACCATGAAACCAAAAAAGAAAAAAACACACAAGTAATAAAAAATAAAAAATAAAAACCTCCTAGGACCGCCTAGGACCGCCTAGCCCGCCTAGCCCGCCTAGGCGCCGCCTAGCTCGCCTAGGCCCAACCCGATTTTTCTGCCCGATTTGCCCAAAAACGCCTCGGTTGCTAGGCGCCCAGCGCCTAGGCGGCCGCCTAGGGCGTTTTTTAGAACACTGCTTAAGCTTTCAACCGTTGTTCCAAGTCCTTTTCATTCAGCCCTGTATTGCTTAAAATAAAAAAAAAATAAAAAGGTAAAGTTTCATACCTTGTTTGACGACTTCTAGACAATACAAAAACCGTCCGAAATGGATTAGGATTCTCTCTCCTCCTCTTTCCATCCCCTTCCCTCACATTCAGGGAAGGGGAGGGAAAAAAAAGAGGGGAGAGAATCCTACTCCGTCCGAAATAACCATACTTCGGAGCATCAAAAAGTTTTATCCAATTGTTTTTTTTTTTGGTGGTTTCCTGGGTTACTTTCAATGTTACCCTAGTGGTAACCACGAGCTAGTGGCCCCATGGTAAAAAAATAGATTATGAGGCTTCCTTAAAACTAAAAACTGGAGGTCTCAGGTTCGAAACCCGCTACCGGTGTGGAAGCCAGACTTGTGGCCGAGAGGCTGAAATGCCTCTGTCAGTTTTCTCGGCCCCCAGAAGGGGTCGATAACCATGGCTTGTCACCAAGTTGTCTCCCTTTAAAAAAATAAAATAAAATAAAATGTTACCCTAGTGGTGAAAAAGCTCACAATGAGGTTCATTAGGAATTAAAGTTCAAATCTAAACTTCCGTTAGTCCCCCTAAAACAAAAGTGTCTCACATGGATTCGTCTTTTTAAAACCAAATCAAGAAACCAAAAACATTTAGAGAAGTTTTATTTAAACTCATTTAACCTCTCTCTACATCCAACTTAAAATTTAAATATGAAATGTTTTTATTATCCTATTGCATAATTACCATCATGTACAAGATGAGATTAATTATAAAAGTAAAATTTATCAATAAACCCCCTCCCACCCCCAAAATAATCAAATTCACTAATCTTTCTTTGACTTTCTATTGTGGAAAAAATCTTAAGACGCATTTATAGAAATAAAACCCGATTTTTTTTTTAATGTAAGAATGTGATTTTGAAGTTATGGATCCTCCAACTTTTTTATCATCATCATATATCATTACCACCACCACCACCACCACCCACTACACGACCATATCTCCAACACTACTCACCTGTAGGAAACCTACTTCTACTTCTGCTACTACTGCTGCCAAAACAAGAAGCAACAGCTTATCAAGGTCAACCATAAGAAAAGGTGGAGCAGGAGGAGAAGAGAGTTGGCATACTGCTACCTCTTATATATGAGATCAAAACCCTACTTATTGTAAGAGTAGGGTTTCCCTGACAAAAGGGTGGCTCAAGGGGAATCAAGCGTGTCGGTCCGATAATTCGGTATTATTCCCAGTACTACAAGCCGGCTAGCAAAATATGCATGCATTTGTTAAACTAGTTAGGGTTTAGTTAATTTAGTTTGACTCTCATAGTCTCATGGCATTGTGTAGATTAATAGATTTAATTAACATGGATCTTCATGAGACTGATTCAGGTAGCTTCTAATGTAAAAATAATGGGTGTAAAAATAAATTTGCATATTGAATTGGGTTTGCGATGGTAGTTTAGGTAGTAAATTTAGGTTTAAAGAGATATTGATAGTTTAATTAAAAATGATATGGGTATAGAAAGTAAGTTGGGTGAAGAGATAGGTTATAGGGATTCAAATAAAATTTCCCAAACATTTATTGTCAGATATTAGGGTTCATAACTAATAGGCACATATAGACAGGAAATGTTTTAAGCTTTGAACAAGAAATTGAGAACTAATAGCTCCAGGTCCAACACCAAAACTAATAGCCACACAAGGGTTCAAAACTAATAGCTCCAGGTCCAATTTCAGTTAAACCCTAGTATCTGGATTTAGTTTGAAAAGAAGAATTTTAGCCTCTCCACGTGAGACTGGCATTAGTTTATTTGACGGGAGACTAACAGAAGTTTAAATTTAGACCTCAATTGCCAACACAGCTTCACCACAAGGACTTAGCAAACAATTTTTTCATCATAAAGGTGACATTAAAAGTGTCATGTCACCACAAAGACTACAAAAAAACTCGTAAACTTGTACTTTGTTGAAGTGTGTAAAGAAAAGTATGAATTATTATATTGTTCTTTGTTGGAGGAAAGAAGATAAACAAACGATAGAATTTTTAATTTTTTTTTTTTTCCTAAAAGAATATCAGTTTGTGTATGCGTATAGAGGAGCTGGTTTTTAAATACAAAAACTCTTCTAAAAATTCAAAATCTAACTTTGAAGATTCAACAAAACAAGTATCCATGAACAAAGAAAACAAGTCGATACAACGTGTTCCTGCAAACCCTCGGCAATGTTGTTAAAGGATCGTCAACAAGAGCGCTCTAGCGCGTTATAGATTCATATCATAGCCATCAATATAATTTTTGGTGGAACCTGTAGTTATGAGCTGTAGTAATCTTGCTTTCTTGGTGATGAACCAAATAAACAAATATTGACAAGAGAAAGAAACAAACTGAGAAAATCAATTGAAATCTGGGAGAAGAGTAATTCAATCAAGAAATATTTGCTTCCTCTCCTTTCCTGCCTTCTCGTCCACACTCGTCCACACATCCTCTCTTGATATAGAAACTAGAACCTCTCCTTAAACTATCAATCACTCCGGCCTCTCATTTTCTTCACCAACTCTCCATATATACCTGTCTTCATTTTCTGAACCGGCATTGATGCTTTCTTAGGACATCTCTCCTAACACAACTAACTCTGGCTAGACCCTGGTCCCTTCAATGGAAAGTTTCAACTTTCAACTACATCAGCAACTTAACACCAGCAAACACCCTTGTTTGATTAGGTACTTATGATGCAATAACAAAGCATGCGCACATGCATCTTAACCTTGATTCTAAACTATATACAGGAACACTAGGCAGTTCCGGTGAACAGAAGCCATTTACCGTAATCAGAAGGGCCTAAGGGGAGTAGACACAGAACCAAAGAGCACAAGAACATATTCCAGAGAAAAGGGACACAACACAGGTTGGTCAAGGACTATGAATAAAGACCCATGGATCTCCAAAGAAGTTTTAAGCTCCACAATGATCAACCATCACCAGTTTTAATTTGTATTCTTCTTTAAGTTTGTTGCTGCTAAATTAGTTTTCAGATTGATTTAGTTTTATACGGGATCAACATAATTGCTAATTTCCCAATTTGCTAGAACAGACAGTAAGATTGACCATTTCTTGTTGTTTCGGACTATGCTAAGTATTCAAAGTTTTAATTTAAGTACTCTAATTATAAAGTTTCCTAGTTTGTATCAAGGTCACATAGAAATTCCAACAGTTTCAAGCTCCTATACACATGGAACCTTTGAACCAGATCACTATCGTGCAGAAACCATAACCAAAATCATATTATGAATGAAATTATTAGGATATGCAATGAAAAAACTTAGCTCAGCACCATCTTGCGGAGACCATTATAAAGATCATGTTTGAAACATCTATTAACAACCGTATTAAGAATGAAGTGAGTCACTACAGGTAAAGTGGTACAGATCGAATTGAATAACATAAGAAATCAAATCGAAACAGACACTACCAGCAGAATCAATACAATACATTGTAATCCGAAATCAATACCAGCATTATATAACGAAATCATTATCAGCATTTTTTAACTGAAAATCCTATCAAACAAATTCTACAAGGCACGGTATCTTAAAGCATCAAACTTCTTATAACAGGTAAAAGAGCAATAATACAGTTGAAACGAAAACAGAAGAGGCAACAGAAGTAGCAGCAGACCTTAACCATCATCAATTCTATCAATAAGTCCGATAAGCGGGATGCAAAACATTGAGTGGGTAGCATCAGCAGTAGCACAGTCAAATACAGATGGGTAGCAAAAATTGAACACTACCCAATTTTAAAGCTCGAACTCCTCGTCCCTTAGAGCCACCTCTGCCGCCTCTTCTTCCTCCTCATCGAGAATAAAGTACTCATTCCTCTCCACCGGCCTGAACATATAGAACATCACCATGTAAAACGCAAGGCTCACAATCTCCTCAGCCGCATTGCTCACCCACTGGTACTTATACGCGGCAATGGTCTTGAGCGCAAAAACAACGATTCGCGTGAAGTACAAGTACCCAATAACAACAACGTAAAATTGCCTGAAAAGGGTCAGCTTTGCCAAGTTCCTGGCGGCTTTTCCGTCGGTTTTCGAGGTTTCTCTCAGAGACCTGATGGACCAAACAATGGGGAAGATGATAGCGCAGCAGCAAATGATATCAACCAACAAGAAGATCTGGTTCCAGGTGACCCAGTCCTTGATAAATGGTCCCGTCTCGCCGATCACAATCGACGCTACGTTGGCCAAGACCTGCAGAGGGATCACAATCATCAACACCTTCTTCTCCTTCTCCTGCAAAAAAGGCTTCAAGAAAGACCACCCGGTCCCGATCAAAACGATCACGGTAAACAACAAAATGACACGGAGGAACTGGAAGATGTAGAACAACACATCCCAGCCGTGCGCGGTGCCGGTGACCTTCACATAGTGCTTGTCCTCCGCCGCGCAAATCAGATTCAACGCCTTCATCAAAAGCAATCCGCCCATCAGAAGATGGATGCGGTGCACGGATCTCTTGTTGGTGTAGCAGAGGTAGACCCAGAAGCCCACAAACACCAAATACGCGAGAAAAAAGACCGAAAACAGCGACGGCAGGTTGGTCAACCCAGCCGAAAGGTAGTCGCCGGAACCATCCGGGTCAAAATTGTAGACCTCCGTCCGTACGATCATGGATACGGTGGTCTCCGGCACGCAATTGGCGAAGAAGAGGCTGTATTCGTTGGGGGCGGAGACCGGGTAGGAGTGGTTGAAGGAAGCTTGCGGCGGCGGTGAGAGCTCCTTGAAATTGAAGAGGTGGGTGATGTAGCGGGAGTCCAAGACGCAGAGCTGAGGGTTCTGCTGGATCTCGACGAGGACCTGGAGGAGGGACTCCTCGGAGAGGAGGAAGAAGCCGAAGCGGGAGGGATCGATATCGGGGTGCTTGGAGGTGACTGACACGTGCGAGACCCGGATGCTCACGTGACCGGTGTGGGTGAACCCGAACTTCTCGAAGAGAATCATGGGGCGGTTGTCGGACGAGATCGTGAGTGTCCTAATCTCTGCGGCGGACGGGGAAACCAGGGCCGCCACCAGGACGGCGATGACGAGAGGGACGAGGGTTAGATTCGTCATTTTGCTCTCGGCGAAGGTCAGGGTTTGGCCTCTGGGGGGGAATTGGGGTAGATCGGGGCAAAGCTTGGGATTTTGGGGACGAAGGATTTGAAGATGGAATGGCGTGGATTTTAAGATTTCTATCGGTTTGACCGTAATGCCCCTTTTTTATGGGCCGAAATGAAGTCCAGTTGGCCGGCAGGCCCATTTCTTGTTCTTGTGTGTCGGAGGAATATGGAAAACTATCGTTTTGTTTCTTGTATTTATAGACTTGTGTCAAATTAGATCAATTTTTCCGTATACTCAAAAAACAGCGTCATATTAGTTCTACGGTCTAATGATATTTTTTTTTACTTAAAAGTGAGAAGTCTTAAGTTCAAATCTCGCGGATGACGAATTCGATACCAAATTAGGTTGCCTATTGTGTGGTTTAGCCGAACTCTTCCTTTTAGTGTAAAAAAAAGTATATCAATGTACTCAAAAAAAAAAAAAAACAACGCCTCGTCATATTATAATTCAACTCAATTTATAATAAGTGTACATTTTTTTTTAATGGTGGCTAAAGAGAAGCTGAAATGTCTTTGTGAGTATTTCTGACTCCCAAAATGATGAACTGGAGTGACGAAATCACTAGCTGATCCTCCTTTTTTTTCTTTTTTTTAATACAAGCACAATATAACAACTATGTTGCTCATACATATTATAGCACATAAAAATATACATTGTGTGGCAAGTGTTTTAAAAAACAGAACCTATTTGAGTCAAATTAGCTCATAACCTTTCAATTTTCAACCAATTTGAGTTACAAAATTTTTAAAATAGGTCAAAATTAAGCATTCAATCCCAATGCCCATCAAAATTGTCATGCGTTAGGCACATGAATGATTTTTTTAGGCTATCCATTTTATGTGCAGCCTCTCTGTGATCTTTATTATTGATTGGGACATGCCCATAAACTTAATCGCATGTCTACAAACTTATTTATTTATTTATTTATTTATTTATTTATTTATTTATTTATTTAAGGGGATTAAGTTTATGGTCATATATCAATTATTGATAGAGGCTATACGCAAAATGAGTGCATGAAATTTGTACTCGCCAAGGCATCCACCAAGGTGATGAAGATGAGAGTAATGATAAGTGAATTTTATATTATATATTATTCCCTATTCTTAGTATATTTTGGATATTATTTTGAAAGAATTTTGATACTTTGAATTGTATTTTCAATATAGGACTTTCGACTTCCTCTGAAGCAAAACGTGGTCAAATGGACGAATTTTGGAGTAATTCCAGTTGGAAGACGTTCGTGAGTCACTTGGCTTGATTATATCAAAATATCAGATTTTTCTACCAAGCGATGATTTTCTGGCAATATAATAAAGGAGCAGCGCGCAGTGCTGTCAAACTGACGTTTTGGGTTTCTTTGGGCTTTTTGGCGTCTAAGATGATGTCTTTTGGGTTCAAAGCCTTCTGCAATTATATTTGGGACATCTCAAGCTTTATTTCTAGCCGTTTTGGACCTGTTTTGTAGCCCTGAAGATCCAGAAACGTGGCTGTTTTGAGGCTGTACAGATTTTGGGCGAATTTGTCTAGTTAATTTAGGATTATGTTTCCTATTTTATTTCAATTTATTTGGTTTCCTAGTTTTATTCTAAGACCTTTTAGGGTTTTATTTTGTAGTAGTATAAATAAGACTTTTAGCCATTAGGGTTGGAGAAGAAGAGGAGGAGATAACGCACAAGCCTTTGACAATTCAAGTTTATTTTCTAGGTGTTTTCTATCCTTGTTCTTAATAATATTTTGTTTATGATTGTTAGTAACTAATTTTCGTTTGCTAGGGCGAAGCCTTGAGCCTTAGCATGAATATGTAGTCTTTATTCAATTGCTTATGATATTATGCATGTTTACTTTGAATTATTAATCACTGTGCTTGAACTGTCTCTATATCTTAATGCTTAGCTACCATTAGGATGTTTAGATAAGTAATCGGATGCAATTCGGTCGGAATATCACCGGAGGATTGAGTATTGCTTCTTGTGGTTAATAATTGAAATTTCACCTAAGGCGAATATCACGCTCTTAGGGGTTGCATGGTTTTTCGAAAGGTTTTCATAAAACATAATGAGTCTTGCATGTTCATATTTGATCTGAATATCACAGACGGATTGCATGTTAGATATACGTTCTTGCTTGAATATCACGAGGAGAATATGCATAAGGAAAACCTAACCTTCAAAGTTGCATGTGTAATTCATAAGTAATTGGTAAAACTACATAGGATTGTTAAGGGGACGGCGGAATCCTAGGTTTTTAACTTTATTTTCAAAACTATTTTCTTTAGTTTTTCTTTGTTAACTTCTTTAATTGTTTTCTTTTAAAATTCGTTTTTATTATTTTAAATTCCAAAATCAACCTTTTAGAAAGTTTGTTCTAAATAATTAGCTAAGGATTAGTTTAAATACAAATTATTCATTCAATCTCTGTGAAAAACGACCTTGCTTGAGCTGCTATACTACGACAACCTTGTACTCTTGCAAGTATTTTTAAGTGTTTTTATCCTTACTTTTGTAGGTGGTAAAAATCCTATCAAGTAACAAGGAGCAATTTTATCATTTTGCTCTCGCCTCTCGATGAGGGTCGAGAGAGATGGTTTCGGTTATATTTATTTACACTTATAGTGAGAGACCTCAAGTTCAACTACATTGATGACAAGTTCAATATTTTTGTAGACCTATTTAACTGAAGAATTATAGGGAGGGAGAGAGGTGCAATGGTAAGGAGATAGAGAAAGTTTGGTGTAATCAGAGATGTGTGTTGTCTCACTCTATTGTGTCTTTATTTATATTAGTAAGAAGGTAAGTTTCTTACCCTTTAGGTATTACAACTAAATTAGGACACTATCTAAAAGATATTGTAGAATTCTAATAAGATTTACACAACCACATTCCTAACCTAACTAGGACTGCAACAGATATTTAATTATTACAAATTTACAATTATTTTCCACTCCATTGGGCTGAAATGAGGCCTAATGGTTTAGAGCACTTCCACCCCTTTCCAATCTCTTAAGGGATAGTTTATTTAATCCCCCCTCCCCAACCAAAAAAAAACAAGGGAGTTTTAATGAAGAGGGTTTGGGCCAACAAATATTTAACCAAAAATCATCCTAAAATGTTATTTAACCAGAAGGGCTCAAAGTTTAATAAAAAAATCATCCAAAACTATTGTCTACCTTTTTCGTGCCCTTATCCTCCTATTCCCCGTCATCGTCCTCGTCCTCATCCTCATCCTCTTATCTGCACCACGAACAATTTATAGTGTTAGTATTTTATTCCAATTAGATCCAATAAGGACCTACGGTCCCGTTGATGTACGTACATGTCAGGCGTCTGTAAATAGGGAAAAAAAAAGAACCAAAACATAAAACTGTTTCTGGAGAACCTAAAAATAACACTGTTTCTGGAAAAAAAAATCATATACAGTGTTTTTTTTTTCTGTGCACAAACAAACATTGTATCTGGAAAGAAAAGAACCAAAATCCAGAAATAGTGACTTAAATTCCAGAAACAGTGACTTAGATTCCAGAAACAGTCGATGTTTTAACCTTTGATTGTTTCTTTTCTTTCATGCATCAGTTGATTATATTTAAGAAACAAGATGCTTATTTTGCTTTGAATCCAAATACAAGAAATTTCACTATTTCTTTTCTAGCTTACATTTAAGAAACAGTGTGTCTATTTCATTTGGATCCAGAAACAGTGACTTAGATTCCAGAAACAGAAACTTAGATTCCAGAAACAATGACTTAGATTCCAGAAACAGTGTTACTTAAAATCCAGAAACAGTTTATTTTTACAGTCCAGAAACAATGACCTGTCGTTATTATTGAATAACTTGCAGATCTCAAATTTATTTTCTAGAGAAACAAACGATGAATTCCACTAACGAAGAAAATTTAAAAAACAGTACCTCGAATACTTTATGAATAATAACGACAATCACGTTTCAACGAAATAATACAAAATATAAATTAAATAGCAGGAGGATCTATATTTTTGTTTCAAAGAAAAAGAAGAAGGTTTGCAAAACAACGATGAACTCTATTAACCACGAAAATCTGGAACTCAACCTAAAAAAGTTAGTGGTAAAATCGACAAATCATAATTTATTATAGTTAGGCCATTTTTAGTTGGACTACTTTAATATGGGCCTTTTACTAATCATTAAACAATACTTATAACATGATTTTTAATTAAAACTAAAACTTTTCAAGCATTTTTTATTAGTTTTCCTAAAAAACAACTCCAACCCGTTTCAATCAACTGGGCTGTGGGGGAGCCTAATTGCTCACCCATTGAGTAATCGAATGGCCCAGCCCCCAAGGGTAGTGATGCAAGGCTGATGACACACCCCGTCCCGAATGAGGGCATGCTGGCCGTCACGTGAGAGTGACGTAACCATTTACACAGTTCAGAAGCTTTAAAGAATACAATTACTAAGATGAGACACCCGAGGGTGAGTCCTACATTTGTGAATTCTGTCAGAACACCGTTGGATTCCTCGTGGCCACCCGAAACTCTGCTATCTTGAACCTGGAGGGGCGCAAAACAAAATTGAGTGGGTCAGTAAAACAAAGTTTTTCGAAAACTTTTCATTTAAAACATTTCTAACCCCTCACCGTAAAACCTGTATACTTTCCCAGAAAATAGTATATATAAAACCATATGAAATCTCAAAACTCAAATCCCAAGTCTTTAACATTTTTCAAGAAAAATATGCCATGCCATGAATCAAAATATAAATCAGGTGAAATAAGGAATCAATCGGAGACCCTGCAGTTGGTCCTATACGATTAATTCTATAGCTCAATATCCCATTCAGCCGGAGTCACCACAGTGACGTATACGGTCCTACTCTGCACATCACTCGGAACTACGTAAGGTAGTCTGTACGATGAAAGGTGTAAAATACGCTCTAGTGCTTCTCTCATCAATCATCAGCGCGCATAACTAAGGTCACCCACTAGTCGGAATCACGCCTAGTGATCTATACGACTAGCATGTCGGAACCCTCACATGGTCTGTACGACATCCACCTACTTGGATCCAAGGCGAGCGTGCGGTGTGGTGAATAATATAAGCACTAACACCTAGGGTGCAGGTTATGAGCTTAAAACGTCTCAACATCAATTAATTAAATGAATAAATGAACTCACCTGACTTACCTGTGCCTCCACAGCACCATGCAACATGTATGCATCATATATCAATTCATATTTTTCATAAACTTTTATGCTTGGCATTTTAATTCATACTTTTCATAAACTTCTATGCATGGCAACTTAAAAACATTTTCTCATATAAAAGCATTTTCTGGGAAAACAATAGTATATAGGTAATACGAAAACAAAACTGCCCACTCACCTGGAGCTCGCCCAACAACTCCCTAGCACAACACATCAAGGCGTCAAGATGATCGGTGCCTAGAACCATAATCAAATCCAATCTCAGAAATCATATCGATAGAATATATAACTTATATAAAACACGTCACTACGTAGTTCGATCCGGAAGATCTGCAACTCGGATTTCCAATCCATAACTTCCAGAGGTCCACAATATAACTCTAGAACAACATCCTAAAATTTCATTACCATCCAACGGTCGGATCTCCGTCAATTTCCAAAACCAAGTGACGGTTAACATTCTATTTTATGAACTTACAACTCTAATTCCGAAAGATCCATTAATCGGATTCCCGATCCGTAAGTTCCTATAATCCTCAAATATTACGTATTACAACGTATCAAAGTTTGGTGACGATCCAACGGTCGGATCGTCAATTCACATTTTCACCTAACCATGAATCGTAACGAACTTAGGTTCAATTATTCAATTTACGTCCATCAATTATCAAAACTGAACCTAGAGCATTAAACACATGCTAATAATGACATTGGCGGGCCATTGGCCACGCGCCGCCGCGGGTGGCGGTTGGCCGCCCCGGCTCGCCGGAAAATTTAACTATTTCCAAAAATTACCAAAATTTGCAGATTTGAAGATCTCAATGAGTAGAGTAACTTTCATACCTGTGGCCAAGGCCAATTTGGCCTGGAAGTGCTTCAATTTCACCAAAACCGTGAAGAACCCTAGAATTGGGTGCTTCCAATTCGACCTTCAAACTTGTTCCAACGCCTCAACTACCTCTTGGGCTTTGTTCTAGGTCCTAAAGGAATGCTAATGGTGTTAGTAATTGAAAGAAAACATTTCAAAATTTGAAGAATTTAGACAAAAAAGTCGCGGCACCCGTAGGGGTGTTCTTCGCGAAATCACCACGAAATTCCATGATTCTTGGGGTGAAACGTGAAAGGGGAAGGTCTAGATGTTGATTGGGAGTGGTACCTTGATTCAATTCGTCGGAAAATTGGTGGAATTTCGACGGAAATGTGTAGAAAACCCGACGGGTCGCGCGCGGGTCACAGGTTCCCCAACCCGTTTCTCTCTTCTCTCCTCCGCTTCTCGCCCTCTCTCCTTTCCTCCTTTCCTTCCTCTGGTTGGTCAGATTCTTCCTCCCTCTTCTCCCCATTCGTTCTCATCTTCTTCTTCTCCGATTGGGCAGCTTTGCCCAATCTCCATTTTTCTGTTTCTTCCTCTTCTTCTCACGCACACACACACACAAAACCTTATTTCTCTCATCCCAACCATCCATTTCAATTCTTCATTAAATCTGGGCCGTCCATTTTCATAAAAGAAAATTCCAGATTTTATTAAAATTATAATTCCTTAAAATCCCAAATTTCAAACGTTAATAACTTTTTCGATATAACTCCAAATCACGAACCGTCTGCGCCCACGCGTCCGTAACGACGAGTACTACGAGGATATGTTAAGAAAACAAATCTTAGATGGCACGACATGATGATTAACCTCGAATAATGCGCGTGCCTCCAAAGGTATTTTTGTAAAATCCTTTATTAAAACTTTAAAAATTCTTAAAAATTAGGGACGGGCTGTCACACTGACATTACGGTGACGTCAGCCACTATTAAAAATTATAAAAAATTAAATAAAATACAAAAATAAATTATAAATATAAAAATTATAAATTTTTTTTCTATAAATACCTAATCGTGTTCTTCCACCTTACACCACGTTTTACTATTTTCAAATACTTTTAACAAATCCTTCATTATTATCTGAAATTAAAATAAAATTGTTTTTATTATTTTATTAAAAGAAAATAATAATATTTTAATACAAAATTCTTGCACTATTCAGTTCAGGGTGGCGATGCACTTAAATAATTACTATTTAGTAAAGGTAGTTACTGTTTACTGGAGGATTATATTACCTATTGCAAGGGAGCTTTATAAAGGCGGAAATGCTCTTATGGGCTTAGTGGGCCGTCAGACCCATATACGGTCTTGTCTAGTGAGTTTGTGGAGAAATATTGATATGCGCATGTGCAACACGTGGACGCATATTCGGATGTCCCAACTCCAAGTTATATCTCATAACTCACAGTCATTACGACAGGCTGACCCTGTTCAGTCCAGCGTTCCTAATCCGCAGTTTTTTCTTGTCTCGGAAATGCCCTTGTTCCAACATGAAACACCCACATTGCCATTGTAGACTTGCAATTTCATATTTTACTAAATTATTTTGTTTTTTCCAACAAAAAAAAATATTGGCAACATTGATTAGTGATTATTACTAGTAGCATATTCTTAATCAATGATGGATGTGATTATTGTAATTAATCGAATCTGTCCCCATCCCTTCAATACAATTAAGATGGATTTTGACATGGTATTTAGCTATAAACTTGATTAGTGTTGTGTGAATTAATAGATAGAATAGTTTCACTTTTTTTTTTTTTTTTTTTTTGAGATTGATAGAATAGTTTCACATCAACAACGTGAATAATTGTCACAATTTTTTTATTGAGTCAATTGTCACATACTATTGACTATTGACTATTGACTATTGAGCTAGAAATTTATAAATAATAGGTTTAGATCATTTCTAAATAAGATGTCAAATTTTAAATATTAATTTAAATTTGAAGACCTATGTGACACTTTGATCTTTCTTTTTATTTTTTTATTTTTTTTTTATTTTGTTCTCCATCAGATATACTAAATTTAAACTATTATTTATTGTTATATAATTGTAATAAGTATTATTAGAACAAATAATAATAATAATAATAATGGTAAAAAACATTTACTAATCACTAAAAACATATTTGAAGTTACTGTCAAATTTGTCACCAACCACATTTGATGTCAATCCACGTCATGCCATGTAAGAATTGACATTTCGGTTGGAAAACGCTAAAATTATCTTCTTTTTTTACTGTTATTATTGATGTGAACCTTTTGTGATACACCCCGACCCGGAATGTCTACTAGGACTCCGAATCAAGCTGTGCTGGCTGACACTTGGAAGGTGACGAAGCCATAAAGTGTGATGATGTGGAAAAATGTGAATAAATTTAAACCTAAGAGTGCCTAAATATCAGAGTGCACCGGTGAGCAGGAATGAACCCACTTCACACGTGACGTTAGAGCATAAGCAAGTACAGAAGAGTGAATTAAGAATCGTACCCTCGAAATAATCTCCAATACTAAGAATCGCCACGAGCCTTCGACGATAAGAAAGCTCATCTAATAAGACCTGGAGGGTGAAAACAAGACAAAGGTGAGTGGCCCTGTAAATAAAATTTTAATAGAACCTATATAAAACATTATAATCCCTCGCTACAACACCTATATAATTTCCAGAAAATATCATAAATATACCATAATACAACATCTCGTCAGCAATATCAAATAATCATGTGATTAATAACTCATACTAGTACGCAAGTCGGAGTCACCTATGGTGACCTGTACGACATACCCATAGCTCATCACATATACTAGTTCATCACGTATTTCATCACATATACTAGCTCATCATATATTCATCACATATGCTAGCTTATCACATATTCATCACATATGCTAGCTCATCACATATTCATCACATATGCTAGTTCATCACATATTCATCACATATGCTAGCTCATCACATATGCTAGCTCATCACATATTCATCATATATGCTAGCTTATCACATATTCATCACATATGCTAGCTCATCAGTCGAAGTCACCTCTAGTGACCTATACGACATATTCGTATCTCATCGCATATGCAAATGATATGTCAGCCGGATCCACCTCTTGTGGCCTGTACGGCTAAGTTTATAGCTCATATCTCAATCTAGCCAGAGTTACCTCTAGTGACCTATACGACACTACGCCTGCACACGAGTCGGAACCACTGTAGTGGTCTGTACGACAAGACTGGGTGTAAATGAATACGCTCAAGTGCTACGATCACGTGAAGAGTCACCTACGAGTCGGAACCGCCTATGGTGGTCTGTACGACAGGCCTGTGCACCTACCTTGAATTCAAGGTGAGCATATGGTGCGGGAGGTGAACATTACGTGAAGGACTATGCCCTGACCACAGGTGGGAACACTAACACCGGGGTGCAGGTTTATGAGCTTTAAATACATTTAATACAATATGTACAACTCATAAGCAACCTGTACGACAATGCCAGAGTTGCCTACTATTGCAACATGTACGACAGTGTCGGAGTTGCTTAAAACATGAATGTAGTCATACCATAACCCCATCAGTTCAACTAATACTGTATACTTACCTGAACTTACCTGTGTGTCCTGTGTTCACCTTTGCACTTCAGAGCGTTCACAATAATTATGTGCAGGTAATATACATATGAATATGCCATGATGCAATCAAAACTCAATCATATCATAATATTCTTAAATATATATATATATATATATATATATATAATATGGCATAAAATGCATAATCCGTAACGACCTACTCCCGAACTACTTATTTTCGGATATAATTATCGATAATAAACCCAACTAGATACTAGTTTAATTAACTATCACTACTTACGTTTCCTTACTTCAGATTCCCGATTCTTCACACATTGATTTATGACCAATATTTAACCACCAAGTCATAAGGTTAAATATTATTTTTCCACCAATGTCCCTCACATTACTCAATTCCCTAAACAAGGCTATTGTCTTAATTATTTAGTCTCATTTATTATATAGCTACATCTAACGTCTCGTTAGACTGCCTACGTACCCTAAATAGGGATCAAGCCATTCGTAGTTCACAATAATTATTTATAGTAATACGCATATAGATATATCATGATTAAATCTAAACTCAACCATCTCATAGTATTTTATAACATATAAATATATATATGTCATGGCATAAATTTCTCAGTTTTATTTAAAAGTATTTATAGAATTATCAATCACGAAAAATATGATAAGCAAGGAAATATCCACTCACCTGGAGTCAGCGCTACAACTTCCTAGTACAAACATCGAGGCGTCACGAACGATCGGCGCCTGCGGCCAATTATCAAACCATATCTCAGAATTCTCGTCGATACAATACATAACTTACATCGCACATGAGTCTACATAATTCGTTCCAGAAGATCTACAAATTAGATCTCTGATCCGTAACTTCCAAGGATCCACATTATGCTTCTAGAATTACATACTAAAGTTTCGGAACGATCCAACGGTCGGATCTCCGCCAATTGCTAAAACCAAGTGGCGGTTAACATTTTATTTTACGAACTTACAAATCCAATTCGAGAAGATCCGTACGTCGGATTCCCAATCCGTAAGTTCCTATATTCCTCAAATATTATGAATAATAACCTATTAAAGTTTGATGACTATCCAACGGTTGGATCGTCGATTCATATAATAGCCTATTAACGTATCTTAGAGAATTTTGATTCTAACGATCAATCTACGTCATTCAATTCTCAAAACTGAATTCAAGGCATCTAATGTAGCCTAAAAATAGCATTGACGGCCCACTGGCCAAGCGCCGCCTCGGGTGGCGGTCGGCCGCCCCGGCTCGCCGGACAATTCAATTATTTCTAAAAATTCTCAAAAATTACAGAAATGAAGATCTCAAAGAGTAGAGCAAACTTTATACCTGCGGCCAAGGCCAATTTGACCGGGAAAAGCTCCAATTTTTCTCCAACCCGTCGGAACCCTATAATTTGGGTGTCCTCAATTCGACTCCATATCAACTCCGACGCCCCCAAACTTGTTTGGGCTTTATTCCTGGTCTCTAGAGGAGTATTTTGGTGGTGAAGATCAAATGTATTTCATTCGAAATTGAGCGAATTGTCACCAAAAGCTCCACGACACCCTTGTCACCATAACCCGTGAAATAGCTTCATTTACTTCGAAATTTTGGGTGGTTAACTAAGGAGAGAATGTGTGATGATGTTTGCAGGTGGTGGGAGGTCGTAAAACACCGGAAATTGGACGGAAAACTCGTCTGAATTGATAGCAAGGGTGCGGGTCGTAACCGGGTCAAAAGAAACCCGGTCCGTTCCTCACCTTCTCTCCTCCCTCATTTCCTTCCCTTCTGATTGGGTAGTTTCTTCCTCTCCCCTTTCCTGATTCGTCCACCCTATTTTCTTCTTCTTCCTGATTGGGCAGTAGCCCTTCCCTCTTTCTTTTTCCGTTTTTTCCTTCATTTTCTTCCTCTTCCTCTTTAAATAATTCATTACTACATAATATCAACATTATAAAATATATAAAAATATAATTAGTGACTGAAACAAAAGTACTTTTCGAGTTTACAGTTTCGTAATGTCGTCAGGAAAACGCTAAAGGATTAATTCATACACCTCACTATACGCTGATCAACGAAAGTCAATACCCCCGCTTCTAAGGGCATTTTTGTAAAATCATGCTTTTAAAATTAATAGAAATGTAAAATTTGGGCCGGGTTGTCACATTTTGACTTTTTCTTTGGAGATGCTCTTAAGTGGTTTAATTGATAGATTAGAAGGGTAATATTATTAGAGTGCTGATATCTCCACCCTTGTGTCTTATTTCCTCACCCCCTTCTTAATAAAGATCTTATTCACAAGTTTACCCATTGAGAAAATGACGTATAAGGACTTAGAAGCCTAGCCAAGTGCAACACTTTGATTTTTACTGTTCCAAATAACAACTTTGCCCTCTCCAGCTCCTTTTTTCCTCATCTCCTGATGCGAAAATTAACTAACGCACAAATTTAACCCTATTTGTGACAATTGTAGTATATGGATAAGTAGGGATCGTTCTAGGCCGGGGATTAACTAGGGATGCTAACCAAAGTAAAATTTAAATTAAAAACGTAAAAACAAAATTTAAAACACTAAACTAGACTCAAAATATTTAACTAGAATAACTCAAAATAAAACTAACAAATATTCTAAAACAAATCAAAAGACTCAAAATAATTCAAGACTCAAGAAAACACAAACTAAAATTATTTCTAACAAATCTAACACTTTAAAATAAACGGGGGATTGATTTTTGACGAAATTGAATTTAAAACAGAAACTTAAAAACAAACTTCAAAGAAAACATTTTTTTTTATAGAATGATGAGACGTTAGTTAGAGGGTTCCTTATCCACACATGAATAAATGCATACAATTTGATTCCCAGTTATGACTTCAACAAACGAATAAATGACAATGCTCCAAGTTAATTAGGTCCGCTTAAATTAACCTTCAGATTTCCCTAGATTCATTGAATTGGACGGGATACGCATCACAACCAAATTATTCTTATCAAGTTCCCTAACTATGGAATACGCATGATAGAGAGACATATCAAAGATCATTAAGTTTAATGGAAATCATAAACATTGACTAGGCATTCATAACTATGGAATACGCATGTTAATCCAACCTAGGGTTTACTAAACACAATCGTGACTAGCGATTTTTACTACTCATGGATATAAGTTCATAACGATTAGGTGAAATTCCCTTATATCCTAGCATCAAGTCTAAGCATGCAAATTAAGTGTCGACCCTTAACCCACATACATAAACAAGTTATTAATCAACACAGAAAAATAAACCACATCCAACGTTCAAGAATTCATAACTGGAGTAAATCAAATCATAATAAACATTTATCCATGGTTTCAAATTTCGCCTCTAACTAAATAGAAATTAAGTACACATGTTTAACATAATTTAAAAGTAAATTAAATTAAACATGTAATTAAAAATAAAAGGAATAAAACCAAATGGAGAGAGTTTGCTCCTCTCTGTTTCGTGCACACTGCCCAAATGGGTGCTGCTTCCCCTGGTTTGGTTCTGTCCTTCCCGGAGCTCCTCCCCTATTTCCGCTGGCTCCATTTCCTCTTGCCAGCTGCCTCGCTGCCTGCACAGCTCTGCAGTTCCTCACGTCAGACTCTCTCCAGTCCGCGTGCCCAGCTGCTGCGTCCAGGACTCTCCTGCTCGTTCCGCGCCTTCAGGAGCTCTCCCTCTCCAGTCAGCGTGCTGACTCCCTCCTGTTCCGCGTCTTGCCTCGAGCTGCCCAAGGGCAGCGCCTTCCTCACCTCCCTTTCCCAGCCCTTAATTTCTGCACTTTTAAGCTGCCAAGGGCAGCTTCCCACGTCTTTCTCTCCGAGGCTTCCCACCTTCTGCCAGCTGCCAAAAGGCAGCCTTCCTCCTTTCCAGCAAAGCAGCTTCTGCTTTCTGTTTTTCTTCTCTCCCCGCGCGCTAACTCGCCAGCTGCCAAAAGGGCCCTCAGTGGTGCTCTGCGTCTTCTTTCCAGCTAAGGCAGCGTGCCTTAGCTTCTTTCCCGCTGTCCTTCCACCTTAGTGCTCGCCCACTCTCTTATTCTTTTATCCTTCTTCTTTTTTCTCGTGCGTCAGTCAGTCCCACCACTTCTTGCATTTCTTTTATTATTCCTCTTCACCCTTTTCTTTCTGCTGCAGGACCTAATGGACGGCAGAAAATGGTAAGGGGAGATGGGTTAGGACATAAATTAAACCCTAAAGATACCTCCCAATATAAACATAAATTAAATATAACTAAAAAAATACAGATAAAACAAACAATAATCAGCAAACAAAAATCCAAACATTTAGATTTTTCAGATTCAGATAAAACCTCACTATTGCTATTTTTATTTTCTTAGCTAGATAAATTCGATAAAACACAAAAACAAAGTAAATAACTCAAAAATATAAGAAACTAACTAAGAAAAGACAAGAGAATTTGACGTAAAATATATATAAATATGAGCTTATCAAATACCCCCACACTTAACTTTTGCTAGTCCTCGAGCAAAACAACGAAAACATGAAAAAGTAATAACATGAAAAACATTAGTTTCACCTATGTGACCCTCATAGAACTTCATTCGAGAACACAATCATCAAGAACCATAGCTAACACCAAACAGGCTAATCAAGTTCATTTTCCTTATTCAAATATTAGCAGTAATCTTTGAATCATCCTTGAAGTGTAGTGTGTGAGATAGCCATGTTAATGCAATTTCAAATTTCTATTTTTAAAATCACCATATGCAAACTAGCGACCTTCTCACTGGATACACACTTAATCACACATGTGTTTAGTCTTAATGTGTTTCGCTCAAAGAATCAAATGTGAAAGTTCTACCATAAGCTTGCATAAAGATCACTTCTCCACAATCATAATTGCAAAACTTAAATCAAGAGGACTTTTATTGGACGTAATGAGGTTTAGGGCGAGGGTTATTGAAACGAAAGAATAGGTAAACACAAGTTCCAAGCTACATTGCAAGCAATTCTTTTCTTTAGATTTATAAGAACTCAAGCTCTCCAACGATTCTTCTGACATCTCCAACCACACCCTTAAACTGAAACTTTAAACACTTTTTATTTTCTTCGTAAACAAACTTTCTTTTTTTTTTTTTTTTTTTTTTTTTTTTTCAAGCAGAAACAAATATGAAAAACCCCCACACTTCTCATAAGACATTTTCACAATACTCATTAGCTCGCTTGGAAAGGGTAAGGAAAAAAAATATTTCAGGCATAAGGGTAGACATATCTGGTGATAAGAAATAAAAGGCTCACACATACGGCTCAAATTGGCAATCTAATGATATCATTTTTCTTTGGGAAACAAGGTTATTTGGGCCATGGTGGTAAACCTAATGCCTCTATCATTTTCAAGTTCATGCAATCAATGACAAATATTTCGAAAGATCGTTATGCAAGTTCTAGAGAAGTATCTCACATAAGTTCATCACACATGAAAGAATAAGAGTGTATGAAAAATGCACACACTTTCAATAGGCTCAAAAAACTCACATAGGATGTATATGGTCACTAAATTCACATATGGAGCTTTAAATCATGCTTTAGTTTCACATCAACAAGGCTATGTGCGTTTAGTTTTTCAAAGATAATCAAATATGTACAAAACTAACACGAGAATTAGGAATTTCACACAACACATGTTAACTAAGTTCTTGATCATCATGGTTCAAATTTTATCCAATTATATCATTGGGTCGGGAAACTAACAAAAATCTAATTCAAAACAGTAAGGAAAACAAGGAAATATTTTTGGATTTTTTTTAAATTTTACGATTTTTTTTTTTTATTAAAAACAACAACTTAATTAAGAAAACACAAAGCAATAACATGGAATAACATGGAAACAAATGAAACCAGTTCAAAGTCGAAGGTACAAAAATTTTCAATTTGGTCATTTTTATACTCTTTACCCCCACACTTAAACTAGACATTGTCCCCAATGTCAGAAAATGTAATAAAATGCAAATAAAAATAAAATAAATAAATACAAAGAAATAAAATAAAGCAATAGGACTGAAAACTTCCCTAATTTGCAGTAAAATCAAGCGATGACCCCCCAAGCTAAAATTCTGCAATCAACTTCAAGGGTGGAAATAACCAAAAGTTCCTGCAAAGAAAAGAAATAAATCAGTTAAGTAACACAAGAAAATGTACAAAAAAAAAAAAATTGCAAACGAAAAATTGAAAATCACGATAAAAGACAATGAATAGAACTAATAAGTGATCATTGGTCCTGTTTGGTGACTTTCCACAGCTTTGAACTTGAACTGGCCTCAGGAACTTCTTAGCAAGGAAAATGAGACTTGATTGGTGGTGTTGTTGAAGCTTCTCGAGCTCTTGGTTTCAACTCGGACTCCTTTTGCCGGGTTGATTGAGTCTGCAGGCTACATTCTTCTCTTTTTGTTTCTTCTGCATGGCAGGTAGGCACGAGGTAGAGGTGGTGGTTTGTTCTTTGTTCAATCTGTCCAAGTGCCGACCGTTTGCCTTCTTTCTCCTTGTCCCGTAGCCAAGAGCAAGGGTAAAGGAAAAGCATGCCATGAGATATCTTTGCCTCTGACTCTGATGATATGGGATACTTTTGCTTTTGAAGAAGTATCGTTCCACAGGTGTATGCTTGAACTGGGCTGGGGAACTTCTTAGCAAGGAAAATGAGACTTGATCTTGAAGATGAAGCAGCACCTTGTCTCCACATGCTTCAAGTATCATTTTCACTTGCCATGTCTGTTCTCCAAGCAGATGTGGCGACTTCTTCGGAAGTACATCAGCGGTTGAAGAAGAGCATTCGAGAGCAATGCTAGGTAAGCAATGCTAGGTAAGCAATCAGGAAGGATTTCCAGGCAGTCGGTTCTTAGATTGGAAGATTGACACCGAGTGCTGGCTGATTGCCCGCTTTCTCCTTATCACAAAGACAAGGAAAAGGACAGTGAGAAAGCGTGATATGAGATACTCTTGCTTTCAACCTTTATGATATGAAATACTCTAGCTCTTGATGACTTGTTTGCAAAGGTATCCCAGGGAATGAGAAATACAGAGTAACTCGAGAGGGTTTGTTGGAAATGCATTTTCGGAGATGAAAAATTTCGGAGATGAAGAAGTGCAGAGGGTTTGCCTTTGCAATGGAAGGCGAAGGTAGACGTTTATAGGTGATTCTTCACAACCGAAACTGTTCCTTTACCCCTGTCGGCAGCCGGTGGATGGATGAACAGTACAGGTTACGCGCTTTCTGAAAAAGCTACCCGTAATTTGCGCAAAGCTGACAGCGCGTGACGAGTAACGACAAAACTGGAAAAGCTGTTCGCCTCGTGATTCCTGACTGCTCCATCTTTTGAGAGAGGCGCCCGACTTTTGAGAACGGCGTCCGACTTTTGAGACGGAGACGCCGCTTTTGAGAAAAGAATCCGGCTTTTGAGAAAGGAGCCCGGCTCTTCGATTTGCGAGATGACGCCTCTTCGACTGCTGAGTGTTGCCTCTTCGATTTCTTCTTCTTATAAGAACGCTCATTTTGTTCCACAACACACTTGAGCTCCCTCCTATAAACACTCCATCTTGTAAACACTCCCTCTTGCACTTCTTTTAATCTTGATCAGTCCGACTCTTCATTCTTAACACCTTCAGAAAATGTCTTGCCCTTCTGACCGTCGCCTTAACTTGAATGTTGGGGAAGATAGTGATATGTCTTCTCCAACCAACATTTGGCAGCCGTCCTTCATATCCCCAAATGGTCCTCTTACAGTTGGGGATTCCATGATGATGAATGAAACAACCGCTTCGGTGGTGGCCAGAAATCTGCTCACTCCTAGAGACACTAGGATACTTTCCAGGCGGTCCGACGAACTGGCTGTTCAGGACTCTATGGCCTACAACGTCCGATGCGCAGGCTCAGTATCAAACATGGGCCATCGCCTTCTTGCACGAACCCGTCAGGTGGAGTCGTTGATGGCTGAAGTGGCTAGTCTTCGGCAAGAGGTCAGAGTGCTTAGGCATGAGAACAGGGAGATGCACATGCTCGCAACTAATTACTCCACAAGCATGAAGATGAAGCTTGATCAGATGCAGGAGTCCGAAGTGCGGATTCAGAGTGATCATCAACGGTTTATGGCGTTACTCCCGAGGTTTATGTTGCCTTCGTCCTTGGGAGCAACACCAAGTATTGAGGCTCCGAATGATCCAACTCTGGCGCTACGTCTTTCAGGGGCTCCGTCGACCTCCGAGGCACCACCTACCAACGACCAATGAACGAAATTAGTTTACAAGTTATTGTAAAATATTTATGCATTTAATTTTTTTTATTTTTTTTTTTTAATTTTTAAATTATGTAATGTTTATTATTATCATTATTATTAATTAATTTTTTTTTTTAATCAATATAAAATAAGTAATCAAAGTAAAAAGACTATGTTTAACTTTCTAAACAAAAATCACAACTAAATAAACAAAACAAAATGAAAGCAGTAAAGAGAAGGGATTAGGAATGCAAATCTGATTGTGGGTGATTCCTAGGCCTCCCTTCATTATTCAAATGCATGGGCTTATCATTGAACGGACGGTGGTACTTGAAATGATCCGACAACGGTCTAAGTTCTAATGACGGTGCCTGAATCATCAAAATTAAATTGTTAGTATAACATAAAATTAAAAATGGAGAAGATGGCTTACAATCACGTTCAAACTCAATTACAAACACCACGTCTTTGAACGTTTCAGGGACTTTGAACTTGGCCAGGTTTACTATAATGGTTGTGGCTTGTCCCGTGTCATCAAACTCAACTGCTTTAGGCTTGATTGTCTCATGCACAGCTTCTTTGATAAGTTCAACAAATTCTCCGGCCCCCTCCTTTCCTGGAATCCCTCTTCTTGGTGTCGAAATCTCTTTGAATGTTTCAACGTCATCGGGAACATGATTTGGTGCACCAAGAGTTTGGATATCACTTTTCACCTCTGGAAGAGCTTCCACAACGTCTTTTTCATTCACTTCTTCCTTGGGATTTAAAAACCTGCAAGGAAAAAGGACATTTGGTGGAACGATGTTAGAATGAATTGAACTTAGAACCTCCTCACCTGAGTTGGATGACATAAGGACTTGGGGGGTTTGCGATAAGAATTCTTCTAAACTGCCCAAGTCGTCATCCTCATCTTCTTCTTGAATTGGCAATTCATCCATGTTCGGGCTCTGTTTGGATGGTTCTGGGACAACTTCATCCTCCATGTCACCTTGATCTCGAATCTGTGCCATGAATTCCATAATCTGCCCAACTTGCTCCTCCAAAGCATCCACCTTGTTGGCTTTATTTTGCATCTCCATGTTTCGATTTTCTACGTCCTGGGTCAAAGAGGTTAGTAACTTATTCAAAATGTCATTATCCGAGGACGTACCTGAATTTGGTTGGGGAGATTGTGGTGGAGGCTGTGGTGGTTCATATGGCCATTGATAGTACTCCTCCGATGGCTGCCAATATTCTGTTTGGTGAGTCTCCTCAGCTTGATTTTGTGAACCCTGCGCCAAAGAAATGAGTCCATCAAGAATTTCATTATAATTAATGGGCACACTTGAATTCGATTGAAATTGCTGTGGGGGATGCTGTGGTGGCTGCATAGGTCTTGAATAGAACTCGTCTTGCTGCCAATATCCACCTTGTTGAAATTGTTGAGGTTCATCCCACATATACTCTGAATTACTTCTCCAATCCGAATTATAAGCGTTGGAAAACATGTTGCCCCTTGATTGGTTATAGCCTTGATATCCCCAAACATCTTCATTTGCAGAAAATTGGGGATATTGATGAGTTTGAAATCCTTGCTCATAGGGCATATCAAATGTAGGGCCACTTGGCATTGTGGGCCTTCCGGCATTCTGAGTCAATTGAGCAGTGAGTTGTGCCAATTGAGCTTGAATGGATTCGAGTGCCATGTCTCGCTCCATTGTACCTAAAATCGAAGAAAACTAAATCAAATATCAAAAGTAAAAAAAAAACATAACAAATAAAATACAATAAACACAAAAAAATTAAAATAAAATAAAATACAAACAAAAACATAAACAAGGGATTAGCAAATTTGCTAATCCCCGACAACGGCGCCAAAAATTTGATGCGAAAATTAACTAACGCACAAATTTAACCCTATTTGTGACAATTGTAGTATATGGATAAGTAGGGATCGTTCTAGGCCGGGGATTAACTAGGGATGCTAACCAAAGTAAAATTAAATTAAAAACGTAAAAACAAAATTTAAAACACTAAACTAGACTCAAAATATTTAACTAGAATAACTCAAAATAAAACTAACAAATATTCTAAAACAAATCAAAAGACTCAAAATAATTCAAGACTCAAGAAAACACAAACTAAAATTATTTCTAACAAATCTAACACTTTAAAATAAACGGGGGATTGATTTTTGACGAAATTGAATTTAAAACAGAAACTTAAAAACAAACTTCAAAGAAAACATTTTTTTTTATAGAATGATGAGACGTTAGTTAGAGGGTTCCTTATCCACACATGAATAAATGCATACAATTTGATTCCCAGTTATGACTTCAACAAACGAATAAATGACAATGCTCCAAGTTAATTAGGTCCGCTTAAATTAACCTTCAGATTTCCCTAGATTCATTGAATTGGACGGGATACGCATCACAACCAAATTATTCTTATCAAGTTCCCTAACTATGGAATACGCATGATAGAGAGACATATCAAAGATCATTAAGTTTAATGGAAATCATAAACATTGACTGGGCATTCATAACTATGGAATACGCATGTTAATCCAACCTAGGGTTTACTAAACACAATCGTGACTAGCGATTTTTACTACTCATGGATATAAGTTCATAACGATTAGGTGAAATTCCCTTATATCCTAGCATCAAGTCTAAGCATGCAAATTAAGTGTCGACCCTTAACCCACATACATAAACAAGTTATTAATCAACACAGAAAAATAAACCACATCCAACGTTCAAGAATTCATAACTGGAGTAAATCAAATCATAATAAACATTTATCCATGGTTTCAAATTTCGCCTCTAACTAAATAGAAATTAAGTACACATGTTTAACATAATTTAAAAGTAAATTAAATTAAACATGTAATTAAAAATAAAAGGAATAAAACCAAATGGAGAGAGTTTGCTCCTCTCTGTTTCGTGCACACTGCCCAAATGGGTGCTGCTTCCCCTGGTTTGGTTCTGTCCTTCCCGGAGCTCCTCCCCTATTTCCGCTGGCTCCATTTCCTCTTGCCAGCTGCCTCGCTGCCTGCACAGCTCTGCAGTTCCTCACGTCAGACTCTCTTCAGTCCGCGTGCCCAGCTGCTGCGTCCAGGACTCTCCTGCTCGTTCCGCGCCTTCAGGAGCTCTCCCTCTCCAGTCAGCGTGCTGACTCCCTCCTGTTCCGCGTCTTGCCTCGAGCTGCCCAAGGGCAGCGCCTTCCTCACCTCCCTTTCCCAGCCCTCAATTTCTGCACTTTTAAGCTGCCAAGGGCAGCTTCCCACGTCTTTCTCTCCGAGGCTTCCCACCTTCTGCCAGCTGCCAAAAGGCAGCCTTCCTCCTTTCCAGCAAAGCAGCTTCTGCTTTCTGTTTTTCTTCTCTCCCCGCGCGCTAACTCGCCAGCTGCCAAAAGGGCCCTCAGTGGTGCTCTGCGTCTTCTTTCCAGCTAAGGCAGCGTGCCTTAGCTTCTTTCCCGCTGTCCTTCCACCTCAGTGCTCGCCCACTCTCTTATTCTTTTATCCTTCTTTTTTTTTCTCGTGCGTCAGTCAGTCCCACCACTTCTTGCATTTCTTTTATTATTCCTCTTCACCCTTTTCTTTCTGCTGCAGGACCTAATGGACGGCAGAAAATGGTAAGGGGAGATGGGTTAGGACATAAATTAAACCCTAAAGATACCTCCCAATATAAACATAAATTAAATATAACTAAAAAAATACAGATAAAACAAACAATAATCAGCAAACAAAAATCCAAACATTCAGATTTTTCAGATTCAGATAAAACCTCACTATTGCTATTTTTATTTTCTTAGCTAGATAAATTCGATAAAACACAAAAACAAAGTAAATAACTCAAAAATATAAGAAACTAACTAAGAAAAGACAAGAGAATTTGACGTAAAATATATATAAATATGAGCTTATCATCTCCCTCACAGTATTATCCTCCTTTTCTATTTCCCATCCAATTTGTTTTTCTTTCTAATTTCTTTTTTATGCTTGTTAGTCACCCGATTTGTTAATTTATGGATTTAGGTTTTTGCTGGTTGTGGCAACAGTGAGGATGATTATGGTAGGCTGGGTGGTGGTTGTGGGGTTGTGGATTTTGTCTGTTTTGGTTAACAGTAAGATAGCAAGTGCTCTTTTGCTGGGTTTTCCCACAATCTATATTTCATACAAATCTAAGCTAGTTAGCAGACCATTGGTTTGAATTTATAACTTGATTTAGGATTAATTTTAATATTCAATTTCAATTTCAAAAAATCACTTTTGGATATATGCACTAATTGGAAATCCTTAATTGATTAGTCATTTTTCAGTAGTTGTGATGTATGTCCTCAGAACCCCATTCAGCTCAGATGGGGGAATTGAGATGCAAATTTGAGAGAGAGATTGTTTGTTAGGATACAAGTCTTTTAGTTTCAAGCTATAACAACTTCGTGTCAAATATGTATAATGAAGCTCAAGACTTTAGCTTTAGAGTTTTTTAAGCCGTTGTTATGAAACAAGGTTATTTTAGGAATAATAGTGGTGGGGAAATAGGTTTCAATTTTTTAACTTTTAGTGGTGGGTGGGGAAATAAGACATTGGGATGGGTCTAGTAGCACTCTATTATTATTATTATTATATAGGCCATGGATGAGAGGATTGCTAGCTACATTTTTACCTATGCTTTTTTTTTTCTACATTTTTTCTACGTTGTTGCTAATTTTTCTCATCAAACATTGAGGTGCTTTGATAAAATTTCCATTTATGAGGTTACTTTATTAAGACCATTTTTCTAAAAAAATCAACCAATTTGAAAATCGTATAGCATTGCCATTATATTGTCGTGATTGTTTTGAGTGTTTAGCTAAAAAATAAATAAATTTGAAAATGTTTTTATATTAATTACATGTGTTGTTGTGTAAATTATTAGTAGATTGTATTTAGAATACTAGAAGATCTTATTCCTTTGTGATTGTATTATTTGCAAGGTAAGAAATACTCATCAGTTTACTATAAATAAAGGCACAAATGATGGAATATAAGCATCACATAAATTCCTCATCTCTCTCCCTCTGATGCCGCACCCTCTCTCTCATAGGCCACAACTTGTTATCAAGCACGCTCCTGACTTTGCGTTAAGGAATTGAAGGTTATTTACATACTCGTTCACAAGATACATCATCACAATCCAAATTCTTCTAAAATACGGTCTAAACGTCGATATTTTTTCAGCCTGATTGCTTGAAGCATTCACCATTGAACATGCGCTTTAATTTTGTTTTAGAAATATATATTCTACTTAAATTATGGTTAGTAATTATATTATATTATATTATTGCTGTTTAATTGTAGTGAATTGAATCGAGGGTGAATAAGCAAAGAAAAAAGAAGAAAAAATGGGATTTTTTAAACTCTAAAATGATTTAGTTGCAATATCATACAACCGTTAAAAATATGTTAAGTTAGCCTTTAAATGGTGACATGACAAATATAAGGTCCACATTTTTTATGACGTGGCAAATAAAAAAAATTAATTATTAAAGAAAAATAATTTAAAAAAGGAAAAAGATGGGCCTACCCTCTTTTCCAGGGACCTTTAGAATCGGAATCGGATTCTCTTTAGATCCAAAAAATCTAAACCTAAGGATCAAATGATCCGAGCCATTGAAATTTAATCCAATGACTATAAACAAGGGGTCCCTCTAAAAGTTATAATAATTGTAGCTGTTGAATCAAATTTCAATAGCCCGAATCATTTGATCATTGGACTCAGTTCCTTAGGTTCCGAAGGGGATCTGGTTCCTTTAGAACCTGCAATGCTTCACCAACGCCACCTCCACTCGCTATCTTTGACCATGACGTCACCTCCACCTCCACCTCCACCTCCACCTACGATGTCAAGGCTGACTCCGACCACGTCCTCTCCAACGTCACCTCCGCTAGCGACCTCGCCAACCGACGCCAAGGTCAGCAAGCCCGACCTCGCCCAATGTGTCAAGTCCGACGCTCTATCGCCAATCGACGACGTCAAGTAGGCCCTCAAAGCCCAGGACTACGAGTCTGCCACTAATTACGTCTAGCGCTTCCTTAGATCAACTCCAAATACATTAATTTCAACATTGACCAGATGAAGCAGTGTATAGATTCATCACCACGGTGTTCTCGCCTTCCGAACCAGTTATCAGAACCAGTCGTTGATGCTGCCATCTGGCCCCTCATCCGGAAAGATGAAAATTTATGACCAGATCCGGTTGGGAGAGGTGCTGGAAAACCAGACAACAACAAAGGGTGGAAGAGATGGTGCTTTGGACAGGGAAGATGAGTTTTTGGTTTATTTATTTTTTACTTAGGTTTATTTTTTTATTTAATTTCATTTTGATTTATATGAAATAATCAAATATTTAAAATATACTTTATTTTTATCTACATGGCGCAATTGATTGCCACATCAGCAAAAATATCGGCATGCATTTGCCATATCATCATTTAGCAGTTAACTTAACAAATTTTCTAACTATTGTATGACATTGTACCTAAATCATAACTCTGTGTATGAATTTAAAATGTTTTAAAAGAACGTTTGAGGTTATTATTGCATTCAAACTTAAAAAAGGCAAAATATAATTTATCAAGTAACACCTCAACCCAAACACAATAAGACATAAATTGAATAAAAAATTGAGGTTTAGAGGGCACGATAGACAATCTGATAAGAAACGTATTAAAATTTTGTTAACTTGGAGACAAAGACTTACATGACTCTAAGAAGAGATTTTTTTAGTGCACCGAAAATATGGAACGGTATATCAAGTTTGATAATACATTTGATTGAAAATTTGAAAAAGAAGTTTCAACTAATTGTACTATGACATTTTATATACCCCTAATTCTGACACAATGAAAATTTTCTCTACCTTGAGGGAGTGGTTTGACCGAGATTAAATATTTTACACTCAAAATGAGTTAAGCTTCTTTGTGATCTGAATTATTAATTGACACATATTTAAAATTTTAATTTTACTAACTTTGTTATCATATACTTAACGAGTGTCAAATAATAACGGGTTATATGAAGATTTGCTCTCGGTCCGACCCCCTCTCTCTCTCTCTCTCCCTGTTCAAACATGGCGAGGGGCGACACGACATCTGATCTCAGTAACGAAGTAATACCAACCCAAAATCACCAAACTACCCTTATCCAAACCCAGATATTTACACATCACAGCCCGCAACTCCACACGAAATTTCCTCGACCCCACAGGACTCGTTCGGTATTTTACTCCCAGGACTACCTATTTAATGCTTCGCCGCGGAGATTTCTATCTCTGGCTTTTTTCTGTTCATCCAGACGAATCCTCCCGACGGAAATCCAGACTTCGAAGCCGATAAGTGTTCAAACTACGGAGGTTGGATTTCCCAATTCGCCGTCGGGACAGAAACCCAGAAGGAAAAATTCAAAATTGAAGAAGAACGGTGCCATAGAGAATTGTTTCGAGTGTTTGAGCTATCTGATTGCTCTAATTTTTCATGAATTTTGCAATACGAACCCGTAAGTTTGATTTAATCACAATGTTCTTGTTATTATGCTGATTTTATACACTTTATGATTTTTCAATGTGGGTTTTTTAAGTTTCTCAATTTTGGGTATTTGATTGAATTGTTTAATTTTTGTATGCATTGGGTTATTGGTTTGTTTGGTTGCCGAGAAAATTAGAAATCGCAGGGAATCAAATTTGAGACTTTTGAGCATCTTAGAGCTCAATTTGTACGGATTGTATCGAAAGGTTTCGAATTTTCTGATGGGGAATGTAGAATTAATTTTCCCACGGTTTTTCTTGGCAACCAAACTGGGTGTTAGGGTTTCCAATGACTTTTAGATGACATTGGTTGCTTCTTTTTATGTGGATTCTTCCAATTAGGAAACCACTTTGTTTGAGTTTTATTCGTTGCATGTTATGCAGATACCGGAAAAGGATCAGAATCGTGATCACGGAACCGGAGTTTTGGATGCATGTATTAAAGAATTTAGAGATTTGAGGTTAGATGATAATTGGGGTTTCACAAAAATTTGAGTGGTTGATAGTAGGTTTGACCCGATGAATGTGGTTGGCAAAGTTGGGAGCCTAATTTCCCAAGGTGTTTACTCTGTTGCCACCCCTTTTCATCCGTTTGGCGGGGCTGTTGATGTCATTGTGGTTCAGCAGCAGGATGGGACGTTTAGGAGCACACCTTGGTATGTCCGGTTTGGTAAATTTCAGGGTGTTCTCAAAGGTGCGGAGAAGATGGTCCGCATCAATGTAAATGGCACAGATGCCAATTTCCGTATGTATCTTGATAACTCGGGTGAGGCTTATTTTATAAAGGAGGTTGAATCGGGTAAAGTAAGTGAGATAAATGGGGTTGTCAAGGATTCTGAAAATTCAGAAGCTACGCATGGGGATAATACTTTCGATGGTGATGGCCAAAGTCATGACATTCGTAGACTTGAGCACAGTGTCTCTGATTCGGTGGTGGTTGAAATGAGAGAGGAACACAATTCGTTTGGCGCAAAACGGATGGAGAGGGCAGAATCTGATGTTGATCGGAGCTTCTATGAATTTCAAGATGAGCAATCTTCTCTAGAGGGTTCTGTTGAGTTATCGGGGTATGGGTCTAGTCGATACGATAATCTAGACAGTGAGCGTATTGTGGAATCACAGAATTTAAACTCAGAAGTTATATTGGTGAGTGTAGATGGTCATGTATTGACAGCTCCCATCTCAGCATCAGAACAGACCGCAGAGAATGTGGAATTAGACACACCTCGATTCAATCTGGGTCCAGGTGAAGAGACGGACTTCTGTGAAGGCACCGAGGAGTTTAGTTCGGGTGAAACTGCTTGGGCTGCTGATTATATCAGTAAGCTGAATGCATCTACAGCCAGTGTTGCTTCTGGGAATGTCAGCGGCGTCCAGAAGGATGATAATGTTATTGGACGTCAGTTGGAAGTTGATGAAAGAGAAGGGGAGTGCGTATGTCAAGCTCAAGAAACACAAAAGACTTCAACACAGGAAAGAGATCTTAAGATGCATAGCAATTCAGAAGACACATCTGCTAACAAGGAAGATGCTTTCAAGTGCTGTTTGGAGCTAGAAGAAAAGGCCAAACATGAAGTGAAAGATGTTGTTGAAAATATGGGGTCCTCATTGGAGGTTCAAAGTTCACCAGAAACATCTCATGAGACTCTTCCGGTGGTTGATAGAACTGAAGATGCTACTGTTGACTTGAGAAATAACGATGAGGTATCTGCATCTTCTGGTTCTGTTTCACCCGACAACAATATGCATCCACATTTGGAAGTTGGAAATGAATCAATTGAGAAGATTGTGTGTTCTGCAGAACAAATGAGTATTGACAGCATTTCTGTACATTCTGTCAGTAATGATCCAGACTGGAAGGATGGACAGTGTGTTACATCAGCAGTGGTTGATGGGACAGAAATTAATCAACAAAGACCTGAAAGTGTAGGTGAATGCAGTAAAAGTGAGATAATAGAACCCCCAACAGAATCTTCAAGCGAAGAAACACAAAATGAGCTAATAAAACCCCCAACAGAATCTTCAAGCGAAGAAACACAAAATGAGCTAATAGAACCCCCACCAGAATCGTCAAGTGAAGAAATACAAGTCCATTCAAGCATAAGTAAGCACCTCTTACTGGCTCCAATTATTATTTAAATCTCCCTATTTTTCCATAATCTAATTTCTGTTTATTGTACAATTTCCAGGGTTTGAGATTTCTCTCTGTGGGAATGAACTTCGTCCGGGTATGGGGGTGAAAGCTGCTGCTGAAACCTTTGCTGCACATTGTGTATCTGCAGAGGATTTTATAACTTCTGCAACATCAATTTTGAAAAATGAAAATCTGATTGTCAGATATAGGGAAAGATACTTTTCGTGGGAAAAAGCAGCTCCTGCTGTTCTTGGAATGGCTGCTTTTAATCTAGATTTATCTGTTGAGCCAGAGGAGGCAATTCCTGTCGAACAAGATGGCTCAGAAAAACCAAGGAATGAGGATCCTGGAACACCCTCCACTCCTTCTGGACGCAGATGGAGGCTCTGGCCCATTCCATTTAGGAGGGTCAAAACACTTGAGCACACCGACAGTAATTCATCAAATGAGGATGAATTTGTTGATTCTGAATCTGGTCTGCAGAACTCACAAGTTGAAACGGTTCCTGAGTCCCCTCAGAAGCAATTTGTAAGGACAAATGTTCCCACGACCGAGCAGATAGCATCTTTAAATCTCAAAGAAGGTCAAAATATGATAACTTTCAGTTTCTCTACAAGGGTTTGGGGGACACAACAGGTTTACCAATCATCTGGTTTTTCAACTATATTTTGAGCTATAGCCAGATAGAGTTATATATTTCTACCATTTAGCTGCTAACCCATGTTTATCTTTACCAGGTTGATGCACATATATACTTGTGGAAATGGAATGCCAGAATTGTAATTTCTGATGTTGACGGAACTATTACCAAGTAAGGCTGCTGTCATGTAATATGGTTTGGATTGCTAAATAGGATTGCTTCTGCAACTTTCCATTGCCACAGGAGATGTAGTTTAGTGCTGGACAGTCATACAAATTAGTCCTTTGGACTATCGACAGCACATGAAATCTGCAAAGCTATAAAAAAAATAAAACATTTCAAAGATACAAAAATGACAAGATATTTTACCATCATGATAATATTCATGCTTAGTTGAATGATAAAAATTTTCACCTTGATGCATTTTACCAGGTCGGATGTGTTAGGTCAGTTCATGCCATTAGTTGGAAAGGATTGGACGCATACTGGTGTGTCTAGACTTTTCTCTGCGATTAAGGTACATCTCTTGATTGCATAACTTATCAATTAAGGTTATCGGCTTGATTCTCAGTCAAGGTTCATTAAGGTCATTGTAGGAGCATTGCAATTAATTTTTATAATTTTATTTTTACATTGTCATGGACTGATTTGCTTTTCTTTTGTGGACGGGTATCTAATATTGATTCCTGCTTTTAATACAGGAAAATGGATATCAGCTACTGTTTTTGAGTGCACGTGCAATCGTACAGGCATATCTAACGAGAAGCTTTTTACTCAACCTAAAACAGGTAATCTAATAATAGCCTGGTTTTTGGTCTCCCTTTCCTTCTAATCCAACACCAAAATTTTGTTCTTTACCTCCTTTATGTGATTAAAGGCAGATATTAGACTTGTAAGATTGAGATTGTCGAGGCTTTGTTGATAGAATTGCATAACCAATTTGGTTACTCTCCTGTACTTGCAGGATGGAAAAGCTTTACCCAATGGACCTGTTGTTATCTCACCTGATGGATTATTTCCTTCATTGTTTCGTGAAGGTGAGGTCATCTCTGTAATTTATGTTCTGCTTGCATAACTAACTTTGTTATGATGTTGTTTATGCCCACTCTGTGTAACTGTAGATGTTACTGCTTTTCTCATGAAGTAAATCTATGTGAAAATTAAACCCAAAAGGAAACTAACAATGGAGAAAGCCAAACATTGGAAGTTTTTGTAGTGTTTATGACAAAATAGATTTTTTAGATGGTGGTAGGTTGATTTGGATCAAATCAGCGTATTTTGGCCATGACATTGTTATGTGTGGTGCTGTTGTTAAACAAGCAACTATTCTTGCTTTCCAGGTCACTATTGATATCCGATGAGACCAATGTTTGAAATATCTTGGATATGCTCGATATTTCCACGGAAATATCCAAAAATTCAGGGAACGATATGGAAAGAGGGGGTGAAGTTTAGACTTCATCCCATATCCGCGATATTTCCGGAAATCAGTCAATTTCCTCGATATTTTTGATATTTTCAAGAAATATCCAGTGTTTGCAGACAATTTGCAAAAAGTTTGCATGAAATATCCATGAGCCTATGTATTCTTTATTTTTTAAATTCTTTCTTTATGGTATTAGTTTACTTCAATAAAACTTGTACTGCTTTCATGACGAAAATTTCAACTAAGTTATATGTAATTTATTCTTTCTAGTGAAATGCTTTATCTTATTACTTGTCATTAGAAGGAAGTTTTTCTTCTCACATATCACATACCTATTGTTTACACAATATCTAATTATTAATTCTTGATTCATACGTGTGTTGTGGCTTCATATGACATTCCCTAAAAAATAATTTTAAATTTCCATGTTTTTGAACAAATTTCCATCATTTCCATCGAAGGCAATTGATATCAATATCGATATACTATCGATATTTTCACAAATTTGTCTATCAATATTTCCACCAATACCTATATTTTAAACACTGGATGAGACTCACATTCTCTATAGATTTGGATATGCAATCTTGAGAACCTTTTGATGTGTCATTCACTTGGCTTTGACGGTACTGACTTGATCATTTGTTAGTTCATTGACCTTTGACAAATAAGATATTAGTTTGTCTCCGTTATACATCATACCACCACTGCCATATACTAAATAGCTCATTTAGTTGCTTACGATTTTGAATTCTGCCTGCTTTAAGTTTTGAGATTATATAGTTAGTGCTCATCAGTTTGTTTTTTCCTATTTGCTGATGGCAGTTGTAAGAAGAGCACCACATGAATTCAAAATTGCTTGTTTAGAGGTAAGTAGCAGATAAAGTTAAGCTCGAGTTCAAATTCGAACACTTTGGGTTGTATCCCTTTCTTCTAACGGTTGAGATGCATGCTAATTGCTAAATCATATATTGCAGGACATTAAAAAACTCTTCCCAGCCGATTACAATCCATTCTATGCAGGATTTGGAAATAGAGACACGGATGAGCTCAGCTACAGGAAAATTGGGATTCCAAAGGGCAAAATATTCATAATCAATCCCAAGGTATATTTCATATTTATCTTCCGGTGATGGTTTTTACAAACGAAAGAGAGCATTGCATGTCTCTCATGTGGCTAAACCGTGGTGATTAACTGGCAGGGTGAGGTGGCCATCAGCCATCATCCCGTTGATGTGAAGACGTACACATCTTTGCACACTCTTGTCAACGACATGTTTCCTCCAACTTCACTGGTTGAGCAGGTAAAGACTCTTTTGCATCCTTTCCTCCGAACATAATCCATAGTATCTAACTCAATTTTGTCTTCATCGCTGATTGATGGACGAACCTGGTTTTCGACATATGTGCAGGAAGACTTCAACTCGTGGAACTACTGGAAAGTGCCATTGCCGGAAATTGACTGATGGATGTCACTTGCAGAAAAGCAACTCCCCTTTGGCCAAACACGGCGGTGTTGGTGGCTTCGAGGACTAGCTATAGATGAAGTAGAGAGAACAATACTCCACATTGTTGCTGATCATCTCCATTCTATGCACATAATAGAACTGGTGATTACTCTTTTTTGGTCAGTTGTATTATCAGTGTAATATCCAAGCCATTGTCATTGTACTGGAATTTTCCGAATTTTGATAGGAAAGAAAAGAAAGCTCTCTTTAAGAATAAAAGTTCTTGTCACACTTGCCCCTCCCATTTTTTGCCCTTCTCCTTTTATATTAGTGAATTACCTTTTCTTAGGCCACTAAGCTAGCATAGATTATCCCTTCCTTGTACTTAAGTTGAAACCTCTCTTGCCACTTTGTACTGCGGATCTCGCTAAAAACAAATTTGAACCAATTATTATAGCTAATCCATTGTGAGGTTTAGTACACTTTCTCATCCTTTAGCTTAGATAATATCTAAGGAAAACTAACGAAAAGTCTAAAAAGTTGTTTTGGAATATCTAATGTATTAAAAAAAAAAAAAAGTTGAAACCTCTCTTTTTGATGTTTAAAGTAAGTTGGAATATCGTCTGGTCGGAAAAATCTTCACGAAACTCCCACAAATTGAAACAATGATAGGAAAGCCGCAAAAATTGGAGCATTGGTACTTTGGCTTTGGGATTTTGGTCCCTGGATTAGAAATCGCTGAATATTAATTCATGAACTAAAAAAAAACATGAGTATTACAAGTGATGGATTTGCCCTAGTAATTTGAGTCTTCCTCTCGTCCGGGTTCAAACCCTTCTATCCCTCCCTCTCCCCGGACCGCTTGTATTTAAAAAAAAAATTAAAAAATTGATCCCGAAACTAAATATCCGCATATAAATTTTGAATTTCTTAAAAGTATGTTTCTTATTATCAAGTACAAATTGAAATTACTAATGAATAAAAAGTGACTAAAAAAAGAGAGAATGAAATTTTAAGCCCGGAACGACGTCGTGAAGGCTTAAAAAATTTACGCGTTTTCTTCCGAGAATTCCTCCAGGCCCCCATACTACCAAAGAAGGAGGGGCAGTTTGGTAAATTCGTAGTCGAAAAAGGCCAAAAAGGAATCGAAACGAAAGGGAAAAGAAAACCGCGCAAACAAAGCAGTCCCAACTAAAACCAGAAAAAACCGTTCATTTCGTTTTGCAGTTGCACCCAAAAGAAATCGCTCGACTCCTTCCTCTTCGTCTTCCTCTTCCGGCGTTCATCAACCCAAAATCAACAAAAATCAGCCCAATTTCACCATTAAATCTGTAATTTATTCTTTTAATTTCTCAATTTTTATTTCATTATTTGTTTGGAGGGCGGGAAATTGCGAGACAAAAAGGAGAGAGCGTGCGTCGGATGACATGTCGTGGATTAGAAATGCGGTGAACCTGGCAGTGGAAGCAGGGGCCGCCAACAGCCTCACCCGCACCGTACGCAACTACACCGACACCGTCGTCCTCCACGCCGGCAATGCCGTCGCCGGCGGAGCCAGACTCCTCCTCCCTGACCGCATTGTACTATTTTCCTCACCTTGTTTTCCGTTTGACAAAAATATCATATTTTGATTCAAGTCCCTTTGTTAATGTCTTATTTTCTGTTTAATTGGTTGGCCTGTTTGGAAGTTTTTCAGAATGGCCAAAAGCATTTTTGGTTGTTACACATACACTTGTAATTGCTTTTTCAGAAAGCATTTGAATTTTGGTTGGGAAATTGATTGTTGCACTCCCCTTTACTCCTTTCCACTCGCCCCTCTTGTTTCTAATTGTAAAATTGAATAAATAAGGGGAGAATAAGGGACAAAACGAGAGTGCGAAAATCTGTTCAACAAGCTTCTATCGAAAGTGCTTTTAGTAAAAATGCTTTCGAAAAGAAGTGCATTTTAGAGAAACATGTCCAAACGGACACAATTTATTTCGAGAAAAATGAATGCCCTTTTCATATTTGCTTTATTTATTTGTTTGGTTGGTGTTGGTTTGAGCTTTTGTATTTTGACTTTTAAGTTTTGTTGGCATGGTTTTTGCTACTCAGCGTCCAAGGAATTTACAGAGTTTTAAGCAGACTGTGAAAAGATTGGAAGAAGTTTCTGTTTCTTGTAGAGGTGTAGAAAGGGTTCAGCTGCTGAGGAGGTGGCTGGTTTCACTCAAAGAAATCGAGAGATTGTCCACCCTTTACAATGCGAGAAACGGAAAGGGTTCTGAAGACCACCTTAAATCCGATGAGTCAGCAGACTCCCCGAGGAAACCTACCCTGGTGAGTAAATCCTACACTTTGTGTGTTCGCTGTTGTTGTTGTTTTTTAGTTGCTCTTCTGTAATTCTTGCTTTAATGTTCGCGACAGGTTTATTACGTAGACTCTGATGCTGGAGATGAACCGAAAACTTTTCGTGATGTCTTTCTTCATAGCCAAGCTCTGGAGGGCATGACATTATCCATGGTAAGTTGAACAAGTACAAATGTTCGCTTTCGATAGGCTTGATAACATTCTCCTTGTAATATAATATATGATGAGTGAGGTTTCTCTATTCATACTTGGTTGACATAGAATTAGAAGGAAGTGTTTATTTTCTGCTACCAACTACAAAGCTCATCCCTAGTGTATATATGACGAGTGAATAGAGCACCGGATTATATAATAATCGGGCGTCATCACGGTGTGTATAATAATTCCATTATAAGTAGAGAGAATCTTTTTTTGAATTATACACTGAAAATTTGAATGAAATGTTTCTGATGGATAAAGATTTCTTTCTTCTCCTTCTAACCTGTGTGAAAAGTTGTAGAAGTATGATATCTAGAATTTTCATCCTTTCAGCATTCCCTTGAGTTTTAGTGACTTCTGTATGCAATGGCTGGGCTTTGTATTTGCTGATCCATGGAGTTTAACCGCAGGTTAACTCTTTTGTATGACTCAGATTCTTGAAGAGCCAAATGAGGAAGAAGTTTCGCTACTTTTGGAGATATATGGGTGATTTTTCTCACTCTTTGAATCTTCTTATTATGGCCGATTGTTCTGGTCATTACTTGTTTGGGATAACTTAGGTCCTTGAAATTACAGTTTTAGCAGATGACAGTTAAAAAAATTCTATTCGGTTGACTAAAAAATATATTTATGATTTATCTAAACTCTAAAGATAGCTTTTGCAGATAATATTTTTTGAATATTAAATATTACGTGAGTTTTCTTGTTTGGTTATATACAGGCTCTGTCTTACAGGAGGAAAGGAAGTACACAATGCAGTAATGAGCAGCGTACAGAATTTGTCAATTGCACTTTCATACTATCAAGATGAAGTACTGGTAAGGACGGGGTATGCATGTCTTCAGCATGACAGCATGCACATTTACATGGGGTTTAGATTGTATGCCTCTAAATAATATTGAGATCAGACACCTAAAAGAGGTCCCTATATTCAGCTTTTGCAAGGGGCCATAGAAATCTCAGGACCCAAGCCTGTACTCTAAATGGTACTAGGAAGCTCATTTAGCCGATGGAACCATTAAGTATGCTACAATTTGATGCAAGTTTCCCGTCCTTTGATTTATGATCTAATAAATTAATGTTGTGCTTGAGATTTTCAGTCTCAATCCAATCCAAGTTTTATAGATATAAGGTGTTTCTTGTTAGAATTGATATATTATTATCATTTGAAGGCTCAAGTTTCCAACAAATTGTTCCCTTTTTTCTCATGTTCTCAAACTGCCATCTTCTGTATGGCAGATCATGGTTTTCTCGCTACATGATGCACCATGTTTTTAATTTTCCAGATTATACCATAGCTTAAGTAAAAGTAGCAGCATTTTTAACATCACACAATCATGTTGCAAACTAAATTTTTTTATTTTAGCACCTGCATCCCTTCCTCTCTTCTTTGTTTTACCTTCTACTTCTCTTTTCAGATAAAGCGAGAAGAATTGCTCCAATTTGCTCAAAGTGGAATTGCAGGGCTGAAAATAAATGCAGATCTTGCAAGGTGGTCGTTGAGGAACACAGTTTTTCCATTTTTATTGTTGCATGTTTGGGCATTGACATAAGCACTAAGAGATATTTGGAATGTAAATGACTGTTTTATTATTGGTCTTTGGTGTATTGTGTTGTGCTGGTTTTTTCTTTGATATATAATAGCTCCACTTCATGCCTTGAAATGTTAAGTTTGTTCTCTATATGCTGCAGTAGGCATTGCATATCAAAGTTACAATTACATGTTTGAATGTTGATAGTCAGTACGCTTTCTCAATATGTATAATGTATATGCACTATATATGTATATATATGATCTCTGTGTGTGTGCGAGCGCGTGCGTGTGTTCTTTGTGTGCATTTGATTTATGAAACGTCATACCAGTTAAGCATGATTATTTTTGTAACTGTCTTTCTATACCATTTCAGTTTGAGCTCTTATAGTTTGGTTGTCTTTGGTAGTTGATTTTGTATAAGAAAGTAATAACAGTATTTATTTTTGGTTTGCGTACCCTCTATTGATTTCCTTTAATGAATGTTGATTCACCTAATCTTGTTCTCCACATCTTCCGGTGACTTGTTCTGTGCTCTCAGAATAGATGCTGAAGCCTGCAGTATAAGGGAAGAACTTGATAAATTGATGGCACACCAGAAGCCTCTTAGTGAAGGTTGTGAAAAATCATCTGAGAAGACAAGAGATGCGACAATAGAGGTAAGCTTGATGTTCTTATTTATGCAGATGCACGACATACTTATGCAAATCCACTCACATTTGCATGGAGTTTCACGCACACATGCAGATACATAGCCCATACATGCACAGACTTCAATTGAGGTGATTTTATGTCCAACTTTTATTTTGACTTTTAGAAGACATCTCTTTTCTTGTTTGCATACTTGTTTTAATATTGTTTTGATTTATCTATGCTTCTGTAATAATATTTTCATATCCGATGTGTTCCCAACTTCCCATTTCTTAACACATCAAAAAGCATAAACGTATGTATTATCTTGTTATATCTTAGTACTGTAATCATCACTTGACCATTTCTGTTAATCTTTTTTATTAGAGCTGTGCACTGTGCTTCGGTTAATTTAGTCCAAGGATTGTGCTCAACTAATTTTAGAAGAAGGATAAAAGAATGTGAATAGGGTCTTTTGGGTTCAGATTTAGTGCAGTTGTGCCGAGCATGGTTCAGGCAGCTAACTGGTCATTCATTTTTAGATGCAGTTGTATTTGCGATGATTTTTATGAGTTTTGGTAGTTAAATGCAAATGACTGAAAGTTTTGATTTCTTTGCAGAATTTAAAAGACGCGCTTGTAGAAATTCAACTATGTTCCAGGTTGGAGGCTCTGTTACTAAAGAAGAAATCATTGAGCAATGGGGACTCACCCGAGATGCATTATGAAAAGGTCAAGGAAACCAATTGTCAAGTAGTCATCTTACAGAAGTTCTAAAATTCTTCTAGATTTCATTTTTTCTTTTGTTACTGAACAAGAAGAACTGTGCCGCTAGAGGGGCACTGCACCTGTTCAGGATATTAGGCCCCATATTCTTAGTCTTGGGTCAAGACTTCTCTTATTAGTATTTAACTGCCGTGATCTATGTCTTGCAGGTTGAGAAATTGAAAATATTATCAGAATCTCTTGCTAACTCCACCTCACAAGCTGAAAAGCGCATTTCAGACCACAGGTTTCAAATATTATCTTAAACGATTTTTTCTTGTGTCTATGGGTGCGAGTGTATGCATGCAGGTTTCCATTCTCTATTTTTCTGTCCCTGTATCACTGTATATGTGTCAAGAAAATAGATGCTTGAGTTATCACATCCGTTGTGAAGATTTCCGTCATGACCAAGTATACCAATAATTTAAAGAGTTAGCATATATTTATTTCTTTCTTTTCCATTGTGAAGATAGTGTTCACCATGACTGCGTTTGACCGATGATTTGAGTTTAAAGAGTTATCACATCCTGTGTGAAGATAGTATTGTGTGGAATTGTAAAGGGATGGTGCACTTTGTGATCAATTCTTGTTTGGTGCATGTCAGGGCATGCATCTCCAATATGATATTTGATTAATTGCTATTTGACATGGAAAATGTGTAAATTTTGACCATATGCGTTTTCTTAATCTGGTTGGCTTTTATTTTGGTAAAATGTTTTTCTTTGTTTTGTCCTTCAATACTTCAAGCAGGTTTCAGGAAGAAGAAGCACTCAGCTTTCGTGTAGCTAAAGCTAACGAAGTAAGCCAAGTTGAGAAGGTATATTGCCTCAAAGGACTTATTTGCATCCAACTATGTAACTCTTTTGCACAGATATGTCTTGATTGAATGAGCTACAAATGTTAATTGAGGCTCAATTAATAAGTTATATTTCTTGAAGCCTCTCTATTATGTTAATTTCTAAAATGAGTTTTAGTTGCTCAGGATTTGTGGTATCCAACACAATGGTATGTGCCAATTTAGTTTGATGATTAATAAAAACTGCAGAGTTCACCCTCAGTTTTCATACCCATGGCTAGTACGTATAGACACTGTTACGTTAGAAAGGCCTGTTATCATTTAGTCATTTGTAATAATATTTTACAGAATAGATAAATGACATTTTTTATTGGTGCACTGTTAATTTTTAATTTGGATATAGTGGACTGTTTATTCGGGATAAATTTGCTTGGTTGTGATCATTTTGTTGTTGAGGTATACAAATTTTAGTAAATTTTCAGGAACTGGTGGTGGAGATCGGAAAACTTGAGAGGCAAAGAGAAGAACTCCAAAATGAACTGAAAAAGGTTCCTCCTGTGTTTCTTATGTCACTCTTTTTATGCTTCCAAAGAAAATATGCACTTTAGGAGATCGCTGTCATTCCCAATTCTGTTTATTTGATTGTTAGTTCTAGGCATTTAGGTAACATGTAATCTGATGGTAAATCGTCCGTGTGAATGGAGCCTATCAAATGTCAAATGTCACTCCTGCCAATTCTATAGTCTACAAAATGAATCCTGTTGAGTGTTTTTTTTTTTTTTTTTTTTGGTTTTCATAATCTTTGGCTGGAGAATGCATATACAACTGAACATTATTTTATAGGTGATTATCGCATTGAAGGCCGTTCGTGCACGCCTTCACAATGCAAGGGAAGAAAGAGAACAATTTGATGAAGCAAGCAATCAGATTCTTGTACACATAAAAGCAAAGGTACAATAGGTTTTGATTATGCCCTGGTTCACGTTCAGAATGCATACATTACATATGGTTTTTACTGCTCTAAATTGGATGAAAATTTGATAGCTCGCTACGGAGTATCTTTTTATATTTGTTTTCTTTAATGATAGGAAGATGAGCTATCAAAATCTATTGATTCATGTAAAGCAGAAGTTGATGTTGTAAATACGTGGGTTAGTTTTTTGGAAGATACCTGGGTTCTGCAGTCTTCGTACACAGAGCTAAAAGAGAAGCAAGTCAAGTATGTAGTTCTTATGTACACTGATCACCAAATTAATCTGATCCCAAAATTCCCAACATATTATGTCGGATAAATTCATATTGAAAACTGGAAATGGAACAAGTATTTGATAGATATACTTAATGATATGTGTACTTGCATTGTTGTGTTGTATTCGATGATTATGATAGTTGGTTCTTTCATGTTTAAGTGGCGAACTGGAGAGATATGGAGACTATTTTGTGAATTTGGTAATCCAACTTCTCTCTACTTACAAGGTAATAATACTTTTCTTCATTCATAGTTGTTTTTAAATACTGCATCGTATTCGCCTGTTATCTATTACATTGTGTTTTTTGCCACTTCATTCTCGTATCACAATTAGGCAAACTTGGGATCGTCAATCACTCGCATCAGGACTCTCGTGGAGTGCTTGAACTCAAGTAAAGGGTAATTCTCTGTCTCTTTTAGCAGTTTTTACACCGTTAGATCGAGCCTCTGATTATTCATTTACATCAGAGCAAATATACCGGGCATAGATGATGGAAGTTCAAAAGAAAGCAACCCGAGGAAAAATCTTGAAGAGGATTATGTGGACATGGAAGCCAAGGTATGCATAAATCTTCCGCCTCTTCTTTTGCTAATATTATTGTTTGTCTAAATTAGTGCTTTATTATTCTTAAGCAGTATGGAATGGAATTCATTGTTCTGTGTTTTTCGTTAAGAAGGAAAATATTTCTCAATCTATGCTTCTTTGGCCATTTTCCAGTTTCTGACCACCTTAAGTGTAGTGGATACCATGAAAAAGCAGTTCTACGTTCAAAGCGAAGGCATTTTCAGGTAGTCGAATGTGCTGTCATTTTCCCTTCTGCCATTAGGTGCACTTTTATGCTCGTAACCTCACTCCTCTGATATCGATGGATACACGGTGTTTTCTTGAATCAGGAGAGATGATGAGAAGGTCAAAGAACTCTTTGATGCCATCAAAAATTTAAATGACGAATTTGAATCCATTGACAGACCAATATTGGAAACTGAAGCTTCGCCGCGAAGGCCAGAGACGCCCTCTAGTGATAGGGCCATTACAAGTCCATCTCCTACCGCTACCTCTCCTTTGACAACCGGGACTCCAGAACTCAAACAGGATGCCAATTCTTCCTTGATTAAGGGAGAGAAGACACTGGACCCAAAGGAAGATACAAAACTAGGGCAGGAACTTGGTAAGACTGCCCCATTGTCCACCGGGACTCCAGAACTCAAACAGGATACCAATTCTTCCTTGACTAAGAGGGAGAAGGCACTGGACCCAAAGGAAGATACAAAACTAGGGCCGGAACTTGGTAAAACTGCCCCATTGACCACCGGGAGTCCAGAACTCAAGCAGGATACCAATTCTTCCTTGACTAAGGGGGAGAAGACACCGGACCCAAAGGAAGATACAAAACTAGGACCGGAACTTGGTAAGACTGCCCCATTGACCACCGGGACTCCGGAACTCAAACAGGGTACCAATTCTTCCTTGACTAAGGGGGAGAAGACACTGGACATAAAGGAAGACACAAAACTAGGGCCGCAACTTGGTAAGACTGCCCCATCGACCACCGGGACTCCAGAACTCAAACAGGATACCAATTCTTCCTTGACTAAGGGGGAGAAGACATTGGACCCAAAGGAAGATACAAAACTAGGGCCGGAACTTGGTAAGGCTGCCCCATTGACCACCGGGACTCCAGAACTCAAACAGGATGAAGTTTCCAATTCTTTCTTCATCAAGGGGGCAAATACACTAGACCTGCAGGAAGAGTTGCCGAAACTAGACCCTGATCTTGGGAAGACCAGTCCAATGACCACCGAGACTCCAGAACTTAAAAAGCATGAAGCAAAGGAAGAACTGGCGAAACTACAGCCAGAACTTGGGAAGTTTGTCAAAGAAATCTCAGCGGATGAGATTTGCGATATGGTGTTTGATGAACTTGAAAAGGAAGTGAAAAGAAGTAGCTGACCGGCAAGAAATGTAGGCCAAATTCATATGGTAGAATATGCATTACGAGTGCATATTGATCTTATAACAGTGCAGGTTTATGACATGTCTTGTTGAAGAAGCAAATAAGTAGGTCTCTTTCGACGCAAGAGTCGACACTCCTTACAGGTTGTAAAACAAAAGTTGACAAACACTGGGAGTTGCTTAGGTCTATTGATGCTGTGTAAATTCTCTGATCCATTTGAAGATGTAGATAATACCTTGAAGAAAGTGGACCATATTCTCGTGTAGATACTGTAAATGTAAGATTATTCCAATATTGCGCTTTTAACAGTGTGGATGTAGTTTAGAAACTGATTTTCACCTTTTCAAAGACAACAGTTTTGACGGGCACGTATATGTATTTCACAATAACTGATCATGTGACTGGCATCATTAGTTTCTTTGAAAAATTGAAAATCGTACCATATACCCTTTTGCAAATTACAAGGGAACTTACACCAAGTGGTTGGTTCATTGGCTCAAAGAAGCTAACATATCACTGCGGAGATACTCGAAGCCAATAACATAAAATCACATTCCTTAAAAACTTTACCATGTGAAATGACAGTGCATCATGAGTTTGGAATACTACCACATCAAATTCTGAATGTAAGCAAGTCCTCGCTTAATTGGAGTTAAACCTACTCTTCAGCACCCAAAGTACGTGATAAGACTTGAGCTTTGGCCTCGACTTGAAAAGGAAAAAATACAACACAACGCATCGAAATTATAAGAGCAAGTCCACCAGTTTTGTCATTACAAGGAGCTGGAGAAGGCTAAAGCAGTTACTATGGAGTTGCAAAGCCTTGCAATCACATTAGCTACAAATGTGATTAATCACGTGCTCAGGAGCAGTAATCAAGCGTCACGTGACCTCTTAATCAAGTGTTAGTGAGATAATATGGTCTGTCTCTGGTGTAGGCACGTGGTGGCTACCATTACTGGCAGGGAGCCTTCACCTTTGCGTGCTTTTCAATGGCCATGGCATGCGGAACCCCGTCAGGGGAAGGTTATGGGAGGTCAGATTCGAGTCTCCTATTGCATGTGTGTCAGGAGAAAACAACAAAACTAATACATGTGTGATTTAATCAACACAAATTCCTCAAGATGATTTATTGTTTCTAACTTAACCCAAATTCAAAAACTTAAAATAGGAGGAGCTGAGAGTATCAATCTCACGTCCGAAAAATAAGAAACTTTGAATATGTGCGGAAATCCATTTACCTACAACTTTCGTTGTATGAAAAATGTTACTTATTATTATTATCTAATAAGCGATTAAACCATTCAAGGCTACAAACCTAAATTCAAGTCTTAGCAGTGATTATACACCATAAACGGTTATTTGTGACGTAAATAAGATCAAAGATGAAGAAAATTTAGGAAAAAAAAAAAATTTCTCAGCTAGATGAGCATCGTGTTTTGAAAATAACTACTATTATCAACTCATAAAGTATTGTAATTGTTAACTACATTGCAATGTTTGGAAAATGAAGGGAAAATCAAGAAGAAAGGATGAACAGAAGGATGAACACATAGATATTAGAGAGAGAGAGAGAGAGTTTAGAGAGAGAAATAAGATTTGTATTGACTAACTAAATGAATATTACACATTCTGGTTTTATAAGAAAAATCATAACTACTCTAATCAAATACTAACAAACTTACTAACTATATTGCTAACTATATTACTGACTTGTACCCTTAATACTAATGCTAAAAAGTAGAGAGGTCAAGACCAAATAAAGAAGATAAGACATACGCTGGCATCCATGCAAAGACGTGTTTGAAGAAGTTTTTGTTCATCAAAATTTTCACTTAATTACGTGTTAGTTGATACTTACAAAGATGACGACGAGGTTAAAATCTCCAACATTTTGACTAGGTCAGATAACGACATTCACGTATAAATTATTAATGAAAAACTGGGTTTGTCCGGACCAAAATAAAACGATTAAAATTAATGAAAAACTTGTTTTCAAACTCAAATATAGGTTTTGCAGAGGTGTTAGTGGTTGTTGCAGAAAAATAACATAATTAATTGGCATATAAACATGAGATGCATTATTTATGAAACAAGTTTGTTCCTGAAAATTCAAACCAAAGCATGTTTCTCAATTAAAAAAAAAAAGGAAGAAAAACAATAGTTAGTAAACTAAATCAAATTAATGTTTTAAAAAGTTATTATTTTCCTTAGATCTCATACTCCACATGGTCATTGTCATAGAACATAAACATGTACAAAAAAGGAAGCACAACTAATATGAGAAAAAGAAAGCACAAACTTAAGAGTTAGAACATCTTCAACGGAATATATAAATATGACTCTTCAAATACATATCTGTTACTAAAAGGGTAATTTTAAAACTACTTTTACTTTTCAACAGATTTTACAAATTTTAAATTTCACTAAAAATAAAATTCAAATATTTTATTAATTCAATAGAGGAGGAGGAGAGAGAGAGAGAGATTTTAATAGTAAAGTAAAAATAACGTTTGAAGAGTGGGTTGAAGAGTAAAGATTTAGAGAGTGAAATGAAGGTCCCCAAATTTGAAAACTAGGTTTGTTAACTCTGTTGGGCCAGTGAAATCCCACCTAAAAAATAATGTTTGTTGACTTTCTCCGATATCAATATCTCATGCTAATAGTTATTTGTTAGAGATTCGATTTTGGCATTAGAGCTTGCACTTTCATTTGAGAAATATTGAGGAGATTCTCTTAAAAGTAAAATTCTCTACCATCTCATGTTTTGGCATAATATTTTACAATGTTGACATGAGAATTATATTAAATACATAACGTGACGGAGAGTCTACAAAGAGTCTCATTTCGAAAAAATCTATTTCTCCTTTCAGTTTCTTAACACTGTTTCAAAAGATGGGGGGATATTCTTTACATTGAAACTCCCAAATGAAATCTCAATAAAAGCAGGAGGCTTTCTTGTGTTCTGATCTGTCAACATCTTCATCTTGTACTACTTATGGTGGTGGGAAACTAGTCTAATAAAACGTTTGAAGATCCAAATTCAGGGTATTTTCAAGGGTGGAGTGGATGTAGACCAAGAAAACGTACAGTCATGGGGTTTTGTTTGTATAAGCATTGTCATCCACCAATCACGCTCTACAGTCATTGCATTATATATGTCTTGATTGGAAGTCTTGGAGCTCATTATAAACAAGCTATCTAGGGCATGTTTGAGACTGATTTTGAAATGACAAGCTTGTTTGAGAGTGTTTAGCACTTCTTTAATCTAGAATCACTTTTAATTTTCGTTGTAAAATGTATTTAGAAATGTTATTAATTGTTAAAAAGCATTTAGCCATTCGTGAAGCAGTCTCGAACAAGGACAAGGATTGTCTGCCCTCCTTGTTCTCGTGCCCTCCCATGCCCTCCTGTTTGTGTGGTCACGGTTAAGTCACGTTAACATTTTATATTACTATTCATTTTTGTCTTATTATCTCTATAAAAAAACAATATAAAATGTTGACGTGGCTTAACCGTGACCACACAAAACAGGAAGACATGAGAACAAGGAGGGCAGACAATCCTTGTCCCTCGAACAAGCCTTGAAAGTCTTTTCATACACCCAATACTGCACCAATATGAAAAGAAAAAAAAAGAACAAAATATGTTATTGACACTGTTTGACAAAAAAGCGTTTCTTCCAAAATTGGTTCTAAAGGGGCTCTTGGGCATGTTCGGGATTGTATTTTTTATATAAATTTCAGTGTGTTTATCATAGCAATCTTAAACATGAATCACATAAAAAAAACAGTGCATTTTTGCTCACTCTCAATAATTACAATTAGATTAGTTTAAATCAAGATTCGTACTTTAAATTAATTAAACCAAACTAATCTAAAGTCAAATAATCTGGGATGTGAGCTTTAGAGGGGTGATCAAAGTTGCACTCCTAAAAGAACTCTATCATTTCAAAACAAATAGGCATTTGAAACTTATTGTATTATATAGAAAAACCACTACTTGGTATAACTTCCATGCATGTTTTACCTATTAAAATTGTACCGTAAAGTATAAACTTGGCGTGCACCTATATTATAATACATAAAATCAATAATACTAGACACAATGTTTCAAGTATCGATTTAGTTTTTTCAGATAACTCCGTTAGAATTTTTTTTCCCTTAAACCCTTTTATTTAGACAACTTTGGACAAAAGTTCTAGTGGAGTTACCAAAAATACCATGGCTCCACGATGTGACAATTTTAGAAATCAATGCTCATAGATTTTTAGTTCAAAAACCAAAGTTTTAATTCAACTAAAGTTCAAGAATCAATAGTCTAATTTTCTATTCATTCTATATTAACGATAAGCATAACATATGAGTGTGTCTATATATATACACACACACGCACACACATGCGCGCGCGTGCACACACACGAGACACTCATAAAACTGTGATTATAATCTATTGAAACTACAAATTCTAGCCCATATAACCTACAGTTAGATGTTCTGTAGCCCTAGATATACGAACAATAATATATATTGGTCAGTTTGTGTGGCTCCACGGGCTAGGAAGAAAGGTTAATAAGTTTTTGAAAATTTTATCGAAACACTTCCGGTATCGTTCATTTTTAACGAAAAATTATATTTTTACATTTTTCTGATATTATTCACGACACATTTATTTATCATTTTTTATTAAAACTAAATTTTTTTTGAACTTTTCGTTAGTTTTACTTAGGTTTTTACCTTCTGCATTCTTGTTATTGAAAGCATTCAAGATAGAAAAAGGAAATAGAATTTGCTATTTATTACAACTATTTAAGCATTATTCAAACTTTTCAACATCTTTAGGCTAAGCATCTTCACACACAGAATCTAGAGAGAGAAACTAGAGAGAGAGAGAGAAGGGTCAGATGCGATGGCCAGAAGCCAAGCTCCAGGTGATCATAGTTCAGATGAAGACTACATAGACATGGAAGTGAGCTCTTCCTCCAACTTCTTGTGCTATTCCATCAGCTCTCCACCACAAACCAGAGAGTTTGAGTTCCAGATGTCCTCACTTTGTCAAGACAAAGAAACCACAAATTCCCCAGCTGATGAACTCTTCTACAAAGGTAAGCTCCTCCCGCTCCACCTCCCACCTCGCCTGCAAATGGTCCAAAAGATCCTCCAAACCTCCAACAACAAAACACAGGAAGCCATTGACGAAAGCTTCACCAAAAGGGAAAGCTCCAATACCCCATTGGACCAGTCCTACAATATCGCCCCCTCAGAGTCCTGCAGGGTCAGCAGTGAACTCAACTCAGATGAGTACATCTCCGAATGGACGGCTGACATGTGCGTGAATTTCATTGGTGGGCACAATGATCATCAAAAGAAATCTTGGTCCACAAAGCTGAAGCAGATCAAGCAGTCCTCATTGGGTCAAAAGCTCAAGGCTTCAAGGGCATATGTGAAGTCCCTGTTCAGAAAAACCACCTGTGCGGATGACTACAACTCATGTGCAGAAGCAGAAGCAGAAGCAGAAGCAGAAAGTGGCTCAAAAGTCAGAGACTTTTGCTCCAACAAGTACATGAAAGTGGCTGAGAAAACCCCATTTGGAAGAGTCGACGGTGGCAGATTCCAAATATCATCAACCACTCTCATGAAAAGCATTGAGAAAGAAATGGCCGAGGAAAACTCAAACACCCACAGAAAATCTTTCTCTGGGGCAATTCAACATACAACTGCCCTGCAATCTCTGTGTTCACCTACATCTTCCTCCGTTTCTTCGTCTTCCTCGTCTTCTTTCTCCTTCAGCTCAAGTGGGTTCTCAGATTTGCAGCTGCTGAAGCGAAGTACGAGTGCAAATTCAGAGCTTGAGAGCTCAATCGAGGGGGCAATTGCTCATTGCAAACAGTCCCAGCAGCTGTTGAGTTCAAGAATGCAGTTTGTGGGGGTGAAGAGATCTCACCAGGGTTCATCCAATAATCCTATGAGAGACGCACACATGAATAATTTGATTGCATTATATGATTGAGATTTTGAGAATTTGAGATGGGTTTTCTCTGTTAAACTCTCTTTTGAATTTTCGGGGTCCAATTAATATGCAGTATGCAGTGTGATTGATGTATAGGCATCTGCGTTTTGCACGTTTTTTCAGCAGTGTTAGAGCGGAGACCTTGTTCTTGGGGTTTTCATTCACTTGAGGATTTAACTGTTCAAATGAAAAAGTTTAAGCCAACTCTTTCCGGTTCCCCAACTTTTGTGGTACTTCAGAAGTTTTGTAGTTGTGATTGATTTCCACAATCCTTTGTTTGATTCTCGTTGTTACTTTTTGGATGATACATTATTGTTTTATTGAGTGCAAGTGTCCAGTGAGTCTGAGAAATAAAGTTGTAAAAAGCGCTAGACGCTAAGTGCTTAGGCAGGTTTTTTTTTTTTTTTTTTTTAATTAAATTTTTTAACATGGAAATAAATATCTACTTACACTTAAAAATAAATAATTGTGGGATACATAAATTGTAAAATAGAACATCATATAAATTATAAAGTATTAGAACATATTGAAAACATGGAAAACAAACATATAATGAGTGTTTATCCAAGTATTTAACAAGTTTATTATAATTTCTTGAAAAACAAAATGCAAAATGAAAGTTATTTATTTTCTGTTTAAGTGAGATTCGTGACTTAAGCGGGCTACGCTGGCCCTTAGATAGATCTAGGTGCCATTTCTTAATTTTTCAAACGTTTAGGGATTAATTAGGGCGGTCGCCAGCTACCTAGCACCTAGGTGAGGCCTAGGCAACGTTGGGTGGAGATTTTTATAACTCTTTTTTTTATTTTTGTTTTAAACTACTCTAATTTATGACACAAGAATTCAAATTTTAATGTAGGATGACGTGGCACAATATGCTGACTAATTGGCATAATTCACATTGTATTTTATTTTTTATTAAAATGCTTATATATCACTATTTAGATTTTTTTCGGAAATTCTCTAAGTAGAACGTCTAGTCTTTTGCTCAATGATAAATTTTGTGCCAATAATATAATAACACATTAAAAGGTTTTACAATTGAAAAGTTACGCACCAATGTTATCGACTCTTGTCAACATGTGCAACTTACCTAACACGGATTTACCATCATTGTAGCATTTTGTGTAAATAATAAGACATGTGAAAAACTTACATGTGTATTATTGATTCAAAACGTCAACAACCCGTTCTTTAACCAAAAAAAAAAAAAAAAAAAAAAGGAGACATTGTATTCAAAGAAGACAACTGAAAACAGTTGGAAGCATCTCCAAGAGATGCTGTAAAACAAACCAAAACTTTATTTTAAAGAGCCAAACTCAAAAAATTCATCTCCATGAGATGGTGTAAAAGAATTTCTATTATAGCAAAATGAACAATCACTCTTTAAATTCGAAGTGCAACTATTTACTTGCTAAATATAAAATATAATAAAACTCAATAGTGGACCCTAGAGCAAGATGAAAAGAAAGAGAAAATGTAATTTAAAAAATGAGTGAGTTGAGTTTGAATTGTTAATATTAAAATATTTTAAAGTTTGTTAAAAAAGAACGTTGCTAGAGATGAAAAGTTAAACTGAGTAACTAAAATAGTTTTTTAATTATTCACTTGCTAGTTTAACAAAAATTTAAAGGGAATTTTAACGAAAAGCTCCCGGTACTGTTCACTTTAACAAAAAACCACATTTTGACACTAAAAAATCAATCATGATACTATTCACTTTACCCTGTATTTTATCCTTATCATTAAACCTCAAAGTTTTCAAACTTTTTTCATTAGTTTTCTAAATTTTTGTAGAACTTCTCTTTAAGCACAATTAGTTAAAAAAAAAAGAAAAGAAAGGAAACCAAATTATCATGGAAACCTTTTCCCTGTGAAAGTGACTCAAACTTCTCTAGTGGTGTAGGGTACGGGAAAGCTAGCCTAGGGACTTTGTGGAGACTAGCAGCTACCTAGCTTTTGTAATTAGCTGTTTTTCTCATGAGAGTAGAATTATCTCCCATCCTATTCTCATTCCTTTCCCTCCCTACATATCACACATTATTTTTTGTCTTATTATCTCTATAAAAAAATCTATATAAGATGTTGACTGGCTTAACCATGACCGTTCAAATAGAAGATGAGGTAAATGGAGAAAGATTAGGAGGGAGAGAATCCTTCTCCTTTCCCATGAACCAGATTCTTAATAACTGTTTGAGCTTTACTTTCACCCAAAAGCACCGTGGGCGATATTTATGTGTACTGTGCGGTGCATTAAGGTTAGTAGCACATCATCCTTTTATCTTTCCTCTGTCAATTGTTGTTATTAAGATCATTTCCAACCGAATGGTCCAGAGGGCCAGATGATAAAAAATAATCCAAAACCCGTTTCCAACCGAGGGCTAGGCCAGATGGCTCGTGGGCCCCATGGAATCTGAGGCCATATCTAACCGAGGACTGGCCAGATGACTCATTTTAACCCTCTGGCCCTCCAAGATATTAATATTTTAATGAAAGTACATGGCCATATTTGCCTCCATCTCCAACCGAGGGCCAAGGGGTCATATGGCTCGGTTTGCCCTGTCACAAAAAATCATCTCCAACCGATGGTCAAAGGGCCATAAGGCCAAATATAATTTATTATTTAAATTTAAAAACAACAACTTAAATTTAAAAACTACAACTTAAATTTGAAATAGAATGAAGTGAGATAGTATGCAAGGGTGAAAATTATGTGAGAAATGGTGTAGGTATTTATAAAAAAAAAAGGTTTAAATTCATAACCAAAAAAAAAAAAAATTGTAAGGCAACGGGACAGCTAGTCGTTGTATTCAAAATTTTAAACTATTCGTGTCAGTTATAACCGACACGATTCCGCCGAGTCAAACTGATTCCTGTGATGCCATTTATAGTCAAATTACTATTCGTGTCGGTTATAACCGACACGATTTCAATAATAAAAATTATTCCTGTCGGTTATATCCGATAGGAAATCCGACATTTTTACACAAAATTCTGGCCAGCCCAGGGCTGGCTGGCTGGCTGGAAGGGGCCAGCCCTCTGGCCCTTTCAGATTCCGTCGGGCCCATGAGCCCTCTGGCCTAGCCCTCGGTTGGAGACGTTTTTCGGGCTATTTTCGGCCCTCTGACCCTCTGGACTCTTCGGTTGGAGATGGCCTGAAAGGGCCAAAAGGCTGGCTACATGCAGCCAGCCAGCCAGCCCGATATATTCATGTCTGTTATATCGGACAGGAATGCTTAAACAAAATTTTGAATCAACGGCTAGCTGACGCCAGTTACTGTTGGATTCATTTTTTTTTTTTTTTGGGCCATTTGTTTTTTAAATTCTTAAAAATTCTAATTTTTTTTCCTATAAATACCTAAACCATTCATTCACCATTCCTCACAAAAATTTCACCATTCCTACACCATTTCAATTCTCATATTTTCTTTCCTCTTTCAAAAATCTATCCTTCAATTTTTTCAATAATTTTCAAATGGCCTTGTCTGCAATGAAAGGTAGGGCTTGGACTTGAAAAGAAGATGAGGCTCTTTGCAAGGCTTATAGATGGGTGTCGGAAGATAGTGTGAGGGGGAATTGTCAAACAAATGACGGTGTTTGGACTCGTGTGTCCAAAAAATACTTAGAGTTCTATGAAGGCACCACTCCACTGAATATCCGAAACCACGAGAGTTGTTCTTCAAGATGGAAAAAACATCTTCAGCCAAGTTTAAACAAATGGCATCAAGCATTGTTAGCAGCCGCAAGTAGACATGAAAGCGGCGCTAATTACTACGACGAAGTAAGTGTTTTCACAATTTATTTTAAATATTTAATTATATTACATTTAATTTCATAAATTAATTTCCTTTAATTTTTGTAATTATATTTTCTAGGTATGCCAAGCGCAAGAATTGTATATGGAGAGCAGCAGTTTCACAGTTGTTGGGAAATTTGTAAAGGGTGGGTGTTATTTGAAGATCCACCTCAACATAAAGCTCATACGCCGGTGATCGGAACTGCATCCTCAGTTGCATATATGGATGAAGATGGATCTCCTACCATTCAACAAACAAGGATAGAAAATCCGTCTTCGGGTGAAGGTTCCATACCTAGGGCTATGGGACGAAACAAGGCACGAAGGTTGAAGGAAAAGGGTAAGGCAAATGATCATTACGCCGCTCAACATGAAGTGGCGGCCTCATTGCGATTAATGGCGGAGCAAAATGCCCTTGAGGCGGAAGAAAGGAAGTGTAGGCATGAAGAATGGGCCAAACAAATACAAGAAGAGATGGATGATAAAAATATGGAAAGGAACACTTTGAATTACACTCCAATGAGTAAGGCCTATTTTGATTGGAAAAAAGAAAAAGAAATTATGACTCGGCGGCAATTGTTTACCTCTAACTATACTCCTACAATGGTGGATGATGAAGATGATGTTGATTATGGATATTAAATTTAAGTTAATGTTGTTTTTAAATTTAATTTGTAGTTTTTAAATATAAGTTGTAGTTTTTATATTTAAGTTGTTGTTGTTTTTAAATTTAAGTTGTAGTTTTTAAATTTAAATAATAAATTATGTTTGGCCCTATGGGCCTCGGTTGGAGACAGTTTTTTGTGACAGAGCTAAAACGAGCCCTATGGCCCTCGGTTGGAGATGGAGGCAAATATGACCCTGTACTGTTCATTAAAATATTAATATCTTAGAGGGTCAGAGGGCTAAAACGAACCCTCTGGCCAGCCCTCAATTGGAGATGGCCTCATTCTCTAGGGTTAAGGATTTTCTGAGGACTTGGTTTTTCTTGGAAGGTTTTGCATGACGGTTGCTAAATTGCCAAAACTAGGAGAAAGATTAGCATGAAACGAGGATGACAAAATGATAAGTGTTTCAAAATAATTATACATGACATGAGAGAGTTAAAAAAACATAACGATGAGTGACAGGTTTGTGTCTGACACCACTACTTTGGTGTCCCCATTTTATACAAGTCTCTCTTAAAAAATAAGGTGCCTCAAGTCGAGTTTTTCTACTATGCATTAATGTATATTGTTCAAGTTAAAAATATTTTAGATGAAATCATCATAGCTGACGGCCCAAATAATCCTACAATGCATATTGCATGTTGACAAATGAGTCTTCATAGTTTATTAAGGAGCAAATAATAAAATTATCATATTATGGGTTAGGGTTTAAAATTGTCAACAAAAAATTGAGTTCCAAAAAAACCACCCTATTTAATTGATTACTTTCATGTTAACATCAATATTAATTTTAGCAACAAAGATGTTCCCAGTTTTCATCTGCAAAGCATCCACAGAGGCATGTTACATGTATCAGAAATGTTTTATAGATTTAACCAAACAAAATTTAAAAGAAAGCAACAGCAATGTCACACCAAAATTATTTTTAAAAGTCCAAAGAACTAAAAGAAGAATTGAATATGGCATTTTCTGGCTAAAAACATTTTAGTATAGTGGTGCTATCTACATACTCATTTTTTACCTTTTACACACAACTCTCAATTTTCGGTTGTCGAATCGAATGAATTGAAGTAAATCAATGGACAAAAATTAACAAAAATGTGTAAAAAAAAAAAATTGTGAATAGCACTACTCTTTTAGCAATCACATTTCTCTTTCTTTTGGTTTTGACTAAACATCCATTTGAGAAACTGGCTGCTAGACTTTTCACATGACTGGGAAATACATACATTCATACAATCCAAGCACATATAACAAGAAACTCAGTTCCCAACGATAACATTGACATGTTTGTCTTTGAAAAAAAGAGGAGATTTTAGCTATCGTGTTGACTAGATCTCGTAACGAGAGAGATATACACAAGAAAATACAATCGATTACAAGACATAATTCTTTCCAATACATGATTAGAAGAATAGGTCATAAGTTCCTTATACATATACTAGTTTATTAACATACCTTCTCTTTCTGTATGCATATATTACAAATTACCAACAATATGTAGAGCTCTTAATTAGTAACTAACTAGAAAGTATGACCCACGTAATGTGACCTGCATGTTGTTGCAGAATTGAAAATTTTATGACATATTCTAGTTAAAACATATAAAAGATCATGTATGCAATGATTGTGGACCTAATAATCATGGACTCAACACCGAACACCTAAACGTCATCAAACCAAAGTAAACTTTCATTTAACTAAGTTCTGAGCACATTAGTTAAATCTGAAGTTAAAAAAAAGTAGTTCAATTTGACTAAAATTACACAGAGGAAGGGAGATAGAAAGAAGAAACAGTTGCAGAAAGGTGTACAGTGACACTGATCCTGCAAGTCAAATACGAAAAATGTTCAAAAGAATGTAAAAGCTCAAATTATCCCTAGAATCAGCAGATTAACAATGAAGAAACAAAATTCATATGTTTATATTGCTTGTCACTTCACAATTCAGCGTGGGAAAAAATGCAAGAAAAAATATTGTTAAATATCTGGTGAATAACAGTGAATATGCATACTATGGGAAAAAAAAACTATACAAACCCAAATCAACTAAGTTACAAAACAACTACATGTGCAAACGACACAAACGACTAATTAGACGCAAGCCAACTAACTTCGAATTTAACCAAATCATAAAAGCAATCACAATCAAACTAACCTCTTCTTCTCATATGAAGTAGAAGATGTCCCCTGTTTTGCCTCTGTGAACAACGCGCTTTTCACCCTCTACGCACAAAAAGAACACACTGAAAATGCTTAACAACATTACAAAAACTATACATACAAGATTATATATGTATTTGAACATAAAGTATAAAGATTTACTAATAGATTCAAGCTTAAATTTAACAAAATAAGTAATTATGAATTGAAAGCAAACTATATCATAGTTGTTAAAAAAAGCTTTTGACTAAATTTTACAAATAGAATGAAAACCTTGCTCTCTATCAACTAATCAATGTTTGAACTGTGAAAAAAAGAAAGATTTGAAAGCCTTCTTTACCAACTTAATGACGCATAAAATCATTAATTCCAAAATAAGCCAACTTTCAAAAACCCTAACACGATATCACATTGCCAAAAGCCTTAAACCCTTTACTGCAACAAACCTCAAAATGCCCAATAACTGTTCCATATGGCACACACCAATTTTTATCATGAGAAAAAAGCAACCCCAAACCCAAATTAAGCATTTCATAAATCCTATTTACCAAAGTGATTTTTTTTTTTTTTTGAAAGGGAAGCTCACTAGTGCTACATAGGCCTGAGTAGAGAGTGGTTCCAAAATTGCAAACAAAAGCCCCCAAAAGCACAAAAAAAAGTCTCCTGAAACTAAAAACAAAACAAAATTAAACACCCGCATACACAATCGGAGGCTACAAATCAAACACCCAAAATTACATATAGAAAATTTGAACAGAAAAGCCATTTGTAAATCCAAAACCACAAAAAAGAAATTCAAACAAAAGAAAACTGCCAGATAATATCGATATTGTTGTAATAACACTAGAAAATACTAACAAAGATATTAATATTTTAATTTCATACCACTTGATACCATGACTTACCTTTCTTTTTGTATTTTAACAACAACCCTCTGCAGCTCATGTAAACTAGTTTAGTGAGAATGCGCAGTGCAAAATATGCTCTCATCTATTTCAAGAAATCACAAAGTTTTAGCTTTACATTTAATATGAAAAACTTAAAATTAACCAAAGAAACCCTAACATGGCTACACATGAAGCATATATAAACCAAGGCTATGTCATTTTTCACTGAACAAAAAAGAAAGAAAAATATACAGCGGAAACAAATATTATAGGGTAAATTATATAGTAACCCCTAAGGTTTGAGGTCTATTACAACCTCATACAACAACTTTAAAACATTTCACTTTCATACATCACGTACCATTTTATTGCAAAATAATACATCCGTTAGATTTTCCGTCCATTAGTCTGTTAAATGCTGACGTGGCATTAGTGGACCCCTTTACACGTCAGCCCACTCCCTCCAAAACTTGCACACGTGGAACTTTATAGTCCACGTGGAGCCACGTGGGCTGACAACATGGCAAATTTAAAATTAAAAAGTTTCTTGAATCTCTAACCCACTATTCCCATCCCACTAACCAACGCAACCGCACTATCCTTGAGCACACCACCATTCCCAAACCCAGAATCGAGAAGGACGAAGTTCTGGTAACCCTAGCCCCTGTCGCGAAACCTTATTTCCATCACTTTCTACCCGTCGATTTCCTATCGGCGTCGTACCCACTACCTATAACAACCCTTCACCTGTGACTCTCAACCCACAATCCACAACCCAGAACCAACTCCTGATTGCAACAATAATAAAGTGCTTCGAAGTGAAGGATTCGAAGTCGAAGGCTGAAAATGACCTAGGAAAGGAGGGAGGATCCGTAAGATCCATTCCCAACATACGGTTAGTGCTTTTTGGTTTCTTTATTTTGTGTTGTTCGATAATGCTTGGACTGTTCGAAAATGGTTGGAGTGTTCGAAAATGTTGGGGATCTGAAATTGTGTGTACTTTGTAATTTTGGATCTATATTTCCTAATTTTAAATTGCTTTGTTCGAAAATGGTGGGGAACTAAAAATTGTTTGGTGTTGTCGGTTAATGGAGGACTTTTGTCCTTGTTTAATCATGTTGGAAAAAAGCTTGTGGGTTATATATGTTTGGCAGTGCTTTGTTTATACCTTTATCTGTGGTATGATGCTTTATTTATGCCTTTATTTGGGACACCACATTGTCATTTGTGGTGTGTCTTTATCTGTGAATTGTTTTGTGGTCCTGAGTCTTGAAGTTTAGGTTTCATCACTTTAAAATAGGATTTTTTTTAAGCAGAAATTAGGGTTTCACCAGTTTATAATAAGGTTTTTTATGCTGCAATTTCAGGGAACAATGAACTATTCACAATCAAAATGTATCACGGTGGACAACTCAGTGAAGACTTCTATGTTGGAGGGAAGATGGATTTCTTTGACTACTGTGACAAAGACTTCATGTCATTGCTCGAGGTTGGCAATATGGTTGAGGAATTGGGATATGGGAATGTCTTCATGAGTTACCAGTATAGGATCCCAGGAATGGAAATTCAAAATGGGTTGAAGCCTTTGATGACAGATTCAGATGTTATCAACATGTGCAAATTTGTGCCAAACCACACTTTGATTGATGTGTATATTGAGAAGATAACACCTGAAGAATGTGTCCCTCAAGAGATGAAGTTTATGAAGTCATTTGAATCGGTTGCTCAGAGTATGGTGGTTATTGAAGAACTTGATGGTGATGATGATGACCAGTGTAATTTGATAGAGGAAAGGCCAGTGCAAGTGAATAGAGGAAAGGGCAAACTAGCCATAGAATATCTAGTCAATAGCCTTGGTGGTGAATGTAATGTGCCTTCCCAATATGTGACTTAAGTTGTTGAAGAAGTGCCTGATGAAAAGGGTGATAGAGTAGTTGGTCATGAAGTAGTGGGTAAAGGAGTGCCTGATGAAAGGGTAGCTGATGAAGGGGTAGAGGATGAAGGAGTGGCCGATGAAGGGGTAGAGGATGAAGGAGTGGCTGATGTGGGTGATGAAGGAGCGGAAGAAGAAGATGAGAATGACAGTGACTTCATAGAAGAAGAATTTCCTGTTGATGAAGATTAGTTACAGTTTATGAAGTTTGTAGATGATCATGTGGATGCACAGAAGGACGCAGTGTTGGCTAGCATTAGGGAACAAAATAACCCACAATCTGGGGAGGGATCTCGGCAACAAAGGGAAGAATTTGAAGAAGAGATTGATGTAGATCTTGTTGGTGAGCCGGATTAAAATTCGGATGACCTTCACAATGTGTATGAAGATGAAGACGGTGGTCCAAGCAACAGTGAGCATTATCCTAAGTTCCATGCAGCCATGCCATTTCTGCCATTAATTACAAGCGGGATAAGCCAGAAGACTATGTGGATGTTTGTTATTCCAAGGTCATGTACTTGGAAATATATGGACACTTGATCCAGCCAATGAATGGGATGTCAATGTGGGAGGTCACTGAAAATCCACCTATCCAGCCTCCTCTATATACTAGACAACCTGGAAGACCCAAGAAGAAGAGAAACAAAGAGGCTGCAGAAATGGAGAAATAAGCTAATTCTACACAAAATGAGGCTACTAACACAAGTGGAGATATTCCATAGCCACAACAGCTCTCAAGGAAAGGCCAAAGGACCGTCAAATGTGGAATATGTAAAAAAGAGAGCCATAATACCAGGACTCATCACATGCATTTTCCTACAAGACAAGAGGTGACATATAACCCTGTACAAAGTTATATGATTTCTAAGTTGATTTAAGACTTTATTAATCCTGAAATCCTTTAATTTGTTTTAGGCATCAAGTTCTGCACATAGAGTATCTAGTAATCCAGGTGGTGTACCAAGGAAAATGGGAAGGAAACCCAAGGTAAGCACTGTTTCACTTGTTTTATTTAGTTAGGGTTTGTAAATGAATTTGTGGCCTATATTGTGATAACTTAGGGATTCTTTTGTATGCATTGGATGTTGATATTCTTTTGTGATAACTTGTGGCCTATATTGTTGTTGATTTGGATATTGTTGTATTGAACATTAGATGTAGGCATTAAGCATGGCTGGAGAAGGTAATTCAGAGGTTGAAACAGATGGAGGAGTGAAGAAGAGAAAGACAAGGCAACCAAGAAAGTGAAGTGTTGCCATACAAGAACAAACTGGATTTTTTTATGTTGGAATTTTTTGCTAGTGGCTAGAATTTTTTTGTGAATGTTGGCAGCAGCTAGAAACTGTTTTTTTGTTTTTTTTGCTTAGCTAGGAACTGTTATTTTGCTCCCAATTGGATTTGTGGCTTATTAGGAACTGTTATTTTGCTACTGACTGGATATCCTTTTGGGAACATGCTAGGTTGTTAGGGTTTTTTTTATGGTTACATCCAGTTGAACTCCTAGATGTTAGCTTTGGTTGCCAATCAGGGCCCGCCCTCAGGGTAGCCCAAGTAGGCGCCCGCCTAGGGCCCCCACTTCGGAACCAAATTTTTTTTATATCCTGTAATTAACATATAAATATAAAATACAGTAAGAAATATCATAATTCATTTGTTAGTGCAGTGGAAATGTTGGCTTCATTTTTCTTTTCGAAACAAGAAGCTGCCTTTCAGTCACTAGATTTTTCTTAATTTTTCTTGTTTTTCAAATTTACTGCCAATCCATCTGTCCAAATGCATATAAAGTTATAAAACTCAAGTCTCTTTGCAATCTTTTTTCTTTCAACTTCTCGTTCACTCCATTTCTATCGAATGTTTAAACCAACTTCCCATTCTCCCATTCTCTCCATTTTAATATTCAATTCGTTACTGTGATGTTGATTTTAGAAGAAAAAAAACACAAGAGAAACAATTGGCGTTGAATTTATTATACTCGTCAATCAAGTTTTATTGTTATTTACTCTCTTGTTCATCAAGTTTTATTGTTCCTCACTCTCAATCTTAAACTCTTGATTGCAAATATTTAGTACATTTGTGTCTAAAAATGTGAATCATGTAATGTTTAAATAATGTTTGTATATTTATCTTCTTTTGATATTAATTTTTAATGATATTTGATGTGAAAATATAACTTTTTATGTATTTAGCGAATTCTTTTTTATACAAATCAATATACAAAGAACCGGAGATCAGAGAATTTTAGGGCCCCACTTCAAAGACTCGCCTAAGGCCCCCAAATTCTCAGGGCCGGCCCTGTTGCCAATATATGGAACATGCTTGTTATTTGGTTACCAAGAAAGTGAAATATATTGCTACTTTAGTTGCCTATTTGGATATTGGAATACATTTTTACCTATTCATTGATTACTAGGTTCAATTATGTGGGAATATGCATTTCTGCATTTTGGATTGCATCTGATGCAATTGTTCATAATTTAGCCACCAAAACCCATAAAGAAATAGGAATTAAAAAAAGAAATTTTGGAGGGAAAATTTTGAAATTTCAAATTTTGGCCACGGAGGCACTTTTTGCTAAGTTGGCATGACGTGGCAGCTGGATATCCATGTGTGCAAGTTTTGGAGGGAGTGAGCTGACGTGTAACAGGGTCCACTACTGCCACATCAACATTTAACAGACCAATGGATAGAAAATCTAACAGAGGTATTATTTTGAAATAAAATGGTACGTGAGGTATGAAAGTGAAATGTTTTAAAGTTGTTGTATGAGGTTGTAATAGACCTCAAACCTGAGGGATTACTATGTAATTTACCCAATATTATAAATCACATACAGTAATAACAAATATTTCGACTTGTTTTATTAGTTTGAAGCACACTATTTATAAAGATTGATAAAGCTCTATGAATCATAAAGATTGACATTTTTTTCCAAACCATGGTTGGTTTGAAACCCCACATCTAAACAGATTGTGAATTTTTGTGAACGGAGGCAGTAGATCCAATGGAGGCAAACCTCTTGCTTTCAATGCAGCTGCCAAAGCTAGGTTATCTTCAACCCTCAGATCTCCCCTGAACTAAACCACATTGCAAGCACCAGCTGACATCTCCAAAATTATAGTTTTTTCACCAACCAGCAAAGCCCGGCACCAATTTTTTCCTATCTTAAACATATGTTATATACCATATGGAGATATATTATCCTTCTCTTCTCTCTTTCTCTCTCTATCTCTCTCTCTCTTTAGGAGCACATCAGTACATCACCACGTATAACCTGAACTAACTCAATGCTTGCTTTGAGTAAATCCAAAATCTCACTTGCATACAAAGTACAACAATCCAACAAAGAAGATCGTAAGAAAATCGTAAAACTCACCTAACTCAATACTTAGTTTGAGTAAATCCAAAATCTCACTTGCATACAAAGTACAACCATCCAAAAACAAAAAAGCTTCTTCTGACCATATATATATACACACACACACACACACACAAAATAAGGACACGAATGTTAAGCACGGCGTTCGGCCACATGATACTTATTTTGTGTGTGTATATACCCACATGACATTCAAGGTTTCCATTCCATCCATCATATAAATCAGTTTTCAACATGATACTTCTATCCACATCATGTAACATATCAAATAACCAATGAAGCACAATATTATTCTCAAGCCAAATTGATCAACTAAAATAATAATAATAATAATAATCATCTCCAACGTCATTCCACAATCCCGTCAATTAATCAATTCATGAATCAAAGATGCATGATTTTAACATTTAACTACGTTAATCAATCAATGAGATAACATATCATTTCATGAATTTAATTAAGGAACTCTATATAATTCCCTACTTGGATTATGAGTAATAACATGGTAAATCTAATTTATATTCACAAGGTCTATTGTGGGTAATTCTCATTCACTCGAATCTAGGGTTCTAGACTAACCTTATGGAAATGAGCAAGAACAAGGATTCCAGACCACTCAACGAAACCAAAATATCAAGCGGTTTCTCATAATCTACCATGACCTGTCACATGTATAATCAGTGCCTACATCATAGGAATGGTGCACTGGGCAAATTAGAACTCAGATAAGCTGCAAAGCTCGGGTGAGTGATAATAATACAAGTATGTGATATTCAATAAAAAGAAAGGCCATCGATCACAGTTTATAAATCTCAAATATAAGTTTATATTTATGAAATCATAGTCAAGTCACTAAAAACTCCGAATGAGTCACCCAAACATCCAACGACTTTTCTAATTCAAACCACAAAGATTCTCAAAAACTGTCGTTCATAAACCAAGCCTACATAAGTAACCAAATAGGAAGTGGCCCTCCATAGCGGATTAACCAAGCAGAGCCATCCCTGAGTAACCATGTAGGTAGTGACCTCCTATCGTAGATTAACCAAGCAGAGTCACTCCTACGAATCTGTTAGGCAGTGATCACCCATCACGGATTAACCAAGCATGATCACCCCTAAGTATGTATGGCCATAAGGATTGCCCATCGTGGATTAACCAAGCAGGACCATGGTCCCCTATCACGGATTAACCAAGCATGATCACCTCTAAGTATGTATGGCCATAAGGATCGCCCATCGCGGATTAACCAAGCATGACCATGGTCCCCTATCGCGGATTAACCAAGTAGGACCACTAGTGACCCCCTGTCGCGGAATTAACCAAGCAAGGTCATAGGCAGTGATCACTCATCGCGGATTAACCAGGCATGATCACTCATAAGTATATATGGCCATAAGGATCACCCATCGCAGATTAACCAAGCGCGATCCATAAATAGTATGGTCCCCTATCACGGATTAACCAAGCAGGACCATCCATGTACCACTGCAACATGGTGCAGACTCGGTGTCACCTAACCCCGTCACACTAGGGTAACAATCCCTTACTAGCCTTCAGGTTTAACAAACTTTTCAATATGCACTTCAATCACTTTTTTCACAAATATTTCCAATCCATGAATCAAACTACATTTAATAAAAATAGATCAATGGCCAATTATAAAAATATATTTTAATAGAAAACACATTTATAAACCAAGTCATATCCACAAAGGATAGTAATATAAGAAAACAGTGTAATAACCATATCACATATATTAAAGTCACTTACCGAGACAAGTCCGCAAAGCCGCACTGAGTCTTTAGTAATACTAATTTTACAAATTCAAATGGTTCAAGACATGTTGACCAAAAGTCAACTCTCAGTCAACAACGGGGTCCAAACCCTAGCAATTTAATCCTAATATCCACACATCATATTTCGGACCTGTAACTTCCTAAGGTCCACATTATACTCATAGAACAACATACTAAAATCTCATCACAATCTGACGGTCGGATCTCCGCCAATCTCAAATTCAAGTGGCGGTCAACAATTAGTTTTACAAACTTAAAAATCCAATTCGGGAACATCTGTATGTCGGATTCCCAATCCGCTAGTTCCTACTATCCTCAAATATTATTTACTATTGCACATTTAGTTTGGTACCAATCCAACGGTCGGATCGTCAATTCATATAATAACCTTGTGTCAGTCAACTAAGTGGTCAACTACGAAACTATACTAAAACATCAAAATTCCACTAGACGGATGTCAAATATAGAATTGGGGCATCAAAATTAGCCTAGGATGGTCAGGTGGAGTCTCGGCCCACGCGCCGCCGCATGCGACAGACGGCTGCCCCGACTCGTCAGAAAATTCAACTATTTCTAAAATTTACCAAATTTCACAAAAATGTAGATCTCGATAAGTGGAGAAAGTTTCATACCTGTGACTAAGCCCAATTTGGCCCGAAAAAGCTTCAATTTCCCTCGAACCCGTCGGAAACCTTAAAAAGGGTGTGCTTCAATCCGTCACTTCCAGTGCTCCATCGCCCCCAAACCTGCTTGTGTTTTGTTCCTAAGGTTGAGGGAATCCTTTTGGTGGTAGTGGTTGATGGAGTTACCTTTGGATTTGATGGATCACCGGTTCGAAACCCGTCGCACCCACCGGTGCATTTCTCCACAATCCCGAACCCAATCTCCTCGGATTTGGTGTGGAGATGGTAGAGAAAGGGTCAAGATGATGATTGGGAGTGGTAGATCGGCCCAATTTGTCGAAAAAATGATGAATTTCACCGGAGAAACTAATGGGTCACAATTAGGTCGCGGGTCAAGGGGAACCGATTCGGTTCCCCTCATTCTCCTCATTTCTCCTTTCCCTTTCTTTCCCTCTTTCTCATTGGCCGCTCCTTCCTCTCCCCTCTCCTAATTGGCCCCTCTGTTTCCCCCTATCTCTCATTTTCATCTCAGCCGTCATTTTCTCTCTTTTCTCTTTTTTTCCTTTCATCCCAGTCACACAAGTGGCACATCTCATGGCTCTAGAAAATCTGGAGAATTCTAAATGAGGGTACAAAAATGGTCTTAACTTTAAACGTTAATAACTCTTTTGTTATAGATCCAATTCACGAACAGTTTGTGCCTATGCGTTCATGTGATCGAGCTCTATTCAAAAATATAAATTGTGACCTTGAAAGGTCTACGGATTTTAGATAATTAATTTCCAAACTTCAAACTTCGTAACTAGTTTAATTAAAATCTAAATTCAAATAAATTAATATAAATTCTCGAAAAATAATATAAAATCTCAATAATGCAAATACGTAGATTATAACAGTGAAATTCAGGAACGGGATTTCACATCCAAGTAATAGATCAAATATATAACTATTACTATACTGCACTACCATTTCAAATTATCATGCCAAGAGAAGGAAAAGGAACATTGTGAGGTGAAAAATATAAATGAGAGCAAAGTAGAATTAACCATTTGATGTTCCTATTAATTATGTCTAAAAGAATGTCAATGTCCAGTGCATTCTTTCTAATAATTGACACAAAAGAAATAAATATACAGCCATGTTCACGTAATTCGAAGAGGAACAACCATATACCTGAGTTTTTTCAAATGATTGGTCACTCTTTCCCCAAATCTCCTGAACATAAAATTCTCATGCGCTCATTTTTTTCCATGTTCTGCCTTGCTCCCATTCGGATCCTTCTCTTTCTTCTAGTTGGAGACTCTAATTCAAGTAAAATAAAACATTCAAACAACTCATCTCTCACTTGATTGATTGGTACCAAATGAAGGCCATTAATACTTATTTGTAATTTAATTAACAAAAAAAATTAAAAATGCTTTCATGAATTTACAAATCGGTGAGCAGCAGTATGTAATTAATTAGTATTCTTGACAAATATATATCAGCTGCTTATCCAAGATATAATTCAATGTCGAATCGAAATCAATATTCATATGAACTAATTTAAACAATAAAATTAAAATAACGAACTAAATCATTTACCCAAGATATAAATTAACATCACCAACTCGCCTAAATTAAAAACTTACATTGGTGAAATATACAACCTAAAGACAAAGTATTCCCTGCAATTAATTCAAATGACATTGACAAAAAATTCCCAAAAAATCAATATTCTTACAGCCACTACTATCATATTTTATAAACACACAAAACTCATCAAACAAAAAGAAGGGTTAAGAAAAATACTCACTAATCTGATTTCTCCAGAGCACCCGAGTAGCAGCAAATGGCTCCACACCGCGTGCTTCATGGCTTGAAGCAGGGCCGGCCCAGGCCCAGTGCAAGCAGGGCGACCGTCCGGGGCCCAAAAATATTGGGGGCACCAAAATTATTATGGTGGTATATTTATATATGTTTTCATAAGAATATAAATTTATAAAATTTGGTTCAATGACATAGAAATTGAAGTAGAAGTGGTGGTTTGGTCATTTGAAAATAATAAGAGATCTTGGGTTCAAAACACCACATGTGCTTATTTACTTTCTAATTTTTACAAATTTCTTTTCATGAGAGTATAAATTTATAAAATTTGGTTAAAGGATCAAGAAGTTTAATTAGAAGCAATGTTTTTTGTTGTTTAAAATTAACAAGAGGTCCTAAGTTCGAAACGTTATGTGCATGTTTATTTTTTTCAATTTTTACAAATTTTTGTTTGGTTATTAATTTATTTTTAGTTACTAGCTAGTAGCTATGTGGATTGTTATTTTTAAATATTCGTTTCAATTCAAGTCTAATTTTCAACAATGAGTAATACGTAGACCAAATTTTTAGCGCAAATTTGTAAATTATATGACGTGTTATCAAAATATTTAATTTAATACCCATTCATTACTAATACATATCAATTAAAGACTCGAAACATTATTATTTTTTTAGTCCCATATTGACAAGGTTAGTAAATAAGAAAAAACACATCATGATTTATACAAAAACACTTTCAAAGTTCAAATGGAAAACAAAACTCATCATCTATCTACTTATAAGCCCAGAGTTGTTTGGTTTTCTTCTCTCAATACAAAATAAATTAGTATTTTTGTGTTTCTAAATTATTGAGTTTGAAGTGTTTTTCTAAGTATAATTTTATCAATGTCTTACGTGTGAAAATAAATAATTTTCTCATATGAAGTTAGGGCACTTTTTTTGGCATCGCCCCGGGCCTCAAAAATCTCTGGACCGACCCTGGCTTGAAGTAGCAACCCTTGAACCCTTTTCAATTCAACAGAAATTACAGCAACAAAAACCTACAAAAAAAGCTGTATAAGGCAATTAATAAAAAAAAATATATATATATATATAAAGAGAATCACCAAATCCAATTTTCAATCACTTAAAATTAGATCGAGAGAAAGTATATTGTCAAGATAAGACTCACCAGGAAACATTTTCTTCGAATTAAACTGAAATTTTGAAGAAGGTGAGAATCGTGACAGAGAATGAGAGAGAGAAAAGCAAAAGGAAAAGAAAAACAGAAAAGAAGTGGAAGCAGGAGCTCCAATGATGATCGAAATTCGGTCCCGAATTGAAAAAAAAAAATGTGAGAGAGAGAGCGAGAGACGAACCTGATTCGCTTGCGGAAGCTAGGGTTCCAGGCTTGAGGGAGAGCTCGAGAAATCTATGGAAGCAAATGGAAGAGCTCTGCTTTTCCACCTTTCTTCCTTTCCTAGATGACCAACACGCGTAAATTCAGCCTCCTTCCCTTGCCACCACGCGTCTAGCATGGGCAAAATCGGCAATTTACTACACGATCTAAAAGAATGCTAAAAATTGTGAAGAAAATAAGGGGCAAATCCGTCCAGGTGGACATCCCTTTCCTTTTCTAGTCATCTAACTCACTTTCAAGTTTGTTGGGCACATGTTTCGCCCTTCTCATCTGGCCTTGGCTTTAGGAGGTTTTTTGGAATGTGCTTGGTAGGACCCCCTTCAATTAAGAGATGTAGGGGATCCCATTAAACCTGTGAAACATTCCACGTTCTCGCTTAAGTTGGCAAGCGCAAGCCCAAACAAAGCAAACCTCCTTTTTTCATTTCGGCTGATTCAACCGAGATTGGGTTGCCTTTCCTTTGCTACACTATAGATCAACAGTAACCCAAAACTGGGTTTTAGAATATATAATTTCATGCAGAAGACTCATTCTTGGTGTGTTTGAGAAAACTACGTAACGCAAACTAGGAATTTGGAGAGGTCAGAGCTCTAAGAATCGCACAAGGGATTTAGCAAATACTAATTTAGAATAAATCTGTTTCTCGATTGACTTGATTTGTCTGACATGAAAAACAAGCACAATAAATAAAAAAATAAAAAGTTAGAATAAATCTGGTTTTATTGCATTGTCTTGTATGAACATCTTAATTAATGGAATTGGAAAGTAACCGATGTGAAAATTCTATGGCGATAGCCGATAAGGAGTTTATAATCCGAAATTTTTTCAACAAACGGTATTATTTATACCAACAAAAAAAAAGGTAGGCTTAGCTTTAAAATGAGCTAGTAATAATGTGATTCAAGTTTATATTTGACGACAATCAAACATAAGACCTCTTATTTACAGGTAAAGAGGAATACCACTAGTACTAAGTGACATAATCTGAAATTTTTAAACGATAAAAATTTAAGTCAATCGTTTTTTTTTTTTTTTGGACAAACGATATTGTCTACATTAAGAGGGTGGGGGAATGAGCTAGCCTCACAATGGGCTAACAATAATGTGGTTCAAATTCGCTTTTGACGAGAATCAAACCTAAAACCTCTTACTTACAAGTGAAAAAGAATATTATCAGACTGTAATACTAAATGAAAAGTCAATTGTATTTTTAATTTAGAATGTTAACATGACCACCTACAAGATGAGGGAGGACATGAAAAAGGCTTCTCTTTTATTTTTGTTTACCCCTTTTTAAGAGAAAATAAGGGGAAATGGTTGGTACCTATTGTGTTTTCACAAAGGGGTTTTATTTATTTATTTTTACTATAGTGATTTCTGCAATCCTATTTTTTCCCTAAGCACTCCATTATTCTGTTAGGAACTTTCTTGGATACTTTGGATATTTTAGATCTTTGTTATAATTTTTTTTATTGAATATTAATAGATAGAGACACTGAGGCGAGGAGGCAGAAGGGAAGGATGGTAAAATTCATTAAAAGACAACATCCATCTCGGTCGTTTATTCTTCATCTAATAGCTGTTTTGAAAGCAGAACAGATTAAACAAAACAAACAAAAAATCAACGAAAGCCATACGTCGCAAAATTAAACAAAAAAAATTCTCTCTCTCAGCATCCTTGCTTCACTCTTTTGTAACCCTTCATTTATCCGATGCATACCTCAATTATCTCTAACACAAATGAAAATCAACCAAAAACAAAAAGCAAAGTGTATATAGTAGGCGATGAGGATAATGGCAAAGCATGCGATGACAACAAACATGCAGTGAGGGGTTTTTATTTTTCCATAGATGACCATAACCACGTCGTATGCATGATACTGAAATATGTTGCTTTTTTTTGGTCAACAGATATCATGTATTTTTCATAGTCTACGAGATGTCATGTCTATTTGCTTCATAATTTGTATAGGGAATCTGTTGACCCTAGAAACTACAAAGCCTACGTGGCGCGCAGGCCGAGTACTTAATAAGCTAACTACGTCATTCGGTTGTGTGCGGGGCGTGCCAACTCGTCGGCTGAGCTCGGCCGATGAGTAAAATTTGTTGATGTTGCGTTGGGTGCGCTGCTGACTTCTTGATCTTGCGATTGTGGCCGAGGAAGGAACACGTCTCGGCCTTCGGGTTCTAGAGCCTGAAGACAAGGCTGCTAACTTAGCGAAGTTCAATATCAAATTCGGCTTTCAATGTGCCGAATGTAGTAACTCGTAACACCTCACTTTGCCGAGAAGGCTGATGAGATGACCTCGACCAACAAGGATTCGGAAATCCTTCTCGACCGAGACTTGGATAGATAACCAACCGTCCTCGCCGTAGTGCTGTTGATGCCAACGGAAGATGCTGCGAGACCGGCTGATTCTACGGTGACAGAGCTATCTATGCCGACTTAAGATATCACCGGTTGCTTTCACAGTGCTGTTGATGCCAACGGAAGATGTGTCAGCGAAAAAGGAAAATAAAAATCTCAAAGTTGTTGAGAGAGTTTGCGCAGGGCAGTTGTGTGTTGAATTGGAGGTCCCTTCTGCTTTCTACGCGTCTCGTATTTATAGGACTATCATCTCGATGTCCGTCGTGTTGTAAAACTGCTGTCAATACCAATGTTTCCTCCTGCATAACAATTTCATGCAAAACAAAAGATTGCTATGCCTTATCACTTACTAGCACGACACCACCACGTGCTAATTAATAGCATGTACCAATTATTAGCATATATCTTTATGCTGATAAGCATCTTTAATTTGAAATATGACACATCTTGCATGCACGGCTAACCAACTCCAAGCACACGTGGAGTTGACTCTCTGTTGATTACGCATCTTGGCATCCCATTTAAATTCATGCGTTAATCTTCTCTGCCAATCAATATCCGTTTGCCAACCAATGCCGCAATATATTAAGACTCTTGATAAAATGCTTTGATGCTCCAATCCACCACGCGTCCAAACTCTCAGAGTCCCAAATCAAATTGAACTGCATTACTTGCTTTAGAAATATAATTTGCATCTTCTTATCCCGTATAAGAAACTATCAATACAATTTTTTTAAACAATAAATATTATGATAAAAACCATAATATTATCCTTTAACAATAAGAATTATCTCCACTTTTCCATCCGACGGTTGAGAACTACGCTTACTCAACGGCCTTGATTACATGGGCCGATGGTGTAAATTTGGGTCCAAACAGAATCATATAGATTTTTTCAAACAAGGAGCTTGAGTAAGGTTTCAAATGTTCCTAAATGATAACATTATCCATCAAAATCTTATAAATTTTGAGGGGGAATCGTGTGTTTTTTCAAAACTAGATCCATCCTGAGGTTTCCTTTCTTTCACCCTATTGAGATGTTGGAGTAATGCTGAATGTGGACGAAATACGCAACTTTGCCTAAAGCTTAGTTGAAAGGATAGTGATATTCATACATCTATTTTTACCTCCACATACTCTTGTTAGTTTTTTGCCATTAGTCTTCTTCAATTCATTCAATTGATGGCCGAAATTGAGAGGGGTGTGTGAGAAGTAAAAATGGACGTGTGAATAGCACTACCTAGTTGAAAAAGGTTAGAATGAATAAAACTTTCTTACAAGGATGCTAGAGGGGAAATAGTGAGTGCGTGTTCTGTAACTGAAAACATTGCATATTGTGATGTTTTCTTTTCTAGTCAAGGGAGACTCGGTACAAAGTTGTCACAACTGTGAGCAGTTATACACCATTGTACATCGGCCCATGTATCACTGGCAGAGAAGTTATATACATAGTTGACATGGTGTGAGAGAGGCTATTCACTCCACATCCCAGTCATTTCAACACCAAGTTGTGCTCTAATTAAAACCTTAGTTAGATTGGAGCTTCTCTAGCCATGATAACAATCTTTATCCCATCCAATTCATGCGTCAGTCTTCGCAATGAAATCTAGCAAGTGAATGAGACACCACATTACATGTTCTTGGTACATCCAATTCAAAAACTACATGACAGAACTCAAAAAAGTTATTACCCCATCTCATTTGGAAAACTACTCTAATGAATTCGGCCATTACATGTTTGAAAATACTTTAGATTATGCTACATCGATATACATAAGGCCCCAAAAATCATGTTAGGAGCCAGGCAGTTTATATGTAAGATATCTTTATCTCAAATTGCATAAACTTTCTTACTCTTAAACTCGGTGTTCAGAAGCTCCGAATCCGATATCACTGAGAAAGAACAAGAGTGTGAGTGGATGCTCAGCGATGATCTCCGAATGCAGCAACGATATTTAGATGCTTCAACGCGCTGCACAACCATCCAATAACATATTGTTCCTAGTGTCATTCCCATGATCACTGTCCCTATAGCTGTCACTCCAACAGCCAGCCATTTTTCTTCTTTTCCAACAATTACATATGATAGTGCAAGAAATGCAACTGAAACCATCACACAAGCCATCCACATTAGCTTGTTTATGACTGTCATTAGCCTCTCTTTTGCCTCCCTCTCTACGACAACAATAGAAGTTTGAACCACCACAACAGCCAACGATATGAAGAGAGCAAATGAGTCAAAGATGAAGAAGACTATGAACTCGGTTTTGGGGGCAATGTTTGCTTCTCCGGGAGAGAATCCATCAGGAAGAGGTTTTTTAGGGTCAGGGTATTGGCCCGGGACGCTGAAGATTGCAGCAAAGGCAACAGTGGCAGTGAGTACAGCCACAACTGTGGTGGAGTTTATTGCGTTGTTAAGCCCTTCCAAATGCATTTTGCCGAGCCGCTTTACCATTCCATGCACTTTCTTTCTTGTTTGTCTCGTTTGCTTAAGCTGATCATGCACCTCATGTTTTATTTCACTTACAGTTTGTTTGAGTTCTCGATTTGGGTTCAAATTCGGCAGCTTCAAGGATTTGGCACTTTGAATCCCATGCTCTGCTAGAATGGTGGCAATCTTTGAGTGCCCAGATTTCTCAGCAGTGTCAAAAACAGATTCTCCAGATCTGTTAATGATGGTTTTCGCCACTCCCTTATAACTTAACAGCGTTCGAACAATCTGTAAAAGTCCAACTCAGGGGCTTAAATATATGATTGATTCAAATAAACATTTTAATACCACGTTCCAAAGCCTAATTGAATAACATATTCATGATAATTCAACTTTAAGTGATGATCGAAAACTCAGTAACACGCATTCTCTTAAAGAAGTTCGATTTTCATTTGCATATTATAAATCAAATTAACAACTTTCATTACCTGAGCTCGACCCTTCCTGGTTGCCACGTGCAAGGCAGTGTTTCCCTTGTTATCTACCTCGTTTATCAACGAAGGATTTGCCTTCGCTAGCTCATCCACCAATTCGACATTCTGTCCCTTGACTGCCATATGGAGAGCTGTCTGGCCCTTACTATCTTTTCTTATTGCAGATCCGGTATCTTTGCTCAAGAGGGCCTGGACCACCTCCAAATGCCCCTTCCTTGCTGCAGAATGCAAGGCAGTTTTCCCATTGCTTCTTGCTATGGACATCAAGCTGCAACCAGTCTCCAAAAGAAAACTTACTACTTCAGTGTGTCCCTGTGCTGCAGCGATGTGCAATGCCGTGGTGTTTGCGCGATCAACGGTCATTGAAAGTTCTGGAATCGACTCCATGAGGATCTTCAGTACCTCTGAAACATTAAAAGAACAATTTAAGATGATCCGCTTGATAAGTTACATGTTATCGATTTCAATCATGGTTTACAAAACTTTCCTAGTCTCCAACAAAATTCAAAAATCAAATGAGGTACGAACTGTATACGCAAGAAACCAGATTTTCTTTTGTGATTACAGCATGCAGTCTAAGCTTATGCATAGCAATTCACAAGGAACAAGTACAGATTAGGGTTAACAAAAATTCGAAACATCGATAGAGACTTACCTAAGTGCCCTTGCTTGGAAGCAATGTGAAATGCATCACAGCCGTTCCCAGCTTTGATACTAACTGCACCAACATCATAGTACTTCATCATTTCCTTAACCAAACCAACATATCCACAACCAGCCGCCAGATACAAGGCGGTTTCACCTGCATAATTCTGTTCCGACAACAGTTCATTCAACTCCTCCTCCCCACAATTAGACATGATTTCTACAACCAGTCCCAAATCTCCTGCTCTAGCTGCCAAATGCAAGGGACCGTTGTCGTGTTTTCCTGTCAACTGCTTAGTCATCTTCTTCCCAGAAAAGCTTTGCTGCCTCACCGGAGCTTCCGTTGTATTCAATTCCATTTCTGTATGTCTAACATTTGAAGCTTTTTTTCTCTTTTCACCATGGAAGACAAGTCAACCTAGAAGATCAAATTTCCATGAGTTTGCACGTGAGAAATCTGTAAATTTGGTTCCTTGATAACCACAACACACACCCAGACATCTTCCTCCTGCACCCAAAATAATTCAAATAAATTAAACCCCAATTCTCAAACTCTCTCTCTCTCTCTAACTTTCTATACATATTTCTTTGCATGATCCAAACATCAATACAAGAGGGCAAAAAACGAGAACGAAAGTTAAAATGAAGCAAAGTTGAAACTGTATCTGCAGTGGGAAATCAAATATATATAATGCCTAATTACATATCTATCTAGCCATCCAATAAAAGTTAAAAACTACAGTTAGGCACTAAGTATATACCAAAAAGGTCACTCATTTAATACTAAATTAAATTTTAACAAATTGAACTTTATGAAACAAAAGCATGGACTTACTAGTTTTGTGCAGTTGGGGTGTTGTTAGAACTCAGAGCAGAACTTCTTACTACTTTGAAGGACCCAGAAAGTATGAAAGTTTCAAGTGCGAATAGTGAGAGCCCAACAATTGGAGGGTTGAGCGAGTGGAGCTCCACTTAAATCCAACTCTTTATGAAAAGGTGACGTTGACAGATTCACCAGACGAAGAAATTCTTTTTGTGAGCGGAATACGGCTGTACGGTACACTAAATATTATAATACAAGTGATTGAAAATTTTCTTTTTCAAGTATTTAACCACTTGTATTATAATACCTGATATATCGGACTGTGTTCTCAACATACTGAAAATCTCTTTGCCGAGGGATGAAAGAAGAAGAAGTAGAAGAAAGAGAGGGGGTTTTGTGTGTAGCCAAAGGAGAAGTCGGCTTCATTGCAAAGCAGGTGGCCTTCATTTTTAACCCTCTCATTTCCACTTAGATTGTTACTGGTTTTGGAAAGTGACCAATCGTGTTTTTGGTATCAAGGTATGGAAATTTAACCATCCATGACCTCTAAGTCTATGGCTAGAGTAAGGACTGGTTTGGTATTGCTGTGCTTTGAAAAAAAACTGCTGTGAGAATAAGCGGCTGTGCTGTGAGAATAAGCGGCTGTGAAATAAATCAGCAGAGAATTTGGTAAATTTTTTTGTAAAAGCGCTTTTGGAAAGAAAAGCAGTCTGATAGTGGGTCTTTTCATTAAAGGAGCACTGTAGCTCCGTGTGCTTTGAAAAAAAGCCAGTTTTCCAAAGCTGCAAATAGCTGCTTCAGCTTTTCCTTTGATTTCAGTTTATTCTCACAGCAGCTTCCAAAATAAGCCATTTTTTTTTAGTTTACCAAATACCTAAAACCCTCACAGCTTTTTTTCATGGGTGCTTTTTTTTTAAGCACCTCACTCCCAAACCGCCCCTAACTCTGATGCGCAACGTTTCATAATTTGTTTCTTTTCTAATTATGAGTTAGCGAAGAAGTCGATGTTTTGTTATAAAATCAATTGGCATTATAAAGTAGTTTTACATCTTCAATGCCAAGACTCAAACTTTAAACCTATATTCTTATATTTGGGTCTCAAAAGATGTGGATTTATGTATTTTCGTTTTATTCTCCAATGCAAAGACTCGACTATTAAAACTCAAAATGAGTCTTAAGATTTGAGTTTTTACATTGGAGGAGAAAACATTAGACTCATAACTTTGTATTTGAGTTTTTAACAGTTTATGTGCAGTGAAGATGGTTGGACTCAAAACTCAAATCTCATTTTTGTTGGTTGAAACATTTTTTCCTAGTTGGCATGGGCTCCACCTTTGACTCAAATTTCATATTGAAATTCAAATTTGAGTCTCAGTTAAATATGAGTTTTAAGTCTTATGTGCATTTGAGATATTTTGCCTTATATTTAAATTCAAGTATAAGATTTGAGCATGGATTTATATATCGATATTATCGGCGAAATATCGCCGATAATATCGATTTTTCAGGTAATGGATATTTAAACTGGTTTCCGTGTAGTTTTCGTCCAAATATCGCGATATTATCGATATTATCGATAATATCGCGATATTTTGGAAATATCGAGAAATTTCGTTGAACGGTGCAATCGGATTTCGATATCGGACGCCGGAGATGGTGTGCCTGTTCCCGAGCCCATTTCGTCCCAAAAACCTTGCAAAAACACGAATTTTAACTTAAATTTCACATATATACTCCAAATTTCACGCATGCATCAACGATTCAACATATGTGATATCGGTTTAGGGCTTAGGGTTTCAATGGAATCTCACCTGAAATATCGATGACTGGGCCAACTCCTTGCTCAGCGGCGCACCACCAGAGACGACTGAGGGAGAAGAAGAAGGATGGAGAGACTGAGGGAGAAGGATGGACGGAGAGACTGAGGGAGAAGGATCGAGATCGAGGCTGAGGGAGAAGGATAGACGGACGGAGAGACTGAGGGAGAGAAGGATCGAGATCGAGGCTGAGGGAGAAGGATGGACGGACGACGGAGAGACTGAGGGAGATAAGGAGAGACTGCGTGTGTGGTGTGTGCGTGTTTTGCAGAGAAGAAGAGACTGAGGGAGAGAAGCAGAGAGAGGGAGAGCCTGGGAAAGTGGAGAGAAAGAGAGGACTGAGAGAGAAGATAGATGTGAAGGATGGGGAATCGGGATGGAGGGGAGGTCACACCACACACGTGGTGCTGAAATGGGGAAGCATGCTGCACCTTTTCAAAGTTTCAATTTCAACCACCCACCCAACCATGATTTTTACTTTTAATTTTAAAAAGTTAAATATAACCATTCAAAATATCTTAAGTTATATGACTTAATGTATTTTTAAATTTTAGATTGGTTGGATATTCTTTTTACATTTTATCATTCGATTTATTTGTGGGCTAACGAGGGAAACCAAACTAGCACATATGAACAATAATTAGTAATTTATTTAGAGTTTTAATACTCACATCCTTATTAAACTCCTAATTAATTTTCAATTCAAACATTTCAAATATATAAAAAATAAAATAAGAATAAGTTTGTACCCATTAATTTTTATAAAAAAAAATTGATATGTACCCATTATAAGAATAAGTCACTCATGTATCTTACCATGCAATATATAAAGTGTAAAATATTGTACTAATTCATTATATATAAATGATTATGGTGTGTTTAAACTTCTTTCATTAATTACTACATATATAAATGATTAATTACTACATATTTTCTACACTCACAATGTTTGTCAGCTCGCTATATAATCAACTTGATAATGTTAAATCCATCATGCAATGCATTTCCTTCCAATTTTTTGTGATAAACTAATAGATAATTGACTAAATAAACATCCTGCAAAGTTTCAATAAAAATTTCCAAGTTTTTCTTACAATTTCCGTGGTTTCCATGTAATTTTTATCGATATCGATATTTTATCGATATTTCCGTCGATATTTCCGTGTTTTCGGACTACCGATATTTCCGATATTACCGATATTTAATACCTTGGATTTGAGTAATTGCATGAAAAACACTTTTATAAGCCCATGCTGATATTTTTGGCTTTTGGGATTTTAGCTTTCTGGGAAGACGTTGAAGCCAAAACCAACTTCAGAAATTTTGGCCTTTATCCTTTAAACCTCTTTTTTTTCTTTTTTCTTTTTTCTTTTTTCTTTTTTCTTTTTGGTACTAGCTAATAGCTATACCACACAAAGAAAGTCATGCTTTGCTTTTGAGATGAAGTGATAAGAAACCCTCACATCCTTTTGATCCAGCAGGCTTCCCCATCAAAACAAACTTGCTCCATTAGTCTCTGCTTAATGGTGTTTTTGATAGCTGTTCAATTTGCTTCTACGTAACAGAAACCATTTTCCTTCTCAACGCTTCGTGGATATGGATTAGGGTTTTCCGAGTTACAGAAATGCTTTATGGAGAAGTATATGTTCTGTCGAGTTTCTCGTGGAAATGACGTTAATTTCCTGATAAAATTTGAGACGATGCTATGTGAATCGCTAGAAACATGTAAAATGTAGAAGTGCTTTGCAGTACGTATTTTTGCTTATAAGCATTTTAGCTTGCGATGCTTTTGTTTACAAGCACAACAAAAAATTGTTGAAGCTTCAAAACTAAAGCGGTTTGCGAAAAAAAGCGCACAAAATTCTGCTTTTTCTTCGTAAGTTCTTCTAGTTGAATCATTATGAAGCACTACATCCTAATGCATGCTAATGTATTCATGTCTTTCATGAAAAGCATTTGGAAGCACTTCCCGAGAAGCACTTCATAAGTTCTTCTAAAAATGTAGTGTTTCGATAAACTAAAATCACTTTTAACTTTTTCAATCAAACGTCTCCTAAAAATGTTGTGCTTTCATAATACAAAATCACTTTTAACTTTTTCTGTCAAACGTTACTATACGGGCTTTTGATCTTCCCAAAAGGAAAATCTTCGAGTAAAGGAACAGTTGCAGTGAACAGAGTGTGCAACCGAGTAGCTTCACTGTCTTGTAGAGGCTACAGTCACGCGGATTCAAGACTTTCTGCATCACGTGATGCACCTGGTTCCTCTGATGGCTGATGAAAGACCCGCACTTAGCCTCTCAGAAAAGCAAAAGCCTGCAATAATTCAACCAAAAACAAAAGCAAAAGCACTTCTTGTTATCCCAACCAATCACAATCTTTATTAGCGGACGAATAAATATACGTAATACAATGGATGATCTGTTCCATGAAGTGGATTGCTTGACATCGACATCAGAATATCTGCATTGTTTTTTTGTTCACCGAGATACATCCCAACCGAAAACATGTGTTTAATCAAATGGGGTCATCTCTAAGCGCAGTCCTAACGCGCATTGACGATGATAGAGACGTCAATTAGAGGAAGAAAGCATGCCTTGGCCCTTGGCTACCAGCTTCGGCTAACGAACAAGTCAAGGATGTCAAAGTCTTCCAGTGTATGAAAAGAGGTCAGTCGTGCGATGGGATCGTCATCCGCCAGATTTATTACACTGAAGCAAACGTTTTTTTTTATCCTGGTAACTCAGAAAGATGGAAGGGAGCAACAAACTTTAGAAAACGTACAAGCTTTTCAATAGGGTCGAGGTCGGGAGAAAGTAAAAATAGAATCGTACGTGAACTCTATGTAAAGAACATGAACATGATCCTACAAAGCCATTAGATCTTTGGTGTGTTCAACCAATCAACTCACAAATTTCCAAATGTCGAAAACTTGTTATTTGCGACTAATCCACTACATTATAGTTGCATATCGATCAAATTTTGCAAATCACATACCCTTTGTTTCTATTTGATATTGAATCATCCAAAAGGTCAGTAGTTTGATGAGTTCTATCAAAATTGACCAGAAAATATGAAGAGAGATGAAGGAAAATGGTACCTTCTGCAGAAACATCGTCAAAATCTCGAATCCTCTAATTGGAGCACTGCTTCTCTCATCTGCATGGACAATAACTTCAACAGTCACGGCATTCGTAAGCAATCCCTCATCAGTAGTAGAAGGAAAGTCCCCAATACAATATAGCAACTTTTCAATTTAGAGTGGAAAAAACATGGGATGAGGGAAAAGTAGAAACGGAAACCTGTACCGTAGGCATCCACAGCAAACTCTGTTTATACATAAGTTTAAGCAACATCGACCTAATACATTCTTTTCTCAACCATCTGATTCTATGCACATGTAATGCTTCAGGTTTTATTCACATATCAGATACATTGACAGTTATCAGACATTAATGTCAAGTAAAGTGACGTTCAAAATTTTGAACAACTAATCAGTCACTACCTATTTGCTAGAATTCGAATAGCAACTCACCACTGACAAAAACCTATACAAGTTACAAATGGACTGGTACCATGTATATGCCATATAATATACAGATGATATTTCTCACTTGCTGCCTTTGAAGATTCAAGGACATCAACAGTTTTGCTGAAAAATTTCTTAATCCTTGAGACACCCAGAAAATCACTTTCAAACTAGTCAATTCACAGATGCTATTACAAGGTCCCTGAATTTTGTATCTATAGCTTAGAACCTTTTGGGAATCAGCTAATCCTGTGTTGATTTTCTTCTCCATGTGGCATAGAACCAGAGGCTAGTTCCAGCCAGACTATGATCACAGGGCATAAACATGGTTCACTTCTGAATCGGACTCTGAGTTACGCACGGAATAGTTGGTTCCAATCCTCGACATCTTCTCCCTCTTCCTCACTCTACGAATCCTTTTGGTCTTCACCACATAATATGTCATGGTACCAATAACTCCCCCCATTATAAGTCCCCCTATAACTGTGACAAGGATTGCAGCCCACACATTATGCCGCCCAACCACTATATATGATGAAGAAATAAATGCTACTGTAGTGCAGACAGAGGCCAGCCACATCAACTTATTGATCACTTCCACAACCCTCCTCTCCGCCTTTGTCTCCCCCCTGACGAGGGTGATTTGTACCAAAACAACAGCCAATGATGCGAACAGTGAAACAGCATTGAAAAGGATGAAAATTTTAAATGACACTTGGATTGACATAACAGCTGCCCCGGAGTCAAGATCACCGCCAGGAAGTGTAAATAGAGCTGCAAAAGCTACTGTTGCAAAGAGTGAAGCAACCACTGTGACTGAGTTAGTGGCATTATTGATTCCTTCCCTCTGTAGCTTCCGGAGCTCCGTGGCAATTCCAGTTACACTCTGGTTGGTTTTGCGGGCTTGTTCAAGCTGATTATGGACATTTTTTTTAATCTCTGTCACGGTGTTTCTAAGCTCATCCCGTGGCTGGTTAAGTTCATTTGCTCGGACAGCACCATATTGAGTCAAGGTTTCCTTAATTGTTGTGATTTCTTCAGAGTATGGAAGTCCTTCGGCTATATCAAGGGGTGTTTTCTGGTCTCTTGTTAGAACATTCACATTTGTGTCATGAACGAGCAATAGCACATTGACTATCTGCAAGCGTAATGAGAAATTAAATTTCTAAAGATGTAAACCAAGCTCAAACTGAGTTAATAGTTAATTGCAGATCAATCAAAAAAACTTATCGGCAAAACAAGGAACTTGTATTAAGATAAAATTAATAAAGTCAATATTAAGTATCCAATCATAGAACAAGATTATATTGACATGTCAAAACTTGAAGATCCAACAATGGAAATACATACATCTACTCGCTTTTTCCTTGTGGCCACATGCAATGCTGAATTGCCGAACTTGTCTGGAAGCATGACAATAGCTGGATCCGCATCAACAATCAACCTCACAACTTCACTGCTAACACCTTTTACTGCCATATGCAAAGCAGTTTGTCCTTTCTTATCAGTTCTTCTTGCTAGTTGTGGATCCCTTCCAAGCAAAGTTTTCACAATTTCTACATGCCCCTGCCGTGCAGCAAGATGCAATGCATTCTTCCCATTGGATTTAGCTAATTCCAGCAAACTCGAATCTTTGGATAGTAATTCTTTAACTACTGCTGTATGCCCTCTTGTAGCTGCAGACACAAGAGGGGTAGCATTTGCCTGCCCAACTGTTTTGCTAAGCCCGGGGTCATGGTCTAAGAGCACCTGAACAATGGCTGCATAAAGCTAGTTAGTAGTTATTGAACTGAGGTGACACGATATTGAAACTCGATTATCACCAATAACAGAGCAGAAAAAACTCACAGTGCCTGAACTAGAAGTTTAAAACAAAACAGAACACAAACTTCTCAAAAAGAACTATACCTGTTATGGACATAACACAACACTATTCCAACTCTGGACTCAAAAATTCGACAAGGGAATTAAAAACAACTGATCTTTTGTTCACCAATACTATAACATGTGGATTAGTAACACCATGTGATAGTAATGACCGTCACACTAAAAACTTCTCCATTTCAACATCTCATAAACACATAGATATCATATAACTGAAAGAAGGACAAGAACAAAATTCAAATTCGGGCTCGAATTATCTAACTTTATGGCTACCTTGGTGCCCTTGATTTGCAGCAATATGCAATGCATCAAACCCAATTTGATTCTTCAACAAAATGCCCTCCTCCGTCATGTAAGGCAAAAGCTCCTCCACCATAGCAAGATGCCCCTGCTCCGCCGCTATGAAAAGCGCCGTCTCTCCCAACTCATTCACCTCATTCACAATGGCAGACCTAATCTCCGCCACCTCTTCATCAAACTCGGATCCCACCATCTGAGCGTCAATCTCCGCTAGAATCTGCTGCAGCGCTGCCAAATCCCCGCGGCGCGCAGCCAGGTGAAGCTCCGTGTCATTGTTGCGCCCGGTCACCTGCTTCACATACTTTTTCCTCCCCAACTGATCAAGGCGCTTCCCGGAATTCGACACGACCAGAGACTTGCCGGAATTTGAAACCAGCAATGCCTTGCCGGAATTTGAAACCAGCAATGCCTTGCCGGAATTTGAAACCAGTAGGGCCTTGCTGGAATTGGAGAACACCAGGGCCGGCCTCGACGGGTGCGGCGACGACGGCGGCTCCGACAGAGCTCCTGGGGTCGAGGGCTGCGCCAGCCCCTTCTCCAGGTCCCCTTCACCTCCTTACAAATACAAAAAACCACAATTCAATATGTATTCATTTAATTAATTTTAAAATAATTTAAAAAACAAAAACCAACTCATTGGATCATATACTCTGTGGTTATATAATCGTAATTGAGAAATTAATACCAAAAAAAAAAAATTAACAAAATTAAAGACTTCTTTTTTCTGTGTTTCCCGCAAAATTGATCAAATGAGAAAGGAAAATGAACTATCAGGGAAAATTCAATTCCTAACTGCATATTCTTTCATTTTCCTGCAGATTCTCGGCAGTCAAACACACAGTAATGCAAAGAGAGACGGAGAGGGAGTACCTGAATCATGCCCCGGTTCCAAACGGATTCTCATTGTGAAAATCGAGCCTTTACCTGTTCATTTCTATATTATAATAAAAAAATGCGACCACTTGATCGAGGGGAACGAAGAATGTGTTCGATTAGGATTTTGAAGGCGAGGAAGAAGGCAGAGCTGATGGGGGCGGGGCGGGGCGGGAGGAGGTGGCGGCGGGTGGCCAAGAACAGGGAGCTTTGTTTTTTTTTTCTTTTTTTTTTCAAAATAAAAAAAAAATGAGGTTGATATTAAACAAAAATTAAAAAATAAATGAGGTCGTTAATTTGGTGCCAGCAGTGGTGTACCAATTTTGACACCACGAGGTAACCGGATCGAACACCAACCTCATACCAAACTAGGTTACTTGTGTAACAAGAAAAAGAATCCTTGTAACCTGCTTTCAGTTAATTTTCAACTCATAACTCTTGGGAAAAAAAGACACATAATTTGAGTAATGTCAAACCTTATAAGTTCATGCAATCTTTTGTTCGGATTATTTTTGGTTATGATACTATTCTTCGCAATATCTTACTTTTATCTCTATAATTTATATTCTTTCACTTTATCACCTGCATTCTTCATTCATGTCGCAATTTATTTATACGCTCTATATTGTCTTACGTTAAAACATGTATTCTTCCTCAATGTCTCATTTCACTCTATTTCGTCAAATAAGTTAAGAGAGACATTAGTTGTGTTGACGTGACATGGACGATTTAAAATTTTCAACTAAGTTGGTTGTGTGGCATGTGACATGGTATGTTAGTGGAACCCAAGGGTAATAGGAGGTGGATTAAACTCAAACTAGGGTTTGATTTCCCATATTAAGAGAAAAATATAAGAAAGAAGGTTGAATATAAGAAATGAAGGTTGAAATATAAGAAGTGAAGGTTGAATTTCACTTTACGAATCAATTTCAATGTTCTTTTGCAGAGATTCTTAAGGAGAATCTACCTCTATCGCTCTCCTCTTCTTTATTTTCTTTAGTATGGAGAAATCAAACCCTGGTTTGAGTTTAACTCACATTCTTTCACCAATGGGTCTTACTAACATAGTTGAAAAAACTAAATTGTCCATGCCACGCTAGCATAATTAATGGCTCTTTTTAATTTATTTGATGAAATATGGTAAAAGTGGGACATTGAGGAATGATGCATGTGCTAAAGTGAGACAATATAAAGTGTAGGGGCTAAAGTGTGACATGAAGAAAGAGTGCAGGCAAGGTTCTAAAAAACGCTAGGCGCTAGTCGGGCGGCTGGCTGGCGCCTAGCTCCTAGGCGGCCTAGACGGATTTAGATAAATTTCTTGTATATCTTGTAAATAAGTGCATATTGACACTTACAAAAAAATTATACTTGTATGAAGTATATCGATAAGATAATAAAAAATGATAAAATACAAAAATAATATCCAACAAGTCCAAAATTTAAAAATACATCAAGTATATATATCATATAATTTAACATTTTGAATGACTATCTAATTTTTTTAAATTATAAGTAAAAATCCCATGGGTTGGGTGGGTCATAATAAAGAGAATTATGAAAATGTGCATATGCATCCTTCCCCAAGCACCACGTGGGTGGTATAGCTGCACAACCATTTCTTGAAATGAACGACAACGAATCATAATGCATCTAATTAAATTATCGGTTAATTAAGGAAATTTACTCTAAATTAGCTTGGTAGTTTTGTATGATTAGGGTTTCCTTATCGTTAAGAAACTAGTGTAGACAAGTCAACATCAAAATATTAAATTTGTGTGCCACCCACAGTATGTGGTGTAACCCCTCCCTTGCAACCCTAGTCCCCATGCCTCACATCAGCAAAGACAGTCAGACTCCCAAACAAAGGAGTCCATTTTGAACCCTTGAAAACCGGAAACTTCTATTCTTTTTTATTCTTTCCTTTTCTTTATACTCTTCATCTTGTTTCCGTTTCCTCTTCATCTTCTTCTTTTTTCCATTTTCCCTCTGTAAATCTAAATTCTCCCCCCTTTTTTCTTTGTTGTTTCCTCTTCTTTGATGGATTTCAGAATTCAGAGAGAGGGAGTCGCGACAGCTACGAAAGTCGTGGTGCACACTGCACACAGAGAGGGAGTCGAAGCGGCGAATTTCTTCCCAGCAAACCATTTCACACCGCCTAGATCGCCGCCTAGACCGCCCAGGCTGCCTAAGAGCGCCTAGGCGGGCGCCTAACAGCTCCCCGATTTTTCTAAACGATTTGGACCTAATCGCATCGGCACAACCCCGTCCAGCGCCTAGGCCAATTTTTAGAACACTGAGTGCAGGTGGTAAATTGAGTCAATATAGAGTGTGGGGGCTAAAGTGAGATTTGGTGAAGAGTACATGTGTCGTAGCTAAAATAAGCCATTTGTTATTACCTTATGTAATGTCGATGGAAAAAAATTGAAAATCGTAATGGAATTGAAAGCCTAATCGTTTAAGATTGATAAATATGTTTGCAACATTTTGTTTTTATAGGGGACCATACGGATTTTAGGGGTGGTTATGCTTGGTATATCTGTGATGGGTGATCACTACCTGCGTGATTAGACTATGCATATGGTTTTGCTTGGTATACTGCAATGGGGGACCATATACATGCTAGGGGTGATCATGCATGGTAAATCCTTGATGGGTGATCACTACCTAGAGCTATTGGAGACGGCCCTGCTTGGTATATCCGCGATGAAGGAACTTACCAATTTTAGGGGTGATCATGCTTGGTATACCCGCAATGGGTGCCTACACCATTAGACTAGGCCTATGGTTATGTTTGGCAATACGCGATGGCGACGACTTCCTAGTTGGATTTCATTTAATGGGTCAAGAATGTCATTTCATATTCGTTTCCGTTTAGTTAGTTGGAAACCAAGGTTCTTATGCATAGAAGTTACTCAGGTTTGTAATTGTTGTTGTAACTTAGGGTTATAATGCTGGATGTTAGGATTTCAATAGTGAAATACGTTAGACCTTACGGTGGTTGGTTGCATTAATCTTAGCAAAGTGATATTTGATATTAATGGATGATTAACATAGTTAATATGGTGCTTCTTTGATTCTTTGGATCAATCATTCTCTTGTGTTTGTTGACTTGTTGTTGGAAAATAGTGTGATGTATATGATAGATGAAATAGAATTCTTGGTTATTATATATGGTTTCGTTAGGTAGTCTGGAATCTAGTGAATTATGCTCGTGAGTTCCATGGAGTGATTTTGGAACTTTATGTTATTTTCCTGCTAAGGGATGCCATGAAAAATATCAGGGTTGATAATGGTGAACTACGAATTGCTTGATCCTTGCTTAGGGCACGTAGGCAATCTAACTTTATGTTATTTTCCTGCTAAGGGATGCCATGAAAATTGTTGGGGTTGATAATGGTGAACTACGAATAGCATGATCCTTGCTTAGGGTACGTAGGCAGTCTAACGCAAATGTTAGATGCATTCATGATATAAAAGGAAAGTTATTGCGTTGTTAAAGTATTGGTTTGTGTTTTGGTCATGTCTTGGAGGCAAGGCATGAACGATGAACATGTAGGTGATGATGTCACAGGTCGATCTTGTACGTTTTTCGGTATAGAGGCGTGACAATTCACCTAGTAATATCAAATAACAAAATAAATATATCTTTGCATAGGAAAAATAACATAATAAAATATTGGGTATGCATGAATAATACATAATCGAGCAATATATGCAGTATACAAAGCATAAATAAATTTGCGGTTCAGGCATCATGATGAATGTATTCATGTTATGAGGACTTATAAAATATCGATTTTGTGTTTTAGAAGAATGTGGATTAGATGGAAGCTATGAAAGCCTTTGAATGTTAGTTGTAGAGAATCACTCTCCAAAATCCTTTAGTTCCTTATAGCAGCAACAGGAGCATGGCCTATTTTCCTGAGGGCAAAGAGAAGGAGAGGGTCGACGGTAGAGAGAGAGAGTGGAGAAAGGCTCGAGGAATTCATCATATTTCTCATTCTTTGTGTTTTTATTCATAGTAATAAGAAGAGAGAAGCTTACTCTCTAAGTAATATAATTAGTACAAAGTAAGATCTTTTAGATTGCATAGAATTCCTATACATAATCAGTATTGTAACAAATAATAATTTTTGTGAAAAATCAATCAAACTAGAAATTGTTAATTGACACTCGGAAAGTCCGAACCACATTTCTCAAGTCAGATTTATCAAACACGAGAAATGAAGTATTTTTCAATTTTGAAGCCTCATTTCTCGCATGCCAAAGGTAACTCGAAAGGTGAATTAAACACAATTACGTACATAAATGTGTCGGTGTTTACCCCGGTTTTAGTAAAACCCTCCGAGACTCCGACAGAAGAAGCACCTTATCATAACCGACGCAAGAATACGTAAATACTATCACATCAAACGCAAACAATCTTCATCTTCTACAATAAATGCGAGTCTGTTTTCACTTCACTGGTACAAACTCACAAAACGAATGTTTTTCCGTTTCAGTTTCCACCATAATCACAGCACAAACCGGCAACCTTTTTGCCATAAATGGGCAACTGCCACGGCCACCACCGTAAACGCCGTAACGGCCCCGTCTCCAGTGAAACGGCCAGTTCTGGCTTTAAATATGGTCCGTCGGGTCAAGCAGCTCAAATCCCTTGCTCTAGCTCATCGTCAGCTAAAAAGACCAGCAGCATGGTGGTCGCCTTGCCGTACGCTCACGTCGACTCGAGCTTGCGCGCCCTCGCCGCCCAGGCCGAGGGCTTCGGCCGGCTCGCCGTCGGCGGTCTCAACGGGGCCGTTTACCACGTCACTACTCTAGCAGGTCAGTTTTGTTAGTCCAATTTGTTGACTAAATGCATGTTCTTGATAACTTTAGCTTCAATTCACTTTGTAAATGTGTTTGCTTTATGTTTTGAAGATTTGGGTTTTGTATGTTTTGAAAGTTTAATTGGTGGGTTAGTGTTTAATTTGCAATTAGTTGAAGTAAAACTTGTTTATGGGGATTGAGATAGTGGAAGTGCTTATGGGAAGTTGATTCGAATCCCTTTTTGAGGGGTTTTGTCAGTTTAAATGGTTGATTTTGTAGTTAATTTGGCATGCCAACTCCAAAGTATGAATCTTGCTTTTAAATTAGTTAATTTGATTCAATCTCTTGCTGCTGTTTGATCTGTTGAGAACTTGAGATCGGTATTTGATGTCGTGAACTGTGTATAGTTGCGTGTGGAAGCTTTTGATAGTTCGGGTTTATATTTGTTTGTAGATGATGGTCCGGGTTCACTTAGGGAAGGATGCCGAAAGAAAGAGCCGCTGTGGATTGTCTTTGAAATTTCAGGCACTATCCATCTCCAGTCTCACTTGAACATATCATCGTACAAGACTATAGATGGGCGCGGTCAGAGGATTAAACTTACGGGGAAGGGGTTGAGGTTGAAGGAACGTGAACATGTGATTGTATGCTATTTAGAGTTTGAAGGTGGTAGAGGATCAGATGTTGATGGCATCCAAATAAAACCCAATTCTAAACACATATGGATAGATCGGTGCAGCCTTAGTGATTATGAAGACGGACTTATTGATATCTCCAGAGGAAGCACGAATATTACAATTTCGAGGTGAGGTGAATCCTCGCTCCATGTTGGAATTCACTTTTCTTATCCTTGCAAAGTTTAAGTTCGTGTGTTTAACCATTATGCAGGTGTCATTTTTCACAGCATGATAAGACAATACTGATTGGAGCAGATCCCTCACATATTGATGACAGATGCATTCGGGTTACCATTCACCACTGTTTCTTTGATGGGACCAGACAGAGACATCCTCGTGTTAGATTTGCGAAAGTACATCTATATAACAATTATACCCGAAACTGGGGCATATATGCTGTTTGTGCGAGTGTAGAATCGCAGGTAATGTTACTACAGATAGATAGATAGATAGATAGATAGATAGATATATATAGACATATATATATATATATATATATATATTGCTTAAATACTCTTTAGATTTTTCCAAGGATTTTATCCTATACGAGGTTAATATGATATTATTATTTTTCCGCTCCAGATATTCTCTGAATGCAATATATATGAAGCAGGAAAGAAAAAAGTGGCATTTAAGTACCTTACGGAGAAGGTATGTCCATTTTCATTTTTATCGAGAAACTACATGCCTTTAAGATTTCTTACTCGCATAATTCTGCAGTTTCAGCATTTGACATTTCAGAAGCTGATCTAAAGATATTGTATATCAGTATCCTGCAATAGTCCTTTGTATGAGTGGCTGAGTGCAACATTATTGTATATTTCGAGTCTTTCCCTTTTGCTCATCCTACTCCATGATCTATAAATTCATATCTCTGACCATGATGCAAGGCCAGACGCTTTTATCCTCATATAATTTCATGACGTATACTAAGTTACTAACATTTTCCTTACATTTCAATCCTGTTCTAGCACTTAAACCATTGGAATTTTGAAGGGGTTCAAAGATACGTCCAAATTTCCAACTGCTATATTACCACCCTCGTCGCAACCTATAGAGCTGATCTCAAACTGGCATTGGACATGTTGATCCAGATTCAACCATACTTGACTAAATAAAAATGAAGATAGTGTAGGCGTAGTGGTTGGCCATTATGATAATCATGATATCCAAAGCGATTTGAATTTGGATGAAAGCTGGTCAGAATGGTGCATAAGCTCGAGTAAGCGCATTCATTCTTGGTTAGGAGCTGAATACTGAGTTGAGTTATTTCAAGAAAGATTTAACATGAATGCATATAATGCGATATTTTTTATTCTATTAATCCAATTGAAGGCTTGATGAACGAGTATGTTCCTCGCCGCCTTTGTTGAGAGTCAAAATATTGTTGTAGGCTTGTTTGTGCAATTAAAACTACTGTCAATTCATCCAATACATGGCTATTGAATTGTATGAGACTAACTTGATTACTCTGGCTTTTCTATAGGCAGCGGACAAGGAAACGGCAGTGACTGGCCACATTAGGTCCGAAGGGGACTTATTCGTAACGGGAACTCAAGCAGGATTATCACCCGATGGCAGTGAACATTGCATGTTTCATCCTACCCAACACTATCAGACATGGACAAAAGGACCTCCAGTGGATGATCTTAAGCATGTTCTTCAACATTGCACAGGATGGCAGGGTGTTCCGCGGCCAGCTGATCAAGGAGTAGCTACGTAGGATGACAAGGTGATCCGCATCCAGCTGATCAAGGAGTAGCTAAGTAGCCACGAGAAAACTAATATTCGCTTCACTTCCCAGTTTTATTTAGTTTTCGATTTTTTGATCTTCTTTTTGTTAAGTTTGTCTACTTCATGTATTTCTTGTGTGTAAAATAACAATCAATAACAAATGAATGTGCGCATTGTTTGTGCAGTCCTACTATCCGCCGCAATGATAAATTGAACTCGTGCTTAAGGAAAGTATTATAACGTGGGATGAACGGATAATCTGTATTTCAGGATACATATGTAATAAATGTAACGCGTGTTATAGCTTAGTCAAGGACGAAGTCAGAGATCTACATGAATGTGGCATTCTCAAACAACAAAGTCACAAATTATAAATTTAAAAAATGTACTAAACAAAATACTTATATATTAATCTATAAAGTGTTTCACACAACATCCCTTGTCGTGATTTCATGTTTTGAAACCATTGCATGACAACTTTATTACCATTACAAAATCTCTCTCTCTCTCTCTCTCTCTCTCTCTCTCTCTCTCTCTCTCTCTCTCTAAAAATAATCATCTTATTATTCATATATTGATCTCCTATCTAATTCCTCAATCGATCTTCAGAAATTTCATGACTGAAAATGCTCTTTCAACGATAACAATGGCACATGGAAGAGTTAATACTAATATCATAAACAACTGGAAGAGTACATTTTTTCCAACTTAAAAACTGCAACTAGAAGAGTGCATTTTTACCAACATAAAAACTGAGTGGGGGCATTTGCCCCCACTGGGCCAAAGGTGGCTCCATACATGAGTATAGTGGATCAGTCATGAGAATTTTGATAACTAGCCATTTTTTTTTTTTTAGTACATCGATATTTTTACACTAGGGGGAGGGGGAGTTCGGCTAAGCCACACAATGGGAAACCTAATTTGGTATCGAATTCGCCATCCACGAGATTCGAATCTAAGACCTCTCACTTTCAAGTGAAGAGGAATACCATCAGACCGTAGTACTGAGTGGCTAGCCAATTTTTATACCTCAAATAAATTTAGCCTTTCCTTTTACAATTCTTACAATTTAACCATATGTCCATGTGAAATTTCAAAAGTACCCTTAAATTAAAACACTAATTACCCTATCTCACTCGTCCCTTCCCTTTTCTTATGCTACACACAACCATTGGCCTACCCATCATACCCCTTCCTTCATCGTCACCCCATATTTTCTGGGACCGGGAAGACTTACAAAGGCATTTCAGCCTCCCCCTAACCCCATTGTGCGATCTACCAACGCCAAGAATCGAACCGAGGATGTGATGTGTGGAGTACGGGTCTAACTTCGTTCCCAACCACTGGGCCATCCCGTAGTGATTCCCATTTTTTACCTATTCATTCAAAAACAAAATTAGCATTACCAAATCAATATCAATGGTGTCGTGAATTCCAGTATCGGAAGCAAGCTTAAGCTTCTTCCGGATGCCATTTGTGCAAACATTATGTGGTTAGGGTCGTTGGTGCCCTCCTCGGATACAAATGAACTCCATTAGTTTTAGAGTAAATTGTAGTCATGGTCCCTCAATTTTAACCCAATTGGAGTAATGGTCTCTTAGCAAAAAATCCATGGTCCCTTCAACTCATCAAAACGTGCAGCTATGATCATTTTCGTCAATTTTGTTAAAAGTTCCGTCAAAATGAGTCACGTGTCGTGCACGTGAGGCTAGATCAAGGGGAAAATATAGAAAATCAAATAAGAAAAATTGTATCACTGATCCCTCAACTTTAATCCAACTAGAGAAATAGTCCCTTAACTTTAACTCAATTGGAGCAATGGTCCTTCAACTTTGAATAATACTTGGCTACTCAAAGATGAGTAGGAATTCCTACTCAAAATTTTTAGTGTTTTAATTACAGAGCTTTGTACTTATGATCAGAACTGTTCATACTATGAATCACTCTGTAAAGATCATCTCTGCACAAAAAAAAAAAAAAAAAAAAAAAAAAAACTAAGGTCATTTAGTCAATCTATTGTAGCAAATACATAGACGGTTCGTAATGCTTTTACCAATACCGTTCATTTGTTTTTAAATAGTTTGATGACTAAACGACCTTTGTTTTAATTGATTTTTTGCAAATGCGATCTTTATAGGGTGATTTATAATATGAACGGTTCTAATTATAAACATAAAGTTCTATAAATTGACAACGAACAATTTTGAGTAGGAGTTCGTACTCATCTTTGAGTAGCCAAGTATTGTTCCTCAACTCTAACCCTATTGTACCAATGGTCCTTCTAACATAACTCATTTTGACAGAATTCTTACGGAGTTGACGAAAATGACCATAGCTTCACGTTTTGATGAGTTGAGGGACTAATGGTAATGGATTTTTAGTTGAGGAACCATTGCTCTAATTTGATTAAAGTTGATAGACCATTACTACAATTTACTCTTAGTTTTATCCAACCCACCACCACCGTCACTGACGTACCTACTTCCTGCCATGGATATATCAATTAAGTAGAAAAATTATGTAGAAATGTGTGTGTATATTTAGGTGAACAAATATGCAATTTTGGGACGTACTGGAGGATTGAGTTTGAGGAACTTGGGGCTAGGGATTGGATCTGGAATTCAAATCGAAATTGTTTAAAGAATTCGTAAACGGTAGATTAGTACTTTTATATTAAATTTTAGTTACAATTATCATAAATCTAAAAAAATGACTATAATTTTATATGCGGTCTTAAATTTTGATTATTTTTTCAAATTGTCCGAAGGTGACATTGTTGGTACTTATTTTATAAAATGTTGGGTCATAGGCTCTTGAAATTTGGTAACTGACATTAAGGAAATACCGATGCGTGACCGCAACATAATGGTCAATTGATGAATGCCAAGGTATCTTCTTATGCGGGCGGTGTGCAAAATATTTAATTGTCTTACTATTCTTTAACAAACCTCTATCTACATATGACGAGTAGAAACTTCGATTTTACTTTATCAACAGCAGTTGTAAGTTGACTTGGTACCTCTATTTGGAGAACACAGAAACGTCTTGCCCTTCTTTTCAAATTTTCATAATTTTCAAATCCCAATGTCTTTTTTGTCAAATACATAGCTATAGCCCGCCAAGAAGAAGACTAATTTTTCGATGTACTTGGAGTACGGTCTTATAACGTAATTATTTCTAGTTGTATAGAACATATGTTTTTTCTTTTATTAATATACTTTAGGAGTGAGACATGTTAATCATGTCGTTGCATGTGATCCAGTATCTTAGCGGATAAGATGTCGGATTTTCATCTATGCATCCCGAGTTCGGAACTCCCTCATCAATTATTATAATAACTTCCAACCCTTTCCTCCTCTTTTTAATAACAATAATTATAAGAACCATATCATTCATTCTTATTATAACATGTAAAATGATATACCTTATAACTTGTGTTCCAGGTACTCATAAAAATTTCTTCTGAGGGAGAGGGAGAGAACACACGAATGAACCAAGTCGTTTTTGTCCACCTTCACAGGATTATGCGGCTCTGTATTTTTGTCAAGACTCCAAGAGCTTTCAAACTTAACATGATTGGTGGTTGATGTTTTTTCCCACTTAATTAAGTACTAATTATAACTAATTGAGGGTTGAACAAAATCTATCAGGCTATCAGCTTCCAACAACAAAACCTTGTTAGAAAAATAAAGAGATTAAACAACAAATACAAGGCTGAGAAGCTACCAACAAATTATGCGGTCCATTCTGTTTAGGTGAGGAACTCCACATCAATTTAACAATGAATATGAATTAAACTCACAGAATTTGGGGACCGGCTTTTTTTGGGGGTCATAATCAAATTGAACCTATCGTGATGTATCGTTTTAATGATGTAATGTTATGTGAAAAGAAATTTATATCCAATATTGTATCACTCATATTGAATGTTACAGTAATAGTGTACTTGCACCATCAATTCTCCAAACAATATTACAAAAGCCACACGGTTAGATTGGTAAAATTATGCACTACAAGTAGCTCTTAACATGTTTATTAGAAAATAGTTCCATTAGCATGTGGATTGTTACCAACGATAAAATGATTAAAAAAATATCTATTGGAATAAAAGAAATGAATAAAAAAAGCTCCTCAATGGTACAACGGGAGGGGGAAATTGAAGAAATTGTGGTTTGCAAGTGAAATAATTGTCTTTTCAACACAGCTACGTCCCTTTTTAAAAGACGTTGAATCTCCTCGTTTTTTGTTTCGTCTTCAAGTCCCTGAACTTATGAAGTCTCGTTTTTGTAGTATGCCAATTCGTTAACATCACACTTGCGCAAAGATTATACATGTAAGCTTTAGATAAGTTAGGATTATGAAAATTTAGGGTTTGTCGAACCTCCAATCAAACAAACGAAAATAAGTACAAAGGAATATAAAGACAATCGATCAATTATAAAAATTGAATAAAAGATGCGAGTTATGAACTTGAACATAATAAATTCTAGCTTTTTCTACACAGAAGAAAACAAAAAATATATACCGCCGGAAACAATCGCCAATAAACCGGCGATTAAATACAAAACAAAAATCGGCGCCAAAAATAATTCTTAAGTCTCAAAGACTCCGCCGACGAGACAACGCTGATGACGAAGAGCCGCCGGATGCGGGCGTAAAAAACAGGTCGGATAAGTGATTTCCAATATCTTCAGGAGTAATTCTGACATAAAGCGCCGCGTTTCTCCCGCCGCCAACCGTCATCCTGTGTGTGTCATAAAACTCCTTGTAAACCGGAACGAGCTTTTGCCCTACAGAAACTTTGATCTCGTCTCGGAGTTTCGGGTCCGGTACGACACTCATTCTTTGTTTCCGATACGCTTGTTCGAAGGCAAAATTGAAATTCCGGAAGATCAATCTCGCTTCCTCGGGAGAAATCTGAGCCGTCGGATTCTCCGGCAGCGAAGATAACACATTCCCCCAAGCCAGTTTCTCGTAATTCGCCGCGAACTGCCGCACTTTCGCCTCGTGCTTTGATATCCAGTCCTCCCCAAGGAGGTACTGGAGATTCGACGAGCGGACTTTCGAGATTACACACTGGAGGTTGTTGGCGAGGAAGAGGTACGACAGCGCGATGTCCTTGTAGTGCTTGGCCTTGTCGTCGAGCTTGCAGAGGAGGACGAGGACGAGCCATGCCATGCGGACGGAGATAGCCGGCGCTGGAGCGTTATCGGAGACAGGACTGTCGAAGTACGATTCCGGCAGTGTCGATTTAGCCGGGCGAGGCCAATCGGTGATAATGTCGGCGAGGATGTTGCTGTAGTCCGTGAGGAGCGAGAGGTAATTCATCGCGCGGACCGTCAGATCGTGGATCCCGCCGCCGGTGGGGACGGATTTCGACGAGTCTTTCTGGACCGTGGACTCGAAGTCGGAAATCAGCGATCGCACCGACTCGCCGAGTTTGATGAGCGAGTTGAGAGCCTGAGATCGGACGGTGGGGGCGGATTCGAATCCGAAAATGGATTCGATCTCCGGCCAGCTCTCGGAGATGACGGTGTACATATCGAGGAGGCGGAAAATGTCAAGCGACGACGGCGAGTTCTTCTTGCTTTTCACCGCCACGAGAACCTGCGGGAAGCCGAAGAGCAAATTCGCGGCCTCGCTAGAAATGTGCGTGAAGCAGGACTCGCGGATCGAAGCGGAGGACGCGAACACGTGGTCGCACAGGATCCTCTCGCCGTCGAAGAGCGTGGAGATAGAGATCTTCACCGCGCTCAGCCAGCTCGTGATTCTGAAATCCAGAACTTCCCGGTCCATCTTCCCGATCTGCGAGGAGCTGAACCGCTCGACGCGGAGCTTGTACATTCCCTCGTCGATGATCGATTTTCTGATGGTTTTGTAGATGTGAACGCATTCCTTCGCGTATCCTGATGTGATCATACACTCGGCGATTAATTTCAAGTCGTTCATGGCGATCGCCGAGACGTGTTCGACTTCGGAAATGGCGTCTCCAGCGAATTTTACGTCGTCGTCTGTGATGGCGCCGCTGTCTTCGTCGTAATCGGACGTGCTGGACCGGGTCGAGGCGAGAGAGGATCTGGACCGGGTGGAGACCGATTCTGGGTCGAGGTGAGCCCGGTTCATGGAGAGGATCTGGTAAAACTCCTTCTGGAGACGCTTCATTGCCACCTGCATGAGGCTCTGCGCGTGGACGAGTTTTTCGGATGTGGGTTCCTCTTGGACGAGGTAGTGCATGACACTCTGGAGGTCCGTCACGCACCGGATAAACTGGCGGGCTTCGTTTTTGCTCTCGTAGAATAGGGAGGTGACTTTGGCGTAAGTGGAGGTGTCCGGGTTCCACTTCATGATCAGCACGGCGCCGTTCTCGATGATCTCTTGAATCATCGCCTCCGTGAAGTTCGTAACGGGAACGCGCCGTGGGGTTGGAAATGAAATCGAGGGCCTAGAAGGGGAAGAAGAGAAGGCCGAGAGTCTAGCAGGGGAAGAAGAGTAGGCCGCGAACGACGGCGCTTTGGAGTGAAAAAACAGGCTCCTCATTCCTTTTGTTGGCATTTCACTCTAGTAATCTGACAGGCTTGGATTGGCTTGGCTTGGACTGGATTATATTTTCTTGTCAGTTTTTCCAGCCTCTTTTGTAGTAGTGTTGGTTTGGTGTGAGCTGTCTAGGTCTGTTTGTTTCTCGAGAAAATTTGGTGGCTGTTGTGTGTGGGATTTGGAGGGAGGAGGATTGTGTTTGTGTTTGTGTTGGTGTTATGTTTGGGACTGGAGAGTGGGAGGGGGTATATATAGAGAGAGGGAGAGGGAGATGGAGATGGAGATCGACGACGGCGTTTCCTGTACAAGGAGAGAACGAAGGCACGTATTTGACTGTGACGCGTTTGTATTGACAAATTAAACGACGTGTTTTGAGAAATGAATAACGACAATGTCGTACCAGGAGCAAACAATTGTAGGAGATTAACTAATTGGTCGCAATGAGACGCAAATATATTCAAATAATTCGGGAGAAGCCTATGAACGGTACAGGTTAGATAATAATAAAAATACTATTAAAAATATTATGATTAAGAAAATAATAAAAGATTCTTTATTTTGTTGGTTTGTTTTTAACTCTAGTCGCAATTGGGTGCTTAATTAAGTATAAAAATAATATTTAATTTATGATCAAAGGAACCTTAAGTCTTATGACTAATATTCCAATATTATTCTCCAAGTTGCTGTTTATAAGTTGGAAGATAATTGGTATTGCACGTGGGACGCAAGCTTATATATCATTTCAGAGGCACTGTTATATGGCATGATGTTCAGCCCAAGTTATTTTAGGTAGGGCATGACGTTTTCGCTAACATAGAAACTAGTGGAAGATAATTGGTATTGCACGTGGGACGTAAGCTTATATATCATTTCAGAGGCACTGTTATATAGCATCACATTCAGCCCAAGTTATTTTAGGTAGGGCATGACGTTTTCGCTAACATAGAAACTAGTGGAAGCAAATATTGAATAGGAGTTTACATGGAGGACGAAATAAATTCGAGAAAAGTATCACCTACTTGCACCAACTTATCATCCAAGGATTGCAGAAAATGGAAAATAGTTGGAAACAGAAGGGCAGCTTAGGCGACATAACTCGTGAAGCAATCTGCCTTGAATTTACATTTTTTTTAATTATTGATACCGACTGATAAATCCCAAAGTGATGTAACACTCTCTCACCTAGGTACCACTCGACTATGGTATTCTACTTTTAAAGAAACAGACTAGTCGCACAATGAGCTAGCCGTAACTAAGTATTAAACTTAACATATATACGTCATCAGATGTGAATTAAACTTGAGGTCTCTCACTTATGAGAAAAGATGAATAATGTAGTAGTCAATTTCCGTCTCCTTCAATCTTGATGAAAATGTACCTCTAAAACAATAAACACCTTTGATAAAAGACCAAAACCTCACGCGCCCACGAGGAGTTGGGGGAGGGGTTTGGCCAATGGATATCTGATGCCTGCTAAGCCAGTAACTTTGAATAGGATGGGTGTTCAGAGTTTTCTATATAGCGAAAAGCTTACCAAAATTTGGTGGAGATGGAGGTATTTATAGGAGGAGGTGGGGGGCCTTGGGGTAGGGTTTTGCCATACTTCTTCATTTAGGATTGTATTAACAATAGGATTTGTTAATTAATTTTTATCTTTAATTAGTTTACATTAAGAAGTTTTTTTAATTATTACTAATATTAAGAAGAGGAAAAAAGTTTGAAACCATTACATACTAAAGAGAATAGAAAGGGAGTTTCGAGGATACATTTTTAGCCATTCATTTGACTTCCACATTCAGGTATAATTATCATTTAAGGAAGTCAAATATAAATCCATGGCTGAAAATGAAGAGCATATCAATAAAGTAAAATATTTATTATGGAGGCAATGTAATTTGGAATGAAAATATATAATAATATTACAAAAACAAAATAACTAGACTTATGAGATAATAACACACAGCTAACCACAGGTAAACTTTCGATTTAGCCACCGATATGAAATGAGAAGGGTCGTCAATATACAAATCAGCAATCACAAGAAGTCTATAAAGTACGCTTAAGAACTCAAACTCGCTTGTAAAAAAAATACAAGACTCCTACAGCAAAAATACAAAACTCATCAATATATAGCGAGAAAACAAACTTTTGCTCATTTCTTTCTATTTAGAGGGAGAAATTTCTATTGAGACGGCCAAACATTTCAACTATTTTACTGTTATTGACTCATAAGCGTGAAGGTAAATTGCTTCCACACTGGAGTTTCAATTTCCCAGCAGAAACATGCACCTTCTCGAATGCTTGAAGACAAAACAAGTCAGCATGCAATGTAAGCCTGAAATATTTCAGGTAATAATTACATGGTCTTGATGATTTAATAATTCCCACTTCAGTTTTCCATCTTATAAATTATGGTGGAAACCGTGAATGGAATCCTTCGAACATAATATTAATTAGTAGAATAGTTAAGTAATCTTCCACACCCGTATATACGTTAGCATCAACAGCAAAGATATTAATTAAAGATTAATGCAAAATGCTCCCGCACAGACTGCCATTTTCTCTGCTAACATGTGCATACGCTGCCTTGTTACAAATTCTGGGAACAAACTGGAAAACATTATTTATTATTTGTTAGGTAATCTCAGTTGCATCGCTATTAATTTAGACGACATTCACTGCCCCGATAATATATTATTACGTAGTTGATCATTGTATTCCAACATGATTACTCAAATTAAAAGTTAATTTTAAATGACATATGGTTCACTTTTTAATTAGTCAAGTTTTGTTCACCTTGCAACTTGATCATTGTAAGAGGATGCATGTTGCACCTTCAACAACAAAAAATTAAAGAAGAAAAAACAAACAAGAAATAGAAACTTCTGTGCAGAATAATATATATAATCCTCATCACCATGTGATGATTATGCATCCTTCACCACGCAAGTATATATTTTAATATCATAAACATTCTTCTGAAATACAAATTATATATAAATATACCGAGTTTTTATCCAAAAACGATCCCCATTTTTTATAGTTTTATCCAAAAACGATCCCCATTTTTTTATAAAAATGGAGACTAGTTGTCGGGCCCATTTTACACCAAACATCCAAACCATCTATTTTTTAAGTCTTCATTTATAGATCATCTTGCAAAAATTCAATTCAATCCGATTTACGCATTTGATTGTCTTGATGAAATTTCAATGTTTCTTAGAACACAGTGTTCGTCAATTTCTTTGAACTTAATTAGATGCTTCAAACATTTTCGATTTGGCTAATATTTTGCAACGAAGATCTATGAAGTGCAACGTGAAAAATATATAATTCGGATCGTTGAAATTCGATGTAAAGTGGGACACACATCTGTAAATAATTATATAGATATATATGCAATGTACATTGCCATATATATGATAATATTCATAAATATTCATCATTTTTTAATTTATTTCACTTCTTCCAGTTCTTCTCTGGTCATAGTCATATATAACGCGATTTTGGTTTTGGCAAAAATTATTAGTAGAGTTTTGTTTTCGTCTCGAGTGCTCTGTCGTTTGGCTCCTTGCCCGTACACGCATCTGCAGTGATCACTGGATGCAGCACTCGTTTTGAGCTGTTGGAGTTGGATCACCCACCGCTGTTAGGGTTTGATTCCTTTATTTTCGCGTGATACAAATTATCCAACAAAGAACATATATATAAATCCATTATGTACAGATTCTAGACGATCGAGAAGCAATACAATTCAATGTTAGTTTCATATATAGTTAATTGGATTGAAGCACATGTTTTTATAATAACTCATTTTTTCTTGGGCTGCTCATCGATTATATACTGGTTTATATTATGCCAACCAGAGAAATTAACAGATATGCTTGCATGGGAACTGGGAAGAATACGCGTAGATTATAGCATGCAATTTAAGAAAATAAGAATGATTTGGTCTTAGGAAGATCTAAAGGCCTAAGGCCAGCTACCAACTAACTACTCGTCTAATATAATGATACTTTTATTTCCAACTTAATGTTGAAGAAAGACAGGTTCAAATCTCCCCTCCCGCAATGACCAAAATAGTAAAAATATATCTAAGAATTGAAGAGGAGGGGAGGCTTTGAGTGCAAAGAGTCTAATTAACTAGTCTAGAGTTGTAAGAATGTGAATGTGGTATAAGTATTTTATCATAGAGTTGTAAGAATGTGAAAAAAGGTTGTCTCACATCAGTAGGTTAAGAAACTTGCAATAACTTAATTACAATGCACTTCTCACATTCTCAAATTCTCAAATTCTCAATTAATTGGTTTTTGCGCGGTTTGAAACCCTGTCATCCATCAGGGGTTAGATCATATGCCATTTGAGATTTATAAAAGAAACAATGATTTTTTCTAACAAAATGTGTCTTTAGATATAATATTAAGTTGTTATTAGGTATTATTTAGGTACTTTGAGTGCAATGTTGTATGACAATAAAAGCATAAACCCCTACCCAGAAGTACTGTCTAGAACATGCACGCACCATCATATTGGCAATGCAATTCTTTTTTCATTGATATTGTTGAGCACTTCAGATTAATATATATATAAACTTGAAGTGCTTTTAAAATGTAATTTAAACATTGCAAATTGATTGGTACGGTAATTGTTTTGGTTTTTCATGCTACTGCGGCATGTCAAAATAAAACCGTTGATAACCAAGACTTGCACATAAATATTATTATGAATTTACAGTCTTTGGCATTCGTTTGACTGACTTGGAGTCTTGGAATGCTGCCTTCCTCAGTTCCGATCTTTGCATATATATGAACTCAAGAAATCGGCTATCATATTAAATCCTTGTGGACTAATAAAATTTATGGGTCTTTTTCTTAACAAACCAATTGCTTCACATGCTAGTAAATTGGACTGTTGAATTTTAAGAAATGGATGTTCTATAGACTTAATTACGTATACTAGTCCTTTAAGACGGCTTTGTTATGCCATATATAAATTCACCACTGATACTCCTTCAACGCATAAGTCTTCACGCATATGTATAGGTATTTATTTAAAATTATAATTTTGTATAGTTGAGATTATCGATCCAGCAATATGCAAGTCGTGGTGTGTTTAAAAGGTCATATACTCATTAATTAATTATTGTCCATCCTCAATTAATTTTAAATGTCTAAATTCTGAATTCGTTACACGAGTACACCTGTTACATCCGTACCAAAATTTATTGTATTCTATCCCTCTACTTTGTAAATTTACGAAAATGGACCCCTGACGGGCTAAATGAAAATCCTACATTAACCTCTGAACTCTTTTCATAATTTGTCTCTTTTCTTGCCTTACTTAAGCAGTACTTGTGGATGCAAATTTCTTCCTCTTTGATCTTGGACAATTTTGCACCTACAAAACAATTAACACCTTAGGTTAAGGCCAAGAGCCTCACGCGCCCACGATGAATGGGGGGGGCTTTGGCCGAAGAACCTACGATGCCAAAGTTAGAATTTAGAGAGAAAGAGTGTTTAAAGAATTTTGGGATTTTTGCCAAAGTGTTGGAATGACTTTTTGGTGAAAATAGGAGCCTATTTATAGGGATAGGGTTCTTGATTTAGGTTGAATTTAGGAGTTATTTGGTGATTCAATTAGCAATTAATATATTAATTAGGTATAAATATATTAATTGGCTAATTATCATAATAAAAGAAATGTTTTGGGAGGTTTTTGGAGGTTATGGAATGAGGATGGATGAGACAAATTTGAACTTGTTACCTATTTTGGGTACTCCTGATTTGGTTGATGGATGATTCTCCACTGCTTGCGTGTAGGAGACCCGTTATGCCTCGAGGGTAAATTTGTCATCTTCACCCAAAAATCCACGTGTCGCTTTGTGATTATTTTTGGCTCCACAGTACTCGTCACCACGAACATGTGAGCACAAACGGGACGTAAATTGGATGCCTCCTTAGCTCTGTCCCCTTCCCATTTATTTTGGTTTTGTTCTACTTGCAGGGGCTTGTGTTGGTGGTTCATATCTGTTGGCTCTTCTCCAAAGTGGCAGTTTTGGTGGCGAAATTTTGTTGGGTTTTTTTCCTTGTTGATGGTCCTTTTTTTTTTTTGGTAACGCGAGACCTTTGTCGAATTCAACGCAGAGTTAGTTTTCTTAGGACGGCTACCGTTGTGGTCGCTAGCAAGATTGTGGCGGCAGCAGTTTGCTAGTTAAAGATTAGGGTTTTTGTTTTTTTGCCTACGAAATAATTTACCTACAAAAAAAATGTTATTTGATTCAGTGCACCTACTATTCAAATTTTAAAATGTTAGATGCTTAAAAAAAGCAAAATCATTTACCTACATAATAAAGCAAACCCAATAAATGCAAAATACATGCAAAATAATGTACCTACATAAAAAATAATATTTTTTTATTCAATACTAGTTTACCTAGGGGTGGTATTGGTAAAATTAATGTACCAAAACCCATGTACCAATTATCATACCAAACTTTTGGTATGACAAAATCTATTACCATTACCGTGCCAAACTTTCGGTATACCGAATTTCGGCATGCCAAATAGTTCGGTTGACATGGTATGGTAATGGTAATTACCACTTTGTTTTGGGCCAAAATTTGATTTTTTTTCCAACCCAATTGAAGGCCCAAACGTGTTTTGGCCACTCTCTTTGGCTTTCTAAAACTTTTTTATATATATAATTATGAGAATTTTATAGAGATTCATTTAAGAAACAAGAAGTAAATAGATGGAAGAATTGCTGAAAGAACCCAACATCCCTAAAAAACATAGTACAAAGATTCCTAAATTCCATTTGTACATTCTTTAAAATTGTACAAAAATTAACTTGATAGAGGAAGCTAGGGAGAAAGACATCCCAATTTGATGAAGGAGAAGATGAGATGGACTACGAAGAGAGAGAGAGAGTCGCTGGAACATGAGCAACAAAGATGAAGCTGATGGCTAGATAAGTGAAAAATGAAGAGTCGCAGCGGAAGAAGACTTAGGCTTTTTTTTATTGGGAAATTAGAGGTTAGAGGGTGAGATGATTGGATAAATGATTAGGAAAAAAATATAAAGTGCATATATAATGATAATAATACATAATTATATATATATATATATAAATGAATAAATAAATGATATAATATTAATAATAGTGGTACGGTATGGTATACCACTATTAATGGTTTTGAATACCCTTACCGTATCAAAAGTGTATGGTATGGTACAAATACCATACCATTACCAATGGTACAAATTTTTTGGCACAACTTTGGTATGGTACGGTTGGTATGGTAATTTGGCAAAAAATTCCACCCCTAAGTTTACCTATTATTTGTACATATAATAATAAAATGTGCCCAATATATGATACATACAAAATAAAATACCTACATAATGAAGAATGTTATTTGATTCAAAATTAATTTACTTACAAAATAAAGCAATTTTATTTGATTCAAAATTAATTTACCTATTATTCGTTGTTGCATCCCGGCCTGGGCCCCCACCACATCCCGGACTCGACTCGGCCGTAACACGATATTGTTCGTTTTGGGCCTCGACCACGCCATCATGGTTTTGTTTCTGGGAACTCACACGAGAACTTCCCAGTGGGTCACCCATCCTGGGAATGTTCTCGTCCGAACTTGCTTAACTTCGGAGTTCCAATGGATCCCGAAGCCAGTGAGCTCCTAAAAGGCCTCGTGCTAGGTAAATATGGGAATATACATATAAGGCATACATGATCCATTTCCCTGGATGATGTGGGATGTCACATTTGTACATATATCTTATAATAATAAAATGTGCCAAATATATGTAATAATACATGGAAAATATATTACCTACTAAATAAAAGAACGTTATTTGATTCAACATTAATTTACCTACAAAATATATGTTAGTTGCTCATCATAAATTTACATATAGGTAGATTAATTAGTATAATATGTTTGAACATATATGTAGTACTGTGAATGTGTGTGTGTGTGTGTGTGTGTGTGTGTGTGTGTGTGTGTGTTGAGCTTATGGTAGTACTACATACATTTGAACGTGTGTGTGTATATATATAGGCCAAATTTACATATAGGTAGATTAATTAGTATAATATGTTTGAACATATATGTAGTACTGTGAATGTGTGTGTGTATATATATAGGCCAAATTTACATATAGGTAGATTAATTAGTATAATATGTTTGAACATATATGTAGTACTGTGAATGTGTGTGTGTGTGTGTGTGTGTGTGTGTGTGTGTTGAGCTTATGGTAGTACTACATACATTTGAACGTGTGTGTGTATATATATAGGCCAAATTTTTTCATGATCCTTGTGGTGATACCCTACTTTTAAATAGACCCCTGTGGTGAAAAAGTTATTAATTGTAATCATGTGGTGAAATTCGTTATTAATCATAGTCCAAATTGGATTTTTCCTCATTCTTTTGTCATTTGTAGGGGCAAATTTGTTATTTTTGTTTTTATTGATTCCATCAACCAATCATAAAGCGCCATATGGAAATTTTATTATTTTTAAAATTTTTAGAACTACAATAAAAGAATAAACAAACAACAAAATTACAAGGTTCATATTATCAGACTTTCCCATTTCAAGAGAACCAAGAGTCTAAATTCAAGATTTAAAAAAGGGGTGTGATATTCACACACCCTATTTTACTTCTCACACACATTTTTAATTTTTGGCCGTCGGATCGGATGAATTGAAGAAGATCAACGGACTGAAATTATCAAGGGGTGTGTGAGAAGTAAAATGGGGTGTGTGGATAGCACATCCTTAAAAAAATCACAAAGTACCTCAATGCATTTAGGTTAGAATATAAGTTATTATGCAAACATTGAATTTAGTTTCATTTAAAGAAGAACAGTGGTGGATGGGATGAGTAGGGTTATGTTAGAGAGGGGGGAAGCTGGTGGGTGGTCGTTGTGGTTGTGGCTAACAAAGGTAGGGATTGGGAAGGGATTTCTTCTTCTTTTTTTTCCTTCTATTTTTGTTGATTATAAAAAAGTGGAATTACCAAGAAAAAAAAGAATGGAATGACCTTTTTACCCTTGCATGTGGATGAGATTTTGACAAAAATTTCAATTTGGACTACGATTTATAACGAACTTCACCCTGGGGAAGCTGGTGAGTGGTTGTTGTGGTTGTGGCTAACAAGAGTAGGGATTGGAGAGGGATTTCTTCTTCTTCTTTTTTTTCGTTCTATTTTTGTTGATTATAAAAAAGTGGAATTACCAAAAAGAAAAGAAAAAAGAATGGAATGACCTTTTTACCCCTGCATGTGGATGAGATTTTGACAGAAATTTCAATTTGGACTAAATGTGTAAATAAGTGGATGTTTCTTATGAGTAATGTTAGAGAGACTAAATTTGTAGACAAAATTTTGTAAAGTAAATGACATGAAAGTTGATGATTGAATTATTTCTTAAGCTTTGATAAACATATTTAATTATATTAATGATACATTATTTAGGTTGTAAATTTATCTTCAAATTTAATCTTCTTAGTATTATTCCTACTCTTATGTTACTATAGAATTAGACAGACTAATGCAGTGGCATTTTTGTAATTAAAACGTGATAGATTTGGGTTCCGTTAGGGGCATGGACTGAAATTTCAATTGGAGCTTGCGTGTTGGCCTGTGGTTCCAGCACGTGGGCATAATTTTCAAAATATCTACTTGACGAGAAGATGTTGTGTAAGATGATCGTTGGCGGTGGGCTATGGGTGTTGTGTCACAAGGGTGTGACCGTGTGAGACACGAATGAGACCCGTTGAGCATAAAAAAATAATAATAATAAGGGTGGGGGCGAGGGAATTTTTTGTGGACAATGATTGTTTGCCCTACACTTTCGGTGCCCTTTTTGTGCTCTTCTGTTTGTGTGATCACGGTTAAGTCACGTCAACATTTTATAATACTATTCATTTTTGTCTTATTATATATATAAAAAAACAATATAAAATGTTGACGTGGTTTAACCGTGACCACATAAAACAGGAGAGCACGAAGAGGGCACCGGAAGTGGAGGACAGACAATCCTTGTCTATTTTTTGTGTGTCTAGAATGCGCACAAACATGTGGTCTAGGACTCTAGATGCCAGATCTTAAAATTTCTCTTACTTGACTGACTTGTTGTTAGATTGTATACATCAGCGTTGGTACGATCCCATGTGGCAATGACAATGAGGTTATCCAAAAAATAAAACTAAACCGGACCAGGTATGGTTTGTTTAATTAGATCGCTAGCCAGGGAAATTGATGCCATATCCCTTTTATTTCTATTTGTTGAAGAGTCCGGATTCTCGCCCGATCTTCTTTGTGTGGATCGGAGATTTGTGAATCGTGTTCGTTCATCGTAAATTGTGCAGTCAGAAATCATTTTAAATTTTTTATTTAAAAATAAACATAAACAGTACTTGATAAAAATTGACTGCACAATATATGATGAACGAACACAATTCACGGATTTCCATGATCCTCACCAAAAGAATCCGGAGAGGATCCTGTTGGTTTGTTAAAGATCAAAGGTTCTATTTAATACATATTTGGCAAGATGTTTATTTACTGTTCACATTACATGTATATATGCCCCAATATTAGGGAAAATTAGAATGCCCTACATCTTTTCTATAGTTGTTAGATTAAACATTCATCCCTTTTAAAGATTTGATTAAGGTGTTTTGATCAATTGTCACCTCAATAATTTTCTATTTATTTAATTTGCATATCATTAATTTAAATGCATTTATATAGAGGAATAATGTAGCTTAGCAACTAATTGCCTATAATATAGGAATTTAATTTCGTCAATCACCCTTCTACGCATTAAATGACATTTTTTAATAAAATAAAATAAAAAATTAATTAACTAATTCCTCATTTCCTTATTATCAGTATTTAAAAAAAATCTCTTTCAATTAAACATGTCTCAATAAAAAGTTTTCAATACATATTTTTTTACGTATAGATATATAAAAAAAATATACTTAAAACTTATGGTACATTTGAGAACAAAAGTATCGACTTTTGGTACGTTTAGATTTCAAATGTACCGAGAAACCAAATGTACCAAAAATTCAAATGTACCATAAAACCAAATGTACCCATTGTTATGTAACCCTTTTGGTACGTTTAGATTTCAAATGTACAAAGAAACCAAATTTACCAAAATTTCAAATGTACCATAAAACCAAATGTGCCCATTGTCAGGTAACCCTTTTGGTACGTTTAGATTCCAAAAGACCAAATGAACAAAAAATCCCAAATGTACCACAAAACCAAACGTCTCTTTCAAATAACCCATTTTGGTACATTTACATTCCAAATGTACCGAGAAATACAAAAAATCAAATCTACCATAAAACTAAATGTGTCCATATTATAGGTAACTAGATGTAGCTATATAATCAAACAAATCTTTATTATGTTTTGGGTCTTCTAAGTAATAAAATCTGACAATTTTTTATTATAAATATTCTACTATATTCACAAAAAAAAAGTAAAAATTATAACAAACAATAAAAAATTGCATAGAGATGGATAATAAATGCATAAATATAGGGAAAATAGGAAAAGAAAAAGAAAAAAAAAACGAAATGTCAAGGAGAAGTCGTGAAAAACTAAAATTCTAAACAAAATTGAACTTATGTGAAAAACTGAAATTAATAACCAAAATTTTAGGAAAATGTTTGATCAAATTTTCAAAAGGAGTGTATGTTTAGTCTAAAAAATTAAAAAACAAGACGCCTATATCAAAATACCCAATATTAGATATACAAGACTAAATTGTCATAACCCATTTCTTTTAATTTAAATTTAGCCAGTCTCTCGAACTTGTTCCTTCTATTCAACACATCTCTCACATTCTCTCTCTGACTCAATTTACAGTCTTTGAACGGAACTCTCAAAATTTCAAAGACAGCCATGCTCTCAACTTCCTATACTCTGAGGTGTAACTACAGCAAGTTGGATCTGATCATCTGAGAGCTAACCCGATTGATTTTAAAACCCCTAATTAACAATATGGCTACGCAACATGCATCGACCCTAACGTCTAATTCATTTTTTTTTAATTCGCGTTGATAACAACTTAAGCTATACCTAGATTAATTAACGTTTAACCACTATGGATGACCTCAGTGGTTGGAAACGAATTCTAAACACGTATTCCACACGGTATATTCTGGATTCCATTCTTAGCCCTGGTGAATCACACGATGATGGTCATGTGAGACTGAAATGCATCTGTAAATCTTTCTGACTAAAAAAAATAGACTGTTATAACAAAGCTACCAACTGGTATCTTTTTTAGATTAATCAACTTTTCATTTTTATTTTTTTTGTTAGCTAAAGTTATTATATTCCAATTATATAATATACATCCACGAGCTGGCCTTGATATGTACGTCGGCATATATATAGTTGATTAAAATAAAAGGTATGCTGCAATACTGGACAAATGATACATGTCATTCACAACATAAAATTAAGGGTGGACAAAATTGTTTGATGAGAAATTCAGAAATGGAGGAGAATAGTGTCGAGCAAATTAAGTCAGAGCAAAAGATGATTTATATAATTTTTCAATTTGGTCTTTGAAATTTGAAATTAATAGAAGTAATTATTGAGTTTAAATTTGTCTATCATCAATCATTTTAGTTATTTTGTAAAAAATCTTTGTTAAAACAATGACTATAGTGACAAAAATATCATCAATAACAAATAATATGCCAAAATAATTTAACAAAGATATAGTGTGTTTTTGTAATTATCTTCCTTATTTAATGGAGATTTTTTTTTAAAGAGTAACCAAAATTATTGACGATGAACAGACCAAAAGACTAATTTTATCGATTTTAAATCTCAAATATCAAAGTGAGAAGTTATGTTAATTTTAAAGACTATTTTGACTAAAAGCTTAATATTTTTTGACACCACACATGCATACTATTAACCGAAAGAGACACGACACGACTAGCTCAAAATCCAAATGGCAAAATTTGTGACGTTCAAAACGAAAAGTTATGTTAATTTCAAAGATTATTTTGATTAAAAGCTTAACATTTTTCGACACCGCAGATGCATACTATTAACAGAAAGAGACACGACACGACTAGTTCAAAATCCAAGTGGCAAAATTTGGGACGTTCAAATAGGTATTCCTTGCATAATATAATGTAAATTGTACTTGTAGTACTTGTAGTTGACACTGCTAGCGACAGGTAGCATTCTTGGGACTTGGATTGTCTGTCATTCCCATACCATACCCTCCCATACCATACCCTCCTCATGCATTCTTATTTTTGTGGTCACGGTTAAGTCACGTTAAGATTTTATATTCCTATTACATTTTGTCTTATTATTTTTATAAAAAAATCAATATAAAATGTTGACGTGGCTTAACCGTGATCATAAAATATAGGAGGACATGTGAAGAGCATGGGATGAGAAGGGCATAAAATCCAAGTCCGCATTCTTGACATACATGCAAGCCAATACTGCTTGCATATTTGACTTTTGATCACAGCTATATTAAGATAGACAAGAATTATATTATATATGTTCTGTACATTTGACTTTGGATAACAGCTTTTTTCAGATTATAGCATAGAAAGTACGGCTGGGCATTTAAAAAAAAAAAACTAATGAAGAAAGTTTAAAATTTTGAATTTTAACGATAAGGACAAAATAAAGAATAAAATGAATAGTATCATGATTGATTTTTTAGTGTAAAAATATGGTTTTTCGTTAAAATAAACAGTACCAGTAGTTTTTTTCGTTAAAGTTCCCTTAAAAAAAAAAATAGAGTTTTTGGGTTGGTTTGGTTTGGTTTAGTTTTTATTTATTTATTTTATTTTCGGTGGTTAAATCGAACTGCACTGATCTTAATTGGTTTGGCAAGCGGTTTTTAAAAATTTTCGGATGCGGTTAACCGAATCAACTTGTATATACTTATTTATTTTTATAACCATAATTAATACGTGTAGTAATATAAATAATTAGTTATTTACGAGTTACTATGTATTCACCACATAAAAATAAAACCTGATTAGTTTAAGAGTCCATTTTCCTTTCATTCAAAAAGCAAATAGCAAAAAGAAAAGACAACCTTTATGTGCCTAAAAGGCAGAGAGGAATGAAATTATGAAAGGAAAATAGGATCACCATTTGGAGAAGGTAGTAGCTGCTCTTTGGTGCTCTTCTTGAGCTGCATCATTTGTGTTTTTCTTTGAGCAATCACTCATATTGGTGCTACGTTCTATAGCTTTTGGGAAAAGAATTTGTTATGTATTTTCATCTTCACACAAATCGAAAATCGATCCAAACCAACTCGCCATTGTCGGTTAGATGACTTTATCGATTTTAGACCCAACTTGATCAATTTTGGTTTGCAATTTTGGCCCAATCGACTAGGTCGATTTGGTTTCGATTTTGGCCCAAAACTGATGCAAAACAACATGCGCCCACCCATAATAGAAAATAATTCTGCATATGCATTCTTGTATGAGCTTGAATACCACTAATTCTCCTCCCCTGACAACTAGTTATTTAATCTATTAACATTATCGTTTTTTAATACGCATCGTACTATAAATTTTGTGGTACACCATCTAACTTCAACATATATATACACGAGGAAAAACAATGCACAAATACCAATGGGTGATTTTGCATTTTAGGGTTCAAAAGGATGGTTTAACGGTGGAGCAAGAATATGGAATTCTATATAGGTTTTTATCACAAATGGTCCTTGAGATTGACCCTCACCATCAAGATGGTCCCTGAAATTGAAAATCAATCAGTGTAATCCCTGAAAATAGGTGTCGCAAATCAATGTGGTCATTCTGTTACAATTCTGTTAAAAAATCTGTTAAGTGCTGATGTGGCACATAAATGGGCCCTATAAGTCATTTTTTCTCATAAAGAAATTGACCCATGATATCAAAATGATCCCCAAAATTGACCCGCGATATCAAAATTGTTCCTGAAATTGAAAATTGATCAATGTAGTCCCTCAAGTAAGTATCTCAAATCAATGTAGTCCTTCCGTCACAATTCTGTAAAAAATTCTGTTATGTGCTGATATGGCACATAAATGGGTCACACAAGTCTAATTGAATTTAAAAAAAATTACAAATAGGCTTAATAATTTAACAGTCAATAAAAAAATTGTCAACCTAAAAACCCAATCCTGCAATCACCTCCGATCCTAATCCATATTTCTATACCTCATTCACTCTCTATTCTCTATAATAATAAAAAAAAAATCTCAATACACCCATCTTTATACACTTCGACCCTCTTCACCGAATTGAACCTGGATCGAGATCCCTTTTGGTGACGGCTCAACCCATTGGCAACGACTTCTGGGAGATCACCATTGACATTTAGGCAATCAACATCCTCACAACCTTAATCTTGGAGAGCTTGTTCGACGCTTCCTTGGTGGTCTGGTGATGCAAAGAACGATGAGGTCTTCCTTGAGATAATGAGGTTATAACCGAGATGCGTCCATTGTTGGTTGAAAACTATTTCCACACCCCCTCTTAGGCCTTGGTTAAGCGTTGTGCCTTTGAGAATTTATGGAAGGGAAATTCCATTGTGCAAAAAGGTATTTAAACAATTTTTTTAATTAATTATTAAACCTACATCAGCACATAACAATTTTTTTTTACAGAATTGTGGCGGAAGGATCATATTGATTGGCAACACCTATTTTCAAGGACTACATTGATTGATTTTCAATTTTAGGGACCATATTTATGGTGTGGGTCAATTTCAGGGACCATTTGTGATAAAAACCCGTAAATCTTGTGGGACCCATTTATGTGTCACATCAGCACTTAATGGAATTTTTAATAGAATTGTGACTGAAGGATCACATTGATTTGCGACACCTATTTTCAGGGACGACATTGATTGATTTTTAATTTCAGGGACCATCTTGATGGTGATGGTCAATTTCAGGGACCATTTGTGATAAAAACCTTTATATATATAATACTCTTTAAAAGAAGGAAATAAAGCGAGCATTGGTATAATTTAATTTTGTTGTAGCCTATTTTCTCTAGAGGGGTGCGGCAAAGCATAGAGAGAGAAAAATTGTAGAATTCTAGGGATGATAATTTTCTTTGCACGTGCCTTTATTTATTGTAACCAAGGAGAGAGAAACTTGTCATCCCAGTAATGCAAATCTTAATAGAAAATAATCATCATCATAAAGAGTAACCAAATCTGCCAAGGATTTATACAATAATACTTATACTAGGATTTAAGTTACAACATTCCCCTTTGATTGTGTAAATACTCAAGTAGATGTCACATCACATCTTTATAGATGACGGATAAATAGTTGATGAAGTCGACGACACAGTGGTTGAATGCTAGTCTCAAAGTAAACCCTGAAGGAATGAATAAAAGGTAAAACTCACAAAACTTCGCTAAAACTTAGGATAGGTTAAAACCCATAGTCTAAGGAGAAAAATGAGAATTTGCATTCAACTCAAAACTAAACGTCTTCTAGATGAAAGTAGAACACACAAGCGTATGGCCTGGCCAGAATAAGTGTCTCGTTAAAACCTTGTCAGGTAGCAAAAATTCAAAGAAAAAAATGCTCTTAATCATAGGAAAAAGAGTACATTAAGATCAAGCGAGTATATTTTGGGAAACTCCCCATGAGTTTGACAAACTTCAAAAATAAGAACTACAAGGACTTCAAATCAGATAATTTATGCACACCGATTTCTTGAACAAGCTTCTGAAAAGTAGACTTTGGCAGTGACTTTGTGAAAATGTCGGCCATGTTGTCCTAGAAACGGATCTGCTTGACTTCAATGTTCTATTCCTTAATTGCTGATGTGAATAGAAGAATTTCAAAGCAATGTGCTTGGTGTTGTCTACTTAGATGCATGCCTTCTTAATCTGGTCGATACATGATGCGATATCTTCATAAATCATTGTAGGGATGTTAACGACATAAGAATGTACGCAGATGTTTAGAATATGTTCTGCAACTGCTCTCAACTAGAAGCATTCACAAGTAGCTTTATGCATGGCAAGAATCTCAGCATGGTTCAAAGAAGATGTAGCTAAGATATGCTTGATTGACATATAAGATATTGTGGTGTCTCTAATGGAACTCGAGTCAGCACAACCAACAAGGCGAGAATCAACCTGAAGACCGAGGGCTTATCTCGAAGAATTATAGGGGGTAGAACAAACCCAAATCCAAGGTACTCTTAAGGTAACGAATGATGTCTTTAACATTCCAGTGTCTGCGTTTAGGCTCGTTGCTATATCTTCCCAAAATATTAACAGCGTAGAAGATATCCGGTCTAGTAAACTAAGTTATGAACAATGCACTAAGGTATCGAACTTCAGGCTCCAAAACCTCTTCCTCGTCGTCTTTAGTACTTTTTTGAATCTACCGTCCGAATGACCATATAAGTACTTGAAGGCTTCACTTTAACCTTGTTAAACTAACATAACATCTTTTATGTATAGTTTGACTGATGTTCCAGAATCATCCGAACAATACTCGATTTCCATGCCTAGACAAATCAAGTTTTATGAAGATATTTCATCTCAAATTCCGAATTTAGGCACATGATAGTTTTCTTAAGCTCTTTAAGAGTTCTAATGAGTTTCATGTTGTCGTCAAAGACTTCAATGATCAAAAATCCAAAATGTCACTTCTTAATGAACACACATAGACTAGTTCGTGTTCATATATCCCTGACTAACCAAATACTCACTCAAACAGTTCAGATTATTTCAATCCGTAGAGTGAACGCCTCAATCTAATCGAGAAGGTGTTCCGTCCTTTAAGAACTTTCATGTAGATTTCCGTATTAAGATCCCATAGAGATACTCGGTTACCATGTCCATGAGTTTCATACTATTTTATTGGCAACTACTAAATTTGTTGGTACCACATATATTGGGCATTAGACTTTGACGCATTGGGCCTCATTACCTAGCCCGTTATTATGTAAAAGGAGGAGCCCCTTATTCTATAAAATGGGACTCCTCCCCCTCACAAAGGAGAGTAAGATCTCAAATCAGGGGATACCCCTAAAACATACAAGCCACAAAGCTCACAGAGAAACTCTCTCTTTCTCTGGGGGACTCCCCCTCACACTTGTAATCCATACATTCATACGGAGAAATACAATCAACATCAGTGTGGACGTAGCCCAAACATTGGGGTGAACCACGATACATCTTGTGTTCTTTACTTTCTTGCAGATTCCCGGTCGAATTTACGTTGTTCCAAGACCCCTCCGGTTTTGTGCATCAACATTTGGAGCCGTCTGTGGGAATCGACATGAAAAGCTATGTCGGTTCTCTTTCATTTTTTCATCTCTCCACCGTGAAACTGCAGAAACCCAAGAACCCAGAAAACCTCAAAACGTCTCTCAAACTCTCTCAATTAGTCCCCCCCGCCAAATCAATTTTCTCTAGCCAAAAACCAGACCCACAAATGGATCAGAGATTTCATGGCCTGCCTTCTCTCAAGAGATTCAGACTCATGCAGCAACATCAGCAAAAATATGCTCGTTTGTCCCCGTCGCACCTTCCAGCAAACAAGCGAAAGACGCCGAGAAACCAACTCGTTCTCCTTGACCCCACCACATCTGCTGCTGCCGGCTCCACCTATTCCCTGCCTGCCAAGAAAAGGGTTTGGGCGTTTCAGCCCGATTTGTTCACTGAAGAGCCACTTTCGACATTGGACCTTAATGTCGAGTATAAGCCGCCTTTTGGGTGGAAGCTGGAAGAAGAGACAGTGGAGAAATTGGAGGAAGAGAAGGGTGAAGCTGAAAATGGTTGCAATGAAGATATTGAAAATACCCGAGAGGAGAAAAGCCAAGAAATCGCAGGGGATGGAGAGTGCAATGAAGAAGAAGAAGATGATGCTGATGATGGGATTGTTTGTGCAGTTTGTCAGATCACAGATGGAGATCCATCAGATCCAATTGTCTTATGTGATGGGTGTAATATGATGGTTCATGCCTCCTGCTATGGCAATCTATTCGTAAAGGGTATTCTGGAAGGTGATTGGTACTGCGCCCAATGCACATTTTCTGCTGTGCATTCCCAATCCAATGAGTCATGTTCTTGCTGCTTATGTCTTGTCAAAGGAGGGGCAATGAAGCCCACCAGAGACAGCAGGTGGGCACACATTATGTGTGCGCTTTATGTCCCAGAGGTGTTCTTCAAGGACCCTGAAGGCCGGGAGGGGATTGATTGCTCCAAGGTTCCGAAAAGGCGGTGGAATGAGAGATGCTATGTTTGTGAGAGTTCAAAGGAGTGTGCTATTCAGTGCTCCGAGCTTAAGTGCCCTCTGGCATTTCATGTGAGTTGTGGCTTGAACGAGGATCTTTGTATTGAGTACAAGGAATGAAGGAATAAGGGAGCTATTGTGGCTGGGTTTTGTAAAAAGCACTCAGATATGTGGAAAAAAGCAAGAATAAACTGAGTGATGCTCCACTATTCCATTATCCCACGAGATAACATGATTAAAGATAAGAAGATGCCCATCAAGGTTCCCCATCTCCACTTTCTGTTGGACCAGAAGATACCCATCAACATGTTGAAAAAGATGAAACTTTCATCATGAAGGAGAGTGTAGTCGCCCAACGACTGCTTTATTTATTTAATTTTTTTTAATGATGTGATTTATTTTTCTTATCTTTTGGAGACATCTGTATAACCCCACCAGAGGGTAATCATAAATAAAGAAAGAAGGCAGCATGCAAAAAAAAAAAAAAAAGTACGTCTAGTACTCCAAAATTATTTGGCAGCCTGCCGCTATTATCACCAACCAGGCGATCAAAAGTACATCCAGTACTCCAAAATTATTCGGCAGCCTGCTGCTATTATCACCCACCAGGTGATCAAAAGTACGTCCAGTACTCCAAAATTATTCGGCAGCCTGCTGCTATTATCACCCACCAGGTGATCAAAAGTACGTCCAGTACTCCAAAATTATTCGGCAGCCTGCCGCTATTATCACCCACCAAGTGATCAAAAGTACGTCCAGTACTCCAAAATTATTCGGCAGCCTGCCGTTATTATCACCAACTAGGTGATCAAAAGTACGTCCAGTACTCCAAAATTATACATGAGCATCACTCATGTCAATCATAAATAAACATTCATGAGCATCACTCATGTCAACATTCATGAGCATCACTCATATCAACATTCATGAGCATCACTCATGTCAACATCCATGAGTATCACTTATGTCAATCAACATAAACATTCATGAGCATCACTCATGTCAATCAGCTTCAAAAACTTCATTTACAGAGCTCCAGCTTCAAAGCTTCACTTTAAAAGCTTCACTTTAAAAGCTTCACCTACAAAGCTTCAGTGCATGGTATACAAAGACCCTCTCCGAACAACCACCACTTCGGCCCATACATGGATTGAATTTGAAGTCTCCAGCCAACAGCCTTTATTGACTGAAGACTTGGGGGACTACACTATGTACCATATATTGGGCTTCCGCAACTGGGCCTCATGAAAAATACTTAAGAGAGCACCCATTATTCATGTATTTAGGAGCGATCCCTTATTTTATAAAAAAGACTCCCTCACTTTCATTAAAGAGCACCCATTATTTATGTATTGAGGAGCGAGCCCTTATTCTATAAAAGGGACTCCCTCACCTCCATTAGAGAGCATCGCCGTTAGCTGAGCAACCGCCTCGCCGTTAGCTGAGCAACCGCCTCGCCGCGAGCATCACTCCTAACCCATCATTTATGTATTGAGGAGCAAGCCCTTATTCTATAAAAGGGACTCTCTCACCATCATTAGAGAGCATCGCCGCCTGCTGAGCAACCGCCTCGCCGCGAGCATCACTCTAGCCCATCATTTATGTATTGAGGAGCGAGTCCTTATTATATAAAAGGGACTCCCTCACCTTCAACGCCACAAGCCAAGCCAACCAAGGCAACATAAGCCACAAGCCGAGCAGCCTCACAACATGTGCTACTTCTAGTTTAGCATTATTTCACATTGAGCACTGTCTCATATCGAGTATTCAGTTCTAGACGACATCTAGTTACTTCGGCCCACACATGGACTGAATTTCAAGTCTCCAGCCAAAAGACTCTCTTGACTGAAGACTTGGGGGACTACTGTTGGTACCACATATATTGGGCCTCAGACTTTAACGCATTGGGCCTCAACATTTAGGCCTCATTACCCAGCCCATTATTATGTAAAAGGAGGAGCCCCATTCTATAAAAAGGGACTCATCCCCCCTCACAAAGGAGAGTAAGATCTCAGATCAGGGGATACCCCCAAAACATACAAGCCACAAAGCTCATAGAGAAACTCTCTCTTTCTCTGGGGGATTCCCCCTCACACTTGTAATCCATACATTCATACGGAGAAATACAATCAACATCAGTGTGGACGTAGCCCAAACATTGGGGTGAACCACGATACATCTTGTGTTCTTTACTTTCTTGCAGATTCACGGTCGGATTTACGTTATTCCAAGACCCCTCCGGTTTTGTGCATCAACAAAATTAATAAGGTAGCAGAAAGTTATGATGTCCATTAAGGGAATATGTCTCTTCGTAATTAATCTAGGGTGTAGAAAAAAACCTTGCGCTATGAGGTGTGCTTTCTACCGTATTATTTCATTTTTCTCATTATGTTTCCATGCGCAAACCCACTTGTTCCTTACGAAAACCTACTTGTAGCCAACTAGCTTCACATGTGATGGTTGGAATTACAAGCCCAAACACCTTGTGTTTCACAAGTAAATTGAATTCAACCTAGATTACTTGTTTCCAGTTTGACCAATTTGTTCTACGTTAACGCTCACCAACAAATGTAGTCCAATCTCATCGGACAGTATAATATAAGTAGCTAATATGTAGGCGATGGCATCGTCGACTATCTTCACAGTCTAATTCCAAACCTCATCCAGACTTGAATAGTAGACCAAAATCTCATGATTCTCGAGAGGTGGTTACGCTTGTTCCAGGACACTTTTGTAATCTAGAATAACCTCATACATTGAAGTGGTTAAGTAAACGATCCATCAGATTCACACTAGGTACACTTGTTTATGCCGAATTCTTTTCCAAGGTTGTAACGCCTTTGAACCAACTGGTTGTTGGAAATGTGCCCTAAAGCCATTCATATGATGATACTTTACGGATATTTCACATGTTAAACTAATCTAGTTTACATATAAAAGGCAAACATTATTGTTTGAGGCGTCTCATATAAATGTTATATGCTTAAACGATAAAGTCCAAGGAATATGTGATTGGAAGAATGCAATCTAATGTAGTTAGATTAATGAGACCATTCTTTCGTAGACACATCCTAAACGTTCCTGATCATAGGATTGCCAATTGGGCATTGACAGTCCGATAAGATCAGTACGTGCTATGTCTTCTCTCAGTGAGAGTGACTAGTCTCGAGTCATTGGTGTGTGTGACATCAAGACAAGTACGTAGGTGCTCAATAGAGAATGAGTTCACTGAACACGATCAACGAGGAGTTCTCATACTCATGTCACATGAGAACTCATGTTTGGGATAATGCAAATTAGTCCTTTGACCTGAGGCATCACAGTTGTTGTCTTGTGGTTAAGTCCTTGATCTTTGATTATGCCAAAGTCACCCCATCGGGGTGTCCACGACATCATTGGGGTTAAGCCACTTAGTCATGGAGACAAGTGAATGCGCAACAAGGGATCTCTAACCTTCAATTGGCTTGAGGGAGAATACTCTATGATATGATTAAAATCTCTGGCCAGAGTATGAATGAGATTGGGGAATGCGTTCCAAATCACATTCAAGGTAATCATAAAATGCAAATGAATCACATTGGATAGTAGACATGAATAAACAAACTATCAAGCCAAACAATGTGGTCAAGAGTATTAGATTAGAGAAAGACCGTATTGCATTTGTAATCCTAAACTGAATAGGTTCTCTACCTCTTCTGATTAGCTTGGGTAGCCATGATATGCTGCTAGGTGTCACTCATGGTTTGTGGAAGCCCTAAACGTGTGTAATCACTAAAGGGAGAATTGAAAGTAAGTTTCAATTCACAATCGATGTAAAATGGTTTTAATCGCCCACTGCTTCGCTAAAAGGAACCTAATGTATCGTACACCAAATAAGGTGGAGATTGAAGAAACAAAGGAGATGAATTAAATGGTTTAATTATTTATGGCAAGGATTAATTAATATGTTAATTAATCAAACGAATAAGTTCGTTAAAGACCTCGGGATAGTTTTGGACCTTAAGGCCCAATGGGCTTCGAACGTCAAAGCCCATTGACTTAAGTTGTATGACAACTTAATGAATAAAGATTCACAAAGGCCCAAAAGCCCATATCCATTTAGTGTTGAATTAGGGTTTTTGGTTCTTTAGGTCATTTAAAGAAGTGACTATATAAAGAACTTTATAGCCTAAAATTCATAAGTTGTTGATTTTAGAGATAATTGGTGAGAACACAAAGCTTCCATTTCTCTCTAAGCGGCCAACCACCTTGGGGGATATTGTCTAGCAATTCTATTTCCTCAAGGTCACTCATTTCCTCTCCAATCCAACCTTGGTGTAGAATCTTTAGAGGTTCTCAATTTTGGGAACTTGGAGAACCTATTATTCTAACCAAATCCATGGAGCTAAGAAGCAAGGAATGAAGGCCCTATCTCTTGGGTGATTATCCTTTGCATATGCAAAGAGGAATCTACAAAGGTAAATATTTCTCAACTAACAAATTGTTGTTTTTAAGTTGAGTCAAGGTTCACCAATCTACTAGGCTTTGAATTTCATGGTAGATGTTTTGTTTTTGAATGCATGAAAGCATGATTCCGCCTTTAATTGTTAATTGCATGCTATATGATGTTATTCAAATGAACATTTTTTTCTCAAAAATTCCTTCAAGTGGTATCAAGAGCCTAGGTCTAGTAGTTGGTGAATCATTTTGGGTTTTGTAGTTCATAGTTTTTGATTTAAAAGTTGTAATATGTTACAAGCTTTATTCTTGTTTCTTTGAATGTAAATTTTGTTAGAAAATTTGCCATCTCAAATGTTGTAGATGTAGTTCATATGAACATGAATTTTGGAGCTAAAATTTGGTGCCATGTTTTTTTGGGAAATTCGGCCAAATCCAAAGGGTGATTTTTTGGGTTCATGTTTGTCTTGTTAAAATGGTTTTAAAGTGACTTTTGGAACCCCTAAGTACCCTAGGATGTTAACCCTCTTTTGAGTGATGAAAATTTGAGTTTTGGTGAGTGAAAACATTCATGGAGCTATTATGAGTTTTCATGAGTGTTCTTCAATGTTCTTGAAGTTCTTGCCAAGAACAAAAAGTTTTGAAGTTTTGATTCAAAATGTTTTATGTTTTTACATAAAGTTTTGGTTTAATTTTAGTGGGTGATTTTAGTGGGTGATGATTATTTGTAAAGTATTATTAATGGTTTTAATGGTAGACAAACTTTTTAAAAGTTTGACATAAATTCAATTAATGGTTATAATGGTAGACAAACTTTTTTAAAAGTTTAACATAAATTCAAAATATTTCATCTTTACCTCACCTAATAAAACCCACTTACAAAAACTTTGTAAAAATCATATTTTTTCTATCATGGCCGGCCACCCTAATTAAATAGGGTATTTTTGGGTCTTTTATTCAATTACATAAAGTTTTGATACTTTTGTGTATTTGCACTTTGGCCCAAAAGTTTACGTTTTTACGTTAAGGTCCAAAAACGTTAAAGGACAAATTGTTTTGCTCCTTTAATGAAGTTTTTTGTATTTGTTGAAATTTTTGGGTTCTAGTTGTAATTACATGAAGTAGTGGACTTTTGTGTTTTTACAAAGTGACCCCAAAAGTTTGTGTTTCGCAATATAGCCCAAAAAGTTGTGGTTATTGCATGATGGCCCAAATTAAGTAGGGAACAAAAATTGTTTTGTCTCTTTAAATGAGAATTGGATTTTCATTTTATTTAGCTCCATTTAAATCAATTTTATGGATACAAAAACCAAATGAAAATGTTGCATTCAATTTAATTAATTAAAGTGTTGATTAATTAAAGGGTGATTATGAACCTAAGCCTACGATAATTGAGCTATGTGATAGGCCGTTTCAAATTTGTTTGAACCATGGGAATGTGTAGATTAATTTTGGTTGTAATTTGATTTGATCAAATGTTGTAAAAGAGCATAAGCTCTTCTTTACTTTAAAGTAATTTGAATTATGCAAATGTTGTAATGAGCATAAGCTCACCTTTACTTTGAAGTACTTCTTTCTTGCTTTATTTGATATGCATGAAAATGAAGTAGAGGGTCCAACGCCCCTAAGACAACACGCCTTAATGTGATTAAACGCGTAACTAAAATCAATCTCCATCCCTAGTCCGAGATTCAACACTAGGCTCGTGTTCAATCTAAACAAAGGTTCATAGTCATCCTAAGGCCCTAAGGCAACTATATAGTCCATCAAATGAATGCAAACCTTATGTTAGTAGTATCATATACTCTTGCTTTAAAAACCGTTTTATAAGTATAGTGGGAGTATTATATACAACTAAATTGAATCAAATGGACCAATAGTTGTAATAGGACCAAAATTGTTTTAATAAAGATTAAAATGAATATGTTTATGTGATGAGACCTAAAACCCTCAACCAAACCATTATTAAGTTGAAAAGCGTGAGAGTGCTTAGAACACTCTTCCGTGGCCTTCCACCGTGGTAGCTCCAATCGTTTATGACTTGTACACCAGCTTCACCCTATCATGGGGGAGTACAAAGTGCATGCTTATACTCAGGAGGAGTCTATATACATACTTGATGAGGTTAGTGTAGGCAACGAGGATGGCCAATATCATATCATTGTGAGGCTATTCTTGAACCCCTTCACGAACTAAGCATGGTGGGAATGACTTAACTAAGTGCAATGGAGCCAAAATCATATCATTGTGAGGCAACATTCTCTAGAGGCCAAATTGATGGGTACTTGCATTAGTTGCAAATGAGTAAGTGTACTCTCTCATTATTATTAATGCTAGCTAATATCATATCATTGTGAGGTGGGCTTGGTAATAGTGAGTCTCCCATAACCTACTAAGAGTTTCCTCCAAAACTCTCGAATTCCAATGAGGGATATGGAATTTGCCAAAAATAGTGGGTGGTGCTATTTGATTTAAAGACCCGAATCAAATGGCTTAAAATCAATCAATTTATATTCGTTATGTATTTGTTTACCAATATATTTGCAAACGCTATCCAAAACTTGACAAAGAAAATCCGAATGTTTTAGTTTCCGGACTTGGTAACACAATCCCAAAGATTGTCTTAAATGGATTGTGCATGTACCTAAGAAGTCTCATCCTCACAATCTTCCTATTGATAATGTATCATTGGAAGAACATGTTAGAAATGTCTATCATGAAGAGGACAACACAAACAACCAATGCTTATTCCTTCGTTATATGAACAAATGAACTTATGAACAAATAAGAGTTGCCTTGAACAACTCTTGAAAGTTTGTAATTATGTTTAGAACATAATGGTTGGTTGACAAAAATAGTCCATCAACATGGACTTATGATGATTTTGAATCATTGAGTGTTGAAGTGATAAACCACTTAAGGAGACGGAAACTAAGCTAGGACTTCACCTTTATGTCCCTATCCTAATGGTTCACTAAGTTTATTGTAAACTATGTAGTGAACAATAACCACACACTCTCCAAAATGTTTGATGTGTATAACACAATTGAAAAAGGTTTCAAGAGAGATAGTGGGAGTTTAGGGACCATGACTATTGTAGTCAAAGGAGAAGTCAAATGAAGAAGATAAAATTAACTCCAAGGGAACAAACTTTCTTTATGAAAGGATGGACATTGGAAGGGGTATTTGCAAGAAATGTCTTGCAAGTGTCAAGAACACACATTTCGAAGGTGTTGTAAATTGTTCTTGAATAGTTCAAAACAGTTGGTTCTTCTACTTGAATGCTTGATTCCGTATTAGTAACTATGTTTTACAATCGTTGTAAAAGTGTGGCTAATAAGAAGTAGAAGATTAATGAGAGAAGAGAAAGTACTTCACATTCGGAACGTGAATAAAATATAGATCTCTGCGAAAGCAGATGGTACTAACTTCCTCATATGAACTACCAAAGAAATTGGAAAAACCAAAGATTGTCTTTACATCCCAATTTTAAGGAACTTAATTCCGTCACTATAGTAGAGATGGATGAATGTTTTGTTTGACAAAACATTGTTCTTTATTAATCAATGATTGGATTATAGTAATCTAATTGATTGTCTCTATAGTAGAGATGATATGGTAGCGTTAACTGTTTAGAATATAATGATGCTTAAAACCCAAAAGGTTGCAAGATAGTGGCAATTGTCCACAACATAATACTACTCATGTTGTATGACATTCACCGAATATCACTCTCGGTTGGACTATAGTTTATTTTGAATAAACACAAGTCCGAATACTTTGCAAAAGGTTTCAAAGAATTCAAGAAATGTAAGATTGATGAGTAAGACGTCTAAAGTAATTACATCCTTAGATTTGATCCAAGGAAAGGTAACACTTTAGATGAGTTTCCTTGAAAGATATCAAGGAAATTAGCATCATAAGATAAATGATTTTCTCCATTAGGAGAAGAACGAACTTGAATAAGATTTAGTTCGTTGGATATTATCAATTACCCATATATAGGATATATATGCTTCTAAGACAATATGATTGTCAATTAGAAGATCTTCCAAAATTTTCATAACTCCATAGGATGTAGTTGGAAAGAAAGACAAATCTTAATCATGTTAAGATTTGGGGTTGTGTGCTAATAAGCAATATTTGTTTAAAAATTATCTTGTGGATATCCTTAAATTAACCTTTGGATATCACTTCTATAAACCAACCAACAAATGTTGTTTGTTGAGTAGTTCATTGTAATCCTACAATGTGATTTGCCTTAGAGCAAATGAACTAGGAATAGAACTCAAAAGAATGGGTTCTTTGAGAGATAAGATGATAATCAACAAATATAACAACCTAGTTCCTATACCACAAGCTCCAAGGTAGTCAAGAAGGATTTATAAACCGTCTCAGTTGAATGGTTTGAACTTTATGACTACATTGAGTGTATATACGATATATACTCAAGGAAATGGTAAAGTACCATTTGACCCGAAATAATGAAACCTTCATAGCTAATTGGTAGCTTAAGGTGACTACAATCAAAGAGAATGGTTGACTTTGAAGGAACCATTTTTGACGTAGTCTTAGTTTCAATTAATTCGAAGATTGCTAGCTACAACTAAATGGTGATTCAATTTTTGGACATGATATAGGTTTCCGAAACCATTATTAAGATAGTCTTGATAATTTATGTCTAAAACTATGAATCACAAGACATGTAAGTTGTAGAGATCCAACCATCATGGATCTTAGCAAGCTAGTGGGAGCCATAAGCGTCTTATGAGAGAAAGATCAAAATTGTTTGATTTCTCATATAGATGTAAATGAATCTTTTGTTTACTAGGTTTACAAAAGATTAGTGGGAGTTAATCATATTCCTAAATTTGAATATATGTATGATATATTAATTTTGGAAATGAAAAGAATACTTCATTGTTAAAGTTATGACTTTAAAACTTTCTATAACGATAGAATGTATATGGGAGACATAGTCTATATACATGGGATGGAAATCTATAATGATAGATTTTAGGATATAATTGGATTATATCATGCCCTAATAATAGACAAAAGGTTGCTAGGAAGTTTCTCATATGATGATAAACTTTAATAAGAAGAACAACTCTAGTGAGACTAGGAGGTAGCTCTTCTCAAAGGGAACGTACCCTTTGACTCCCAAAGAAATAATGCGTAAATCGAATCCTTTATGCATACGCAGAAAGGTGATTTATGTATTTCATATGGTATGAAAAACATTGATATGAGTTGTACCTAGAAAGGTACAAGGCGATATCAGTGCAAGCCCAGGATCAGAACCATGGCAACTGTCAAGTAAATCCTTAAGTATTTAAGAAATACTAAAGGATAGGTTCCTCGAAGAATGAGGAAGAATTAGAGTAACGTAATGGAAGCGTAAATGTATTAGATTGTGAATCTAATCCATCATTGGATGTTTCTTCATTATGAATGAAGAGATAAACAGATATCTCTTTATTATGACTAAAGAGATATTTGGATGGAAACATTAAAGTAATGACTTTAGTGTGTTCCATTATGAATGCAAAATATATTGCCATATAGAAGTTTACAACAATGTTGTTTGGATGGGAAAGTTCATTTATGAACTCTCTATTCGGTTCCAACCAGAAAGTGTATCTAGTGTACTGACACTACGACACTAATGGGGCGATAACTCAAGCCTGGGAATCAAGGTCTCATCAAGATCCGAACTCATATGAGAGACTGAACCACATGATTGGGAATCATGTATAATGGTGACGTCGATATTCTCAAGGTTGCTTCTATGGATAACATATAGATATCCATTTCCTAGGCCTACTATTCAGCCATTTAGGAAATGACTACAGAAGAGGAATCATAACAGATGACCAAGCTGATTGGCTCTAGTGCAAGTGGGAGATTGTTGGAAATGTGCCCTAAAGCCATTCATATGATGATACTTTACGGATATTTCACATGTTAAACTAATCTAGTTTACATATAAAAGGCAAACATTATTGTTTGAGGCGTCTCATATAAATGTTATATGCTTAAACGATAAAGTCCAAGGAATATGTGATTGGAAGAATGCAATCTAATGTAGTTAGATTAATGAGACAATTCTTTCGTAGACACATCCTAAACGTTCCTGATCATAGGATTGCCAATTGGGCATTGACAGTCCGATAAGATCAGTACGTGCTATGTCTTCTCTCAGGGAGAGTGACTAGTCTCGAGTCATTGGTGTGTGTGACATCAAGACAAGTACGTAGGTGCTCAATAGAGAATGAGTTCACTGAACACGATCAACGAGGAGTTCTCATACTCATGTCACATGAGAACTCATGTTTGGGATAATGCAAATTAGTCCTTTGACCTGAGGCATCACAGTTGTTGTCTTGTGGTTAAGTCCTTGATCTTTGATTATGCCAAAGTCACCCCATCGGGGTGTCCACGACATCATTGGGGTTAAGCCACTTAGTCATGGAGACAAGTGAATGCGCAACAAGGGATCTCTAACCTTCAATTGGCTTGAGGGAGAATACTCTATGATATGATTAAAATCTCTGGCCAGAGTATGAATGAGATTGGGGAATGCGTTCCAAATCACATTCCAGGTAATCATAAAATGCAAATGAATCACATTGGATAGTAGACATGAATAAATAAACTATCAAACCAAACAATGTGGTCAAGAGTATTAGATTAGAGAAAGACCGTATTGCATTTGTAATCCTAAACTGAATAGGTTCTCTACCTCTTCTGATTAGCTTGGGTAGCCATGATATGCTGCTAGGTGTCACTCATGGTTTGTGGAAGCCCTAAACGTGTGTAATCACTAAAGGGAGAATTGAAAGTAAGTTTCAATTCACAATCGATGTAAAATGGTTTTAATCGCCCACTGCCTCGCTAAAAGGAACCTAATGTATCGTACACCAAATAAGGTGGAGATTGAAGAAACAAAGGAGATGAATTAAATGGTTTAATTATTTATGGCAAGGATTAATTAATATGTTAATTAATCAAACGAATAAGTTCGTTAAAGACCTCGGGATAGTTTTGGACCTTAAGGCCCAATGGGCTTCGAACGTCAAAGCCCATTGACTTAAGTTGTATGACAACTTAATGAATAAAGATTCACAAAGGCCCAAAAGCCCATATCCATTTAGTGTTGAATTAGGGTTTTTGGTTCTTTAGGTCATTTAAAGAAGTGACTATATAAAGAACTTTATAGCCTAAAATTCATAAGTTGTTGATTTTAGAGATAATTGGTGAGAACACAAAGCTTCCATTTCTCTCTAAGAGGCCAACCACCTTGGGGGATATTGTCTAGCAATTCTCTTTCCTCAAGGTCACTCATTTCCTCTCCAATCCAACCTTGGTGTAGAATCTTTAGAGGTTCTTAATTTTGGGAACTTGGAGAACCTATTCTTCTAACCAAATCCATGGAGCTAAGAAGCAAGGAATGAAGGCCCTATCTCTTGGGTGATTATCCTTTGCATATGCAAAGAGGAATCTACAAAGGTAAATATTTCTCAACTAACAAATTGTTGTTTTTAAGTTGAGTCAAGGTTCACCAATCTACTAGGCTTTGAATTTCATGGTAGATGTTTTGTTTTTGAATGCATGAAAGCATGATTCCGCCTTTAATTGTTAATTGCATGCTATATGATGTTATTCAAATGAACATGTTTTTCACAAAATTTCCTTCACTGGTATGCCATGCATGCTTTAAGTTGAGAGCAGATGATTAGTTGACCGCCGGTGTAGCGGACTGTGCAACAAGTGCATCCAACGTCCTTCGTGGGTGGCTCATCCTTTAGGGGTGATGTTTCGACGTACGTTTGGTACATCTATCTTTGCAGGCACGTTTAGAGCAAGTATATATGATCTTCTCACTTTGGCTAGATCATTAAAGTCATTAGGCATGCTTTGAGCAATGCTCTAAAGATCTAAGATTATTTGCACGTCAGTTTCAGACTGGGCAGTGCGAGGATAAATATGACATAGTGGGTTAGTCCACAACAATTCGCAGGTTCTTCAAGAATGTTAATGTTCTTATCTCCTTCTAGCAATAGGAAGACTGTCTCATCAAAGTGACAATTCACAAAATGTATGGCAACATGTCAAGGGCTTTAAGTAGCGAATGATTGAAGGAGAATCATAACTGACATATATTCACATATCCTTCTCTGAAGACCCATTTTGGTACGTAGTGGCGGCATTATTGACACATAAATTACGCACCCAAATACTCATTAGTGTGAGACGTCAGGCTCATATACAGTAACCAACTATGATGATGAATAAGGTTGGTGGCAGTGAGTCTCAGGCAACTGAACATGGCTACTTGCAAAATTGCATAGCTCCAAGTAGATTTCGGAAGCTTAGTGTGCATGAACAAGTCCAAGCGATTAATTGAAGGGGCTTAATGAACGCTTCTAACTTAAAATCTTTGACATTATCTAGTCGAATCAACTTAATCGAATAATCAGGAAGGTGACCATGAGCTTAATAATTTATGGCAAGAGTTGCACAAAGGCGGCGGTGTGTGTGTGGACAGGTAAACTGTAGCAATGGTCTCTCAACTTTAATCAAATTGGAGCAATGGTCCCTCAACTTTAATCAAATTGGAGCAATGGTCGCTCAATTAAAAATCCATTACATTTGGTCCCTCAATTTATCAAAATGTGTAGCTATAGTCATTTTTCATCAATTTCGTCAAAATTTTGTCAAAATAAGTTATGTTGGAATAACCATTTATATAATTAGGGTCCCTCAACTCATCAAAGTGTGTAATTATGGTCATTTTCGTCAACTACGTCAAAAATGTTGTCAAAACGAGTTATGTTGGAAGGACCATTGCTACAATTGGGTTAAAGTTAAGGAACCATTTCTCTAGTTGAATTAAAGTTGAGGGACCAATGGTAATGGATTTTTAGTTGAGGGACCATAGCTGCACATTTTGATAAGTTGAGGGACCAATGATAATGGATTTTTAGTTGAGGGACCATTGCTCCAATTGAGTTAAAGTTAAGGGACCATAGCTACAATTTACTCGTGACATTATTTCGATGCATCAATCAACACCATAAAATATTTATATGGTCCGCATGGTGGTTGGATAGGTCCACAACTGTCCATTTGAATCCTTTAAAGAAAGGTTTGAGGCTCCATCTCGAACTCTGTCGAAAGATGGGTGAGTAATAAACTTACATAAAGAATAAGCCTTGTAGTGACCACTGCCAAGAATAATGCGCTTACTTTGGGTAAGCGAATACCCGTGTGTAACATCGAGGATACGGTACATCATCATAGTTCATGGATGTCTCAAGCGATCATGCCAAAACATGTTTTCCAATGCAGGTCCACTCATAATGTCGGCTACATAGTTGGTTTTTGGGGGGGGGGGGGGAGGGGGCGAATGGTGATTATGTAGAACCATTCGAAAGGCACTCCATTTTCTCATAAAATACACTTTTGCCCATATTCAAGTGAAGCCTAGAAGGGGGTGGGCACAACAACTATATAGACTCTTTTCTTTATGTTGTTGCTAGTCAAGTGCATAGGAATTCATCTCCATTTTCTTCAGTGGTTAAAGCGTGGTAATTATTATCCCTAATACCTTTAAGGCTCAACAACGTTCTTTCGGAGCAAGGAGAAGTGCCTTTTTAATGGTTAATTTAGTACTATTTGGACAACGAGGTACGTGCAGTGCCATATCCCTCAATCAAATTGGATGAACCTGAGAGGCTCGTCAAAGGTGGATTCTTAGGTAGAAGTTAGTAAAATAATGACGTTCAAGCCAAATGGTGTGCGTAGGTGCACTATATGGCAGACAACTAACTTCCCCACAAGACATACCTAAAAATAAATTAATTGAAATTTTCACGTGGATAAGGTAATAATTTATTCAAAATTAATATACCTATATTTTTCATATAAATACAGATATATTATTTATACACATATCTAATACCAACAAAAGTGTTTAATATGTGTATTAATACATGTAATATAATTTACCTACAATAATAATGTAATTTCACAAAACTGTTATAAACTTTGTATTTAAGTATGATTGTGTAAATCCTAAATTAGAATTGATTCTAGTTATTTTTCCCTATTAGGACTTGTATTCCTTGGAGGAGAAGAATTCTTAATAAAGGCATTGCGTAGGGGGATTAACACATCCTTTACACAACCCTACAAACACATCTCTCTCCACTCTCTCTCTCTCTGTTGTGCCCTCTCTCTCTCTTGTCAGTTAAATATAGGCCACAACATGTTATCAGCACGCTCCTACCGCTGCGCTTAGGAATTTGACGTGGAAGTTTTATGCATCAAACAAGTTCATCAATATCATCACGCAATTAGGTTCTTTCAAAACAACAGTTTTTATCCCTATATTTTTGAAGTCCTGATAACATGAACATTCACCACAATGCATGACCCAACTTTACGTTTTTCAAATTTTAGATTCTACATAAATTGTGTATGCATTATATCCTATAACTGTCGAATTATGTGTTGATAATGCCACAAATTGTATCAAATATATGTTACATATGCATGAAATTGAATTAATTTATAATCTGGAAATTGGAAAAAAAATTTAAAAGAAAACATAATAAATTCTAGGTTTTTTTTTTTTTCGAACTCCGATGGCAGTGGCCTGAAGCCGCGCCGCCATTGAGCTTTCCCTAAGCCGTGAGACCACAAGCTGAAGTGACGAGCTCCATGTTTGAAACCCAGAAAACCCGATGCCTTCAATGGCGTCTCCATCATAGTAGATGGGCCCGTAGTCCAACCTTGCCCTTGGGTCATCATCCTGACAACCTGAAGATCGTCCCGCGACGATTTTTGACCGAGATTCGTTCGAATTTTTTAATTTTGTTTTCTTCAAAATTTCAATCTAATTTTCCTAGGGTTTCTAAAACGTTGAGAATTTTTACTCTTCGTTCACCTTTATGGGTTGTCGTCGAACCCATGGTTTTTTTGCCGTGTTTTTTGTGCCACAACACGATCGCCTATAGCGGTGGCGCCGATTTTCTTCTCTGGCGAGTTCATCTAGCTTGCGTTGAGGTGTCTGGTTTGAAACCTAAGCCCACTTGGGCTTAGCCTATTATCGGTGAACACTAGCCTTTTTGGGCTTTAGAGCTCATTTCGGCCCAACACCAGCCTTCTTAGCCATGGTGTTCCCGTGTCTCACACCACAATGGAACACAGTCTGTGAGGCTGTTACAGTTTCAATGCACTGCGTTGCACCCAATCCCAGCTTATACGTTGGTGCATCCATCTCCATGAAGCACCAGCTCAGAGCCCGTTTGGGCCTCTGTCTTTGGGCTTGCACCTGCAGCCCATTCCTATGATGCTGGGCTTGCTTGCATGCTAGCCATGTGCCTACCCCACCGCAGTTTTGGGCCTGGACCTCATGACACCAGTTCACTCAGCCCATCTGTGGGCTTTGGTCTAAATTTTCGAGCCCTGAATATAATTGCCTATATTTTTTAGGCACTTTGGGTTTTATAATATTTCACCCACACTTTAATTTTGGCCCGAAGTCCAAATAATTAATTCAATTATAATTCTAGACTTGAAGATCTATTTGCATATTTTCTTTATATATACATATTTGTGTTTGTTTGCAAGAACATATGAACTTGAAGTTCATAATTCTTTCAAAACCTAAAGTTTCTAGAAACATGTCTTGTTTAAAAACATGAAGTTTTTCTTAAAAACATCACCCATGAAACCCGAAGTTCTTTTCATGTAAATTTAAACCAATACATGTCTATTAGAACTTGTATGTTCTACTCCTATGTGAATGTATTTATTTTTTCTCCATTACACTAACCACACCTTGTCCATTATTTTGTCATAGGAACACGTCTAATTTGAACAAACTCGACTTCACTGCTTTAGAGGTCTCTGGAAGAAACTACCTCAAGTGGGTCCAAGATGTGAAGCTCCACCTCACTGCAAAGAATTTGCATCTCACCATTGAAGATGAGACGGACAACCCGGTTGGCGAACCTGAGAAAGCCACTGCCATGATCTTTATCCGAAGACACATTCATGACGCACTGCAAACCGAGTACCTTGTTGAGGAAGATCCACAAGCACTTTGGGTTGTTTTGGCTGATCACTTTGATCACCAAAAGGACATCTTCTTGCCTGAAGCAAGACATGACTGGCAACATCTACGCTTCCAAGACTTTAGGTCTATGAATGAATATAATTATGAAGTTTGTCGAATCTAATTAGTTCTCAAGTTCTGCAACGAGAACTTGACTGAAGAGAATCTCTTAGAGAATACCTATTCGGCCTTTTCTACTACCAATATTATCCTGTAGCAACAATATAGCGCTAAGAAGTTCACTAAGTTTTTGGATTTGATCTTTGTTTTACTTATTGCTGAAAAGACGAGTCAGATGTTGATGAATAATCATTAAGCTCACCTACTGGGGCGACTGCTATGCTTGAAACACTACAACACAAACCAATGCCCAATACCCTAACATAGGTGTGGTAGGGGCTGCCAAAAGCCACCCCATCAAGGTCAACAGGACTAAGGCCCATCTAAGGGAGGAAATCAAGCTCGGAAGTGCCCTAACCTCACTCCTAAAGCCTCAAACTTCAAGAATAAGGGCAAAGCACCTAAAACCATGGATGCGAACATGTGCTATCGTTGTGGTTCAAAAGATCATTGGTCCCATGTTTGTCGTGCTCCACAGAAGGTTGTAGCTGAATATCATTCTCGTCGTAAGAAGTTTAAATCAAACCTTATGCAAGTGGATGAACCGGATAGTACCAAGATGGATGTTTCTAACTTTCAAGAGGCTATTACTGCTATGGAAGATTAGACATAAACTATTTTTAGTTACATTTAGACCCGTGGGAGCCGAATTCTACATAATGGTCAAACCCCCTTGTTTTTTGTTTAGTTTGAACTATTTTCCTTTATGTTTAGATTATTTGTTGGTGATTTGTTTTTTGATATTAAGTTTTTAATTACCATATTTGAATACTTAAATTATTTTGAATGGATATTTGTTTTAAGAACTTTTATGCATGTGACTGATTCAAATTAATTTTTATTTCTATGTATGATTGGTGGAAAAGTTAGTTGTCTGGTATATACTGCAACCATGCACACCATTTTTCGTGAACTCGTCTATTTGTCTAACTTCATACCTAAGAATGCACATCTGACGACCCTCTCAGGCCCATCCAACCTGATCGAAGGATACGGTAAGACATGTATAATCTTGACCATTGATGAGGCATTTTATTCTCCACATTCTGGAATAACGTTATTGAGTTTCAAGGACATTAGAGATAATAATTACCATGTTGAAACCAATGTAGAAAAAAAAGTTGAATTTTTGTGCATAACTTCTTACGAATATGGCCAGAAGCGTATTCTAGAGAAGATTGAGTGTATCCCGAGTGGTTTGTATACTACGACCATATGCCTTATAGAGAGCCACTATGTGGCCGGCCATACCTCTGGGACCACGCATGAAATTACACTTTGGCATGATCGTTTTGGACACCCTGGATGAAAAACGATGTGCCGTATCCTCAAATCATCACATGGGCATCCACTAACCCGAAGTTTAGATTCGATTCAAGGAATCACATGTCAAACTTGCTCCATAGGAAAACTTATTATTAAGCCTTCTTATGATAAGATTCGTTCGAATCCTTCTATTTTTCTACAAAGGATTAAGGAGGACACTTGTGGACTGATTTACCATTTCTGCGGACCATTTAGATATTTTATAGTTTTGGTTGACGCTTCCACACGTTGGTCACACATGTGCTTATTGTCCACAAGGAACACAACATTCTCCAAACTGTTGACTCAAGTTATCAAGCTCATGGCTTACCACCCTGATTATCCAATCAAATATATTCAATTGGATAATGCTGGAGAATTCATATCTAAAACTTTTGATGACTATTGCATGTCGGTTGGGGTTGAAGTTGAATGTCCAGTACCCTATGTTCACACCCAGAACAGTCTAGTAAAGACATTCATTAAGCGTTCACAAATGATTGCTCGATAAGTACCAAGCTCCCGATCACTGCTTGAGGGCCATACAATATTGCACGCAGCCATGTTAGTCTTCCTGAGGTCTGTTGCGACCCAACCATATAACGCTATTCAATTGGTTACTGGATATGAACTCGACATATCGCATCTGCACGTTTTTGGTTGTGATGTCTATGTGCTAATTTCACCGTCATTACGTACAAAAATAGGGCCTCAGCGAAGGATGAGAATCTATGTCGGATATGATTCTCCTTCGATCATTCGTTACTTAGAACCTTTGACAGACGATCTATTTACGCTCGTTTCGCAGATTGTCACTTCTATGAGACAGTCTTCCCGTCGTTAGGTGATAAGAACATCGACGTTCCTAAAAAATAACGTGAATCGTTGTGGATGATTCCCACTTTGTCTCATTTAGATCCTCGAACCGCTCAGTCTAAAACTGAAGTGCAATGCATATTAGATCTTGAAAGCGTAGCTCAGAGCATGCCAGATGCTTTCACTGATCTAGCGCGAGTGATAAGATCACATATTCCAGCTGCGAATGTGCCTGCAAAGATAGATGTACCAAATGTACAACGGGCTTCCCTTCTGGAGGCCTGAGACGTCCACTTTGGCCGATCCATGTACATTAGCAACTAGCCAATCCTCTGCCTCTACAAAAAGAGTGGCAAACCACTTGGTTTAAAGGATTCACATTCCCGGAAGATGAAACCTACGACACAGGCTCCTCCTGAGCCTACTATGAGTCCAACTGTCGCCTACTCATTCTATCCAACTCATGAGGAAATTCTAGATAATGGAAACATCCTTGAAGAGATGAATCCACCTCTTGAGAATCGAGAGATTTTGGTCCATTAGCTTGGATGATGTTTGGTGTAGAAATGAGATGATCATCGACGATGCATTTGCTTATGCAGTAACTACTAAGATAATATTGAGCGATGACATTGAACCCCGTTCCATTGGTGGATGTCGACGTATAACTGATTGGTCAAACTGGAAACAAGCAATCTAAGTCAAACTCCATTCGCTTGCAAAACATAAGGTGTTTAGACTTGTAGCTCCTACTCTTCCACATATGAAGCCCGTTGGCTACAAGTGGGTTTTCGTTTGGAAGCGTAATGAGAAGAATGAAATTGTAGGTTACAAAGCTCGTCTGGTTGCGCAAGGCTTCTCACAACGTCCCAATATTGACTATGACGAAACTTATTCACCCGTTATGGACGTGATTACTTTTCCTTACCTTATCAGTTTGGTAGTTTTCGAAAAATCGAGTATGCAGCTGATGGACGTAGTAACTGTATACCTCAACGGGGATCTTGATACGGAAATCTATATGAAAGGTCCTGAAGGACTTACATTGATTGGATCAAGTATTTACAAACCCAGGAACACGCTCTCAATTTGGCTGAGACGTTCTCTCTACGGTTTGAAGTAATCCAGAATAATGTGGTATAATTGTCTGAGTGAGTATTTGACTAGTTAAGGATATGTGAACAACAAACTATACCCTTGTGTGTTCATTAAGAAGTCACATTCCGATTTTGCGATTGTTGCAGTTTATGTCGACGACTTGAACCTTATCGGAACTCCTGAAGTGCTTGAGATAACTGCCGTGCACCTTAAGTCAGAATTTGAGATGAAAGATCTAGGGAAGACTCGATATTGTCTTGGTATTGAGATAGAGCATCTTTCAGATGGAATCTTAGTACATCAATCGAACTACACCTAGAAGGTGTTCTGCCGCTTTAACGAGGATAAAGTGAAGCTTTCGAGTACTCATATGGTCGTTCGATCGCTAAATGTAAAATGAGATCCTTTCCATCTGAAGAAGGATGATGAACAGATTTTGGAGCCTAAAGTTCCTTATCTAAGTGCGATAGGCGCTTTATTATACTTAGCTCAATGCACTAAACCCGACATCTCCTTCGCTATTAATCTTTTAGCAAGATACAGTAATGCACCTACACGCAGACACTAGATTGGTGTTAAAGACATATTTCGTTACCTTAAAGGTACTACGGATCTAGGTTTCTTTCATCCCTACGGATCCTCGAGTGATGTCGCCCCTTTATCTCGAGTTGATTCTCACCTTGTTGGTTATGCCAACGCATGATACTTATCTGATTCGCACAAGACGCGTTCTCAAATGGGTTATGTCTTTACCATTTGAGGCACGGCAATCTATTGGAGGTCAACTAAACAGACCTTAGTTGCCACTTCATCTAACCGTGCTGAAATTCTCGCCTTACACGAAGCAACTCGGGAATGCTTCTGGTTGAGAGTAGTTGTGGGCCATATTTGAAGCTCTTGCGATCTTTACCCCGTCGTTGATGTCCCGACAACGATCTATGAAGACAACGCAACATGCATTGAACAACTCAAGAAAGGTTACATCAAAGGAGACAACACCAAGCACATTGTGCCGAAGTTATTCTTCTCACTTCAACAGCAAGAGCATCAGAAAATTGAAGTCACGCAAATCTGTTCACAAGACAATCTGGCCGACCTCTTCACAAAATCACTATCGAAGAACATTTCAGAAGCTTGTTCAAGGAATAGGTATGCGTAAACTTTCTAAGTTGTAACATTATTAGTTCTCTTTGGACTTATGTCAAACTCAAGGGGAGTATCATGAAGTATACTTGCTTGATTTGAATGTACTTTTTTCCGTATGATTATGAGCATTTTTCCCTTTGGGTTTTTGTTACTTAACGAGGTTTTGATGAGGCACCCACCTTGAGTTGATCATATCCTTGATGATGTCCCATAGAAGTTTCATTTGATTTTGCATTTCTCACGCATTTTTCTTTAGACAACAGATTTTGTCCCTACTCGGGTTTTTGCTATAGCCATTTGTTTTTTGTGAGACTTAGTTCCATATGTAAGTTCCTATCTTATTTAAGGCTAGTGTGATCCCATAATCAGTGCCGACGAGTCGATTTCCTCAAACTCTACATGATACTGAATCTACTTGAGTATTTACACACTCAAGGGGGAGTGTTAAAAACTTTGTATTTAAGTATGATTGTGTAAATCCTAGATTAGATTTTATTCTAGTTATTCTTCCCTATTAGGACTTGTATTCCTTGGAGGAGAAGGATTCTTCCCTCCCTTATTACAATAAATAAAGGCACTGCGTAGGGGAAATAACACATCATCTACGCAGCCCTACAAACACATATCTCTCGACTCTCTCTCTCTTTGCCATGCCATCTTTCTCCCTTGTCAGTTAAATATAGGCTACAACAAAAACCAAAATTTGTCTCACCTACATGTCATTTTAGCATATATCAAATATTAAAAAAAAAAAAAAACCTATCTTCCCACTCCCACTTTCTCTCCCTCCCTCTCTCATTTCCATTTCAAAAATATTTACACACACAAAGTATGTAGACAAATAATAATAATAATAATAATAATTACATATTCTTAATTTTTTTTGTCATTATATATATTATTAGTAGGTAAACATTATTCATATTTATAGTACAAATTTCCATGTGGGGTTTATTGCTTGTCATAGGTGAGTTATTATGTTAATTCACACTAGTATATGCCCAAACACAAAGTGTGTGTGAAATTTTTTATTTTGTCTTAAAATTGAAGGAGGGAGGAAGAGTGTGGGAGAGAACGTGAGAATGGGGAGAGAGGGAGAGAGATTTTTTTTTTTTAATTTAAAAAAAAAGTAGAGATGTTAAAATCACTTGTAGGTTCTTAAACAAAAAGCAGCAAAATTTTGTTTTGTGAAATTATTTTATTGTCATTACCTTTTTTGTTGTGATAGAAGACTAAATAGTCTTTTCACCATTTTTTGGTTGGCAAAAAGAGTTATATTAATATGTAGTTTAGATGATTGGGGTGTTGTGGCATAAATTGTAAATATATTGTGATAATAGGTCACTTATTTATCTACCAGATAAAAAAATGTTAATTGAATCAAAATTCATTTACCTACATTTTAAAAATAATATAGGCAAACTATTTGCACATAATAATTATAATAATAAAATACATGAAAAAAAATAAAAAAAATAACCTACAAAATATAGGAACGCTGTTTGATTAAAAAAAATTAAACAAACGAATCTATAAAATATACGTAAATTAACTTGTATTTTTTTAAATCTTTTTGTGAGAATATATATTATTGGTAGGTGTGTGTATATATATATATATATATATTAGTATTTATAACATGACTTTCCATGTGGGCTTCATTGCTCATCAGGGTTAGAGTGAGTTATTATGATAATTTACATGATTAGGATATTTTGTGATAATAGGTCACTTATTTATCCACATGGCAGCTTATTTAATATTTGAGTTAACTCGCATTTTTAATATTAAGTGAGTTTTTATTTAAAAAAACATTAGTTGTAAAGATTTATTTTTAAAGAGCTCGCCCTAAAACAAAATACAACAATTTTTATTAGGTGGCTAGTCTCTATCAATTTTATTTGGCTCAACAACTCAATCAGTTTCACTTTCTTTAATATCTAATTGATTAATTGTTTTAAAAACTAAAGAAATTTCCCTTTCAGCCTTTCTTCGACGGTGTGTACGGTACACCGTCTTGGACTCCGTACACGTAAATCAAAAGTGTATGGTACTGAAATTTGTGATGAGTTTTTCAAATTGATGGCGATGCGAGATTGAAATATTTGATGTGCACTTGCAATGGAAATTCAACCTAAAATGACTTTCAGTGCCCACTATAATAAGAAAAGAGAGTAATAACTACAAGTCATTGGTAGCGCAAATTTTTGGCTTTCAATATGGATTTGGAGTTGCAAGGCGTGGAAGTTGTCGAATTGCTACGGGTTCGGGTTGAGCCGACATGACACTATACGTTTAGATTAGGGCTGGGCACGGGGCGGGCCGGGCCCAAATTTGAAGGAACCGGACCTACCCGTTTAAAAATGTAACGGGGCGGGGCGGGCCGGGTAGAGGGATTTTGAATCTAGGAACCGGACCTAACCCGGCCCGTTTAAAACGGGCCGGTTCGGGACGGGTCCACGGGTCTTTTTTTTTCCCGATTTTAGGCATACTGAGATTGAAGCAGAAGGAGGAGGCGGCGGCAGTGGCCTCGTTGATGTCGTCTTCCTCGTTGAAAACTCAAATTCTCTAAGAACCCACAACAAATTCACAAAAAAAAAAAAAAACAAACATCACAGAAGATGTCGTCTTCCTCGTTGAAAACTCAAATTCTCTAAGAACCCACAACAAATTCACAAAAAAAAAAAAAAAAAACAAAGGGATGACCTCGTTGAGGTCGTCTTCCTCATCACAGAAGAGAATCGGTGAATTTAATTTGTAAGGCTTCCTCTCTTCTTCTTCATGCCTTGCCTAATATTTTATTCCTCTCAACTGAAATCCACAGATTAGCAACATCACTCACAAAACCCTAACTGCAATATAACTCACAGATACATAGACTTTTTGGGGGAAAAAAAAGAAATTACAAATGCTTCTTTGTCGACCAATATGTTAGATTTCAAGTTAAGAAAAATAAATAAAATCAAAGTTTTAGCTAGGATTCTGTGAGTGAGCAGAGGCAGAACCGAACAAGCGCCGCGGAATCGGCCGATTCGAACAAGATTGGGTGGTCAGTGCTGCGCAATCTTCGTCTTCTCCGATGGTGAGGTGATGTGGTGTCGTGACTGTCGTCGTTGTCGAGGGGGAGACGAGTGTGAGTCTCGGCGACCCTGTTTGGGATTTCGAAGGAATGAAATTTGGGGGTGGGTTTTGGAGAGTGGGATGGAATCGATGGATAATGGTTTAGGATTAGAGATTGTATATAGTTAGTAACGGGCCATCCGGGGCCCCGTTATTTCAAATCCTAGAACTCGGCCCGCCCCTTAAATCCTAATCGACCCGCCCCGCCCCGCCCCGTTTCTATTCTCAAAAAATTGGAACCGCCCCGTACCCGCCCCGAACCTGAATTACCCGCCCCTACCCGCGGTTCCTGTACCCGTTTGCCCACCCCTAGTTTAGATGGTACACGGTATGGCCCTCTTCAGGATACGTGGAGAATGTGGAGGGCGGCACTATCTTGTCCTTTTAGTTCAAATCTATGTGTGAAAGAATGAAGCTATTTGATTTGATTTGTTGTACGTGCTTAATTACTTCACTTGGTTTCTGGGGTCATGGTGATTCGGTTAGACCATGATTATTGTACTCCTTATCCTAATACGAGTTGAGAGTTTTTGCTCTCACGAGATCTCCATATAACACAAAATTTAACGATTCTATTAATCTTTGTAATTTTGAGATTCTTGATGAGTACCGAGTTTTTGTTCTCACATGATCTCCACACATTTCTTTGCAATTGGTCATGCTTTATTGTAATTTTTTAAATTTAGATTGCATGGATAATTTTGGAGATAAATATGCATCTTTTAAAGAATGGAATGTCGTACTTATATATATAGACACACACACACATTTTTAACAGTTAGCATCCATTTATGTGGGATTCACTTTGTAATTTAGTACCGTCTATCTTTTACGTAAAAAATAAAAGCTCATGTGTATAAAAAATTACCCAAATCTAAAACCGTATGGCCGTTGAATTAAAATTAGGGCTCGTTTGGATGTGTTTTTAAAATAACTGAAAGCACTTTTAGTGAAAATATTTTTGGAACCAATCTTTAGTAAAAATGCAAGTAAATCCTATAAAAGCACTTAAGGTGCTTCCTGGAAGAAACACATAACTGGTACTTCTTGCAGAAAGCACTTAAAGTGCTTTTGGAGCCCAAATTTTTTTTCTCTAAAATCGCTTTTAGTCATTTTAAAAGCACATCCAAACGAGTCCTTAGTATTTCTTTGTAGAACCGTACTCATCTATTTTCTTCACTACAAATGAATTCTTAATGATTTTGAATTTGTCTAAATTTTATTCAAGAATGATCTATGAATGATATATTGAATATAGACGGTTCGGATCGTCAGTAACCATCATTGGTTTTTCTTGGATCAGGATCCTCTCCTGAGCTAAGGGTGAGGATCCTTATGAGCAAGCCCATCGGACCATTGAAATTTTATCCAACAGTTACAATTATTATAACTTTTAGATGACTCCCTGTTTGTAGCCTTTGGATAAAATTTCAACGGCCCGATAAACTTGCTTAGGAAGATCCTCACCCTTAGCTCAGGAGAGGATCCTAATCCGTTTTTCTTAACCAATAATCATCATAACTATCAGTTCAACAATAAAGTGTATATTTCATCTTCCCTTGAAGTAAGCTTACTAGCTCATCAATTTGAGGGTTGAGTCTGATCAATATCGCGAGGTATATCTGATACACTCGGACGGTGCCAACCCTCTTCATTCTCCAGTTATGAAGTGAACTCTTGTTGCATAAGTATCATATAGTGAATGCATCATGCTCTTAATTACGATTTAAATAATTGAATTGAAAATTTTGTGTTGTCGATTCAGACTCAGGTCGTACATGGCCCTTGCCAAGTCTATCCATCGTTGAATTTTAGCGTTCACCATTTATGAACAGTATAATATATGGTCCATGCAGATCTTTGTGTGGGCACAATACTTGCTACAATGAAAAACCTAATTTGGTTGGGGGTGAATTTCAGGTTTGTATTCTACACGTCACGTTCTAGAAGGGTGGGCCACTCTTAATTACTTTCTAAACCATTACTTTAGAGAATTGTTATTGGCACTCCAAAATTCTCATTCTACACTCCAAACTTTCTATATTTAGAAAGAAAAATACACTTGTGAGGAGTGTAGAATGAGATTTTTGGAATGTTAATAACACTTCCCTTGCTTTATATAGATATATACACAAATATATGTATATGTATATATGAGAACCAGATGTAATTATGTCAACAAAGCACAGACATTTTTAGTTTGAAATTTTGTACATCTAAAGCTGGACAAAAACCATGCATTCATATTGTAATTAAGGGTGTTGGCCTTTGGGAGCTTATAATTATGAGATCTCCTTCTCAAAGCAGAAAATCGTGTCATATGAAAATAATGTTTATGGCTCCTCATCATCACATACTTGACGATTGAATTACTTGGCAAGTGGGCAAAACCTAGAGTTTCAAACAATCATGATTTTGACATTTAATAAAGCCAAGAAATTTGATGTATCAAATTTTAAACTGAACGTGATCCATACATAATTTTAATACAATGATATTATTTACTGTAGGGGTGAAGAAATATATTGATACCGAATTTGTCATTCACAAGAATTAAAACAAATACTACACCGATCTCAATCATTTAGAAGAACTACTGATAAATTTATAATTTCTTGTACCCTATATATATGTTAATACAAGAAACGAAAGCCAATACATACCCAAATAAGCAAAACTCATTCAAGAGATTTCTGTGTCTATTAAAACACAAGGGCAATAAATTGACAAGTTGACCGCATAGCGCAGTGGATTAGCGCGTTTGACTTCGGATCAAAAGGTCGTGGGTTCGACTCCCACTGTGGTCGCAATGTTTGCATTTTTATTTTAACATTTTATTCATCCTTTCGGGATCTAATTTACAGTCCATTTTATATTGGGCCGTCCATGAGGATATATATCTTGTCCATTACCAGGTAGGCCCGAAGTTGGCCCGGTTTATGATTTGGGAGTAGTTTGGTGCAACTCTAGCTAATCTTTACATCATATTCTAGGACGAACAATTGAAGGACAGCTCTCTCACCCTTTTCTCAAATCATATCTACGACTTAACACGCAATTAATATTTCAAATTTCCTTTTACTTATCATAAATTTGTGTTTTTGGTTTGTCACATTACTAAGAAATATAAGCTAGTCACTTAAATTTCTTCGACAACATATCACGTATTGTTCTCAATAGCGGAGATAAAGTCGTAACTATGGATCATGAGTTTGAATGACCCAAATATGTATGTTTATCTTTTACTAATCTTTATTTTAGTAATCAATCCTGACTCTGAGTCACTGAGATGTGATGAAATAACTTTATAGTACATCAAACTTAATCAAATTCAAGGGAGAAGACTAAGGATTATGAGCTATATTAAGCTAGTAATTATGAGGTGTGTTTTCATTGTGACGAAATTCTTGCTCCTCCGAAGATCATATACTCATTACAAATGTAGAGTTGTAGACCCTTAATGCACTAATTAACATAATACCATATTTGACACACTAGTTGACAAAGCTGTGATGATATGCATGAAAATTTAACTAAAGTTACCAACTATTACAATCTTTCGAAAATTCAGCACAACTTCCCTGAAAATAGGGATAAGCCCAAATTAAAACACCAAATAGGTCTCCTCATTGACCCGTTTTACAACCCGACCCGATTGGAAACAATGGAACCCGTTGGTTCCTTCGGCAAAATTCCGGCGATTTAGGTCGAGCCACCACTTGGGAAGTACTCCACGACCCTCTCTTTACCATTTCCACCCCAAATCCGAAGAAATTGGGCTTGGAATCACCAAAAATCGCACCGGTGGGTACGACGGACCATGCTGGCGATCGACCATTTCTGAATGCAATCATATCGATCTCCACCACCATTAGACTATCCTTGAGGCCAGAAAAAAAGCCCAAACAACCTTGGAGGCGGCGGAGCACTGGAGAAGTCGAATCAAAACCGCCCATTTCTATGGTTTCCGGCGGATTTGTGGCAATTTGAGGCTTTTCCCAGACAAATTGGATTTAGTCATAGGTATGAAACTTGCTCCACTCATTGAGATCTTCATTCTAGTAAAATTTGGTAAATTTTGGAATTAGTTGAATTTTCAGGCGAGTCGAGGCGGTCGGCCGTCGCGTACGGCATCGCGTGGGCCGAGAACCCACAGGACCATCCTAGGCTAATTATGATGCCCCGATTCCATAGTTAACATCCTTTTGGTGAAATTTTGATGTTTTAACATAGTTTAGTAATTGACTGCCTAGTTAGCTGTCACTTGACTATTATATGAGTTAACGATCTGACCGCTGGATCAGCACCTAACTTTAATTTGTAATATTATGTAATATTTGAGATCATTAGGAACTGATGAATCGGGAATCCGATGTGCGGATCTTCTCAAAGTTGATCTCTAAGTTTGTAAAAGCAAATGTTGATCGCCATTTAATCTTAGCGATTGGTGGAGATTCGACCGTTGGATCATAATGAAGTTTTAGTATGTTGTTCTAGAAGGATAATATGGATTTTGGGAAGTTAAGGATCAGAAGTCTGATAAGCGGATCTTCCGGTTTAGATTTCTAGGGTTGTGGACCCTACCCTCGATCTTGATCGACGGTTGACTTTTTAGTTAACTAGCCTGAGTTCTTCTAGTATGTCGCTAATCTTAGAGTGTTGTTGAGATTCTCGATTTACGTACTAGTGGTGCCATATTGTGTATACTTGGTTATTAAATGTGATTTCTATTGAATTATGTTTGAGATACGGGTATTTGGTGACGTCACGTGTCGATCCTGGACGTATGTCGGGATCGAGGCGTGACATGCTTGGTAATAATGTGTTAGAGCTTTGGGCGGATGCCTCAACGTTGAATATCCTCACTATAATTGTTACTAATTCCGGTGACATAACATACAATATCATATACCAGCCGTAGCTAGTGTAAGTTAAATAGTAATATAATCATGTCATTACTGAGTAGTCTCGAAGTAATGACAAGCTGACAACATGGCTATATAATCATGTCATTACTGTGTAATCTTGAAGTAATGACAAACAGAGTAACTGTATAATCATATCATTATGGAGTAATGACAAGCTGAAAGCATGGCTGTATAATCATGTCATTACTCAGTAATCTTGACGTAACCATAAGCTGAGAGTATATCTGTATAATCATGTCATTATAAAGTAATCTTAATGTAATGACAAGCTGATAGTATATCTGTATAATGATATAATCATATTATTACGGAGTAATCTCGACATAATGATAAACTAAAAGTATATATGTATAACCATGTCATTATTGAGTAATCTCGACGTATTTACAAGCTGATAGTATATCATACACGTGTAAGCTAGATGTCATGTTGGTAGAATGGACAAGCTGAATATAAATCATACACGTGTAAGCTGGATGTCATGTCCATAGTATGGACAAGCTGAATATATATATTACACGTGTATGATTTATATTCAGCTTACACGTGTTAATTCTTTATTTTATGTGGTGTATCCACGATAATATTAATAGATATATAATTTGTGTCATAATTCATTAATTAATATATAATTTTTTTTCGTACGTGAAACCAACGGGTTATTGATATTTTTACAAGAAGTATTTTATTGAACAGTTAAGTTATTACTAACAAAGAATAATTTAAATATTATATTTATTAGAACATATACTTATAGACTCCCTATCCCTATTAAGTATATATATACTCACTCAGGTATACTTAGTATATATGAATTATAAGATATCTTTATAACAATATAAGGACAATGTTAAAATATAAAACAATAAATAACAGGTACAAATATTAAATTGAGGTACCCATTATATGATAACTCTCAACGATCTCCCCTCCATTTTTGTGCCTTTAGTGGGCTTAGTATTTTCAGCAATTGCAATGACTTCTTTATCTCTTTACACATGTATGATTTATATTCAGCTTACACGTGTATAATCATGTCATGACATCTAGCTTACACGTGTATGATTTATATTCAGCTTGTCCATTCTACGAACATGACATCCACCTTACACGTGTATGAATATACAACATACACTGAATGTCATGTCCGTAGCATGAACAAGCTGAATATATCTATCATACACGTGCAAACTAGATGTCATGCCGTAGTATGGAAAAACTGAATACAAATCATACACATGTAAGCCAAAAATATAATCATACATAATACGATATGATATTAACTCGTAAAGTCCATTTTCCCGTAAATGTAACTGAAATTATATTTAATCTTATGGCTACATCTAACTTTCGAGTTAGACTGTCTACGTATTAAACTCAAATCTTGTATTTGGAATGGCTTTTAAAATACTTCTGAAATTATCTAGCATGAAAGAATAGAGTTCCAAAATTGCTCGACGAATCAATCTAACAACCAAGATTCCAGACCAATTTCAGGAAAACCTAATAATGTAAGGTTTAAGACCAACTCAACGAAACCCAAACCCTAGAATGTGTATAGTCCCCCAATGCTTATTGATCAGGCAAGGCCATTCATCTACCACATTGCTATATGGTGCATGCTAATTATTACACATCATGCATCATAGACCAAAACATCACATTTATAAGCATTACATGTCGATTCTACATATCAACCAAGTATCTTGTTATACGAAGCATAGTACGTGGAATGCTCTTATATACTAGTTTTATTGAACTTTTAATAGAGTCCCTGACTCGTCTAACATACTAAAAATCACACATTATCACTACATTCATCTCTAACACATACTAGTATATAGCACCAAGTTCAATAGGGCATTCATATTATATAAACATTTAATCTACAAAATCAAGGTACAGTGCCTTTTGTATGCAAATCAAGCTACACCTCACCCAAGGTGGCACATTGACTGAGTTAGGCCCGCTAGGTTTTATCGGGTCTCTAGTAATGCTAAATTCAATATTCAAAATTTAGAACATGTTGGCCAAGCCTCAAACCTCGGTTAAGGTGATTCCCGTTAAAGTGAACACCCGTAACTATTCCAATCCGAAAGATTTGCACATCAGATTGTTGATCCACAAGTTTTATATTACTTACACAATAACATACTACATTTTTTTATTGATCCAACGGCCGGATCTTTTGCTACCATAAAGGTCAAATGGCGGTTGTTTACGAAACTAGGCTTAAACAATGGAATTACATGAAAAGAATATCAAAAACGAATTCAGAGCATCAAACTTACAAGGTCGGGTCATTGATCACGTGCTGCCTCACGTGGCGGTTTCTAGCGAATGGAAACTCAACTTTTCGAATAACTCCACTTTCTACCAAATTTTGCAGGAAGGTAGATCTGAAATAAGGAACAACTTTCATACCTATGAGGAAGTCCAATAATAGATGGAAGATAGTCAATTTCGCCGGTAAAGGTGGCGGCTGTCCAAAATTTCTGAAGCTCACTGCACCGCCTTCGAAGGTCCAATGAAAGTGAAACTGGTCAAGTATTACTTTTTGAGTGATGGGCTACAAAGCCCATGTGGTGGCATAGGTCACCGCTTTTCGAATTAGCAGAAAAAAGGTAAAGCCGCGGGTACCCGTCGAACTTCGTGGCCAGCACCGCCACGTATGGTGGTTCAACGAGGTGGTTCTTAAGTGGGTTTTGTTCGTCGGAATGAAAGGATTCTAATAGTGGTGGTGGTGACAATTTTCGTTCGAAATCGACCGGAAAACGTGCTTGAAAATGGTCGAGCTAACTGGGGTCAGTTCGCGGGTCAATGGGGGAATTTGGGTCAGCTATTCGAGTTGGCATTCCAAAATTGGAAAGGCTGCTCCAACTTACCAGGATTGCTATATATATAGAAGGTCCAAAAGACCAATTCGTTCTTCTTTTGCTCACTTGTTTCTCCTTGGTTACAACTTTGTTTTGCAAATGGTTTCACATACGCGTTTGTGAAATCGAACTCTATCCAATTATTCCAAAAGTGACCCCAAAAGGTCTACGTAACTTTATTGGTGAATTGCTCAAACTTTAACTAACTTAAAAATTAACTTCCTCATTCGAACTCTAAAAATCCATTCAGCTTGCGTTCAAACGTTCGTGACGACGAATACCACACAAATATGTTAAAATAATTCACCATACATGTTACGACACAATAGTCAACACTTTCTGTTCTAGAGCATTTTTGGTCATTTTAGGCCTATAAGAATAATTATTGGAATGGGTCGTAACAATATTATTACAACATGTTTAATAATTTGTGTGTCGTCGTATTATAATTTGAATAAATTAATAAAACCATATAGTTACTTACGTTATATAATTTGCATCACTCTTGTACCCACACAATAATATTTTCAAAATATAATAATTTTTTTTGGTCAAATCAAAATATAATAATTAATTCACTAATTTATGGTAACATGGTAATACTAACTCACACATTATTACAATTTAGAGTAACTGTCGATCTCCTCTATGAACTTTCACTTAACTTTCGATTTTTCCTCTAAACTTTTTAATTGGAAAAGACTTAAACTAATTTTTTCTGACCAATTTCCCCTTACCGTTAGTTTTTCATATTCCATTTAAATTAACGTTAACTCTTATCACATGCACACTACGTGACTCTCATTTTAGGACAAAAGTGTCACTTCGCTAGACATTCAGACACAAAAACTATAGAATGATGGAATCACACAAATTTGCATAGGTTGACATTCTAGAAATCTAGGGTTTTTAATTATTGTAAAGAACAAAGTGATCGAAGTACTCTCACATGTTGTGCACATGCTTCCAGCAGGGGAAATTGGCCAAACAAATTAGTTTAAGTCCTTAATTTTCCAACTGAAAAGTTTAAGGGGAAATCGAAAATTAAGTAAAAGTTCAGGGGAGAAATCAACAGTTTCCTCTTACAATTTACACTCATGTGATGTTATAGTCGTGCTTATACTTGCACAAAATAATATTTGTTATACAAAAATACTATTCTTATTATATATTTGTATCATCTATTTAATAAATAATATAAATAATGCTACAGATAATAAGTGTATTACTTCACTGCGCATTTTTCAAAACATAGCTAAGCTATAAGAGCAACTCCACGGGGAGCTCCAGCCCAATGGACCTACGAGATTTCCTACCCAATATCCCCAGCTCCTTACTCCAGCCTATGCATCATTCAACCACATTCCAATCTTTCTCTTAAAGTTTCAATCCAATTGGTTTCCAACAAAATGACTAATGATGCAGGTATGAATTGGACGCTTATTGAAGATGTTACGTTGTGCTCTAGCTGGGTTGAAGTTACTCATGATCCGATTACGGGTAATGAGATGCAATTGCTAGAAATGTGGATTCTTATTCATACCCTTTTTCTTGAGAAAATTGGTGGGAAAAGAACCAAAGAATCAATGTCCAGTCGTTCGAGAATACTCAGCCAATCGTTTAGTCTTTGGAGAGACGCCTTGGCACAAGCGAGTTGTCATCTTCGAAGTGGGGAAAATTTCACGGATCAGGTAACAATATATTATTTATTTGTTTGTACTATACCCAAATTTACATTAGCTACTTTGATTATAATTATTTGTTCTCCCGCATTGTGTAAACACTTCAAGCACAAGCTTGGTATAATGCCAAAACCAAAAACAAAAACAAATCATTCACCCGATGGGAATGTTGGAATACTATGAAAGATTGTCCTAAATTCAGAGTTGTGCCTGTTGGTCCAGAAGTTGTAATGAACAACACCCATCTACACTCTACGCCCGATCATGACTCGCATGTTCATGAAATCGACACAGAACAAATGCCGGAAGCGACCCCTGAACAAGGGTCGGGGTTGACTCGTTATCCAATTAGGCCTCAAGGTAAGAAAGCTTCAAAGAGAAAAGAGAGTGCTTCGAAGAATGATTATGTAAAATATATGGAAGAACTTGCTCGCCAAGGTGAATTGACTTTGGCACGAGAAATGGCTAAATTTGAGGTTAATAAGGCTAGAGAGGAGGCAAAAGTTACAACTGCTAAGAGATTATTTTAAGCTAATGAGAAAGAAAGAGAGCTACTTAGGCAAGAAAGGGAATAGCTTAAAGAAGAAATAAGGGCTTAACAAGATCGTGACATTATGAATGAGCTTGTAGAGGCGATGTCTCCGAATTCTAAATATTTTTAGAATTCGGAGAAAGCAGACGTAGTGTGTAAGAGGCGTGCAAGAGAAGCGAGAGCAAGAGGAGATGGTCCTAGCACCACAAATGATGATGGTCCTAGCACCATAAATTGGTTAGGTGATGATTTTCCATTCACGAGGGACTAGGGAATTTGTTTTTAATCGAATCCCATGATTTTCCAATCACTTTGGGTTGTAATTTCTTATTTATTAAATATAGACTTTGGCTTGTAATTTCTTATTTCCAGGTCCAGTGCATACAGTCGATGCTTCCAATCATCCTAGGAAAACCTCACATCTCGCCCTTCTTCAGAAGCCTTTGCAAGTCTATCTCAGTAGGTCTCCGGAGATACTTTGTGGTGTAGATAGATTCGATTGTGGAGCAAAACCTCATTAGGGACTCAATAATGGTTGATTTCCCCATCCTCGCTATCTCATCCACTTGGTCTACATATGCTCCATATGCAAGCATCCGCAAGGCAGCAGTAATTTTTTATTCAGGAAGGAGACCCATAACACCGAAAACATCATTCTTTTGCACCAAGTAAGAATCATGGTTGCAAACAACAATCATGATTTTGTTGAACAAATGTCGTTCCATTCTAAAACGACGTCTAAAGTGCGTATCATGCAATACACTGTTACAGACAAAATAATCGTCCAAGAGATTTGTACCTCATCGTTGCCTGCTTCTATCAATGTTTGTGGAACGGTTAGGCTTGAAGATCTAAGCCATAGCTTGGATAATTCGACGGGAATGTGAGGCTCTTTGGCTTCTTGCTTCGTTATCTCTACTTTTACGCTCCTCATCATCTTCTTCTTCCATCTCATTTTCGCCCACCTGGAGATTGAACATTTCTTCCCCTTGCTTAAACAATTCTTTCTCTTGCTCATCGATTTCCCACAACATCCTTGAATAAGACATTGTAAGAATGAAGCAGAAACTATGAATAATGATAGAGATTTTGATTTTGGTGTGTGATTTCTTAGGATTGATGGTGGGTTATATGGGGGAAAGAGAAATGATTAGGTTGTAGATAATGCCACGTGGCATGCCGTCATTCGTTAAAAATCTGATCGAAATTTATCCTCAAAGATTGTAAACAGATTGTGACACGTGGCGCGATGTGATTGGTTAAAAATATTATAGGAAATTTATCCTCAACGATTCTGAAAAGGTAACGACACGTGGCATGACAACATTGGATAAAAATCTTATCGAAATCTATCACCCAAAATTGTCTTTTCGGATAATGACTCGTGGCGCAAGCAGAACGCTTAAAAATCTTATCTGAAATTATAAATAAAATTATTTTGTATTATTTGATAAAATAAAAAATACTAATATTTTATTGCTTATTGCCATGGCTATTCAGTTAGAGCAACTCCACCGTGGGAAACCCCCCCGACTATTCACTATTTAATCCACCAAGTGAACAGTAACTGCCCTTAATGAATAGTAACTGCCTTTTGCATCTCCACCGTTGCACTTGAATAGCCCTGGCAATAGACAATAAAATATTATTATTATTATTATTATTATTATTATTATTATTATTTTAAAGAATACAAAATAATTTTATTTGTAATTTCGGATAAGATTTTTAATCGTTGTCGTTGCACCACGTGTCATTATCTAAAAAGACAATTATTGGTGATGGATTTCAATGGGATTTTTATCCAATGCCGTCGTGCCACGTGTAATTACCTTTTCAAAATATTTGATGATAGATTTCGATCAGATTTTAAATCGTTCTTGTTGCCCCACGTGTCATTATCCGAAAAGATAATTATTGGTGATGGATTTCGATAAGATTTTTATCCAATGCCGTCGTGCCACACGTCGTTATCTTTTCAGAATCTTTGAGGATAGATTTTGATAAGATTTTTAACGAATGACCGCATGCCACGTGACACTATCTACAACCTAATCCTTTCTGAATCCTCCATATAATCCATCATCCATCATCTAAAATCTCACACCAATTTTCTCAAGATCTCTATCATTATTCATAGTTTCTGCTTCATTCTTATAATGTCTTCTTCTTCAAGGATGATGTGAGAAATCGATCAGCAAGAGGAAGAATTGTTTAACTAATCAGAAGGAATGTTCAATCTCCAGGTAGCCCAAAATGAGATGGAAAAGGATGAGGAACGTAGAAGGAGAGATGACGAAGCAAGAATCGCCAGAGCCTCACATTCCCGTCAAGTCATCCAAGCTGTGGCTCAGATCTCCAGGCCCAGCCGTTCCAGAAACCTTGATATAAGCAAGCAACGACTAGGTGAGGAGCTCTTGGATGATTATTTTGTCCGTAACAGTGCATTCCCTAATACGTACTTCAGACGTCGTTTTAGAATGGAACGACATTTGTGCAACAAAATCATGATTGCTATTTGCAACCATGATTCTTACTTTGTGCAAAAGAATGATGCTTTTGGTGCTATAGGTCACCTTCCTGAGCAAAAAATTACTCCTGCAATGCGAATGCTTGCGTATGGAGCATCTGTAGACCAAGTGGATAAGATAGCGAGGATGGGGAAATCAACCATTCTTGAGTCCCTGATGAGGTTTTGCGGAGCAATCAAATCTATCTACACCGCAGACTACCTCCGGTAACCTACTAACATGGACTTGCAAAGGCTTTTGAAGAAGGCTGAGATGTGAGGTTTTCCTGCGATGATTGGAAACATCGATTGTATGCACTGGACATGGAAAAATTGTCCAAGTGCATGGCAAGGCGCTTATGGGGATAAAAAAGGAGCAAAAAGTATCATTTTGAAGGCGGTGGCATCTTTTGATACATGGATTTGGCACGCATTTTCAGGGTTCCGGGAGCTCAAAATGACCTCAATGTCCTTGCCCAATCCCAGTGTTCAACGATGTTCTCCAAGGAAATGCACCAAAAGTGACGTACTGCGTCAACAGACATATGTACGACAGGCCATACTACCTAGCAGACGACATTTACCCAAGGTGGTCATCATTTTTCAAAACAGTGCCACGTCCGCGAAGTGCAAAGGAAAACACTTTGCAGGCTGTCAAGAGGGGTGCAGGAAGGATGTGGAGCGTTGTTTTGGTATCCTCCAAGCTAGCTGGGCGATTGTTAGGGGTGCTGCGAGAATGTTTGATGTAGAGTCGCTTCGATCCATCATGATGACGTGCATCATTCTTCACAACATGATTGTGGAAGATGAGTACGATTATGATGCCGTTGATGAATATGAGCCAGACACGATGAACAATTCAAGAACACGTATATATTGTTCTCATGACGCCACCGAAGAACCCGTACAACATGAACCATTAGAAAGGGATGGACGTTACAATGAATTGATCGTTCAACGATATTGTCACGCCCCGATCCCAACATACGTCTAGAATCGACACGTGACATCACCAATACCCGTACATCTAACATACCCTGCTTCCGGGATATGTACAAAGCATAAATCAAGATTCAAATCTCATAGCATTTTTCGTACAATTTATGGCTGCATCTAACCTCTTCGTTAGACTGCCTACGTACCCTCAATAGGGATCAAGCCATTCGTAGTTCAACGTTCGTCAAACTTTAATCTTTTCGTAAAATACTTATAGTGAAAAAAACATAGGGTACCACACTACGCATCAACCATAAGCCATACACAACTATCATCTTGTCATGCACGCAGGTATGCTATGCCCACACATATATTTTCCACTTCATCCTTCATATAAATCACTACATTTCACATGATTCTCCATTTCATAATATGCAACATCTCAAAGAACAATCAACGGATCACCATGCTATTCTCTAGCCAAAATAGTTAACGAGTCTAATTATAATGACAAAAATCACAACCAACATTATTCCACAATCACATCAATCAACAACACATCATATACCAAAATGCAGGGCTAGAGCGACACATTTTGGCCGAAGCCTACATCTCAGAAGTTGATATCAATCCAAGGAACTAACAAGTCAATGATACGATTCCGGACCATCACTCAATGGAATCCAAACCAGGATACGATTCCGGACCATCACTCAACGGAATCGCAAAGTAGAAGGGATTCCGGACCATCACTCAACGGAATCCAAACAGAACTTAGTTCCGAACCATTCAACAGAACCGAACGGAAGTCCAAGAAGCATAACTACGGCTCGAAGGAACAAGACAGGATTCAAGTTACTCAATTCACGAAGACTCAACAAAACGAACTAATATCGAGCAACAAATCCCCATCACAATGGGTTATCGGTCCATTACTAGATCTCACATCTCCCAAACAATTCAATAGGCATTTCAATCACATGACACAACCATTTCCAATATACAAGTCAAATCACATTTCACTACATCATACCAATCACTATGCTTCCAACATTATATCTCTATCCATAGCTTGTAACATATCAGGGAATCACGAAGGACAATATTAATATTTAATTACGTTAATCAATCAGTGAGATAGCACATCATTTCACGAGTTTAATTAAAGAACTGTACATAATTCCCTACTTGGGTTATGAATAATCACATGATAATTCTAATTTGTATGCACAAGATCCATTGTGCGTAATTCTCATTCACTCGAATCTAGGATTCTAAGATAACCTTATGGAAATGAGCAAAAGCAAGGATTCCGGACCACTCAACGGAATCCAACAACACTGGGTTCCAGACCACTCAACGGAACTAAATTACAAGTATGAGATAATCAATAAAAGGAAAGACCATTGATCATAGTTTATAACCTCAAATATAAGTTCGTAAATATGAAAACATCATCAAGTCTCTAACAACTCCGAATGAGTCACCCAGACATCCAACGACTTATCCCATTCAAACCATCAAGATTCTCAAAAACCATCATTCATATGTACATTAAAACTAGGGCTAGAGGGACGCAGTTCAACTGAAGCCCACATAAGTAACCAAACAGGAAGTGGCCCCCCCCCCAAAGCAGATTAACCAAGTAGAGCCACCCTTGAGAAAATAACCAAGCAGGCAGTGACCCCCCCAATGCGGATTAACCAAGCTGAGTCACCCCTACAACTATTAGGAAGTGATCACCCAATGCGGATTAACCAAGCATGATCACTCCTAAGCATACATGGCCATAAGGATTACCTAACGCGGGTTAACCAAGCGCGATCCATATATAGTATGGTCCCCCAATGCGGATTAACCAAGCAGGACCACTAATGACCCCCCAATGCGGATTAACCAAGCAGGGTCAAAATAATCAGGTAGGTAGTGATCACCCAATGCGGATATACCAAGCATGATCACTCCTAGAATGCGTATGGTCCCCCAATGCGGATATACCAAGCAGGACCATCAATGTACAACTATTACATGGTGTAGTAAACTCAACACCTCAACTTATCCACATCTCAACCCCTATGAGTTACAACGTAGTCGCCTACACCATCAACTTCTCGAGGTCACCACTAATATGTCACCCAAGCATATAAGTGCCACAACATACCTCTAATAGGATTCTAGGATCACATTGTCATGAAAATAATCATATACCTCATACATATCTAACCACATTTCATAAACGTTTCCAAGCTATAGTCGATTCACAATTACTAAACATAGATCGATGCTAAAAATAAAAATAACAATTCAATAGAAAGCACATTTAATAAACAAGTATAACTCAATATGGTGCCACAAATACATATATCGAGACAGACGTCAACTGGGAACGACAAATCATCGTGATGAGCCAACTAACTTCTATCAAGCCTCAACAACATACTAGAGGTAAGCAACATTCAAGAGTAGAGCACGTTAACTAAAGCGTCAACCGTCGATAAGGTAGGTCCATTAAGGTCAACAAACTAAGGTTATTCAATCCGGAAGATCCGCACATCGGATTTCCGATCTGTAAGTTCTCAAAGGTCCAACAACTGATAATTAGGGTGTTCACAAAATTGTACGACGAACCAAAGATCGGATTGTCATCAATCACACAAACAAGTGGCGGTCCAATTTGATCACCACACCAAACAATTGAATTTCGGGAAACCAAGCTAGACATAGGTTCACAGGGTCACTAGAAGGTATTTGGTACTTAAACAACACTCGTGGACTGTCCAACGCACCGCCACACGTGGTGGTAGCCAAGGTGGAGGGTTTAGAAAACCCAAATTTTCAATATTAATTAAATGAGTTCAAATTTACGTGGTAGCTAGAGCTCAACAAGGGAAAAACTTTTCACAACTAGCCTAACGACAAATTCAAGCCGTATGCCATCCAATTTCACCGGGGAAAACCGGATTTCTAGGGTTCTAAACACCCAACACTAAAACGACTACAAAAACACAAACCAAGCATACCAACTTGAAGATTATGAAGAGTAGGTAAAGTTTCATACCTCACTTGAGGGAAATGGTTGCCGGAATCGCCGGAAAAATGACAAAACCCACGGAAAACCCACAGAACTTTGCTGCTTCGAACTGGAAAAATGGCTATGAAAATGGAAAATTTAACATTACAGAGTTGTAGGGCTCGCCAAGAGCTTTCCATGGACAACAAGATCAACCAAAATGGAGCTCGGATGAAGGAGATACAAGCGGGTCAAGTTTGCGGGTCAAAATGGTCGAAAATGCCCAAAAACGGGTCAAAACCAGACCCTCCTCCCTTCTCCTTTTTTTTTTTTTTTTTTTTTTTTTTTTTTTTTTTCCTGTCCGTTCCCTTTTGTTTCCCATTTCTCCCTGGTCCCTCTCCCACTATGTGGGAGTTTTAAAATAAATTAAAATATATAGTTTAGTAACACAACTTCAAATATCCGTAACTATACCGTTAAAACTCGGACTCGCAAGCGGCTTTCGCCTATACGTTCGTGCTCTCGAAATCTATTCAACGATATAAATTGTGACCTCGAAAGGTCTACGGATTTTAAATAATTAATCTCCAAACTTCAAACTTCGTAACTAATTTAATTAAAATCTTAATTCAAACAAATTAAAATAAATTCTCGAAAAATAATATGAAATCTCAATAATACAAATACGTAGATTATAACAGTGAAATCCAGGAACGAGATTTCACAGATATACTGCACTTCAAATACCATATATGTGGGAATTGAAACAAGTTCAAGATACTTAAGTTCATTTAGTGTGTTTGTTTTTATTTGGTGTGTTTATTTAATTTTATTTGGTGTGTTTTTTTTAGTTCATTTAGTGAGTCTTTTATTATTTGGTATGTTTATGTAATTTTATTTGGTGTGTTTATGTTATTTGAAATAAATTACCAAATTAAATAAATTTACTCTCACTTTAAATAAAGTACGAAATTCAATAAATTGGAAACAACATAAAGTACTATATTCAATAAATAATAAATTATAACCCAAAATGATTGGAAAATTATGGGCTCCGATTACAAAAAGTACTATATTTATCATCACTTAACCAATTTGTGGTGCTAGGATGATCTTCTCTTGTCATGCTAGGATGATCTTTGTCACAGCCCATCCCGAGATTTTCTTATTAAGGACGTGAAAGGACGAAAGTACCATTGACGTTATTAAGGTATGTGTGCGTGGCATATTATTGGGCTAAATTCATTCCTAAACTTTAGGAAAAAATATTTAAGTTTGATTTTAAAAATTGGTATGTATGTTTTGTGTGGTTAGGGATTAAAAGAAAATGGATGGTGATGGGTTATGATGGACCACACAACACACACGTACAAGACCCTTTCCTTCCCTCTTCCCCGTGCCTCTCTCTTTTCCTCTCCGTTCAGTCTCTCTCTCTCTCTCACTCTCGAACCGTACGGACGAGACCAAATTCCCTCAAACTTTCGCGGATCGACGCCAAAAAGGTATGATTCTTCATCCTTTCGACCTCCTGAGTCGTTTGGTGCTAGTTTTAGAACTTGGAACCTTCGAAATCACGTGAAACTCGAATTCCCATTTTGTGTCACTATTCATGCAATCGTAATATGTTGATTTTCAGGGAATTCTAAGCTTGTAGTGAGCTTAGTGAGGTCCTAAGGAAGCTCGGAGTGCTTCGTTTGAAGGTTTTGGACGTCGGGATCACTGGGTTCGAAGTTGGCCGATTTTCTTGGAATTTCTCCGGTGAGATTTCGTGATTTTTAGAGCCTTAAAGTAGTGTAACATGATTCTACATGCTTAGGGCTTCATTTTGATATAAAATACGAAGAAAATGGTTGAGAAACGACGGAGAACAAGGAGATTGAAAAATCTCCAGTTTTCCGGCCACCGGAAAACTCAGTCCGGCGAGCTCGAGGAAGAAGACCCGCATGGGGGCGCGTGAACCCGTGCCCTTCCTGGCGCGTGGGGACGCGTGACAAGCCCAAAAATTATTTTAAAAATATCACGACGTCCGTGACGTCGAGTAGGTCACTGTGGTATATTCATATACCTAATTTGAGCACCGTATGAGAAGTTATTAAGAATTGTTGGTTATATGCTTTAAAATAACGTTTTTATAGTTATTTCGCATATAGGTGATACCTATCCCGAGGACGAGCGCATCCAGGGACGTCACGGGGGTTACGACCCTTCGACTTATCAGTGAGTGGGCAGTACTTTCTATTTATACCTATATACGATGAATTTTCCCAGAAATTGAGTTTTAATGAAAGTATGTTTCTAAAATGCCATGCATGCATGATATGAATGATATGAATTATATGAATTGATAATTGATGCATATATATATGTGAATTGGTGCTGTGGACGCATAGGTGAGTATCAGGTGAGTTTTATGTTATTCATGTAAATCATTGACGATGTATATTATGTCGATAGCTCATAACCTGCAATCATGGTGTTAGTGCTTATATTATTCACCCGCACCGCACGCTCACCTTGGATCCAAGTAGGTGCATGTCGTACAGACCATGAGAGGGTTCCGACATGTCGTACATACCATGAGAGGGTTCTGACATACTAGTCGTACAGACCATTAGAGGTGGTTCCGACTAGTAGGTGACTTTAGATTATGTGCACAAATGATTGATGAGAGAAGCACTAGAGCGTATTATTACACCATTCATGTCGTACAGACTACTCCCGGTAGTTCCGACTTATATGCAGTGTAGTGCCGTACAGGTCACCGAGGTGACTCCGGTTGGATTGGATGTTGAGCTATAAAATTAACCGCACAAGACCAACTCCAGGGTCTCCGGTTAATTCATTATGTCACCTGTTACATTGATGCATCATTCATTCTGTTTTTGACATTATAACATGGCATACTTTCTGGTTTTTGAGAAAATTTGATGATTTGAGATATATGAAAAGTTATATGCTATTATGCTATTTTCTGGGAAAGTATACAGGTTTTACAGCGAGGGGTTATAAATGTTTTAAATGAAAGGTTTTCGAAAAACTTTGTTTTACTGACCCACTCAATCTTGTTTTTCGCCCCTCCAGGTTCTAGTTAGCAGTTGGTGGCTCACGAGGTTTTTCTTCAGCGTTCTGACAGACTTCCTGCATGTAGGACTCACCTGCGGGTGTTGTAATTTGATTATAGTCCTACTTGACTGCACCTAGTTCTTAAGCTCTGTTTATGTGTGTGTCCACACTTTAACTCACTCTAGCATGCTATTTGGTTATTATTGCTAGTATTGGTTTTGATTCCTTCGTAATTCTCCTATCTTTGCTTCCGCACCGCACTTATGGTTACGTCACGCTCACGTGACGGCCAGCACGCCTTGATTCTAGGATCGAGGTGTGTCAATCTTCTCTTGTCGTGATAGGACCATATCCTCTTGCTCTCTCTTCTCTTGCACGCCCCTTTCGCACCACTTCCGCTTTCTCCGACTTCCAAAAATATTTAGAATTTGGAGACTTCCCTTCTAAAGGCATGTTCATAATGTCACGATCTCGTTGAGCCAGTCTTTCTTCTGCGTCATCTTCATGAATATGTGAGGCATGATTGGGTGTAGAGTGTATAGGGGTGCTGTTCATGAAAACTTCTGGACCGACAGACACAACTCTAAATTTAGGACAATCTTTGACAATATTCCAACATTCCCACCAGGTCAATGATTTGTTTTTGCTTTTGGTTTTGGCATTATACCAAGCTTGTGCTTGAAGTTCCTACACAATGCAGGAGAATAAATAATTATAATGAAAGTAGGTAACAAATAAATAATACAAACAAATAATTATAATCAAAGTAGGTAACAAATAAATAATACAAACAAATAATTATAATGAAAGTAGCTAACAATTAAATAATACAAATAAATAATTATAATCAAAGTAGGTAACAAATAAATAATACAAACAAATAATTACAATGAAAGTAGCTAACAATTAAATAATACAAACAAATAATTATAATGAAGTAGGTAACAAATAAATAATACAAACAAATAATTATAATGAAAGTAGCTAACAATTGAATAATACAAACAAATAAATAATATATTGTTACCTGATCCGCTAAATTTTCCCCACTTCGAAGATTAGCACTAGCTTGTGCCAAGGCGTATCTCCACGTACTAAATGATTGGCTAAGTCATTTCCAACGACTGGACATCGATTCTTTGGTTCTTTTCCCACCCATTTTCTCAAGATAATTGGTATGAATAAGACTCCACATTTCTCGCAACTGCATCTCATTACCTGTAAGCGAATTATGAGTAACTTCAACCCAGCTGGTACACAACGCAATATCTTCATGAAGCGTCCAATTCGTACCTGCATCATTAGTTATTTTGTTGGAAAAAAATTGGATTGAAACTTTTGAGAGAGATAGGAATGTGGTTGAAAGTAGTTGAAAAAATATGAAATTGTGGTGTAAGGTAGAGAAAGATAGGAATCTGATTTTTATTCATTTTTTACATTTAAATTTTTTTTTTATTCAACTAATTAATCTCTGCCGTTTGACTAAAAAAAATTTGAATTCCAATACTCTAGATTGTGCCACGTGGCACAACGGTAACATTTCTGATTTTTAAAAATGTTTTTTTTTAAATTTATAAAGGCGAATAATGTGAACTGTTGATCTCAGATCCAATGGCTGATATTAAATAAGGTTTTTTATTTTATTTTTTTTACCGTTGGAAATCCAACGATCCAAAAATTGTTGCCGTTGAAATCCAACGGACAAGGGGAAGCCACGTGGCTTCCCAACGGTAACATTTCTCAGTGGGCTGCGAGCCCCAATTTCTGAAATCTTGTCAGGCGACGCACGCATACGCTCGCTTGAGCACCACGGTCCTGGTAGAAAAAAAAAATTAAAAAATGTGGCTGACGTCAGCCTTGCGTCAGAATGCCTTCGGGCTCTGAGGCTGGCAACTCGTGCCAGGCCTCTTCCTCGGGTTGGGCTTGTCCCTCGGGCTGCCACACACTGGACCAAATTCGTCGGGCTCTCTGGCCCTGTTCACCCCCTTTTCCCTTGGGCTCCTGCACATACTGGAGCTGCTCTTAGGGATGAAGATGCAAAATACAATTACTGTTCATTAAAAGCAACTACTGCTTACTGAAAGTTATTCAATAGGAAGTTGCCCTAGACACTTGATACGCTGGAGTTGCTCTAAGCTAACTCATGCCATTTATCGTAGCATAATTTCCCACACACCAACTGGCAACTGCCACCCGCGCGCTTCATCATCAAATCTGGGTCCAATCAAAATGCAAATCCCTTCCTAATTACTTAAAGCAACCCCCAACATTTCATCGTATTCCATCGCCATCACCATAACCACCTCTCAGAAACAGACCTTTCACCTTCCTCGCCCAAATACCAAAACACACACACGCAGTCCCCAACTAATCGTTTTCACCTGGACCAGAAAGTCTCTGTCTTTCTCCCCAAACCCAGAAAACCAGAAGAGACAGAGAAAAAAATCTCAATCCCCAATCCTCAAATCCCCAAATCCCCAAATCCCTAAATTGTAATGATGAAGCAACTGCACAAGCAATCGAGCGTGAACCACCGGCGGGACGAAGAGACCCCATCGACCCTAAGCTCCCCCTACTCCCCCAAAGCTCTCAAGCACCCCCGATCCCTCCCCAGATCCATCAACTACCTCTTCAAGGAGCAGCGCCTCCTCTTCATCCTCGTCGGCATTCTCATCGGCTCCACCTTCTTCATCCTCCAGCCCACCCTCTCCCGCTTCGGCCCCTCCGATCCCAACTCCGCCATCAACACCGTCTCCAGATCATTCTCCACTGCCCACGACCTCGTCTCCAAGCCCACTCATGCCAAGGTCGGTCGCGTCCCTGTTGGCCTCGGCAAGAGGAGGCTCCGCATCGTCGTCACCGGCGGAGCTGGGTTCGTCGGGTCCCACCTCGTTGACAAGCTCCTTGACAGAGGTAATGATGTGATTGTGATTGATAATTTCTTCACTGGGAGGAAGAACAATCTGGTGCATCATTTCGGGAACCCGAGGTTCGAGCTCATTCGGCATGACGTCGTCGAGCCGATTCTGTTGGAGGTGGATCAGATCTACCATTTGGCTTGCCCTGCCTCCCCTGTTCATTACAAGTATAACCCAGTCAAGACAATTATATCCTTTTCAACTAGTTATGCTTTTATCGTAGTTTTTATTGAATTTTGGCATTTGGGTTGTTGTTGTTTGCTTGATTTTTTGGGTTGAATTCTGAAATTTCGGGTCCTTGACTGTGATTACAAGACCAATGTGATGGGTACCCTTAATATGCTGGGACTTGCCAAGCGAATTGGGGCACGGTTTTTGCTTACTAGTACCAGTGAGGTTTATGGCGACCCGCTGGAGCATCCTCAGAAGGAGACTTACTGGGGAAATGTGAATCCTATAGGTGTGTTGTTAGTTTCTTTTTGTATGTTAGATGTTTGCGTCCACAATGCATTTCTGTTGCTTAATATGTTTATGCACATGTGTGGTTGGAAAGAGTAGGTGAGAGGAGCTGTTACGATGAAGGAAAGAGGACAGCAGAGACATTGGCAATGGATTATCATCGAGGTGCAGATGTTGAGGTAACTGAAATTATGGTTCTGATGTTTACCTGTAAATGAGCTGTTTTGAAATCCATTACTTGGTGTCTGGATTGTTAGGCATGCAGATGTAGAATGTTAATGTCATTCTTTTACATTTGAGTAGGATTATGTTGGATTTTTGTATTGATATCTCCGATCTGGTATTCCATAACCAGTTTATTCTTGAGAAACTGCATGCCTTTTCACTTTAGTGGTACCCGCCCGCCATTTCCCCCCTTGCATTGGGAGCTTTTATAGTGAAATTCGACTTTGGGTGACCTTGTTTGTTCTTTCAATTCATTCCACATATTCTACTTTATACATATTCTTTCCCTTTGAAAACTATTCTGTTCTATACTTTAATTGTCATTTTAAATGTTGATTCGGTGGACTTTTTGAAATATGCCATAGTTTTAAAGCTACCAAAAACTGCACACGCATTAGGATTTTGTAAAATTAAGGGTTGCAAGTAGTCAAGTGTTACTTGGGCTTTCCTTTTACGGTATCTTGAACTATATGATAATGCCAACGTTAACCCTAGCCAAGAGAATTTTGTTATATGGGTTTTTTCCATGTATGGGTTGTTTGATGCAAATTTTCACCCTTCACCGGTTTCAATTTTAATTTATCCTTGAGTGAAGCATACAAGTCATCTTTCCATTTCTAAACCTTTTCTCTCATCCAAATCCTTTTGAAGTCATCTTTCCATTTCTAAACCTTTTCTCTCATCCAAATCCTTTTGAAATCCTTTTCTATCATGCAGAAGTTATCATGCAGAAGTTTTAAGTAATGTGGTTAAAAGTAAGGATATTCATCGACTTATTTTCCACAATTGACTTGTCAAACTCACATAAAGATTTCTGTTTTCAGGTGCGTATTGCTCGAATTTTCAACACTTATGGGCCGCGTATGTGTTTAGATGATGGGCGTGTGGTTAGCAATTTTGTTGCTCAGGTTAATACAACCCTTTTCTTTTAAAGTGATTTTGAAATTTGTTCAATGAAATAACTCATGAGGACTAAATGTTTTGCAATGTGATTCTCATTGTTTTATTAACTACTTTGGCTGTCTGTGCAGGCTATCCGCAAACAACCATTGACTGTGTACGGTGATGGTAAACAAACACGAAGCTTCCAATATGTCTCTGATTTGGTATGCCAGACTTTTTGTATCATTATATAGTTCTTTCTTTGCAGCTTTTGCACATGCCGCGTTACTTATGCATATTCTTCAGGTTTGCCGCATTTTGTTTTTGTACTTAGAAACATGTACATTGTATGGCTGAAACAATAGATCTCATGATCACCAGGCAATTCTAGAAGCAGTTAAAGTTTAGGACATGATCTGAATTCTGAAGGCTCGCAAAGCTTTAATATCCATTTTGTCTGACTTTGAATCCTAAGGGCAGTGAATAAATTAGTGAAATGATGTGATGGATGGTCTTATAAAACACTTCTTACAATGACAGGTCAATGGACTGATGGCATTGATGGATGGAGAACATGTGGGACCTTTCAACCTGGGTAATCCAGGGGAGTTCACTATGCTAGAGCTTGCCGAGGTTTGTCTTAATCATGTTTCCATAGTTTGAATGTATTTTAGACACTCCATTTAGACATAGAAATGCCATAAGATATTAAGATGCTTGGGAGGTAATTCTTATAAAGCACCTTTAGCATTTTGCGTTCTTTTATGTTTGTTTGTTACAATATTTGGTATTCTCAAGTAATTTTTATGCTCGCAACAGAATGATTGTACTATTGCATTCTCAATTTTCTGTTTTTCCTGATGAACAGGTTGTCAAAGAAACAATTGATTCTAGTGCGACAATAGAATTCAGATCAAACACTGCTGATGATCCACACAAGAGGAAGCCCGATATTAGCAAAGCCAAGGAGTTATTGAACTGGGAGCCGAAAGTCTCACTGAGGGAAGGACTGCCCCTAATGGTGAGTGATTTCCAGAATCGCATTCTAAATGAAGATGAAGGAAAAGGGATTAACTAAGAATGAGGAGAACCGGTATGTATAGTGAAGCATGACTGTATCAAATCGATTCGTTTATTATTGTCATCCTCAGTTCACATTACTTGGCAATTCAAGCAAAATGCCACTGTAGGAAATGTATCTGTTTTAACGACCGTGCTTGATCAGCAGAGAGTCTACAGTCACTAGATTTTGATGAATTTTTTTACAACATTTTCTGGCACACATTGTGTTGGTGGAAGGATGTATCTTCTTTTATTCTTTTTGACATTTTTTTTGGTATCTTGAAACGAAAGTTGTTTCTCCTTGCAGAAAATTCTAATACTGATAAGAGTTGGCAGTCTGAATTATTTTTGACATTTTTAAAACTAAACTAGAACGAAGAAAATGAAACGGCTTCGCCTCGACCACCCTTTCTAGGTCCGTGCTTCCCCCTCTCTTGTCATCACCGCGAACCCCTTCCTCTGTTCCTCTCAACTCGGTCGAAGCTTGAAAGATGATATGGAGGGGGTGACTGAAATTGAGGAAAATGGGTCATCGGAGTGGGGAAGACGGAGACTTGCTGGCTCCTCAGTCCTCCCTTCTTGATTTTTCCATTTAAGGTTTGCTTTTAGCATATTTGTCAAATGTTGTGGGTGTGTAGAACGAATATCATAACATTTAGAGTGCCTATAAATCACTCCAAGTCATGTTGTACTGTCACCTTGGGCAGCAAATCGACCAACATATCAAGTCCATGCTCGCCACTGATGTCTGGCATTGGCTTCGGTTTGTGCCGCACTAATGAGAGATTCTGTTGTGTCACTGGATCTGTAGAGTTGTTCTATTTGTATTTCTGATCACATAACGAGATGTATAGGCATAGAGAAGTATTCATCCAGTGACACAAATTTCTCCAAGTTACAAGTGCTTTTAGAATTGGGTGCTATTGGTGGGTGATAAGTGAGATAACATTTAGTATGAAGGTAAAGAATGATAGCTATTTTACTTGCTTAGCAAGAATGACAAAAATCCTTCAAACTTCAGATAATTTTTATATACAGGAAAACCCCTTTAAATTTTAATCCCAAACTCTTTGTTCTGCCGACTAAAATCCAATAAAGTTTTGTTTTTTAGTTTTTTGGCCTTTTTCTTCCTTTTGAAATCTTGGTAGGTAAAAGTTTGGAACTTGGGATCAAATTCCATGCCATATTGCCATGCATGGTTTGCACAGAGTCCCCCTTCCTGGGACCATCTCATCTAAGGCACGAAAAAGCTGCCCTCTCACTTACAGAACACATCTATAATTTTCTAATAAAGTTTTGACCGAACTTTAAAGCAAAAAAGAAGAAAGCTTACCTTCTAAACAACCCCACCATTTTCCACCTCCATGCAAGTCCAATTGAAGCTCTAGACTAAGTAAAAAAACAAAAGACATGGGATTACCGAGTTCATTGCTATGGGGTGTCTTGATTCAATAATTCATTAACATGTGTTTAATGCATTATTGAACTGGGACATCGCTGATAAACTCGTTTTATGTAAACTACTCTCCTAAACGACTTACGAGAGATCTTTGAATTGAGAAGATCCGTCACGACCTGAGATGAAGAGAAATGTCTATATATTTTATTTGGACTTGCATGGAAAGGATTCACCACTACGTGACGTCTTCATCCATTAACACATTGACATGTATAATAATTATTAGACCCAAGTGCCACGATAACTATGAACTCGTTCTACGTAAGTTGCTCTCTTAAACTACGGCTTACACCGAAAGAGACTGAACTTGATTGCATAAGAGCAAACACCTTGTCTTAACCAATTGATTTAAGCTACCTATGACAAAGTGTAGGGAGAGACACTTAATCAAGATTATCAGACAGCAGGAAAAATAAATATATATATATGCGAAAAAAAGGATGGAAACGTTTGGAATTGGGAGTCTGAATTGGTGAAAGTGGAGAGTAGGCAGGGGGATATAAAGGAAGAAAAGGAAAGGAGTTAATGAGTGATGGTAGCCATTTATATAAGCATCTGATTCCACAACCCTTGAGGAGTAGAAATATCTCTCACAGTGAGAACTTTGTGTCTCATCCATCCATAGAAAAGAAAGCAAAATTCCAAATGGTTTTCCCTTCTTTTATTTATTTATTCAATTTATACGCTGGCAACATTTATTCCATAGGAATCTAAATAATTGCATGATAAATATCATCTGGAAGGCTTTCCTTCTTTCCTTTCATATCTTTGTTCCATTGCTGGTATGCTTGGCTTCTTAAGAACGTTTTTGTAGGACCTTCTTCTTCTTGTTCTTTAATTCTTCAAACCCTCATATTTTTCTTTTCAATTTTAAATATAATATGATTGTTTAAGACAAGCGATACGAGAGAAGTGGAATTAAACTCGTAATCTCAATTTTACTTGTAACCTCATTTGCAAAGGGAAATGGTTTTAGTTAAGTGAGCTACAAAATCCTGCAATTTCAGTAGCCTTTTTAGTCAAAATGGTCCTTAAGGTTTTCATAACACATAACTTTGGTTCCTAAGATTTAAAATCAATAGAAATGGTCACTGAGATTATCCACCATCCATTATTTTGGTCATTATTTTGGTCATTCCATTAAAAAACTCCATTAAGTGGTCGCTGAGCTTTTTAATGGAAGGACCAAAATGATGGATGATGGACAATCTTAGAGACCAAAGTTATGTGTTATGCAAATCTTAGGGACCAAAATTATGTGTTATGCAAATCTCAGGGACCAAAGTTATGTGTTATACCCTCAACTTAACAGAGTTTTTTAACAAAAGGACCAAAATAATAGATGGTAGACAATCTCAGGGACCACTTCTATTGATTTTAAATCTCAAGAACCAAATTTATGTGTTATGCAAATCTCAATGACCATTTTAATTAAAAAACCATTTCAATATGATTTGAACTCATGACATGTAATAAGTTGCTATGAGTGTGACTGCCTCCCCACATGTTATAACATGAAGTGCAACATGATTGATATATCACGGATTTGAAATACAATCTTAATAAGCAGATACGCATGTTTGATAACTTAAGTAAATTTATAATATAAAATTAAGAGTCACTCTGAAACTGTGGAAGCCGTTGGTCTGTCTCTTCTGATCTTTTGTTTGTTTCATTTCAAAGACTAATCTCATGGGGACAAGTTGCTGCCAAGCGTGTGAATAAGTAGTGAAAATAAATTTGTAGGGCATGTATGCCCCAGGCCAACAGTTTATCAGACTATACAATAAATTAGTATTTGCAGGATACAATTTCTTTCACTTTCCAATATTATATAAATCTTAAGGTTAAAGCATCCAAAGGAAAATGTCACGGGTCCTCACTCTTATCCAAGCCAAAATTAGGATATTTAACTCTGTAATTACACCATCAAATGCCCTAATTAATTATGTATTTATATTGGTCCTAGTGCACCATCTGCAATATCTGATACTCTCCTGATGCAATCCCTTAATTACTTGAAAGAAAAAAATGATTTCAAATGAAGGAATACCAAAAAGATAATAGTATTTCAAAATACGAGTTATACAACTACCTATGTAATGGCACACCGACACTCATAAATTACTTCATCTAATTGCAGAGAGACTGACTCGAAATGGAGTCGGAGAAGAACGAGAGACCATTTAGTTTAAAGAACTGCCTGATTTGATCGTCGACTTGTTATTAGAGGATGTAAATTAGTTTGTATTTTGGTGCGGACACTCACTCTCTTTGTTCCTATTCATTTTTACCTCCATTAATGAATGTCATACTTTACTTTAGGGCCGGCCTTGACATTTCAGGGGTCCTGTGCGAAAGTGAATTGGAGGTCCTAAAAAGCACTAAGAATTTTAATTTTTTTTGTTCAAAAAAATAATTTTCATGTTATTGTGTGAAAATTTTATATTATTTTGTGGAAGCTTATGCATTTAATAAAAATAAACTGAAAAAATGATGGAGACGAGTTTCAAACTCGAGTTTTGAACCCATTTCCTAGGCCGCTGTAAAGAAGCAATGATACCACTTGTGCTAAGACTCAAGTTTGTAACATTCTACACATGCTACTATATATATGTAAATGCATGCAAATTTGAAAAATCGGGGGCCCTTCCGATTTGGGGGCCCTGTGCGGTGGCACCTATTGCACCCCCTCAGGGCCGGCACTGCTCTACTTCAGAAAAAAAAAACAATTATACCGCAACTATAGGTTCATCAATTAGCTTGTTTTTTTATCTCACAATGATTGTTACCAAGGGGAAGAGATCTCAAATTCGATCCACTTTTAGACGTTTTAGTGTCTTTAATATTTAGTTACAACTGACACATTGTAGTGAGAAAGTGTTGTTGTATTATGTAGATATCTGATTGGAGAAAACCAAAATTGAGTTTGAGGTGGATTTGTGAAAATTGAGTGGATACTTTTGTCTTGAAAATTTGAAGGATATATGACTCACTTTTAGGTCGAAATTGCATGTGTCTTCCTCTAAAAATAATAATGAGACAATGCGGAAATTATATGACTTATAATACAATTGGTACATGGTAACACATGCATGGAAATGAAATAAAACTAGGCACTTACTGCACATCATTTTCATCCATTGAATCCGCAGATAAGTTAGCTGTATATCATAAAGGATGCTTCTACTACTTTTTAGCTTTCCTTCCTCCCCTCAATTTTTTTTTTTAACCAGAGTCTCAGCACCAAGTCCTACTTGTACTGCCCCATGATATGTGGGAGTTTCATTTCATTTTTTGGTATTGGAAAAGTCTAATTTAATATTGGCACTATATGGAAGTGATTTTTGCGCTCTTTTTCTGTTTTCCTCCTACTCTAATTCTTATTCTAACAGTAATAAATTTGAATAGATTAAAACAGACAAAAGCAAAGAGATGAGTAGTGCAAAGGAAAAACTACCGAAAGTGCGAAAATCACTTTGTGAAAAACTTTCAACATTATCTTTCCGGTGTATCATATAATTAAATCAGTTTTCTTACTAAAAAATCATATTTTTTTTTTTAACTTGCTTGGAATCTACAACCACATTATGTTTCTTCAATATCTCCTTTATCTCCAAGAGGAAGCTTCAAGCTCAAAAGCAGAAATTAAACTACCGACCATCTTTCTAAACCTCTCTCTCTCTCTCTCTCTCTCTCTCTGTTTCTCTCTCGCTCCTCCTTTTATGCAGATTCTCTAAACCACTAGCTCCCACTCTGTGTTATCAATATCAAATATGAAGATGAAGGGCATAGAAATCTTCTGTGCATCCCAAGCTTCAACAGCCATATGCATGAGCATGGATAATCAAGCATCCTCCTCTTCCTCCTCCGTCATTCAACTCGGTGGCCGAGCCCTCGACCGCCACAACCCCATCATCCAAGATGCAAGAAGAAGCACAAGCTCCAGAACCCTTCCCATTGCTCCATGCTCTTCCCAATCTCCCATCAACCCCAAAGCCTACCACCAACTCCCAAAGAGCAAGAAAAAAACCTCCTCATCACCAAGACCAAGCACTGATCATCAAAACAAGAAAAAGAGCTCCACAAAAGAAAACGACCAGAAGAGGAAGAGTAGTAATCTTTTACAAGGAAAGTTGGATGAAAATGTGAAGAAGTTTTCTTCTGTTCTAAGTGAGAGTGTTGTTGTGAGGAAGAGCTCTGCAAACCCTACTGATCTCATCACTCCTCCTGGCTCCACCAGATACCTTTTGAGTGATACTGTGATCTTTGATGGGTTATCCGATTACGATCCGGTTTCGGCATTGGTTCCAGTTGGGCAGAAAAAGAGCCAAAATGCAGTAAAAATACTCAAAGAAAATGAATCTACTACTTCTCCAATTAGCTCTTCCTTATCTCTGACAAAAGACTCACAACCACCGCCTCTGCCGCCGCCCCCTTCCAACCAGGTATGTCCAAATTCTTCTGTTTTTTCTTGCTCAAATTGTTAGTTTATATGCACAGGAGTAACACTAAACAATGTTGATGGTTCCAAATTTGGTTTAAATTGTCGAGAGTGTGAATCCCAGGTCGAGGAATAATCAAAGCCTTGAGTAATTATTTTAACGATTACTTGTGATAATGATTTTCTTTTGCAGGTTGTTGTATTGATGGTGTCTCTCCACTGCAAAGGGTGTGTAGGAAAACTGAGAAAACATCTATCCAGAATGGAAGGTAATTGCTTTTTTACCATTTTGTAATTTGTTTAAATCCTTAAAGCTGAAAACTTTTTTATTAGATTGTATCATTCAAAGAAGTGATTTCCACCAATTCTTTTTTTCTCATGCACTCTTATGTTTATTTTTGCGTTTAAATTGAATAAACTATAAGAAAATTAAGAGACAACAATAAATAAAGGTGTGTAGAAAGGAGAAAAGGTTGTACGGAAATCAATTCCATTTCTCAACTGTAATAAGAGCTCATTCAGTAAATTTAACATCCACTTATGGCAATTTTAGTTTTACCAATGAATATATAAACTCAAGGTTAATTGTTGTGAATTATGTTGGCAGGGGTGACATCATTCAACATAGACTTTGCAGCAAAGAAGGTGACAGTCACTGGAGATGTAACCCCATTGAGTGTCCTTGCCAGTGTCTCAAAGGTGAAGAACGCTCAGTTTTGGCCTACTGTGTCATCAGCATCACCTGCCTCTCCACTAATTTAACAGGTAACTGAAGAGAGAGAAAGCAGGAGAGAGAGGAAGAAAAACAAAAAAAAACCAACACCTGGGAAGTTTCTTTAGATGTATGGTTTGGATGTGAATTTTATTAATTATTAGTTAAAAGTTAATCTTAGTGTAAATGCACTGTTAGCATGAGTGAGTGGAGGAACCAGATTCTGTATTGCTTGGCAGGAACTAGCTAGGAAGGGACAAAGGTTGTCTGCCCTCCCACTTCTGGTGCCCTTCAGTGCCCTCCTGTTTTGTGTGGTCACTGTTAAGCCACGTCAACATTTTATATTGTTTTTTATAGAGATAATAAGACAAAAATAAATAGTAATATAAAATGTTGACGTAACTTAACCGTAACCACACAAACATGAGGGCATGAAAAGACATCGAAAGTAGAAGGGCAGACAATCCTTGTCCGCTAGGAAGAAGTTGAGCGAGTAGTAGAAGAATCAAGAATAGAACTCATCTTATCATATGCGTTGCTTTTTGTAGTTTGCTTTTAGTTTGGGACCTTTGCTTTCTGTACTCTTATAAGAAAAGGTGGTTTCTTTTGGAGGAGAACTTTCTTACAACAGAGAGATTTTTCAGTGTGATAGAAATACTGAGTGGTACACTATGTGTCACTGTACAAATGATAGGATATGTGTGTTAAAAAGTTAATAGCTTAAAAAGTAAAGTTTCTCACCACTTATATTAAAACACATGGTGTACCACCCGTGTTCCGGTCACAATGAAAAATTTCTCCTTACAACGAGAATGCTATTAAAATCGTATGCAAATCAATTAGCAGTCATGTATTGTCATGCAAAATTTAAAATGCATAAAAATACGTGATTATTTTGAGATACAAATATAACAACATTCTCGTTGTAGGTAAATTTCTCTCGTTCTCTTTAGGAGTACCCAACCAATTAAAAGCCTACTTAGATCATCTCCAAAGGAGATGTCAAATCCTAAGTGGAATGTCATGTAATCAAATTTGAAGGTAGGAGTAAGTTCCAACTGATATGTCAAATTAATTTTTAATTATTTTATTACGTGGATCCCATTAATGCACTAATTAAAAATCTTGAAATTTATTTTAATTGATTTATTTTAAAAATGGGTCGTACAAATATCATTTATAATAAGAAAACATATTGGTTGGAAAAATAGAAAATCTAATATTACCATATCAGTCATCAAATTAACATTTGATAATTTTCTTTTGACAGGAGATGATCTTAGCTATCTATGGCCCCCATTCAATTTTATTTTACAAGTCCTCATGTTTTTGTTTAATCTGTGCTTCGTAAAAGCTATTTTATTTCGTTTTCTTTTTTACCATAGTTTATGCTAAGTTAAATACTGCTTAGGAAACTGTAAGATCCTGAGTGTTGGGTTGCTGGCTCAAGGGCCATGTTTTTGGGTTCTTGGTGTTTCGGATTAGAATCTGACATCCGCAGCCGGGTAAAACCAACTACTCGTTTCTTTTTAGAATGTCATTTGGAAGCTGTAAATATCAGTAATCTGGTAAAAATAATAAATAAGATGAAAGTTTTAGGTAGTGGAGGGTTTGGAAGAGTGTCGGAGCAGCTGCACAGAGCCCTCCATCTACAAGGGGCCCCCAACTTTTAATTATATATATTAAAAAAGATTTATATATATGCATATAACTAATTAAGTTATATATGCATATAACTAATTCTAAGTTATTTTATGTATCGGAGAATACTGGATTTTTTTATATACTTTCTTGTATCTTGGTTAAAAAATTTCATTTCTTTGACATATACTTTTTTAAAATTCTTCTATATTTATTGTTCATCAGATGATATTGTATTACAAAGTTGACTTTCATATTATATTTCGTACTCATACATGTACCACAAAGGAAAAAAAAAGGTTTTAAACTCCCAAAAAAAAGGTCATGTACCTGAAAGGGCCTTAGTTTAATTTTCGCACACGGTCCCTGAAATCTTAGAGCCACCCTTGGTTTTAGGATGGATAATAGTTAACTTAGATGGGGTGAATAGGTTCCAACTTAAAAATTCAATTTCAATTTCAATTCTTAAATTTTCACATCCACATCACATACGAAAATATTCTACACAACAATAACAAGCATAACTAAAAATGTGAACACAAGGTGTAGGATTTAATGAGGCAAAATCTATCATTAGAAAAATCTTTGTGCTTCCAAGTCAAGACAAACACTAAGAGAAATGAGCGCATAAAGACTTACAAAACTCAGAAACTAGACACACATACTAGTAGGTAGTTTTATCTCCACTCATTGCTACTCTACCTCTCTTCAGCCTTCGAGTTGAAGAGGCAAGACCCTAACGTGGCCATCACCTTCATCTCGAATTTGCAAAATACTAATTAAGGCAATCATGCAGAATGTATGAAATAAATGATCTAATATCGACTGTAGTAGACCAACCGAGAAAAGCACATGGACCATTTTTTGATTGATTTCAGTGATTAAAAACTAAATCTCTCTCTAAAAGCACACGGCTATAAAACTGGTTTTCTTCTCTCCAAATACTGTGGAAATTTCCTCCCTATGCTGACGGTCTGCTTATCAGAATTTTTTGCTCTCGATACATCTCGTACAACAACAGCAAAATAACAGAATTGGTTTGATCCATTAATCTTTCACCAAATCCAAAAACAATAGTTAAGTCCAAACTTAACCTAATCAGCCAGTTCGTAAACCTAAAACCCCAAACTAATTGTATTTGAACCAACCAAAACCTGTACTATATGAGTGCATTATGCATGACAAATTTACGTGAGTGAATGTCTTTGAACTGCTTGTTATTTTTGTGATTGAGAGCACGAGAGACAAACTTGGAATTAAATAATTACAACTGAAAACATGAGTTAGTCTAAGACATTATAAACTCAGACACTTTGTTAGGAATTATCAAATTTACACTAACATAAGACACCCCATTTTTCATTGAACCATGTTACCAAATTACTTTTTGTATTTGAAAAGAAGTAAACAACAGATCTAAATGGGTCTTAATTTGTATTACACAACTCCTACGTCAAAAATAGTTTTGAAGCGCACTCATCACTAGGCTGGAAAGAGGTACTGCTACTTTAAGGTCAGGAAAAACTAGAAGCCCCCTCTAGAGAGGAAAGATATATACGTGTGTCCGGCCGCCCTTATATGGAGGAATTCTTGTGAGGGCGGTGCTCAATATAGGCTGCCGGACATGAGAATTTCTCACTTGTGGCACCAATTAATTGATCTTGAGTTGACTCATAAAAGAGGTTGCAGATTCACATGGACATGACAGAAAATACATGTCCAAGAGGGCAACTTACCATTTAGTACCAACTTACCATTCCAAAATCATATTAGTTTGTTGAAATATTTTTAGATCAACGGGCTCAGGGGCCCTCACTCTAACGATACCGATACTGTCCTCAATTTTACCACCTGCCCAATCTGTCAGGTGTAAGGTTTTACCACAAAAAACTTCGGTATTAGTTGGAGTGGGGTAATTATATTTAAACCCATTGGTTTTCTTTCCCATGTGGGACTTTAACACTCACCCTCACGTGTAACCCCTTTTAGTGGTTCACATGTGAAAATGCACACATCGGCAATTGAAACTCAGAGGTCGGCTCCAATTGAGTTCAAACTTGTTTTCAATCTTTTTCAGGAAGTGACTCTTAGAACTCAGAGGCCGACCCTATGTTAAGAGTCCAAGCTTGTTTCCAAGCTCACATTTCCTATGACAAGCCTATGGCACATCGGCAATTGAAACTCAGAGGTCGGCTCCAATTGAGTTCAAACTTGTTTTCAATCTTTTTCAGGAAGTGACTCTTAGAACTCAGAGGCCGACCCTATGTTAAGAGTCCAAGCTTGTTTCCAAGCTCACACTTCCTATGACAAGCCTATGGCTTGCATGTGCCCGTAAACAGGGGCTCTGATACCATGTTGAATATTTTTAGATCGACGGACCCAGGGGGCCCCATTCTAACGACACCGATACTGTCCCCAACTTTACCATCTGTCTAATCCGTCAGGTGTGAGGTTTTACCACAAAAAACCTCAGTATTAGTTAGAGTGGGATAATCAGATTTAAACCCATTGGTTTTCTTTCCCACCACCGATGTGGGACTTTAACATAGTTTTCAGTCAAATGATCCAAGGTGAAAAAATGAGAACTCAGAGAACTGGATGGAGTGAATAGAGAAAGAGACAGACAGGGGAAAACTGTTACTTCTATTGGTGTATATTACTTGGCTAGTATCGATATATTTACTTGGTAGCTCATATGAACTTTACTGCTAACAGAAATTTATGGCTTGATATGTCCAATCAAATACATGGTCCATGCACCAAATCATATAACAACACAACAACAGTATGCGCTCAGTATTGTTGTACGCTGGGTTAAGAGTGATTTCCAAAGGCTCTCAGTAATTTAAAATCAGATGGCCACAAACTATATGTTGCACACCACAACAATTAGGCTATGCAATCTTTGTAATGTTACGCATAAAAATTTCTCTCACAGAACACTTTGCTTTACATGTTTTGGTTATTCATGTCAAACATTAGAATGCTGGAAAATAATTTGAGTTTTTTAGAGGGAACTCAAAAGCTTTAGTTTGCAACAATGTAGTCATTTACACGCTTTATTTTTCTCCTTTTTCACTTTAGTGTTTTTTTATCCTTGATTCATCCTTATTTATGTTAAAGACTAAGGAACAAAAAGGAGGAATGTAAGAAAAGAAAATTGTGAAAATCACTCCTTTCAGCAATGGTGTTGAAGGGCAGATAGTTCTGGTGTTTCAATGCACAATTTTAGTGGCGTTGCCTCCGCTTGTGATTGATAGAAACTAAGAGGAAAGAGAGAAAAAGAAAAGAAAAAAAAATCCATAATGCTCACTTGTGATCAAGGTTTTAAATATCGATATTATCGGCGATATTTCGCCGATAATATCGTTTTTTTGAGAAGACGATATTTTCATACTTATCCACTTAATTATCGTAAATATATCGATATTTTTATCGATATTATCGCGATAATATCGAAAACGATATTTTCAGCATTTTAATGCATTATTTAGGCAATATATCGTGATCTTATCGATAATATCGATAATATCGCCAAATAAAACCGAAGAATACTTAAAAAAATGCTGAAGAGTCTCAAAAGATACTACACTTGATCTTAGCCAAAAGGCCGAGGAAGGTTTGCTTTGCTCAGCTTTGGAATGTAGCTTTTATAGGCCTGTTTGCTTGCTCACTGCTCTCGAGCGGGCGATGTGGGATTCTAACTAGGTAAGAGCCAGATCTAATTTGGGGCCTTCTATCCTATATTTGTGGACAACGATCAAATGCTAAAGATTAAACAAAGATAATATGTTCTACTGCTTAGCAAAAAAAGCTACAAACCCTCTGCTTATCAACAAAAAAAGACAAGTCCTTGCACTAGATATACTTTCAAATTACGTTGAGCAGCAACCTGATATATGTATTCGGACAAATTATAAAACAATTGACACACTCTTGGCTTCCAAAATTCAATTCTTTTACTTTATATAAACTTGAAAAAACATAATTGGCATCCAAATTAAAGTTTAGTCTTATTCAACGTATTGATTTTCAATCGTTAATTGATATACTATAATTTGGAACTTCAACGCCTAGACGCATGCTTATGCATAAGAAATTTAAAGTGTCAAATTCGGCACATTATTCTTCATCATTTTATTCACTTCCTTTTTTTTTAATATCCTAAATAAAACCTCCCAATATTGTACTAATTCATTATATATAAATGATTATGGTGTGTTTAAACTTCTTTCATTAATTACTACATATTTTCTACACTCGCAATGTTTGCCAGCTCGCTATATAATCAACTTAAATCAGTTAAATCCATCATGCAATGCATTTCCTTCCAATTTTTTGTGATAAACTAATAGATAATTGACTAAATAAACATCCTGCAAAGTTTTAATAAAAATTTCCAAGTTTTTCTTACAATTTCCGTGGTTTTTATTCAATTTTTATCGATATCGATAATATCCCGATATTTCCATCGATATTTCCGATATCATCGATATTTTATACCTTGCTTGTGATTGGTAGGAGCTATAGCCATATCGTGTCATGGGTGGATGATAGATGGTGATAAACATAATCTCCCGCCAAATTTAAATTCAAAACCTTCAGCTTCAAAGCTGTTGCAGCTGGAAGCACAGCACTGTGAGACTCGTTCCAAAGCCGATCCTCATCCGGTGAAGAATCGAGTTTTAATTTTGTGAATCTATTTTATGTAATTATCTAGTAATTATCAGGTTGTTTAAAAGAGTTCTATTGTGGTTAAAACTCTTCCTTTGTAAATTCATGGAGCAAAATCATACCCTTTAACTTTCTATCTTGGTATCAGAGTATTTGAAAGAGTATCATATGACAATTAGAGCATCTTCCCTAAAGAAGCTCCTAACTAGTATTCAGGAACAGGAAGGGTTTCCAATCACGCCCACACACTATATATCCCTCCTCCTAAACCCTATTTCATGCCCGAGCACGCGTAATAGCACTAGTACAAAAATCAATTTGTGTGACGGAGTAAATTTCGTCGTGCAAAGTGTGTTTGCACGACGCTAAACACAAAACGTCGCGCAAGATTTTGGCCCCAAAGGAAGGATCTTTACCGCTTTTTTCCCAACTTTGAGCGACGTAGGTCGGCCATTGTCGCGCAAAACTGCTTTGCGCGACGCAGATGGGCAGTCATTGCCTAAAACAGCTTTGCGCGACGCCAGCCTTCGCCGCACAAAGCAGTTTTGCGCAACAACTGCCCATCTGCGTCACGCAAAGCAGTTTTGACGACGAAGAGCCACCTGCATCGCGCAAAGTGAAACCATAAATTATTGTCCTTCTGTCATTTATTCTAACACAAGTCAAAAGCCAGAACAAAATAGGAAAAAATACAAACATCCCAACTCTCTCCCTCACCTGCAAACCTCCATAGCCACCCTGATCACACTCATCACTCCAATTCTAACACTTCACTCAAAACTTAGAAAACCTAATTGCCAGACGAACCATTAAAACGTACCAAAGGTGAGAGCTTTCTTTCCCCCACAATTTTGCTACTTTTCAAATTTTCATTTATTTTTTGATTACTTCTTTTTCTTTTGATTTAGTGTATCTGTTTGTTTTTTTTTTAGACAAGACTCGAGGAACATGTAGAAATTGACTCAAGAGGAACGTGTAGAAATTGAAAGCTTTGAATTTTATTTTCCGTTGTAAAAATGAATATTTCCTCGTTGATGGCTTTTAGAATGAAATGGAATTGTAAACTATGTAACAGAGATAGGCTTTCTAATTTAAATACCTTGATGATACAGGGAGGTGGAAGTGGGCATGAGCCTACACACGCTGGATTTGTGGGGGATGGAATGCTAACTGTAGCTATTTGCGGGGACGTTTTTGCCTCACCACAAGTTGATTCAATTCTATTAGTATGGTCTCCTGCAATTTATAGCTTTAATTGGAAGGGAACCAAACCCTATTGATTTATGAACAATTGTTACATGAGGAGACTCTGATTTGATATAATTGTATAATTTATAGGGCATCCGAGCTGTGACTGGTGTAATTTGAAGGAACATTCTGAAAGACCATTGCTTGGGTTGTGACTGATAGATTTTTCTTATCATCATCGGGTTTTTGAACTCCTTTAGGTTGTCTTCTTATTGTCAAGGTATAATTTCTACTTTGTCTTGAAGTTTCTTTGTTGGGTTATCCTCTGTATGGTTGGTATGCTAAATGATAGCTATGGCACAAGTTTTGGAGCATTATGAAAGACCATTGTTAGTAAAAAGGAAAATTCCACCTTAATTCATATCAAATTATGGAATTGCTTTAGCTATAACAGAGACATTAGTGTTGCAACACAGTTACCACTGCTATTGCCGACTTCAACATCAATCTGTGCAAGTCAAGCGGTGAATTCAGTTAAGATTTTTGTGGATTTAAAGGAGTTTTTATGCTATAACTATTAATTAATTAATTAAAATAAAAAAATAAACAGAAACCTTTGCAATTTTAACATAGGGTAAAGCTTGCATGCAAATGTGAAAAACAATTAGAGAAATCTGATCAGACCTAAGAAAATAATTAGTCCAAAAAAAACACAAATGCCATTAATTTGAAGGAGTTCAAACCCTATGATGATAAGAAAAATATGAGAAAATAAGTAAAGTGACACACAACATTTTATAAGTTAATTATAAGAACAATAGATCACAAAAATAAAATAAAAGCACAAACATTAAATTAAATTAAATACGAAAACTAATAAGATAAAAAAACTTGTTATTGTGTACCTTTGCCTGCGTGCTATGCCCTTTTTTGGTCATGGTGGAGTTTTTTGGGATTGAATTTTTAATTAATCTTTATTAATTTTATCTATTTTATTTAGTTTTAGTAATTATTGTGATTTATTTTATTTGTATGCACATATTTTTGTGCATCATGTACAAAATTGTTTTGTGTTGTACAAAGTTAATACTACTTAACTTCGTACCCTTTTTCAAGAAAAGCTTAGTTTCCCGTTTGAGAATTAGTTGGATTTGGTGCATGGATGTGAAAGCATGACTGCAGTCTAATTAATTCTTGAATTGTCCCATTTTTTGGATAGTTTAGGAATGCATAGTTATGTGTTGTAGTTTGCGGTTCACGGATTAGGTTTTGATAGTGGAAATTTTGGTAACATTTCCTGATGTTCTTCGAGTACACGGTGGATATTATGTATCTACGACGTGCACTTGAACTGTAAGAAGATGCACTACTACAAAAAAAGGCTATTACCGACGAACCAAAAACCGACAAGAACTCCAATTTTTGTCCGAAATTTGATAAAAATCCGACATAAAACTATGCAATGTCGGATTGGAATAGCGACACCATTGCTAGCGTCACCAAAGGGCTTCGGTGTCGGTTTATGAACTTAATCCGCCACGACTCAGTGTCTGTTAAAAGAGACACCTACTATGACGTCGGCTAAAAGTGACGTGATGTTCTGACATGATGGCAGTCATAACCGACGTCAACTAGCAGCTAACAAATAAATTACTCAATATATTGTCGGTCCTAACTGACATTACCCAACATCTCGATAAATAAAATAATTATCATGCATTCCTACATAGATGGTACATGAGATGCAAACTTCATAGATTCAATTTATTCAAGAATTCAACTAGGGTCTTTGGGTGTAGAATTTCTTGTTAAATGCATTCTATTTCATATAAATAAGGAAGTACAAATAAAACATATATAGCAGCTCTTAGAGAACTGGTTACAAGATGAAGATAAAAAAACTAACAATTACATATAATACTAATCAGAGCTCCATGCTTGCATATAATACTAGCAGCTGCCATGATACTTTCCCGTGCTTGCCTTTGTCAAAGACCACAGTTTCTGTAGCTCCATGCTGCCATGCTTGCCATCAGATCAGTGAAACTATTACAATAGTGCTCCATATTTTGTTGTTATACCTTTAAATGACGGATCTAGAACAGAGACAACTCTGTGGTTATTTTTCCTTGAGATGCGATTTGGGGCTGTACCAGTGGTTGCATCGTCTTTTTATTTTTTTATTTTTACAGATCTTAGGTCCCTGCAAAAGAAACAACACAAGCATGAGGAGTTGAAGATTTTTTCTTGTATGGTATATTTCAATCCGTGAACCTGAGTGCATGAATCGGTAAGGAAGGGTGAGAAGTTTACCTCTGACCCTGTTGCCGCAACTACCCTAGAAGAGGCCTTGCCGCATCACCCAATCATCTCTAACCCTATTGCCGCAACTACCCTAGCTCCACCACCATCCAATTCTAGTAAGGTTGTTCCGAATTCAATTCTTTCTAGCCTTATTCTACCAATTGTACCTTTTCCTCTCAAATTTTTGCAATCCAAGAAAGAAGAGGGAAAGAAAGACATCTTCGAAACCTTTCCAAAGTTGCAAGTTAATATCCCGATTCTTGGAACAATAAAGCAAGTTCCAGAACGTGTTGAACTTTTTAAAGAGCTTGGTACAACAAGAATAAGGATTCAAGAGAAAGAAGTGGCTAGGGAATATCTAGAATTCATCAAAGAGGATGTATTGGAGACAACCATCCCAAAGAAGTTGGATTTTATGAGAAGGGACAAGTCACTGCTCTCACACCAAATCTGGCCAAGTGCAACATTCCTGAAACTTTCGAAGTAGTCTTTGTCCTTGAGTTCTTGTCACAAAACACAGGTAAGCCACCTCCTCAAATTTCAATTTCGTTTTCTACTAACATGTTGATTTCAATGATTCAGGCACCCACTCTAGAATTTAAACCATTACCAGATCATTTCAAGTATCACCTTCCATTCAAAGATCAACTCCATGCCGCTGGTCTTAGTGAGGATTAATTGGAGGTGTCGTCTGGCTAGAAGACGCTAAAGTAAGCGCTTCTTGGGAGGCAACCGATGTGTTCAAATAAAGAGACATTGGAATTTCCATCTCCTACATCCAGATTTGCTCTCTTTTACCCTCCTCTTTATTGTTTTTACTTTGCCATGATTGTCTTGTTTGCTAGTTATATTTTATTGCTTTCTTGTTTAAGTTTATTTTTGAAACATTGAGGACAATGTTTGGTTTAAGTGTTGGGGGAGGGGTGTAAATAGATTGCTTTTTCATGACTTATTTTTGAATTTCACCACCTATCACTACTAACGTTGTTATTCACTGTTTTAAAGTGCTTTCGTGTGTCATATAAAAAAAATTTGAAAAAGCTTGAGAAAATACCAAAAAGAGTCGTTTTTGTTGCTTGTTTGTGTCTTAGGGTACCTTCTAACACAATGATGAGGATTTGGTTTTTAATTGCATGACTGTTAAAGAAAGTTACAAACATGGGTGGAAGTTTGATATGCTTTTTGTTTAATACTTAGTTGTAGTTGTCATTAATGAATTCACATGTAATCACAAAGGGAAAAAAAAAAATCAGTTTTTGTAACATGCTTGAAGGAAGAAACTCAAATTAACGCTACAACTTTGTGAGACTTGAGCTTATTCTTTGTTTGGAGAGTTATTAATCTGTGATATTCTTGCTTTCTAAAGTCGTTGCATGATCTCATTATTTCTTTGCTTGGTTGCTACTTGGAATGTTTTTTTCATCATTTTAGTTCCAAATACTAGAACTCATGCCCGTTTCATTCAAAGCATAAAATTGATTGCATAACAAATAACAAGATGAAGTTGTTTAGTTACCACCAGAGCCAAAAAGCCTTATCCCTTGCATATGTATTGTAGGTTTAACCCCTTTGAGCCTTATTTAGCCTATTTTCTTTGTTAGCCTACATTATCCCTACCTAGCCTAGTATAGGAATATCCATACCCTTGTTCTTAAAGAATAGTGAAGCATGACTTGTTGGGAATTCCTTTTGATTTATGATTTGCAGAAAAACAAGTGTGAGGGAAGGATTTGTTCTTTTGAATCCGGTGAAGTAGTTCTTATGTTTTATGTTTCAAAGAAAACATAAAAGAAAAAGAAAAAAGAAGGAGAAGAAGAAGAAGAAAAACGTTGAAAAAAAAAGAGAAAATAAAAAGAGGTTGAGAAGAAGTGAGAATGAGTTCATAAATGTTGGTTGTTGAAGAAGGGTCCAAAAATGTGAATATGACCCTAAAGTTGTACGAATATTCCCTTTGTGTTTAAAGTTGGGTACTGCAATCAAAAGTTGAATTCTAAGTGTTGATTTCATTACTTTGCTTACTATCACTTTAAGAACCTTTGTTTATCCTTGACCTTTCTTTGTTAGCCAATACCTTAGCCCCATTACAACCCTAGACTTTTATCTTGATTGTTATGTGTTTCAATATGTAGAGTTTGAAATCAGTATGAGCATATGGAATCCCTGGTTCTCGCTTCTAAGTAGTGGCATTCCATTCATGAGATCATATACATGTTTGTATTAATAAAATTCAGAAAGTGCCTTATTTGTTATAGCATATGTGAGTGCTAATCTACATGTTTACATCAATCTTCTCACATATACTGTTGGAAATGTGCCCTAAAGCCAATCATATGATGATACTTTACGGACATTTCACATGTTAAACTAATCTAGTTTACATATAAAAGGCAAACATTATTGTTTGAGACGTCTCATATAAATGTTATATGCTTAAACGATAAAGTCCAAGGAATATGTGATTGGAAGAATGCAATCTAATGAAGTTAGATTAATGAGACCATTCTTTCGTAGACACATCCTAAACGTTCCTGATCATAGGATTGCCAATTGGGCATTGACAGTCCGATAAGATCAGTACGTGCTATGTCTTCTCTCAGGGAGAGTGACTAGTCTCGAGTCATTGGTGTGTGTGACATCAAGACAAGTACGTAGGTGCTCAATAGAGAATGAGTTCACTGAACACGATCAACGAGGAGTTCTCATACTCATGTCACATGAGAACTCATGTTTGGGATAATGCAAATTAGTCCTTTGACCTGAGGCATCACAGTTGTTGTCTTGTGGTTAAGTCCTTGATCTTTGATTATGTCAAAGTCACCCCATCGGGGTGTCCACGACATCATTGGGGTTAAGCCACTTAGTCATGGAGACAAGTGAATGCGCAACAAGGGATCTCTAACCTTCAATTGGCTTGAGGGAGAATACTCTATGATATGATTAAAATCTCTGGCCAGAGTATGAATGAGATTTGGGAATGCGTTCCAATTCACATTCAAAGTAATCATATAAGCACAAGAATCACATTGGATAGTAGACATGAATAAATAAACTATCAAACCAAACAATGTGGTCAAGAGTATTAGATTAGAGAAAGACCGTATTGCATTTGTAATCCTAAACTGAATAGGTTCTCTACCTCTTCTGATTAGCTTGGGTAGCCATGATATGCTGCTAGGGGTCACTCATGGTTTGTGGAAGCCCTAAACGTGTGTAATCACTAAAGGGAGAATTGAAAGTAAGTTTCAATTCACAATCGATGTAAAATGGTTTTAATCGCCCACTGCCTCGGTAAAAGGAACCTAATGTATCGTACACCAAATAAGGTGGAGATTGAAGAAACAAAGGAGATGAATTAAATGGTTTAATTATTTATGGCAAGGATTAATTAATATGTTAATTAATCAAACGAATAAGTTCGTTAAAGACCTCGGGATAGTTTTTGGACCTTAAGGCCCAATGGGCTTCGAACGTCAAAGCCCATTGACTTAAGTTGTATGACAACTTAATGAATAAAGATTCACAAAGGCCCAAAAGCCCATATCCATTTAGTGTTGAATTAGGGTTTTTGGTTCTTTAGGTCATTTAAAGAAGTGACTATATAAAGAACTTTATAACCTAAAATTCATAAGTTGTTGATTTTAGAGAAAATTGGTGAGAACACAAAGCTTCCATTTCTCTCTAAGAGGCCAACCACCTTGGGGGATATTGTCTAGCAATTCTATTTCCTCAAGGTCACTCATTTCCTCTCCAATCCAACCTTGGTGTAGAATCTTTAGAGGTTCTCAATTTTGGGAACTTGGAGAACCTATTCTTCTAACCAAATCCATGGAGCTAAGAAGCAAGGAATGAAGGCCCTATCTCTTGGGTGATTATCCTTTGCATATGCAAAGAGGAATCTACAAAGGTAAATATTTCTCAACTAACAAATTGTTGTTTTTAAGTTGAGTCAAGGTTCACCAATCTACTAGGCTTTGAATTTCATGGTAGATGTTTTGTTTTTGAATGCATGAAAGCATGATTCCGCCTTTAATTGTTAATTGCATGCTATATGATGTTATTCAAATGAACATGTTTTTCACAAAATTTCCTTCAAGTGGTATCAAGAGCCTAGGTCTAGTAGTTGGTGAATCATTTTGGGTTTTGTAGTTCATAGTTTTTGATTTAAAAGTTGTAATATGTTACAAGCTTTATTCTTGTTTCTTTGAATGTAAATTTTGTTAGAAAATTTGCCATCTCAAATGTTGTAGATGTAGTTCATATGAGCATGAATTTTGGAGCTAAAATTTGGTGCCATGTTTTTTGGGAAATTCGGCCAAATCCAAAGGGTGATTTTTTGGGTTCATGTTTGTCTTGTTAAAATGGTTTTAAAGTGACTTTTGGAACCCCTAAGTACCCTAGGATGTTAACCCTCTTTTGAGTGATGAAAATTTGAGTTTTGGTGAGTGAAAACATTCATGGAGCTATTATGAGTTTTCATGAGTGTTCTTCAATGTTCTTGAAGTTCTTGCCAAGAACAAAAAGTTTTGAAGTTTTGATTCAAAATGTTTTATGTTTTTACATAAAGTTTTGGTTTAATTTTAGTGGGTGATTTTAGTGGGTGATGATTATTTGTAAAGTATTATTAATGGTTTTAATGGTAGACAAACTTTTTTAAAAGTTTGACATAAATTCAATTAATGGTTATAATGGTAGACAAACTTTTTTAAAAGTTTAACATAAATTCAAAATATTTCATCTTTACCTCACCTAATAAAACCCACTTACAAAAACTTTGTAAAAATCATATTTTTTCTATCATGGCCGGCCACCCTAATTAAATAGGGTATTTTTGGGTCTTTTATTCAATTACATAAAGTTTTGATACTTTTGTGTATTTGCACTTTGGCCCAAAAGTTTACGTTTTTACGTTAAGGCCCAAAAACGTTAAAGGACAAATTGTTTTGCTCCTTTAATGAAGTTTTTTGTATTTGTTGAAATTTTTGGGTTCTAGTTGTAATTACATGAAGTAGTGGACTTTTGTGTTTTTTACAAAGTGACCCCAAAAGTTTGTGTTTCGCAATATAGCCCAAAAAGTTGTGGTTATTGCATGATGGCCCAAATTAAGTAGGGAACAAAAATTGTTTTGTCTCTTTAAATGAGAATTGGATTTTCATTTCATTTAGCTCCATTTAAATCAATTTTATGGATACAAAAACCAAATGAAAATGTTGCATTCAATTTAATTAATTAAAGTGTTGATTAATTAAAGGGTGATTATGAACCTAAGCCTACGATAATTGAGCTATGTGAAAGGTCGTTTCAAATTTGTTTGAACCATGGGAATGTGTAGATTAATTTTGGTTGTAATTTGATTTGATCAAATGTTGTAAAAGAGCATAAGCTCTTCTTTACTTTAAAGTAATTTGAATTATGCAAATGTTGTAATGAGCATAAGCTCACCTTTACTTTAAAGTACTCATTTTCTTGTTTTATTTGATATGCATGAAAATGGAGTAGTTGGGTCCAACGCCCCTAGGAACAACACGCCTTAATGTGATTAAACGCGTAACTAAAATCAATCTCCATCCCTAGTCCGAGATTCAACACTAGGCTCGTGTTGAATCTAAACAAAGGTTCATAGTCATCCTAAGGCCCTAAGGCAACTATATAGTCCATCAAATGAATGCAAACCTTATGTTAGTAGTATCATATACTCTTGCTTTAAAAACCGTTTTATAAGTATAGTGGGAGTATTATATACAACTAAATTGAATCAAATGGACCAATAGTTGTAATAGGACCAAAATTGTTTTAATAAAGATTAAAATGAATATTTTTATGTGATGAGACCTAAAACCCTCAACCAAACCATTATTAAGTTGAAAAGCGTGAGAGTGCTTAGAACACTCTTCCGTGGCCTTCCACCGTGGTAGCTCCAATCGTTTATGACTTGTACACCGGCTTCACCCTATCATGGGGGAGTACAAAGTGCATGCTTATACTCAGGAGGAGTCTATATACATACTTGATGAGGTGAGTGTAGGCAACGAGGATGGCCAATATCGTATTATCGTGAGGCTATTCTTGAACCCCTTGACGAACTAAGCATGGTGGGAATGACTTAACTAAGTGCAATGTTGCCAATATCATATCATTGTGAGGCAACATTCTCTAGAGGCCAAATTGATGGGTACTTGCATTAGTTGCAAATGAGTAAGCGTACTCTCTCATTATTATTAATGCTAGCCAATATCATATCATTGTGAGGTGGGCTTGGTAATAGTGAGTCTCCCATAACCTACTAAGAGTTTCCTCCAAAACTCTCGAATTCCGATGAGGGATATGGAATTTGCCAAAAATAGTGGGTGGTGCTATTTGATTTAAAGACCCAAATCAAATTGGTTAAAATCAATCAATTTATATTCGTTATGTATTTGTTTACCAATATATTTGCAAACGCTATCCAAAACTTGACAAAGAAAATCCGAATGTTTTAGTTTCCGGACTTGGTAACACAATCCCAAAGATTGTCTTAAATGGATTGTGCATGTACCTAAGAAGTCTCATCCTCACAATCTTCCTATTGATAATGTATCATTGGAAGAACATGTTAGAAATGTCTATCATGAAGAGGACAACACAAACAACCAATGCTTATTCCTTCGTTATATAAACAAAGGAACTTAAGAAGATTAGCATAAAGACAAGGACACTTTTAGTGCCATAATTCTTCACTTACAAATTGTTGTATGAAGAAATAAGAGTTGCCTTGAACAACTCTTGAAAGTTTGTAATTATGTTTAGAACATAATGGTTGGTTGACAAAAATAGTCCATCAACATGGACTTATGATGATTTTGAATCATTGAGTGTTGAAGTGATAAACCACTTAACGAGACGGAAACTAGGCTAGGACTTCACCTTTATGTCCCTATCCTAATGGTTCACTAAGTTTATTGTAAACTATGTAGTGAACAATAACCAAACACTCTCCAAAATGTTTGATGTGTATAACACAATTGAAAAAGGTTTCAAGAGAGATAGTGGGAGTTTAGGGACCATGACTATTGTAGTCAAAGGAGAAGTCAAATGAAGAAGATAAAATTAACTCCAAGGGAACAAACTTTCTTTATGAAAGGATGGACATTGGAAGGGGTATTTGCAAGAAATGTCTTGCAAATGTCAAGAACACACCTTTCGAAGGTGTTGTAAATTGTTCTTGAATAGTTCAAAACAGTTGGTTCTTCTACTTGAATGCATGATTCCGTATTAGTAACTATGTTTTACAATCGTTGTAAAAGTGTGGCTAATAAGAAGTAGAAGATTAATGAGAGAAGAGAAAGTACTTCACATTCGGAACGTGAATAAAATATAGATCTCTGCGAAAGCAGATGGTACTAACTTCCTCATATAAACTACCAAAGAAATTGGAAAAACCAAAGATTGTCTTTACATTCCAATTTTAAGGAACTTAATTCCGTCACTATAATAGAGATGGATGAATGTTTTGTTTGACAAAACATTGTTCTTTATTAATCAATGATTGGATTATAGTAATCTAATTGATTGTCTCTATAGTAGAGATGATATGGTAGCGTTAACTGTTTAGAATATAATGATGCTTAAAACCCAAAAGGTTGCAAGATAGTGGCAATTGTCCACAACATAATACTACTCATGTTGTATGACATTCACCGAAGATCACTCTCGGTTGGACTATAGTTTATTATGAATAAACACAAGTCCGAATACTTTGCAAAAGGTTTCAAAGAATTCAAGAAATGTAAGTTGATGAGTAAGACGTCTAAAGGACTTACGTCCTTAGATTTGATCCAAGGAAAGGTAACACTTTAGATGAGTTTCCTTGAAAGATATCAAGGAAATTAGCATCATAAGATAAATGATTTTCTCCATTAGGAGAAGAGCGAACTTGAATAAGATTTAGTTTGTTGGATATTATCAATTACCCATATATAGGATATATATGCTTCTAAGACAATATGATTGTCAATTAGAAGATCTTCCAAAATTTTCATAACTCCATAGGATGTAGTTGGAAAGAAAAACAAATCTTAATCATGTTAAGATTTGGGGTTGTGTGCTAATAAGCAATATTTGTTTAAAAATTATCTTGTGGATATCCTTAAATTAACCTTTGGATATCACTTCTATAAACCAACCAACAAATGTTGTTTGTTGAGTAGTTCATTGTAATCCTACAATGTGATTTGCCTTAGAGCAAATGAACTAGGAATAGAACTCAAAAGAATGGGTTCTTTGAGAGACAAGATGATAATCAACAAATATAACAACCTAGTTCCTATACCACAAGCTCCAAGGTAGTCAAGAAGGATTTATAAACCGTCTCAGTTGAATGGTTTGAACTTTATGACTACATTGAGTGTATATACGATATATACTCAAGGAAATGGTAAAGTACCATTTGACCCGAAATAATGAAACCTTCATAGCTAATTGGTAGCTTAAGGTGACTACAATCAAAGAGAATGGTTGACTTTGAAGGAACCATCTTTGACGTAGTCTTAGTTTCAATTAATTCGAAGATTGCTAGCTACAACTAAATGGTGATTCAATGTTTGGACATGATATAGGTTTCCGAAACCATTACTAAGATAGTCTTGATAATTTATGTCTAAAACTATGAATCACAAAACATGTAAGTTGTAGAGATCCAACCATCATGGATCTTAGCAAGCTAGTGGGAGCCATAAGCGTCTTATGAGAGAAAGATCAAAATTGTTTGATTTCTCATATAAATGTAAATGAATCTTTTGTTTACTAGGTTTACAAAAGATTAGTGGGAGTTAATCATATTCCTAAATTTGAATATATGTATGATATATTAATTTTGGAAATGAAAAGAATACTTCATTGTTAAAGTTATGACTTTAAAACTTTCTATAACGATAGAATGTATATGGGAGACATAGTCTATATACATGGGATGGAAATCTATAATGATAGATTTTAGGATATAATTGGATTATATCATGCCCTAATAATAGACAAAAGGTTGCTAGGAAGTTTCTCATATGATGATAAACTTTAATAAGAAGAACAACTCTAGTGAGACTAGGAGGTAGCTCTTCTCAAAGGGAACGTACCCTTTGACTCCCAAAGAAATAATGCGTAAATCGAATCCTTTATGCATACGCAGAAAGGTGATTTATGTATTTCATATTGTATGAAAAACATTGATATGAGTTGTACCTAGAAAGGTACAAGGCGATATCAGTGCAAGCCCAGGATCAGAACCATGGCAACTGTCAAGTGAAACCTTAAGTATTTAAGAAATACTAAATGATAGGTTCCTCGAAGAATGAGGAAGAATTAGAGTAACGTAATGGAAGCGTAAATGTATTAGATTGTGAATCTAATCCATCATTGGATGTTTCTTCATTATGAATGAAGAGATAAACAGATATCTCTTTATTATGACTAAAGAGATATTTGGATGGAAACATTAAAGTAATGACTTTAGTGTGTTCCATTATGAATGCAAAATATATTGCCATATAGAAGTTTACAACAATGTTGTTTGGATGGGAAAGTTCATTTATGAACTCTCTATTCGGTTCCAACCAGAAAGTGTATCTAGTGTACTGACACTACGACACTAATGGGGCGATAGCTCAAGCCTGGGAATCAAGGTCTCATCAAGATCCGAACTCATATGAGAGACTGAACCACATGATTGGGAATCAGGTATAATGGTGACGTCGATATTCTCAAGGTTGCTTCTATGGATAACATATAGATATCCATTTCCTAGGCCTACTACTCAGCCATTTATGAAATGACTACAGAAGAGGAATCATAACAGATGACAAAGCTGATTGGCTCTAGTGCAAGTGGGAGATTGTTGGAAATGTGCCCTAAAGCCAATCATATGATGATACTTTACGGACATTTCACATGTTAAACTAATCTAGTTTACATATAAAAGGCAAACATTATTGTTTGAGACGTCTCATATAAATGTTATATGCTTAAACGAAAAAGTCCAAGGAATATGTGATTGAAAGAATGCAATCTAATGAAGTTAGATTAATGAGACCATTCTTTCGTAGACACATCCTAAACGTTCCTGATCATAGGATTGCCAATTGGGCATTGACAGTCCGATAAGATCAGTACGTGCTATGTCTTCTCTCAGGGAGAGTGACTAGTCTCGAGTCATTGGTGTTTGTGACATCAAGACAAGTACGTAGGTGCTCAATAGAGAATGAGTTCACTGAACACGATCAACGAGGAGTTCTCATACTCATGTCACATGAGAACTCATGTTTGGGATAATGCAAATTAGTCCTTTGACCTGAGGCATCACAGTTGTTGTCTTGTGGTTAAGTCCTTGATCTTTGATTATGTCAAAGTCACCCCATCGGGGTGTCCACGACATCATTGGGGTTAAGCCACTTAGTCATGGAGACAAGTGAATGCGCAACAAGGGATCTCTAACCTTCAATTGGCTTGAGGGAGAATACTCTATGATATGATTAAAATCTCTGGCCAGAGTATGAATGAGATTTGGGAATGCGTTCCAATTCACATTCAAAGTAATCATATAAGCACAAGAATCACATTGGATAGTAGACATGAATAAATAAACTATCAAACCAAACAATGTGGTCAAGAGTATTAGATTAGAGAAAGACCGTATTGCATTTGTAATCCTAAACTGAATAGGTTCTCTACCTCTTCTGATTAGCTTGGGTAGCCATGATATGCTGCTAGGGGTCACTCATGGTTTGTGGAAGCCCTAAACGTGTGTAATCACTAAAGGGAGAATTGAAAGTAAGTTTCAATTCACAATCGATGTAAAATGGTTTTAATCGCCCACTGCCTCGGTAAAAGGAACCTAATGTATCGTACACCAAATAAGGTGGAGATTGAAGAAACAAAGGAGATGAATTAAATGGTTTAATTATTTATGGCAAGGATTAATTAATATGTTAATTAATCAAACGAATAAGTTCGTTAAAGACCTCGGGATAGTTTTTGGACCTTAAGGCCCAATGGGCTTCGAACGTCAAAGCCCATTGACTTAAGTTGTATGACAACTTAATGAATAAAGATTCACAAAGGCCCAAAAGCCCATATCCATTTAGTGTTGAATTAGGGTTTTTGGTTCTTTAGGTCATTTAAAGAAGTGACTATATAAAGAACTTTATAACCTAAAATTCATAAGTTGTTGATTTTAGAGAAAATTGGTGAGAACACAAAGCTTCCATTTCTCTCTAAGAGGCCAACCACCTTGGGGGATATTGTCTAGCAATTCTATTTCCTCAAGGTCACTCATTTCCTCTCCAATCCAACCTTGGTGTAGAATCTTTAGAGGTTCTCAATTTTGGGAACTTGGAGAACCTATTCTTCTAACCAAATCCATGGAGCTAAGAAGCAAGGAATGAAGGCCCTATCTCTTGGGTGATTATCCTTTGCATATGCAAAGAGGAATCTACAAAGGTAAATATTTCTCAACTAACAAATTGTTGTTTTTAAGTTGAGTCAAGGTTCACCAATCTACTAGGCTTTGAATTTCATGGTAGATGTTTTGTTTTTGAATGCATGAAAGCATGATTCCGCCTTTAATTGTTAATTGCATGCTATATGATGTTATTCAAATGAACATGTTTTTCACAAAATTTCCTTCAAGTGGTATCAAGAGCCTAGGTCTAGTAGTTGGTGAATCATTTTGGGTTTTGTAGTTCATAGTTTTTGATTTAAAAGTTGTAATATGTTACAAGCTTTATTCTTGTTTCTTTGAATGTAAATTTTGTTAGAAAATTTGCCATCTCAAATGTTGTAGATGTAGTTCATATGAGCATGAATTTTGGAGCTAAAATTTGGTGCCATGTTTTTTGGGAAATTCGGCCAAATCCAAAGGGTGATTTTTTGGGTTCATGTTTGTCTTGTTAAAATGGTTTTAAAGTGACTTTTGGAACCCCTAAGTACCCTAGGATGTTAACCCTCTTTTGAGTGATGAAAATTTGAGTTTTGGTGAGTGAAAACATTCATGGAGCTATTATGAGTTTTCATGAGTGTTCTTCAATGTTCTTGAAGTTCTTGCCAAGAACAAAAAGTTTTGAAGTTTTGATTCAAAATGTTTTATGTTTTTACATAAAGTTTTGGTTTAATTTTAGTGGGTGATTTTAGTGGGTGATGATTATTTGTAAAGTATTATTAATGGTTTTAATGGTAGACAAACTTTTTTAAAAGTTTGACATAAATTCAATTAATGGTTATAATGGTAGACAAACTTTTTTAAAAGTTTAACATAAATTCAAAATATTTCATCTTTACCTCACCTAATAAAACCCACTTACAAAAACTTTGTAAAAATCATATTTTTTCTATCATGGCCGGCCACCCTAATTAAATAGGGTATTTTTGGGTCTTTTATTCAATTACATAAAGTTTTGATACTTTTGTGTATTTGCACTTTGGCCCAAAAGTTTACGTTTTTACGTTAAGGCCCAAAAACGTTAAAGGACAAATTGTTTTGCTCCTTTAATGAAGTTTTTTGTATTTGTTGAAATTTTTGGGTTCTAGTTGTAATTACATGAAGTAGTGGACTTTTGTGTTTTTTACAAAGTGACCCCAAAAGTTTGTGTTTCGCAATATAGCCCAAAAAGTTGTGGTTATTGCATGATGGCCCAAATTAAGTAGGGAACAAAAATTGTTTTGTCTCTTTAAATGAGAATTGGATTTTCATTTCATTTAGCTCCATTTAAATCAATTTTATGGATACAAAAACCAAATGAAAATGTTGCATTCAATTTAATTAATTAAAGTGTTGATTAATTAAAGGGTGATTATGAACCTAAGCCTACGATAATTGAGCTATGTGAAAGGTCGTTTCAAATTTGTTTGAACCATGGGAATGTGTAGATTAATTTTGGTTGTAATTTGATTTGATCAAATGTTGTAAAAGAGCATAAGCTCTTCTTTACTTTAAAGTAATTTGAATTATGCAAATGTTGTAATGAGCATAAGCTCACCTTTACTTTAAAGTACTCATTTTCTTGTTTTATTTGATATGCATGAAAATGGAGTAGTTGGGTCCAACGCCCCTAGGAACAACACGCCTTAATGTGATTAAACGCGTAACTAAAATCAATCTCCATCCCTAGTCCGAGATTCAACACTAGGCTCGTGTTGAATCTAAACAAAGGTTCATAGTCATCCTAAGGCCCTAAGGCAACTATATAGTCCATCAAATGAATGCAAACCTTATGTTAGTAGTATCATATACTCTTGCTTTAAAAACCGTTTTATAAGTATAGTGGGAGTATTATATACAACTAAATTGAATCAAATGGACCAATAGTTGTAATAGGACCAAAATTGTTTTAATAAAGATTAAAATGAATATTTTTATGTGATGAGACCTAAAACCCTCAACCAAACCATTATTAAGTTGAAAAGCGTGAGAGTGCTTAGAACACTCTTCCGTGGCCTTCCACCGTGGTAGCTCCAATCGTTTATGACTTGTACACCGGCTTCACCCTATCATGGGGGAGTACAAAGTGCATGCTTATACTCAGGAGGAGTCTATATACATACTTGATGAGGTGAGTGTAGGCAACGAGGATGGCCAATATCGTATTATCGTGAGGCTATTCTTGAACCCCTTGACGAACTAAGCATGGTGGGAATGACTTAACTAAGTGCAATGTTGCCAATATCATATCATTGTGAGGCAACATTCTCTAGAGGCCAAATTGATGGGTACTTGCATTAGTTGCAAATGAGTAAGCGTACTCTCTCATTATTATTAATGCTAGCCAATATCATATCATTGTGAGGTGGGCTTGGTAATAGGGTTTAATTTGTGAGTTAGTTTCTACCACATCAGAATTCGATCGGATGTACCCTGATTTTGCAGCTGACCCGCGCAACGTCAGATTGAGACTTGCCATTGAAGGATATAATCCGTTCAGGGTTTTAAACCAAATCCACAACACTTGGCCGGTCGTCGTGTTTCCTTAAAATCCGCCGCCTTGGAAATGCATGAAAAAGAATACATGATGTTGACTTTATTAATTACTGAAGATCCAGGAAAGTCCATTGATGTTTATTTGCGGCCGTTGGTTGATGAGCTAAAAGATTTATGGGAAAACGGTGTTCATACATACGATAAGTATACTGGGCAGATGTTCACCATGCGAGCGACGATGATGTGGACAATAAATGATTTTCCTGCGTATGCAATGGTTTCTGGGTGGATGATTAAGGGTTATTTGACATGTCCAATATGCAAGGAGAACGTAACATCGTCTTGGCATGCGAGAAAAGTTTGTTATCTTGTTTGCTTAGTTTCAATGTTGTAATTGTTTGCTTACTAGGTTTTCGTGATTTCGCATCAAGTTCTTGATATTTGCTTACATTGCTTCATAGGCGTCCATGTCAATCTGCTGTGGGATTCCTATCTATGTTTCGGAGTTGCAACATGGTTGAACAATGGACCGGATTCGAACATCTGCAGAAAGCGCTTTCTGTATTTAACTTTTCCAAAGCCGGCAACAATTGAACTAAACTTCTGCTGCCTTTCAAATTTCTTTAATTCTAAAGGAGGTACTTTTCTATGATATGCTTTGAAAATTTTGCCATTGTACCCAATTTGTCTGTTGGAAAGAACAAGCTGCGGTTGTTTAGAGAATTCTGGATATCATTTTACTTTCTTGATTTGGATATGATTTGGGGTTTGTTGATTTTGTTCCATGAATGTTTAAATTTTCTCTAACATCAGCAAATTCTCATTTGCCTAGCAAAATCTTAGTTCTCTGACACTAACAAAGATACGAACATAACAAAACAAATAAGCTTTTGGCACAATTTTTTATCTTCTACACTCTTTTAATTGCAATCAACTAGCTGTATATATTTCTAATTCAGGCTGAAGCTATATGAGTAAATATCATTTAGTTAACTGCCACATATTTAATGAGTGTTTGAGTTGTAAACTTAGTTAAGAATGTGAACAATTATACTTGTGATTATCATGGATGCAACTGTGATATGACTTTGGATAGGACTGAGGGAGTCTGGGAGATGTGATATTTAACCAATATTTACAAATGTTGTTGGAGTGGCCTTATTGCTTACAAAAACCATTTTCTCGTACTCCATTATTGTACTGTTGTTTGTTGGTGATGCTCGATATATATATATATATATAGCTCTATATATTTATGTCATAACTGAACATTTCCTTTCTTATCTCTGCATGTGTCTCCTTATGAGTTCGAGAAAATGCATTTAAAATAGTGCATATTACATATATGTTACAATTAGAATGTTCATTTGCTTATGTTAATTAATTATATTTAATTTATTGAATGTGTGTGTATATTGTGTGTGTCTTGTGACTGTTGTCTGAATGCATGAGATTACAAGATGAGTTGGAATGAGATAGAGAGGAATGGGAGACATCCTCTCATCCTTTGGTATTATTATTCGATGCAAGGTCATAGTCATTCTTTTTTAGTGTACCTCCCATTTATCACTTTGTCCTTTGCCTTCATTCCTTCTCATGTCGAACAACAAAACAACAGAACGACGTGAGGTAAAAGTATAGGCTTTTTCGTATAGGCTTGAGGCACGACGTGAGGTAAAAGTATATTAATTTTGAAATTTTATATGGGCATCTAGAATCCTCACCAATTTCTGTCTTACACTTTCATTTCTTTGAATGGGGTATCACTTTCTCGGCAACCAAACACATCTCCAGGTCCCTGAACTCTTTATAATAATGAAAAAATTTCAAATATTTGATTTGGGGTTATCGAATTTTAGGGTATCAGAAGGTAGCTAAAGGGAAATCTAGTCTATACTCTCTTATTTTTACTCAGGTACTCAATTTCTCTCCCTCTCTCTGTCCCTCTTCAATGTTGTCTCTGTAATTTCTTGAACCATTGGTTTTTTAAAATAATCTTGTATTGATATTATTGCTCTAATTACTTATGTTACTTTGGTTGCTAATTTATTAGTTTCAAATACAAGAAATAATGTTATATTTGTATGGTTCAAAAAGTGTATAGATGTCGCAGTTGATCACTCGTCGTCGGAGTGTGTCCAATGCGGCTCCTGCATTATCAGCATCTACTGCTCCAGGTGTGACTGCTCCATTGATTGGGGAGCCTACACCCCTTACTGAGGCTACTCCTACGGCATCCCAGGTGCCCGTATCATCAACGTCATCAGTGTTAGTTCAGCCCCTCAGTGCACTGCGGCCTCACCGGCGCCGCCGCGAGCCGGAGCCTTTTGATCATTCTTCCTCGTCCTCCAGAGTCGAGGGTGGGGCCTCCCAACTAGGTAGTTTTTTCTAATTGTCACTAAGTTGTAATTTTTTTTCATTTTAAAACTATTACTTTTATGATTGTGAAAATGTGTTGCGGGTTGTGAATTACTGTTTTAAGGTACTTTTATGATTAGGGGAGGTTTTGCTGAATTTTTTGTACAAATTTAAGCTTAGGGTTTTTACCATTTGAGTTTTTTTTTGGCAGCTAAAAAAAATACCAGGGGGCCCAATCGAATGTTGAAGGAGGTACAAACTGTACATATGTCCGCCTCCTTGATCAAGATTGCGTATGACTCGCGACATCGTGGAGCGGCTACCTCACAGCAGCATAGCAGCGTTGTTAATAGATGTGGTTTTGTTATTCAGAATTGTTGTCCTATACAGTGGGAGTGTTGGGCACAAATTACCGAGGAGACGAAGGAACTGGTGTGAGACAAGTTGTCGGTTAGTATATTAATTTTTAGCCTTTATCATTTTTTTTTAATTTTGTTTACAAATATTATAAACCAAAGTATATTATCTTAATATTATTAAATTTCTTAATTTATTGTTTTTCATATTTGTAGGTCAATTTTGATCTTCAAGACATATCCCCTGAGGCCAGTGCCTACTTAGAGGAGACCTTAGCAAACCGGTACAAAGATTGGAAGAGCGCTTTTCACAAGTATTTTAAGCTATGAGATGATTTGGAGATTGCTCGTCTAGAGAGTTGCCTAGTCGAGTTGAAGGACCGGCCGGAGGATTGGGAGTGGCTCTGCAAACATTTTACGGACCCAAAATTTGTGGTATGTACATAATACTTTAATAATAATTTACTTTTTTGTTATTTTTAAGCTTTTTTTAATAATTTCTTTCAAATAGTCGCACTAACATGTATATTGTATGTTTAACAGAAGAAATCTGTTGCTGACAAGAAAGCTCGGGACTCAAAGACACTTCTTCACCATTCCGGTTCGAAGCCCTTTTTGTATAGGCTTGAGGCACGACGCCAGGTAAAACTATATTAATTTTTAAATTTTATACAATTTATTTTTTATTATTGATTAATAAAATTTTCTCAATGTTTTTTTTTCTTCAGGAGGGTTCTAAGTTCCCACAGATTGACCTGTTCAAGGACGTTTACGTTCGACCCAGCAAAGAGACCGCTGAGCAACTTCATGTAAGTATATGTAATTGTTATTATTCTTATTTTTATGAATCGTTCAAATATTATTTATATTTTGTTATTAAACATTATATGTTTTTTCTTTATTATTACAAGGTGCTATGGTGGAAAAGAGCACTGCTGTTCTCCAAGAAGCAACATCGCAGCTTCCCCCGGAAAGCCTGATCGAGGACGTCATTATACTCGAGGATGTAGATCTTTAGATCGTGACTGAGGTCCTGGATCAGAAGTTGGGTCGTCGTCATGGCAAGGTTGTTCGGTGTATGGGGAAGGTGGGGGTTCGTGAGACGGGTGCCTCCTATTCTAGATCGTCCACAGGAGAGTTCGATTCCCTAAAAGAGGAAGTGACAACCCTAAGAGGTCAGCTTGCGGCCCAAGACGAGCACATTAGGGCCCATGACGAGACGATGAATATAATTGTTCAGGCCTTAGCAATGTCCAGCCTCTAAATCCCGATGCGATCACCTAATCTTGCTCCACCTTCGACTTCCCAGCCACTTCACCCAGCCGATACCCAGTAGCATGATGTATTAAACCTAGAAGACTTGTAGTTTTTTCTTTTATGTTCGGAAATCTTGTATGTACATTTTCATATATTCTATAATTACATACTTTTTCTTGGTTTATTAATTATTGTTTAGAATTTAATTATAATATTTATTAAAAATTAAATAAAAAAATTCTTTGCCAAAAAAAAAAAAGGGTTTGCGTGACGAAGAATTGAGCTGCGTCGCGCAAAACCACTTTGCGCGACGCAGCTCCACTTTGCGCGACGTAGGTCATGTGTCGCGCAAAACCACTTTGCGTGACGTAGGTCCTACGTCGCGTAAAACCACTTTGCGAGACGTAGGGCTTACGTCGCGCAAAGTACTTTTGCGCGACGCATCTCACTTCTTCGTCGCGCAAACCCTTTTTTCATTGCCTTGGCGCGGCAGTGGGTTCGCAACGAAGGTTCGTTGGGCTAATTTTTGTGCGACGTTTTTTTGACTTTGTGCGACGAAGGTCCTGCGTCGCGTAAAGTCTTTTTTGTACTAGTGTAAGTTGGCGTTGGTGTCTGTAGTAGCAAAAATCCCACAAAGTTAGAGAAAAATCTATAAACCATATCTCAAAGGCAGTGGCTTATCTAGACTAATTCAAACTTAATAATCTTACTTAATTCAATACTTACCCTTTACACCCACACACGTATAACGAAGATGCAAATAATAAATAATAAATAGAAGCAAATAACAGCAACAATATTGTTATTAGTCATAATTTTTTTGTTGTTGTTGTCAAACGATAGATTTTGTTAGATTAGATGTTAGATTAGCCATTGATGAGGTTCAAACTCACGTTGTCATGCAAGGGCTCAACTCCTTTCCACCAATGTAGTAAAGAGCCAGTTGATGCTACATATGTGCTCACAAACCTGTTGGAAAAAAGACATGTATAAGAATATTATAAAAAATATTTAAGTCCATAGAAAAATGCAAAAGAACTTAACATTCGATGGCTAACAACTTAATTAGCATTGTCCTTACAGCCTGATTACTGAAAACAAAACATAAAAGATGAGAAAAGATGAATGCTTGTGAGGTGGGCAACTAAATTGTACAATAATTGCTGAACTGTTATAAACTTCTTATTTAAGTGTGATTGTGTAAATCCTAGATTAGATTTGATTGTAGTTATTCTTTCCTATTAGGACTTGTATTCCTTGGAGGAGAAGGATTTCTTGCGTCCCTTATTACTATAAATAAAGGCACTGCATAGGGGAACAACACTTTTTCTACACAACCCTACAAACACATCTCTCTCTATATTTTATGTATGTCGCCGGCCCCCTCTCCTTGTTAGTTAAATATAGGTCACAACACATCAGCACGCTCCTACTGCTGCACTTAGGAATCTGACGTGGAAGTTTTTTGCATCAAACCAGTTCATCAATGTCATCATGCAATTGGGTTCTTTCAAAACAACGGTTTTTATCTCGATATTTTTGCAGCCCTGATAGCTTGAATATTCACCATAATGCATGACCCAACTTTACGTTTTTCAAATTTTAGATTGTACATAAATTGTGTATGCATTATATCCATAATTGTTGAATTATCTGAATTCTTATTGCCATGAATTGCATCAAATATCTGCTCATGCATTAAATTATATGTTGAATATGCATGCAATTGAAATTAAATTTATATTCTGTAATTGAACTAAAAAAAAATTAGGGTTTTGTGGGGAACCTTGAGGGCGACGATTGGAAGCCAAGTTGCTGGGCTATCCGTGCCGAGCCGAGAAAAACCAAGCCACAGAGCCAGAAGCTCTAGGCTTTACAACCCAGGAAAACCCCGATGCCATTAATGGTATCCTTATCCACGACCACCATGGGCATGGCCTGCAGCCATCGCCCTGAGACTTTGGTCATTGTCACCGCCTACCAGAAGTCGTCCCCGACGGAAATTAGACCGAGATTCGCTTGAATCTCATCAATTTTTTTTTTTAAAATTCAATTTGAATTTTTCTAGGGTTTGATTGTTGAAACATCGAGATTAAAGCATCTTCGTTCACCATCGAGGTCGTCAACGACCACCGTGACTCGCCCTGAGTCCTACCAACCTATACACAGCCGCCAGAAACGGCAACACCAGGCATTTTCTCCGATGCGCACACCCAACACAGCTGGGATCTGTGTTTAGTCTGACCCACGACCCTTTGGGCCTGAACCCTTCTCGGCCTATCAGCATAATTGAAAAATAAAAAATTTTAGGCTTGCGAACCAACCCTAGTTGCTGTTCACCCTAAACCCACTCACAACACCAACCCAATTGGGCTTTGGTGTCCTTGTGTCCCTACCGCAGTAGAACCAAGCCCCTGAAGGGTTCTCTGAGTTCCCTGCACCTAACCACACTAGATCCCATCTCGTAGATGGTGATTTGTTGCACCTGGCTTGCGACGCACTCGATCGCGCCTTCCTGGGAACACAGGCGCATCGAAGCAGCAGATTCGTGCCTCCGTGTTTGGGCCTGCGGCCCAGTTGAGCCCAACCTAGCCTAATTTTTGGGCCTGGGCCACACGTTTCAAATTACTCAGCCCACTCGTGGGCTTTGACCTTTTATTTTGGGCCCCGAGTTTAAATGCCTATTTGTTAGGTTCTATGGGTTTTATAATTTTTCACCCACACTTTAATTTTTGGCCCAAAGTCTAAATAATTAATTCAATTATAATTTTAGACCTAAAGCTCTATTTGCATATTCTCTTGCTGCATATTTATGTATATATATTTATGTTTGTCTGCAGGAACATATGAACTTGAAGCTCATAATTATTTCGAAACCTGAAGTTTCTAGAAACATTCCTTGTTTGAAAACCTGAAGTTTTCCTTAAAAACATCACCCATGAAAAACCCGAAGTTTTTTCATGTACATTTAAACCAATACATGTCTGTTAGAACTTGAATGTTCTACTCCTATGTGAATGGATTGATTTTTCTTTTCTCCATCACACCGACCACATCTTGACTTCACTGCTTTAGAGGTCTCTGGAAGGAACTATCTCAAGTGGGTCTAAGATGTGAAGCTCCACCTCACTGTAAAGAATTTGCGTCCTGCCATTGAAGATGAGACGGACAACTAGGTAGGCGAAGCCGAGAAATCCACTGCCATGATCTTCATCCGAAGACATATTCATGATGCACTATAAACCGAGTACCTTGTGAGGAAGATCCACGAGCACTGTGGGTTGCTTTGGCTGATCGTTTTGATCACCAAAAAGACATGTTTTTGCTTGAAGCAAGACATAACTTGGAGCATCTACGCTTCCAAGACTTAAGTTTGTGAGTGAATATAATTATGATGTTTGTTGAATCCGATCACTTCTCAAGTTATGTAACGAGAACTTGATCGAAGATGATCTCCCTGAGAATACCTATTCGACCTTCTTTGCTACCAATAATGTCCTGCAACAATAATATAGGGCTCAGAAGTTTTCTAAGTTTTTGGATTTGATCTTTGTTTTACTTCTCGCTGAAAAGCAGAATCATTTGTTGATGAAGAATCATCAAGCTAGACCTACTGGGACGACTGTTGTGATTGTTGTGCTTGAAACCAAGGCCCACCTAAAGAAGGAAACCGAGCCCAAAATCGCCTAAACCTCATTCCTAAGGCCCTAAACTTCAAGAATGAGGGCAAAGCACCTGAAACCATGGATGCGGACATATGCTATCGCTATGATTCCAAGGACCATTGGTCCCATGTTTGTTGTGCTCCTCAGAAGGTTGTAGCTGAATATCATTCTCATAGTAAGAAGTTTGAATCAAACTTTGTGCAAGTGAATGAACCGGAGAGTACCAAGATGGAGGTTTCTGACTTTCAGGAGGATACCACACCTATGGAAGATTAGAATCTTAGATATAAACTATTTTTTTAGTTGAAATTAGAACAATGGGGCCGAATTCCCTCTATGTGGCTGAACCCCCCTTGTTGTTTTGGTTTAATTTGCACAATTTTCCTTTATGTTTCGATTATTTGTTGGTGATTTTTTTTTTTTGATATTAAGTTTTAATTCATTACCATCCTTGTATACTTAAATTATTTTTAATTGATATTTTTTTTTAGAACTTTTATGCATGTGACCGATTCAAATTAATTTTTATTTCTAGGTATGACTAGTGGGAAAGTTAGTTGTTTTGTAGATAGTGCAACCACACACACCGTTTTACATGAACGCATGTATTTCACTAACTTCATACCTAAGAACGCACATCTGACAACCCTCCCAGGACCATCCAACATGATCGAATGATATGGTAAGGCACTTATAATGTTGTCCATTGGTACAATCTTGACCATTGATGAGTCACTCTATTCTCCACGTTCTGGAAGAACGTTGTTGTATTTCATAGACATTATAGATAATAATTACCACGCTGAAATCTATGTAGAAAACGGAGTTGAATTTATGTGCATAACTTCTTACGAATATGGCCAGAAGCGTATTCGAGCATATCCCGAGTGGTCTGTATATTACGACTATATGCCATATTGAAAGCCATTATGTGGCCGGCCCTACCTCTGGGACCGTGCATGAAATTACACTTTGGCATGATCGTTTGGGACACCATGGATGAACAACGATGAGCCATATCCTCAAATCATCACACGGGCATCCACTAACCCAAGGTTTAGGTTCAATTCAAGGAATCGCATGTCAAACCTGCTCATTGGGAAAACTTATTATTACGCCTTCTTTTGACAAGATTCGCTTGAATCCTTATATTTTTTCTACAAAGGATTCAGGGGGACATTTGTGGACCAATTCACCCTCCCTGCGGACCAGTTAGATATTTTATAATTTTGGTTGGCACTTCCACACGTTGGTCACATGTGTGCTTGTTGTCCACAAGGAACGTTGCATTCTCCAAACAGTTGGCTCAAGTTATCAAGCTCAGGGCTCACCACCCTAATTATCAGATCATATCTATTCGATTGGATAATGTTAGAGAATTCGCATCTAAAACTTTTTATGATTATTGCACGTCGGTTGAGGTTGAAGTTGAACATCCAGTACCCCATGTTCACACTTAGAACGGCTTGGCAGAGGCATTCATTAAGCACTTACAAATGATTGCTTTGTCATAAATACCAAGCTGCTGGTTGGGGCCATGCAATATTCCACGCAACCATATTGGTCCGCCTGAGGCTTGTTGAGACCCAACCATATAGCGCTCTTCAATTGGTTATCGGATACTAACCTGAGATATCACATCTGTGCGTTTTTGGTTGTGCAGTCTATATGCCGATTTCGCCGCCCTTACGTACAAAAATAGGGCCTTAGCGAAGGATGAGAATCTATGTCAGATTTGATTCTTTTTTTATCATTCGTTGCTTAGAACCTTTGACAAGTGATCTGTTTACCTTTCGTTTCGCGGATTGTCACTTTTATGAGACATTCTTCCCATCGTTAGGGGGAGATAAGAACGTCACCGTTCCTGAAGAATGACGTGAATTATCGTGGACGACTCCCACTTTGTCTCATTTAGATCCCTGCACCGCTCAGTCTAAATTGAAGTGCAGTGCATATTAGATCTTCAGAACGTAGCTCAGAGCATGCCAGATGCTTTCACCGAACTAGCGCGAATGACAAGATCACATATTCCAGTTGTGAATGTGCCTGCAAAGATGGATGTACCAAATGTACGACGGATTTCCCTCCTGGAGGCCCGAGATGCCACTTTGGTCGATTCATGTACATTAGCGGCCAGCCAATCATCTGCCTATACACATAAGTGTGGTAGACCACTTGGTTCAAAGGATTCACACCCTTAGACGAGGAAACCTATAACACAGGCCCCTCAAGAGCCTACCATGAATCTGATTGTCGCCTACTCATTCTATCCAACTCATGAGGAAATTCTAGATTACGAAAGTGTCCTTGAAGAGACGAATCCACCTCCCGAGAATCGTGAGATTTCGGTCTATTATGCTAACTTGGATGATGTTTGGTGTAGAAATTAGATAATCATCGACTATGCATTAGCATATATAGTAGCTACTGAGATCATGTTGAGCGATGCCATTGAACCCCGCTTCGTTGATGAATGTCAACGTATAACTGATTGATCAACCTAGAAACAAGAAATCCAAGTCGAACTCGATTCGCTTGTGAAACATAATGTGTTTGGACCTGTAGCTCCAACTCCTCCATATATGAAGTCCATTGTCTACAAGTGGGTTTTCGTTCGGAAGCGTAATGAGAAGAAACAAATTGTGCGTTACAAAGCTCGTATTGTTGGCAAGGTTTCTCACAACGCCCCGGGATTGACTGTGATGAAATTATTCACCTGTTATGGATGTGATTACTTTTTGCTACCTTATCCGTTTGGTAGTCTCTAAACAACTGGGTAAGCAGCTGATGGATGTAGTAACTGCATATGTCTATGGGGATCTTGATACAGAAATCTATATGAAAGTTCCCAAAGGACTTACATTGACTGGATCAAATATTTCCAAACCTCAAAACACGCTCTCAATTCGGCTGAGGCATTCACTCTACGGTTTGAAGTAATTCGGAAGAATGTGTTATAATCGTATGAGTGAGTATTTGACTAGTTATGGATATATGAACAATGAACTATGCCCTCGTGTGTTCATTAAGAAGTCACATTTCGGTTTTTGCGATTGTTGCAGTATATATGAGTTTCATCAGAACTCCTAAAGAGCTCCAGAGAACTACCGTGCACCTGAAGTAGGAATTTGAGATGAAAGATCTAGGAAAGACTCTATACTATCTCTGCCTCGAGATAGAGCATCATTCGGATGGAATTTTAGTACATCAATCGAACTACACCCAGAAGGTGTTGCGCCACTTTAACGAGGATAAAGCGAAGCCTTCGAGTACTCCAATAATCGTTCGTTTGCTAGATGGATGATGAAGAGATTTTGGAGCTTGAAGTTCCTTATTTAAGTGCAATAGGTGCTTTATTGTACTTAGCTCAATGCACTAGACCCAACATCTCTTTCGCTATTAATCGTTTGGCAAGATACAATAATACACCAATACGCAGGCACTGGACTGATGTTAAAGACATCTTTTGCTACCTTAAGGTTACAATGGATCTGGGCTTGTTCTATCCCTACAGATCTCGAGTATTGATGCACCCCCTTTTCTCGAGTCCATTCTCGCCTTGTTGGTTATGCCGACGCATGATACTTATCTGATTTGCACAAGACGTGTTCTCAAATAGGTTATGTCTTTACGGTTGGAGGCACCGTAATCTCTTGGAGGTAAACTAAACAGACCTTAGTTGCCACTTCATCTAACCATGTTGAAATTATCACCTTACACGAAGCAACTCGGCAATGCTTTTGGTTGAGAGCAGTTGTGGGCCATATTCAAAGCTCATGCGATCTTTACCCCATCGTTGACGTCTCGACAACGATCTATAAAGACAAAGCAACATGCATCGAACAACTCAAGAAAGGTTACATCAAAGGAGACAACACCAAGCACATTACGCCGAAGTTTTTCTTCTCACATCAACAACAAGAGCATCAGAAGATTGAAGCCATGCAAATCCGTTCACAAGACAATTTGGCCGACCTCTTCACCAAATCACTGCCGAAGGCGACGTTTCAGAAGCTTGTTCAAGGAATTGGTATGTGTAAACTTTTTGAGTTGTAACATTGTTAGTTCTCTTTGGAATTGTGTAAAACTCAGGGGGAGTAACCTGAAGTATACTTGTTTGATCTTAATGTACTTTTTTTCCCTACGCTTAGGAACTCCCACTGGGTTTTTGCTACCTAATGAGGTTTGACGAGGCACCCACCTTGGGTTGATCATATCCCTGATGACGTCCCATAAACGTTTCATTTGACTTTGCATTACTCATGCATTTTTTCTTAGACAATGAATTTTGTCCCTACTCAGGTTTTTACCATAGCCAAAGGGTTTTTTGTCAGACTTACTTCCTTATGCAAGTTCCTACCTTATTTGAGACTAGCGTGTTCCCGGAATCAGTGCCGACGAGTTGACTTCATCGACTCTACATGATGCCGAATGTACTTGAGTATTTACACACTCCAGGGGAAGTGTTATAAACTTCTTATTTAAGTGTGATTGTGTAAATCCTAGATAAGATTTGATTCTAGTTATTCTTCCATATTAGGACTTGTATTCCTTGGAGGAGAAGGATTTCTTCCCTCCCTTATTACTATAAATAAAGGCATTGCGTATGGTGATTAACACATCCTCTACAAAACCCTACAAACACATCTCTCTCTACAATTTTCTTTGTGTCGCCGGCCCCCTCTCCTTGTCAGTTAAATATAGGCCATAACATAAACTTGTTTAAACAAACAATCAAAAAACTTAAAAGGCGGAATAAATATTTTTTCACAAGGTGAACTAGCTTAAAGATTTATCTCCATATACGAGAGAAACATCAAACTGGATATTATATTTTTGAGTGTAAGCTAGCCTTGAATTTTTCGTTATGTAATTAGTGTAAAATTCGTACTTAAACTTAATTATGAGAATTACATTGTCTCGTATGTAATATGTGTTACTAGGGCTGTAAACGAGTCGAACCGAATTGGAATATCATTGTCACATCCCGGCCCGGGCCCCCACCACATCCCGTGCTCGACTCCACCGTAGCACGATATTGTCCGCTTTGGGCCCCGACCACGCCCTCATGGTTTTGTTTCCGGGAACTCACACGAGAACTTCCCAGTGGGTCACCCATCACGGGATTGCTCTCGCGCGAACTCACTTTACTTCGAAGTTCAGATGGAACCCGAAGCCAGTGAACTCCCAAAAGGCCTCGTGCTAGGTAGAGATGAGAATATACATATAAGGCTTACAAGATCCACACCCCTGGGCGATGTGGGATGTTACAATCATTGTGCTCAAATTTGGCTTGTTTAATATTTTTCGATCTCAGCTATAGCCAAGCTCGAGCGAGTTTAAAAAAAATCAAGCCTAATACCGTGCTCAAACTGTTTCGAGCTATTTCCTATAGTAAGTTGGTTTGATCGTTTAAAAACTTTGCAATATCATGATACAATTTAGGCTTAGAGTGAACATATCAAATCTTTTTAATACAGTGTTTTGTAGGAATTAGGAAAAATTAGACATAGAGTACACTTTTAATACTTAATTGTATATTAAGACAATACTTTTTAAACATTTCAAGGAGAGACAAAAATTAAAACATGTGAAATATGACATCATTGGCTATTTTTTAAGTTACAAAAATACCCTTTATTAACATAGATTTTAACATTACAATCATTTAGATTCGAACCTACATTTTCTACCTAAACCTAAATGCCAACACCCCACAAAATAACATAAACATTCATCATACATCATGCCCACGTAGCCATACTCCTTTCCATCTATACATAAACATTCATCATAGGCGATTGGGTTTATGAGATTTGGGGACTTTTTTTATTATTATTAAGTAATGGATATATAAAAGGGAAGGGTCCTTTTGATTACTTTTTTATATGAACAATGTTCAGATAATGCATTCCTGAAAGTGCCTCGGCATATGGTAATCAACATTTCAAAGTGTTGCTTTTTTTTTTGTTTTTTATCATTGAAAAACACAACATTTGATTTTCAAAAGCTTATATGAAGTCATCAATAAGACATAACTAAGCTATTTTGTGAATGCCAAGTTAAATTATTCCAGGATTATGATTGTGTTCAAGAGACCAATGCTCAGACAAAATTAGAAGTAGAAGAAATAGCAGAATACAAAGGTACAAGAAGATAAATAGGAGTCATTCATGCTTGAGTCTCCCTTTGTTTGGCTTGCTGCTGCAGCAACTCTTCTCTAACCCTTTTCATCTCCATTTTTCTTGCTTGAGTATCCCTTTTAGTTTTTTTTCACTATATGTGCCTTGATGAGCCAATCTGGGCAATTTTGGGTATGATATTATGAATAATTTTGTTTAATCATTAATTAGTGAAATAGCTTAATGAACCAATCTGGGCAATTCTTGGTGGCCACCTCTACTCACTTGTTTCTCTTTTTTGGCCTATGTAGCTGATTGGCACGTCGCAATTCTGAAAGTTGTTAGTTGTTGGTTGTTAATTGTGGTTTTTTTTTATAAAATTGTTTCACTATTGAATTTTGGCTTCAAAGTTCAGCCCACCCTAGTTTTGGATCGTAGGTTCATGCATGGGCATAGTAGACTTGTACTTACGTAGAATGAGATGATCATGCAATCTTTGAGCATCCGACCTATGACTGCACACTTAGTTCGTGAGGATAATTGAAGTAATCAACTACAGTAATAGTGAACTGAATGTAAGTATATGCATTTACAAATTGGTTGTACTAAAAAGCATACCAAAATTGCTTCTACATATATTTGAACTGATTCTGCAAAAATGGTCGATGACGGATTGAACTGATTCTGCAAAAATGGTCGATGCATGATTGAACTGATTTTGTAAAAATGGTCGAGGACTGATTGAACTGCTTTTGCAAAAATGGTTGAGGACGGGTTGAACTGATTCTACAAAAACAGTTGAGGACAGGTTGAACTGATTTTGCAAAAACAGTCAATGACGGGTTGAACTAATTCTGCAAAAATGTTAAAAGATGGGTTGAACTAATTCTGCAAAAAAGGTTGAGGACGGGTTGAACTGATTTTGTAAAAATGGTCGAGGACTTATTGAACTGATTTTGCAAAAATGGTCTAATAAGGGTTGAACTGATTATGCAAAAATAGTTGAATAAGAGTAGAGCTCATGACACATTAATTTTGTTGGAGTTGTGAGGGCTGGGTTTTATTAACAGCGTTAAAACCTTAGGGGTATTGCTGGTATTTTAAATATTGTTTCCATGTTTTTGGGCTGGGCTTTAGTTGATTTTTATATTTTTGTTTCTCCTTGACATGTTTTAAAACTAGTGGAGTTCTTTGAAATATAGTGAAAGTTTTTGTCTCTATATATAAAGCTCCCTAGTAATTACTAATCATGATATAGTGAAAAAAAACTATATCATGATAGAATGTGTAATAATGATATATTGTTTAGTATACACTACTATACAAATAAGATCATTAAAATTTATTATTTATAGCAATATCTTGAATTCTAAAATATTTTGGGTAGATAATAGCACTGGGAACAATGAAATTTTTTATAATTAGACTAAAGTTTTGCTTATTTTGTTGCATGGTTTAGCTAGAGTTCTTTGAGTGGCAACTTGAAGTCCTATTTCCACTCCATCACATAGAATAAACTAGATAAAACTCTCTTTTCAATCTAAACGCCTACAAACTCATGTCAAAGGCTGGGTACGATTTCGCCTCCTCTTTAAATCTTGGAAAGAAGAATGCAAACACCGTCAACGACAAAGAACATGACCTCACTGAGACCCAAAAGATGTTGAAGGAGCATGGTTACGGAGTTGACAACAACAAAGCTGGACTTGGCTTCACACCAAATACGCCTGTGAAGATTTCAAGAAAAGCGAAAAACGCTAGCGCTCAACACATCAATGTGAGCGTTGAACAAGACCAAGAACAGCTTAAACCCGCCTTTCAAACATCAGTCTTCGATGGGCTGAATTGAAGGAGCATGGTTACAGAGTTGACAACAACAAAGCTGGACTTGACTTCACACCAAATACGCCCACGAAGATTTCAAGAAAAGTGAAAAACGCTAGCGCTCAACACATCAGCGTGAGCGTTGAACAAGACCAAGAAGAGCCTAAACCTGCCCCTCGATCATCAGTCTTCGATAGGCTGAATTGTTCAAAACCCAGAATTTCGGCACTTGATCGCATTGATGGTTAAGATTGAACTTTTGTCTTCAAAAGGCTTAACACGCCAACACCCCAAAGCTCTATTTTCGAAAGGTTGTCAAAACCAAGAAACAAAGCAACACAGCTAGCTCTCATCAGCGACGGTCAGCCTTGGAAAGACTTGAAGAAACTAAGAAGCCTTCTAGAAAGAGGAAGACAACACCAAAGGAAGAAAAGTTTGACAGTCTAGCAGAAAAGGATGACGTTCAAAGCTCAATTCCTTCAAGGATGAAATGCCAAGCAACCTTGGAGGTTGACACAAAAGGACCACTGAAGGTAAGAAGGCACACCATCATCCACACTGGCCAATCTTCACGTTAACAAGCCCAAGATAAGGGCACTGAAGAAGAGGTCCAAGACATCTTCCACATCACGATCCAAGAAGACAAAGAAGATGAAATCCCCAAGGAAGACGTCACTGCTGTGCCACCACAGCTAGAAGATGGGGGGCAAGCCACGATTGATGATCTCAAGGAGCTCAACTTAGGCACAAGCAAGGAACCGAGGCCTATCTTCGTAAGTGCACTACTAAGTGCGGACGAGATTGAGGATTACTACCAATTGCCCTTGGAGTACAAAGACGTCTTTGCTTGGACCTACAAAGAAATGCCTTTCCTTGATCCTACCATTGCTGTGCATCGTCTTGCAATCAAGCCTGGAACGCGGCCGATAAAGCAAACTCAAAGACACTATCCATCCGAGCTCATCCCGTAAATTGAAGATTGACAAGCTAATCGAAGCAGGCTTCATTCGAGAGGTGTACTACCGTAAATAGATCTCCAACATCGTCATTATCCTTAAAAAATCTAGACAAATACGTGTTTGCGTAGATTTCCGCGACCTCAACAATGCTTGCCCGAAGGATAACTTTCCCTTACCAATCATCGAAAGCATGGTTGACGTAACCACTAGCCACGAGACACTGTGATTCATGGACGGCTTTTCTGGATACAATCAAATCCTCATGGCTCCTGAAGACGAGGAATTAACAGCCTTTTGCACTCCAAAAGGTATATACTGCTACAAGGTAATGCCCTTTGGATTGAAGAATGCTGGAGCTACATATCAACGTGCAATGCAGAAGATCTTCAATGACATGCTACATAAAAACATAGAATGTTACGTTAGACTACGTAGTTGTCAAGACCAAAAAAAGATTAGATCACTTGAAGGATTGACGAATGGTGTTCGACAAACTATGACACTACACCTCAAAATGAACCCATTGAATTGTGCATTTGGCGTCACTTTTGGGAAGTTCCTCTGCTTCATTGTCAAGCACCGTGGCATTGAAGTGGACCAGTCAAAGATTAAGGCCATTCAAAGCATGCCTGAGCCAAGGAACCTACACGAGCTGAAAAGTCTACAAGGACGGCTTGCCTTCATCAGATGCTTTATCTCTAACCTCGTTGGATGTTGTCAACCCTTCAGTCGACTCATGAAGAATAACGCTCCATTTATATAGGATGACGCCTGCCGCAATGCCTTCGAGAGCATAAAACGATACCTGACAAACCCACCTGTCTTCGGAGCACCTGTCCCTGGAAAGCCACCCATCCTATATATTGTTGAACATGAGGGTTCCATTGCAGCACTCTTAACACAAGAAAATGAAAACCAAAAAGAAAGAGCATTATACTACCTAAGTAGAACTCTCACTGGTGCTGAGCTCAACTATTCACCATTCAAGAAGATATGCCTTGCCTTAGTCTTTGTCGTCCAAAAGCTTAGACATTACATGCATGCTTACACCATCCATTTGGTTGCTAAAGCTGACTCGGTCAAGTATATTATGTCTAAGCCGGTTCTGACAGGGTGACTAGCTAAATGGGCGTTGCTTCTCAACCAACACGAGATCATCTACGTTTTAGCTAAAGCCGTCAAGGGACAAGCCCTAGCGGACTTCCTTGCCGATCACCCAATCCTAGCCGATTGGAAAATCTCAGACGACTTCCCTGACGAAGAGGTGTTCTACATTGACATCTTCCCAACATGGACAATGTTCTTCGACGGATCCGCACGAACGGACGGAGTGGGGGCAGAAGTAGTATTCATGTCACCATAAAGACGAGTACTACCCTATTCCTTCCAATTAAGCGAGTTGTGCTCCAACAACGTCGCTAAGTACCAAACGCTGATCATTGGACTCCAAATGGCGATCGACATGGAAATCACAACGCTACAAGTGTATGACGACTCCAAACTCATAATCAATCAACTCATGACTGAATATGAAGTGAGGAAAGATGATCTGATCTTATACTTTGGGCTAGCAACTCAACTGTTACAAAAGTTTGAGGCCGTGACACTAGAACATATGCCAAGAAAAGAAAATCAAATGGCAGACGCTCTCACTAACTTAGCCTTAAGTATGGCGCTAGGAGAAGACGAAGCTGCAGACGTGCCAGTTTACCAAAGATGGGTGATCCCACTCGTCACTGAAATTCTACTAGATGACAAAAACGTCATCTCAATACTTCCAGTTGACATTGAAGAGTGGAGTTAACTGTTGGTTGACTATTTGTAGCATGGATGGCTTCCAAACGATCCTAGACACCGCTCTGAAATACGTCGACGAGGGCTTTGCTCATTCTACTACAAAGAAACATTCTACTGACGCTCTTTTGAAGGAGTACTTTTAAGATGCCTAGGTGAGGAAGATGCCAATTAAGCCATGGAAAAAGCACGCTCAGGCGTATGCGGAACGCATTAGTTTGGACCAAAGCTACATTTCTAGCTCAAAAGAATGGGTTATTACTGGCCGAGCATGGTGAAGGATTGCCTGGAATGGGCCAAAAGGTGCCAAGCCTACCAATTCCATGCCAATTTCATACATCGACTACCTGAGCCTCTACACCCTATAGTTGCCTCATGGCCGTTTGATGCATGAGGATTGGACGTCGTTGGACCAATCACACCAAAATCATCTATCGGACAAGCCTACATCTTAGCCTCAATAGACTACTTCTGCAATTGGGTTGAAACCTTACTCTTAAGGGAAGTCAAGAAGGAAACTGTCGTTCGTTTCATAAAAGAGCATATCATCTATCGATATGGTGTGCCTCGCTACATCATCATCGACAATGGAAAACAATTCTCCAACCGACTCATGAAAGAGCTCTGCATGAAATATAAGTTCAAGCAGCACAAGTCTTCCATGTATCATGCTCTAGCCAACGGTCTCGCGAAAATATTCAACAAAACGTTGTGCAACATCATGAAGAATGTGATCGGCGGAATAAAGAGAGACTGGCATAAAAGAATAAGCGAAGCACTTAGGGCATATAGAACTACACATAAGACTCCTACCCAAGCTACGCCTTATTCTCTTGTATATGGCATGGAAGTTGTTCTACCACTCGAAAGTCAAATCCCCTTACTAAGGATGGCTATACAAGAAAGCTTGACTGAAGAGGAAAGCGCAAAACTACGACTTCAAGAGTTAAAAACACTGACGAAAGGAGGCTCGAAGCTCAACAACACTTGGAATGCTACCAAGCACGGCTATCCAAGGCATTCAACAAGAAGGTCCACCCAAGGTCTTTCCAAACTGGAGACCTTGTCTTGGCATTACGAAGGCCTATCATCACAACTCACAAGACAAAAAGCAAGTTCACATCAAAGTGGGATGGACCTTACATAATACAAGAGGTTTACACTAATGACGCTTACTTAGTTGTAGACGACTTAAAGATCAACCTCATCAATGGCAAATTCTTGAAGGATTACTACCCCTAAACAAAACAAACAATGCTCAACGCCTGCATGAGCTTAAACTGCACACGGCACAAAGCTCCTTGCCTGCACGAGCCTAAATTGAACAGGGCAACAATGCTCTTTGTCCGCACGAGCTTAAAAGGTAACACCCAATGCTCCTTGTCCGCACGAGCTTAAAAGGCGACACCCAACGCTCCTGGCTTGCAAGAGCATAAACTGTGTATGGCAAAATCACCATCAAAACTGTCAAAACCATTAAAGCAATCCATCACTCCTATGAACTACGTCATGACTTGATCCCTTCTCAACTGAGGGTACGTAGGCAACTTGAAACTTCAGAACTTCAAGTACAGTCACATCATTAACAAAAACACAAACACTTTGAAGAATAAAGAGCAAAATCAAGAATATGAATACTTTATTTCTTTAAAGGAAAAATTTGGCTACAAAGCCTTCCTACAAAATGAGCAAGAAAAAAAAAACAGGCAAAAAAAGAAGGCTTCAAGCACAAAAAAGTGGAAGACACTACTTGAGAGTTATGTCCCTAAAACTACGGCAACAATCTTCAAGCAAGCCTTCCAAAGTCTTCAAAGTCTCTACATCAGTGGGAGACAAAGTGGGCATTTCCATGGCTGTGCTTTTCTCTTGCTCTAGGAGTGAAGCCTCCTCTTGATGCTGAGAAAATGTAGCTTTATGCTCCGAGAAAACACCTTGAAGTCGTGATGCTTTGGTTTCCAACTACTCTTGCTCACACGACAACGCTTCTACAAGTATCTTGATAACCTTCCGAAGCAGCTTGCTGAGAAGACCGAACTTGGGCAATTGATAAGTCTATTGCTGCAAGCTGTTGAGCTCTAACCTCTAGACTCAACTTCTTCGAGGAAATAGGATGCAAGGAAGAATACTCAGTAGAGGCGGCCATAAGTTTGGCAATCTTGACTCTCAAGAGTGAGGAATCAACGTTAAGGTTGTTAATCGCAGAAACATGCCTTAATAAGTCTTTCTTGAGCAACACAAGGACCTCTAATGGGCACTTTGCAATCCTCTTCTCAATGTGGCTGTTGATGTCCATAGCTGTGCGAAGGCTGATGCGATAGATGAGCTGCTTAGTGCTATTAAGGTTCGATCCTCTAAAAGAAATCTCATAGTTAGCTGGCAAAGGTGTTGGGCACATGGCAGATTTAGAACAAGCTCTACAATGGGCAGGTCCCCAATCTCCTCGTCTATAAGTAGATTGCCTCCAAATAGCATCTCCGTAAAGGAATGAACGGCCATATTCACCAAGTCGAAAAAACAAGAGGGCCCAGCCTAAAAAAGACAAAGAAAGGTGTTAGAAACAAAACACTAAACCAATAAAGCTGCTCAAGACAAGTGCAGTTTTACCTCTGACATAGCTAGGCAATGCTCAAGTTTCAAAACCACCACAAGGTTTCGTAAAACCCCTACCAAAGGGGGCAGAACCAAGCCCTCTAGCGACTAAGATGACCAAAAACGATTTCGACCTAAACGCCTACAAACTCATGTCAAAGGCTGGGTATGATTTCGCCTCATTTTCAAATCTTGGAAAGAAGAATGCAAACACTGTCAACGACAAAGAACGTGACCTCACCAAGACTAAAAAAGAAGTTGAAGGAACATGGTTACAGAGTTGACAACAACAAAGCTGGACTTGGCTTCACACCGAATACACCTGTGAAGATTTCAAGCAAAGCAAAGAACGCTAGCGCTCAACACATCAGCGTGAGCGTTGAACAGGATCAAGAGGAGCCTAAACCCGCGCCTCGAACGTCAGTCTTCGATAGGCTGAATCATTCGAAACCTAGAATTTCGGCACTTGATCATATAGGTAGTCAAGACCGAACTTCCATCTTTAAGCGGCTTAACAAGCCAACACCCCAAAGCTCTGTTTTCGAAAGGTTGTCAAAACCTAAGAAACAAAGCAACATGGCCAGCTCTTCTCCATGACGGTCGGCCTTGGAAAGACTTGAAGAAACCAATCAGCCTTTTAGAAAGAGGAAGACAATGCCAAAAGAAGAAAAGCTCAACGGTCTAGCAGCAAAGGACGACGTTTGAAGCTCAATTTCTTCAAGGATGAAGTGCCAAACAACCTTGGAAGTTGACACAAAAGGATAACTGAAGGTGAAGAGCGTACTATCATCGACACTAGCCATTCTTCACGCCAACAAGCCTAAGAGAATGACATTGAAGATGAGGTCCAAGACATCTTCCACATCACAATCCAAGAAGACAAAGTAGAGGAAATCCCCGATGAAGAAGTGACCGTTGTGCCACCACAACTCGAGGATAAGGGGCAAGACATGGTTGATGATCTCAAAGACCTTAACTTAGGCACAAGCAAGGAGCCGAAACTTATCTTCGTAAGTACACTACTAAGTGTAGACAAGATCGAGGAGTACTACCAACTGCTATTGGAATACAAAGACGTCTTTGCTTAGACCTACAAGGAAATGCCCGACCTTGACCCTACCATCGTCGTGTATCGTCTTGCAATCAAACCTGGGATGCAACCGATAAAGCAAACTCAAAGACGTTATCGATCCGAGCTCATTCCATAAATTGAGGGCAAGATTGACAAGCTAATCGAAGCATGCTTCATTCGAGATGTGCAATACCCTAAATAGATCTCCAACATCGTTATTGTCCTTAAGAAATCTAGACAAATACGTGTTTGCATAGACTTTCGAGACCTCAATGATGCTTACCCGAATGATGATTTTCCCTTGCCAATCATCGAAATCATGGTGGAAGTCGTAGGACCAACCATACCAAAATCATATGCATGAGAAGTCTATATCCTAGTTGCAAAGGATTACTTCTCCAAGTGGGTTGAAGCCGTACCCATAAGGGAAGTCAAGAAGGAAACTATCGTCCTTTTCATCAAGGAGTATATCATCCACCGATATGGTGTGCCTTGCTACATCATCACTAACAATGGAAAATCGTTCTCCAACCAACTTATGGACAAGCTCTGCGAGAAATACAAGTTCAAGCAGCACAAGTGTTCCATGTATCATACCTCAGCCAATGATCTTGCAGAAGAATTCAACAAAACACTGTGCGACCACCTGAAAAAGGTAATTGACAGAACAAAAGAGACTGGCATGAAAGAATAAGCGAAACACTTGGGCATACAAGACGACACATATGATTCATACCCAAGCTACTCCTTATTCTCTTGTATATGGCGTGGAAGCTGTTCTGCTGCTCGAAAGTCAAAACCCTTCACTAAGGATGGCTATACAAGAATGCTTGATTGAAGAGGAAAACGCAAAGCTATGACTTCAAGAGTTAGAGACACTTGACGAAATGCGGCTTGAAGCTCAACAACACTTGGAATGCTACCAAGCACGGCTATCCAAGGCATAAACAAGAAGGTCCGCCCAAGGTCCTTCCAAACTGGAGATCTTGTCTTGGCATTACGAATGACCATCATCACAACTCACAAGACAAAAAGCAAGTTCACATCAAAGTGAGATGGACATTATGTAATACAAGAGGTCTGCACCAACGACGCCTACTTAATCATGGCATAAGATGGCTTAATGATCTGCCCCATCAATGGAAGATTCTTGAAGCGTTACTACCCCTAAAGTAAACAAGCAATGCTCCTCGCTCGCATGAGCCTAAACTGCACACGGCACAATGCTTCTGGCTTGCATGAGCCTAAACTGCACATGGCACAATGCTCCTCGCCTGCATGAGCCTAAACTGCACACGGCACAAAGCTCTTCGCCTGCACAAGCCTAAACTGTACACGAAAACAATGCTCCTTGTTAATACGAGCTTAAAAGGTGACACCTAATGCTCCTTGTTCGCACGAGCTTAAAAGGCGACACCCAACTCTCTTAGCCCACAAGAGCATAAACTGTGTACGGAAAAATCACCATCAAAATCATCATCAAAACCATAAAAAATCCATCATTCCTTTGAACTACGTCTCGACTTAATCCCTCATCAACCGAGGGTACTTAGGCAACTTGAAACTTCAAAACTTCAAGTACAGTCACATCACCAACAAAACGCAAACACTTTGAAGAATAAAGAGCAAATTCAAAATGTGAATACTTTATTTCTTTAAAGGAAGAATTCGGCTACAAAGCCTTATTACAAAGTAAGCAAAAACAATGAAGACTTAAAGCACAAAAATAGAAAAACTACTTGAAAGCTATGCCCCTAAAACTACAGCGACGACCTTCAAGCAAGCCTTCCAAAGTCTTCAAAGTCTCCACATCAGTGGCAGACAAGGTGGGCACTTCCATGGCCACGCCTTTCTCTTGCTTTAGGCATAAAATCTCCTCTTGACGCTGGGAAAATGTAGCTTCTTGTTTCGAGAGAACACCTTGAAGTCGTGATGCTTTGATTTCGAACTACTCTCACTCTAGCGCCAATACTTTTAGACGTGCCTGGATGGAAGCTAAAGAAGTCTCTGTGGCTTGATAACCTTTCGAAGGAGCTTGCTAAGAAGACCGAACTTGGGCAATTGATAAGTCTATTACCACAAGTTACTGAGCTTTAACCTCTAGATTCAACTTCTTTGAGGAAACGACATGCAAAGAAGAATACCCAGTTGAGGATGCCAAAAGTTTGGCAATCTTAACTCTCAAGAGCAAGGGATCAACACTAAGGTTGTTAATCGCAGAAACAAGCTTCGACAAGTCCTCCTAGAGAAACGCAAGGTCATTCAATGGGCACTTTGAAATCCTCTTCTCAATATGGCTCTTGATATCTATGGTCGCGCGAAGGTTGATGCGATAGATATGTTGCTCAATGCCACTAAGGTTCGACCTTTTAAGAGAGATCTAGGAGCTAGCTGGCAAAGGTGTTGGATGCTTGACGGGCTCTTGCAAACCTACATCTACACATGGCAAACTTGGGCAACTTGATGGATTTGGAACAAGCTCTGCACTTGGTGGATACCCAGTCTCCTCGGATGTAGGTAGATTGCCTCCAAATAACATCTCCATAAAGGAATGAACATCAGCGTTTGCCAAATCAAAAGAACAAGAATGCCCAACCTAAATAAGACAAAGAAATGTGTTAGAAACAAAAACTAAACCAATGAAAGCATAAGAAATCACAAGAAAGAAGGAAATACATACATCTTTCTCAAGTGACACAGGACCATCAAACTAAGGAGGCCTAAACACTTTCTTCTTCTTATGACGGAAATTAATGTCGTTGTCATCCAGAGCACGTTCATGCAGTCGCTTGTTCAAAACTTGTGGTCACTACCGTAAAACAAGTTCATCTTCGTGTGAATCAACTTCGTCACTCGCCTCTTTAGAAGCATCCAAATGTTGAGAAGACAAGCACGGTCATCGAGGAGCTAAAGCCACAAGTTCATCTTGCAAATGAGCTACACTCACACAATCAAAAGGTGCTAGCTGCGTAGGAACCGCAGAACAACGTCTCTCGGCACATCATTGCGTGAATGAGTAGAATTGGTGTCATTTGCCATCCCTAAGTCTTCACGATGAACCTTTGACCACCAATTTATGTAGGCATGGGTCACTGGATTACTATTGAACTCAATCTTGGTTTACAGGGTGATAGAAGCATTTTTATATGTGCAGGTGCAATACTCCCAATGCATATACACAAATTGCAAGGATTTCGACGATGCATTTTCCTTCAACTTGCCTGGCACATATTGGACAAAACCAAACTACCTGCTAAAATGGCGAGGATTATACGGCTGAACAATACATTGGTCTCCTTGTTCCAAAGAAATTTACCCCGAACGAAGACTTGTGAGATAAGACAAGTCTGAGAAACGAAGGTGTGAATCATCTATGAGACCTCGCCGTGCCTAGCCAACTCTCACCAAATGGCCCATCCTCAAACCGTCATAGCTTCTAAAACCGGAAAGAAAGCTAAAGCATCTTCACAAAACAAGCAAGAATTGAAGATTGAAATTCTCAAGCATGGGAAAGTGGTTGAAATTAAGACACAAAACATGCCTAAATTCTCCCATGGACGAATCAAGACACAAATCAAAGCCAAATCTATCCAAAGGTAAGCTTTGAGAAGTCTATAAATACAAGGTTCTCAAACAAGCATAAAGGTCAACAAATTCTACATTAAAAGACCGAAATTCTCACAAAAGGAAAACCTCTGCCAAATCTTTGAAGACTAATATGCTTCCAAAGCTCTTCTCGAAGAACGTACAACCAAAGCCGAAGCTTTCTTGTGACCAAAGCTGAAGCATTCCCTTGAAGAATCAACAAGCACTAGTGCCGATTCCTTCAAGACTTTGTTGCAAGCTCAAAACTAGTAACGACATTTGTTTCAAGATCAAGTTGCCAAGACCCTTAAATCAACATCACCTTTGCCGCAACCCTAAACCTGAGGAAAAGATCATCTGAGCGTTATTTCAAGCTCAAAACTTGAAGCAATCGTTCAATCGTTCATCCGGTATCAAGTCATCGCAACCCTTGGATCAACAACCTACGCATCTACATCAAGTTTGAAGATTGAATCAGAGGAAAATTGTAAACAGAGACTGTAACCCTACAAATCTACTAACACTAGGGTGTAGCAATGATGAGTGAACTATATGAGTATAAGCATGCCATAATGATGCAATAATTCCAAACAACATAATAAACTAGAACTTACCTGCGTATCCTGTAGGATCATCTTGGTATTTCACAACAGTGCAACATTTCTCATAACATAATTTAATCATGGTATGAAGTTCATGAATCAATTCAAAAGCATATATATACCCACTCACCTAAGGTCCACACTACAACTCCCAAGCATAAATATCGAGGCATCATGAACGATCAGCGCCTAGAACAATTATCAAATCACGTTTCACAATTCTTACAGATATAACATGTAACTTACATAAAACACATCCTAAAAGACGTTCTAGAATGATTTGAAACCCATTGACCAAAAGTCAATCGTCGGTCAAAGGTCGGCGATAGGGTCCATAACCCTACATAACTCAATCCAAAAGATCTACATCTCAGATTTCTGATCCGTAACTTCCAAAAATACACATTATGCTTCTAGAATATCATACTAAAGTTTCATTACGATCCAACGGTTGGATATCCACCAATTGCAAATTCAAGTGCCAATCAACATTTTATTTTACGAATTACAAATCCAATTCGAGAAGAGATCCATAAGTTCCTATGGTCCTTAAATATTACGTACTATAATGTATTAAAGTTTAGTGACGATCTAACTGTCAGATCGTCGATTGCTATAATATTCGAGTGGCGGACCTTAACGAAATTATACTCAAACATTGGAATTTCGTCAATTAGGTGTCAACTATGGAATCAGGGCATCCAAATTAACCTAGAATGGGTAGGTCGAGTCTCAACCAACTCGCCGCCGCCACGAGGTGGTTTCCGACGACCGAAAACCTACCTTTTCGACTAACTCCAAATTCTACCAAAATTTATATTAAGATAGATCTCAATAAAAGGAACAAGTTTTATACCAGTCATGAAGTCTAAAAAGGGACGGAAGATGGTCGATTTAACCGATAAAGCCGGCGGGTGTCTAAAGCTTCCTGACGTCAATTTGTCGCCTACGGTGGTCCAACGGGGTCAAGGCTGGTCGAGATTTACTCCTAGGATGATGGGATATAAAACCCAAGTGGTGGTGTCGGCCTTCGCTTTGCGGATTCACCAGAAAAATGAAAAGGGTGGCTGGAGCACCATTGGTTTTCATCAGGTTTTGTGGCCTAGCACCGCCACGTACAGATGTTAATCAAGGTGGTTCTTACTTAGGTTTTGTAGAGGGGAGTGAGAGCTTCAAGAAGGTGGGGGTGGAGTTAAACAATTCCATCGGAGTTGGCCGAAATCGACAACTGAAAATGGGAGGTCGTGGGGATGGGTAGATGGAAAAATGAGGGGTACACTCTCTCTCTTTTCTCCTGATTGGCTCTCTCTCTCTCTCTCTCCCTCTATTTTTTTATTGGTCCTTAGTTCCTTTAATTTGATTAGTCACTTGTCCTTGTAGCTGATTGGTCCCCTTAAACTTGTACCTGATTGGGCCGGCCTTCACCTTTGATTGGTTACCATTCGCACATAGTGGGAGTTTTAATTAATTTAAAAACTATAGTTTAGTAAAACGACTTCAAATGTCTGTAATTATACCGTTATAATCCGGACTCGCAAACGTCTTTCGCCAATACGTTCATACCGTCGAGTACTTCGAGGATACTGTAAAAGAATAAGTCATACGCCTCCCTAACCGATGATCAACAATTGTCAAAATCTTTGCCTCTAGGGTCATTTTCATAAAATCACTATTTTAAAATTTATAAAACTTAAAATTAGGGACGGGTTGTCACACGGATCCTTAATGCTTACAAACAACTAGAACTAAAGTAAGCCAAGCTTTTCTCCAAATTCACGAATTTGCCCGACCCTTCAGCATATTTTTGGAGTACACCATTAACATTTAATGCCTCTATTTTCGTAGCTTGACAAAATAGCACCGAGTCATCCGCAAAGAATACATGAGAAAGAGGCTTGGCAACATGGCTAACAATCATGCCCCGAATGCGCCCCACCCTCTCTTCATTTTGTAGTAGGGCAGAAAGACCTTCGGCACAATTTAAAAACAGAAATGGCAATAAAGGATCCCCTTGGCGAAGTGCTCTACATGGTGTGATGTTCCCTGAAGCTTCCCCATTTACCACCACACTATAAGAGACAGTTTGTACACACTTCATCACCCACTGACAAAAACTCCCATCAAATCCCAATTTATGCAACATATCATTCAAAAACAGCCATTCAACACAATAATAAGCCTTAGCCATATCCAGTTTCAATGTCACGAAATTGATCTCGTCTTCATGCCCTTGCTTCATAGAGTGAAGCAATTCATGAACCACAGGTATATTATCTGAAATTTGTCTCCCTGCCATAAACGCTGACTGATTCAGACTAATTAACTTAGGGATCTCTTTCTTTAATCAACTTGTCAGCATTTTTGAAATAATCGTATGCACCACATTACATAAGGATATTGGCCGAAATTGGGACATTTTCCTTAGATTGTCCACCTTTGGAATAAGCACAATATTTGTATGATTTAACTCCTTTAGCATTCGGCCAATTTGAAAGAAATTTTTAACCATGCCTAGCACCACACCACCCACCGTTTCCCAATGATGATGAAAAAACCCGGCATTAAACCCATCTGAACCTGGTGATTTGGTTCGGTGTATTTGATAGATAGCATGCTCAATCTCCGCATTGGTCACTGGAGCAATCAATAGATTATTTTCTAACCCTCCCACTCTACTCAGCACACATGGTATAATTTCCATAAAATTAGATGCCCTAGCCATAGTGAACTAAGATTGAAAGTATTGAACTGCAATACCTTGAATACCCATCCGGTCTGTACACCAATTTTCGTCATCATTCTCGAACCCTCAGATAGTATTTTACCGCCTCCGTTTCATAGTTTGAGCATGAAAAAATATCGTATTTTTATCACCTTCCTTCAACTACCGCACTCTAGACATCGTATGCCAATAGGTTTCTTCGTTTTTAATTGCCTTTGTAAGCTCCGCTTCCAACTCCCGAATCCGTAGACCATTAAAAAAGGGTTGCTGATAAGCAATTTGAAGCTCCTCCTTCAAACGACAAATTTCCTTTTGTTCATTTCGCCCAGAGTTTTTACGCCACATTAATAAACCATGTTTGCCTTTCTCAAATTAGTCACCAACATATGAGCAGGAGACCCACCATGAACACTCCCCCACCCCTGTCGCACCACTTCACCACACTGCTCATCCTAGTTCCATCGCGGATCATACATAAATTGTCTCTTCCTCCAGGGTTGTACCACCTCCGTCAAAAGAATTAGCATCGCATAGTCAGACCCTTCCAGCACCACATGCTTTATAACGGAATTCGGATAACAATTCACCCATTCATTTGTAGCTAGTGCCTGGTCAATTCTCTCTTGAATAAAACCCTCAGGACGTCTGTTCCGCCATGTGTACAGGTAACCTTCGAAACCCAAATCCAACAAGCGTGAGTTAGTAACAAAATTTCGAAAATACCTCATTCTTGCAGTCATCCGCATGTTACCACCTTCCTTTTTAGAATCCAATAAAATATCATTAAAATCACCCATCAAGAGACATGGTTTAGGATAATTAGCTAAACGTTAAGATAATACAACCAATTGTTGGGCCTTTTTTTTTTATCATCCGTACTTGCATAAACAACTACAAGCCGCCACTTTTAATGGTGAACCACATCTTCAATCAAAACTTCAATAAAAAAAATCTCCATATTTAACCAACACCACATCTTTTGCATCTTTCCAAAATACACACATACCAATTGCAATTCCCCTAGGTTCAATATCATGCATACACGCCATTCTGAGCCTACTAACGCTATCTTCTACTTTGATTCTTAGTTTCCATTAGAGCTGATTCTGCTCCAGGAGATCGTCAACTGTCAGGTCCCACCCGATACCTTGACAGTTCCAACATAGGATATTCATTGCGATCGTAGAGACCCCTCGTAGGTGGCCTCCGCTTGATCCTTCCCAGACCTTAGATTCTTCTTCACACAAGACCAACCTTCCTCAACAATCACCACATGCTCATCATCCTCCTCACGACTCCTCTTAGCTCCGCCTCTCGTACCCACCTTAATTATGGGTAACAGGTTAAAAGGGTTAGAGTCCTGAGACAACAACCCATCCCCTACACCCGAACCCACCACATCCATCTCTGCCAATGTAGTCGATCGACCCTCTTGCTCCATCACCACGAGAATGTTCAAATCTATGACATGGCTAGGCTGAACAACCTCATTCCTCCCTCCCTCAACCACACCCTCTTATGGATGATCCTCCAACATTATTGGCCACGCCTCAGGCACTATGACAACCCCCGGGTCCAATAAGCCCCGCATCAAATGCCCTCTCACACGTCAACCTTTGGCACTCCCTTTCCTCCGCCTTCCGAGCTCGAAGTTCTTGTTGAACTACTCCAACACAGTAAAATTACCGCCTCCAAGATGAGGAAGAAGCCATTGCTCCCTTTTGCTCCTATATGCATCTCACCCAACCCTGACCTCACCTGCTGACCTCTTCCCGCTAGCCAATTTCCCCGTAAATCAAACTCCGCATCAAGTCCCTTAAACGCATACATAGCCTCCACATCCTTTGCCAATGCCATGTCTCCAAGTGTTTTCTCCTTACACCACCGAGTAACATGCCCCATTTTACCACAAATAAGACAATTATTAGGTAACCCCTCATAACGAAAATCAATCCATATCTCTCCATCAGCTGGGAACTCTACAATCGCTCCCCGCATAAGAGGCTCTCGAACATCAAAGGAAACCTTCACCCGTAGAAATCTTCCAAAGTAGTCTCGACCATCATCTTTGCCCACCTTGATAACTGTACCAATCAAACCACCAATTGCAGATGCTACAGCCTCCATCGTATTCAAAAGAGGCACATTATGTAGTTGCACCCACATTGTAGCAAGGACAAGAAGCTTCGCTCACCTAGCATGGTGAGCACCATCTACAACCAATACCAAGTCATCTTGAAATAACCATGGTTTGTCCGCCTCTAGAACCCTGCTCATATCCCGACGTCCAACAAAGCGAGCCATAAACCGAGCCCCACCCAAGGCCCTGGTCGAGACTCCCTCCTTCCCTCTCCATAGACTAGTAAATTGATCAATAAAACCATTCTCATTGACAGCCTTAGTCGACAACACCTCCGCCACCGCACTGTGATGGAAGCCCAGCAAGGCACCCTCAGTATCCTTCTTCTCAATTTTGATTCCACCCCTCTCATTCTCTAACAATGATAAATTGGACCCAAACTTTCTTGCCAACAACTCCATATTCTGTCCCGCTCCCCGCTCCATTGCTCCCTAGTATCAGTGGATCCCTCCAGCAATATCCCATCGTGAATCCTATAACAACACACCAATCTCGAACTGCCTACGTGATACGTGACTCCAGCACTGCCACAACCGTAAGTCCCCACACGATACCACTACTGTCAGTCGAAACAGCGTAGAAAACTATGCGGATCACCACTCTTTCCCACGCTAAACCCCTATGAAACCCTAGCACACCCTGCGCCGTCGTGCAGTCGTAACCCTTTTCACAAGAAAACCCTAAACCCTTACACTATCATCATATTAATGACAGTTGCAATTTTTACATGGTATAAGTGCCTTTTTATATGTAATACGTTAAAATGAAAATAAAGAAAAACTTGAAACAAATATGTACAAAAAGTGATGAGACAAATATGTACCAGAGTAATTATCTATAAATTTAGTATTTTGCAAAACTCGATTTTTGAGTAACTAATCTCATCTTAGTTCCCAAATCCGACTTTCACTAATCCAAAGTTGTTAGAATCTAGATTTCTACAACAATATCTTACACAATTATCTCTTCTCAAAATTTGAAATATTTTTATTCCTAAACCATTCAGCACTACTTCCTACTATCTCTGAGTCTGTTATATTTCTTGAGAAAGAGGTTTTTAAAAAAAAAACCCTTGTTTTTCCTTCTTCTCTTGTCTTCCTCAATTTTCCTCCGCCTTGCATTCTCTCCACGTTTCTTCGCCACACTCCTTCTTTGTCTCCACCAAAAATTGCAGAATAAACAGCCATGGCAAAAACCCCGACAAAAACAGCTGCGAAAGAAACACTGAAATCCTCAGAGAAAACCCCCACAAAACCCCCTAAAGTTGATGAAGAACACGATGATTTCCTAAAACTTTCACTCTCAACGGGCCACAATCCACCAACGCCTACAAACCCCCACCAGCCTCCTCCACCTACAAACTTCCACCAGCCTCCTCTCTTGGTAACAACACCATCACAACCCTTGTCTCTCTTTGCACAAGCCGTCCCACAAGCGCCACCGCCGCCACTTATCCAATATCATCTCTCACATCTCCCACACAACCCTCCTCCCGCCTCCCACCACGAAACCTCCGGCCCATCCCGTCCTACCCGTGCCAGAAGATCCCCTGTCCAAACCCTCAAGCAAGGCAAGACAGAAGACATTCCAGCTCCATTCCCTTGGGCCACAACGAAACGTGCCATGGTCCACAACCTCGATTATCTCCTCTCCAATGGCATGAACACGATCAACGGCCTCATGCAGTGCAAGAAATGCGACCAAAGCTACGAAATCCAGTACGATTTGCGCCAAAAATTCATGGAGATTGCGGGCTACGTATCGAAACACAAATGCGACATGCATGACAGGGCACCAGCTGATTGGATGAATCCCACTTTACCCAATTGCAAGTTTTGTGATCAGAACAACTGTATGAAGCCAGTGATTTCGAAGAAGCGTTCGATCAATTGGTTGTTTTTGTTGCTGGGGCAAATGCTTGGGTGCTGCAAGCTTTCTGAGTTGAAGTATTTCTGTAAGCACACAAAGAATCACAGGACCGGCGCTAAAGATCGAGTCTTGTATCTCACTTATTTGGGACTTTGCAAACAGCTTGATCCCTATGGACCCTTTGAGATTTAAGATTTGTGGGCAGCAATTAATTAGCTTTTTAATTGAGTTTATGGTTTTTATTTAATTTTTAAGATTATGCAACTCTGTTATTGGTGGGATTTGGGTTGCTTGATTTGTAAGCTTTTGTTTGATATCTTCAAGTATTGGTTTTTAGCTCTTATTTGTGTTCACAACGTGCTCGATTTTATGTTTCAACTAACCTTTCATTCATAAGCCAAAAAGGAGAAGCATGAAAAGGAAAAAATTGCAATACTTCTATTTTGTCAATTAATTGGGTTTCTCATGACAAAATTGCAATGAGATATGTAGACATCTAACGAAAAGTGTTATGATATACATGTGGAAGCCCAAACACTGAAAGATGAAGGCTGTGAAAGTTGCAAAGCAGAGTAAGTATTATTACTCTACATATGTGCACACAGTGGTCTTTATTTCTCAGCACAATATTACCACATGGTGTGTCCATATATGTATATACAACAATAAATTTGCAATAGGGTGGAGAAATAAATTAGTTTTAAACTTGACATTTACATGATTCGAACTTAACATCTTTTACTTACAAGTGAAAACTAGACCGTAATAATAGATGACATGTTATAAAGATTTATACACACCAATTACAAATGAGTTTCTCTACGTGAGAGCAAGAGAGCTACACCTGAACCTAGAGATGAAAGAAAAATAGGGAGAGTATATACACTATACTTTGTACTCCTATTGTTTTTTTTTTTTTTTTTTTTTTTTTTGAACAAATGATATTATCTATATTAGGGGGGGCTGAGCCTCACAATGAGCTAGAAATAATGTGGTTCAAATTTGCCTTTGGCGAAAATTGAATCTAAGACCTCTCACTTACAAGTGAAGAGGAATACCACTAGACCGCAGTACAAGTGGTTGTACTCCTATTGTTTTAAATGATGAAATGAACTATTTATGCTGCAAGGATGGCCGTAGGTACTCTCGTTTAACCTAGTAAATATTGTGTTCTATTTATTTTGGTCTCTGTCATATTTAGTCTATGTTACAAAGTTGGAACATATATTTATTTCACATAGTATAATATACTATTTTATAACTTTATCAGATGGCCAGAATACTCCTTTTGTATTCAAATAGGAATACAGAACACTATCTTATTTGCTCTACATGAATAGAAACCAGATACAAATGACTTTGCAGAAAAGCTAACAAGAATCGACCAACATTTATACGTTTCAAGTAGTTCCAATGTGTAAAGAATGATTTTCCTTCATTACTGAGTGATTTATGTTACAAATTATACAATTATAATCAACTATATATGGATACAAAATCAATACAAACTATGGGCGTGAACAAAAACAAAAAGGTGGAACGGATTGGATTCTAAATAATCTGTAGCTCTAGGAAACATCTATGAAAAAAATCGGATTCTAAATAATTTCCTAAGGAAACATCATCTAGTCCTTATATAAATATCATATAGCAGGGATTGGTCTTTTATTCATAACCGAGGAGGAAGAGAAGCATGAATAGTAGGGCAATGGCATATCTAAAGTTTTCACTGGCAGCCTTTGTGGTTTTGCTCCGTCTGGGGTTTTCCTCATGTTCCACATTTACCTACAAACCCTTGAATTTTAGAAAATTAGCCGGAGGTCACTATCCAACAAGAGAAATCGATTTTGGTATTCTGCCAAAGGGCACACTAATTCCACCAAGTGGTCCTAGCGACAGAACATCTTGTAATGAGGATAACAATTTTTGCGAACCTCCTCCTCCTGCTCTTCTGTTGGAAAGTAAAATCAATTTTGGTACTCTACCAAAGGGCACACTGATTCCACCAAGTGGTCCTAGCCGCAGAACATCTTGTAATGAGAATAACAATTTTTGTGCACCTCCTCCTCCTGCTCGGCGCTCTTAAAAGATGAGTGATTTGTGAGCATTTCGTAGCAACGATACCAGAAACAACAATTACCACTTCAAATGATGTGTCCTATGACATGTAAGTTTCCTTATAAGATGTCCATAATGGACACATACCAATAAATTCAAGTAATATCAATGAATTAATGGATTTTTTTTTCTATTATATTAACACCGCACTAAAAGGCTCAATCAATTCTATCCTTGATAAACAAATCACCTATTACATCGGAATGTTCTTCAAACCAAGAGACTGGTTGTGCACTAGTGACTCCGAAGCGCGCCAACCTGTTTACTACTTCGTTAGCTTCTCGTTAGCTTCGCGCACCATCTTTGTGTGGAGGAAATGCACAAATTCATTTAACCTGCAAGATAGTAAACAATCTTAACCAAGGACCGGGGGTGTCGACCAAAGCTCTCCGACAGTCAAGTTAGTGATAAAATATATGAGACTCAAGCACTAGCAAGGAAAATAAGTGTGATAATTGCATTACCATAGATAAACCCTAGGAGTGTATTTATACCAGTCGATATACAGTACTTTTAAGACATGGAATCCGTATTAAACTGGGAGAATTCAAGGATATAAAGGAGTATCTATTGCATCCTCTTAAGAGTATGATTACTTGCGAAGCATGCCAATTCTTAAATTGTAAGGATTTCAAAAATAAAAGAAACCTAGCTGATTTCTTATTTGGTCAGGTTTATGTGTCTTGATAAACACGCATGGTCAATCTTAGCGAAGTCATCAAACTTCACCCACTGCTTTAAAACAGGATGATGGTGGCATCACTGCTCCATCTGTGCAAGCTCCACTACAGAAGTTGTTGAGTTCATGACCAAACTTCTAAAATATTCATATTCCGAACCACAATTGTGTATTAGAGGGATATTGCATATATAGATATATAGTTCTTTTCACACGTATTATATATCTACTGTTCATAGTTTTATGAAGCGGATGGAATACTATTCCTTTTGCATTCAAATAGGAATATACAACACAATCTCATTTGCAGCAGAAACCAAATACAAATGACATTGCACAAAAGCTAACCAGAATCGACCAAAATAAATAAAACAATGCCCTTGCACAACAGCATCATGCATTATTCGGGAATATAAAGTCAAACTCATTCATAGTATATTATTGGGTAAAGTACAAAAAACTACCTCAACTATTGGTGTCACGACATTTTCATACCTCATCTTTTAAAATTGACAATGTCATACCTCATCTTACGAATTTGTGCCAATGTTATACCTTCCGTTAGGATTGGCGTGAATTTCTCAGTTAAATGCTGACGTGGCTTGATTCGGAACCCATTTTCTATTAAAAAATTAATAAAATATTATTAAAAACTAAAAAATTTATTTAATATTTTTTAAATATTAAAATAATAAAGAAAAGTTAAAAAATATATATATAAAAAAAAAGAAAAACCTAAGGTCAGTTCGTCCTTCCCCCCTTTCTCTCTCCCCCCATCTTCCTGCAACCCAGAAAGAAGAAGAGGAGGAGGAAGGAAAAAAAAAAAAAAAACCCAACCCAACCCAGTTCTCCTTCCCCCCTCCCCAACAAACCCAGAAAGAAGGAGGAAGAAGAAGAGGAAGAAGAAGAAGAAGAAGAAGAAGAGGAAGAAGAGGAAGAAGAAGAATAAGAAGAAGAAGAAGAGAGAGAAGAAAAAAAAAAACAAAAAAAACCTAGTTCGTCCGTCCCCCACCGCATCCACCCTCTTCCCTCCACACCCATTCCCCCCATTTTCTCCGCGCCCAAGTTCTCAACCTTCGAAATCGGCCTGGCGAAGGTTTCCCAATTCCACCTCAACGGGATCTGGGTTTTTTTTTTTTTTTGGGTTGCAGGTAGAAGGTGCAAGGTTGGGTGCGAAGGTGGGGAGGTTGGGTGCGAATATGGGTTTTAATAATATTTTATTAATTTTTTAATAGAAAATGGGCCCCAGATCAAGCCACGTCAACCCTAACGAAAGGTATAACATTGGCACAAATTCGTAAGATGAGGTATGACATTGTCAATTTTAAAAGATGAGGTATGAAAGTGTCGTGACACCAATAGTTAAGGTAGTTTTTTGTACTTTACCCTATATTATTTCTAGAATATAAAGTCAAACTCATGAATGAATAAATCTTGTCCTATTGTTGGAAATGGTCACTGGAAAAGGTGTGTGGGTGCTGTGAATGGACTACAGTAAGGATGGTGTGAGGTAAAATCATGGTTCTAAAAAACGCTAGGTGCTAGTCGGGCGGCGGGCTAGCGCCTAGCGCCTAGGCTGCTAGGCGGAGTCTAGGCGAGCGCCTAGGCGGCCTAGGTGGATTTGGGTAAATATCTTATATATTTTATGATTTAATTAAATTTACTATATCAAATGTAAATAATTATTAACTAATATGCTATTTCTTATAGAAGAACATACATATGTGAATGTTTTATGTACATATATGATATGCTTGCTTAGGAAGAAAAACAAAATATTATCTAAATAATTTTTAATTTATATAAAATACACACACACACACACACACACAATATATATAAGATTTATATATATATATATATATATATGTATTCCACTTTATAAATCGTCCACCTCACCTCTCTCTTTCCCATCACCCATCCACCTTGGGTGGTTTTCATGATTAAAACCATCTCAGAGTCCATGGTTTTCAATTTTAAAACCATCCAAAACGTCAACCTCATCTCTGCTCTTTCACATTACCCAATCTTTTTGAGTCCTCAACTTGCACAACCACCACATACTGAAATGTTTAAGTCTCTCTCTCTCTCTCTTCGCACTCTCTCTTCTCTGCTCTCACTCTCTCTTCTCTGTTCTCATCTTCACACTCTTCTCTGCTCTCATCTTCACAGACGAGCTGTAGAAATTATCTGGCAGCAATTTTTCTTCCCTCATCTTCACCGGCAGTCTCTCTCTCTCTCTATTCACACCCTCTCTTCCCTTATCTTCACAGAGACGAGCTACATAAATTTTCTTGGGCTATGTTGTTACATACGAGATCGGAAGTTGTAGATCGTTTGCAAAAATTGCAGCAAGTTTGGGATTTACAGTGAGATTCAAACCGCCTAGATTGCCGCCTAGTGCCGCCTCAGGCGCTTAGCTAGCGCCTAGGCGGCCACCTATGTCCTCCCCGCCTAACTGAGCGTTTTAGTCTAAATCGGGTCGGAGCTCTACCGCCCAGCGCCTAGGCCGATGTTTAGAACACTGGGTAAAACAGACTATGGCTCTGCCCAGTTTCCAGGTGTCCTTCCTGGGATGTGGACACGTCACTGTCCTGCTTGGTTCTATTTAGGAGCCTCTTGACCTGACTATTCGTTTGGTTTTTTTTTTTTTTTTTTTGATAATTTCATGGTGTTTCTCTCCGTTGTGTAATGGGGCATCTTACCTTTGAGAAAATTGGGAATGGTTAGGGGTTAAGAGAGAGCATTTTTAGGTAGTTTGGATTTGCATATTTACAATTGGCTTAGCGTTATTAGTGTAATCATTTGTATGAATCGACAATATGTTTGATCTGTTCGGATCATGTTTGTCGTTTGCATGATGACTTATTTATAAATAGCTCTAAATTTGCACAGATCTTGACTTGTCAGCAACCGAAATAGCCAAAATTTGCTATGCACCTTTCTGAAATTGATTTGTTGTCCTTGAAAATGGCCAAAATTGAGTCTACTCAACTAAGAGATCTATGTACTTACCTAAGTGATCAATTTGACAATATCGGGGCCAAAAAAAAAAATTCCAACAACATCGCATCTCTCAACTTGCCTAAAAGATCAAATTGTTAGCATTGAAAATTACTAAAATTTGGTCTAGTTAGGAATAATGCATCTCTGTATTTGTCTGAATGATTCATTTGTTAAAGTAAAAAATGGCAAAAACTTGATCTACTTCTCCAACAACACATCTCTCTACTTACCTAAAAGATTAATTTGTCAGGTTCGAAGATGTCTAAAATTTGATTCACTTATCTGACAATAGTGTATCTTTGCACTTACCTAAATGATACAATTTTGTTGGCGTCAAAAATGGCAAAAACCTAATCTACTACTCTAACAACAATGTTTCTCTCTACATACCTAAAGAGATCAATTTGTCTGCATCGAAAATGGCTAAAATTTCATTCACTTCTCTGACAGCAACGTATCTTTGTACTTGAGTAAATGATCAATTATGTCGGTGTCGAAAATGGCAAAAACCTTATCAACTTCTCTAACAATAGCATGTCTTTCTACTTAGCTAAAATGATCAATTTGTCTGCGTCGAAAATGGCTAAAATTTGATTCGTTTCTCTTACTTTGTGCTTACATAAAAGATTAATTTGTCAGCCTAAAAATGACAGAAATTTGGTGTACTTTCACCACAACAACGTATCTTTAATCATCCCTGTATTAGTGACCAAGATTTATGTGATATGGAATAATGTCAAATCATATATAGATATTTATGATCCTTGTAATGCATCTCATGTTGAAGCAATTCTTACAAACATAGCTTGATCCTGTTACTTTGGCTAGAAATTTGCTAGATGGATCTTCAAGTGGCTTCAAGAGATATCTCCTTCTATTGAACAGTTACCATAAGGCCATAAATTTTTTATTGCGCATTCATGTATCTTCATACTCGTACATATCAACCCATGTATCACACTATCAGAGCTTACGAAGCAGTGAGAGGTTTGAAGTGAAACCGAAGTTGATATTTATGAATATAAGATACCGATGAGGCTTCAGATATGAGAACTATTTGCATGCTATAACCTAAAGCTTTGTAACATTTGACATGTGGTAAGCATCCATACGTTTAAGATTCTTGAGAGGTCATTGTTCAGTGAACTTGTTCAACAAACAAGCACAAGTATATCCACCACGTGTCTAACACGCAGAGCACAAGACCATGCTAACCTTAATGCGGCATTTTGGATAGTCAATGTTTATCTGACTTTCCAAACGGCTAGGAATTTTTTTTTAACATTGCTTCCGTACCTTAAATCCTATCAACTCTTTCATAATATATCATCTCCAGACTATAAAGTCAAACTCATGAATGAATAAATCTTTCCCTAATTGTCACATCCCAGACCGGCTCCGCCGTAGCACGATATTGTCCGCTTTGGGCCACAGCCACAGCATGGCCTCATGGTTTTGCTTCTGGGAACTCACACGAGAACTTCCCAGTAGGTCATCCATCCTAGGAATGCTCTCGCCCGAACTAGCTTAACTTCGGAGTTCCGATAGAACCCAAAGTCAGTGAGTCCCCAAAAGGCCTCGTGCTATAGGAGTTGAGCATGTACATATAAGGCACATCACCCCCTCTCCGTTGGTCGATGTGGGATGTTACAATCCATCCCCCTTACCACACGGCAGAGTGGCTCTGATACCATTCTATCACATCCCAGTCTTAGCTCCGCCGTAGCACGATATTGTCCATTTTGGACCCTGGCCATGCCCTCATGGTTTTGTTTCTGGGAACTCACACGAGAACTTCTCAGTGGGTCATCCATCCTAGGATTGCTCTCGCCCGAACTAACTTAACTTCGGAGTTTCAATGGAATCCGAAGCCAATGAGTTCCTATAAAGCCTCGTGCTATAGAAGGTGGGCATGTACATATAAGGCACATCACCCCCTCTCTGTTGGTCGATGTGGGATCTTACAATCTACCTCACTTAATGGGAAGCCGGCGTTCTCGCTGGCACATTCGCACCGAACGGTAGAGTGGCTCTGATACCATTTTGTCACATCCCAGTCTCAGCTCCGCCGTAGCACGATATTGTCCGCTTTGGGCCCCGACCACACCCTTACGGTTTTGTTTTTTTGTTAATTGGTGTGCCCAAGGGGCCCATCCCTGCTTTGGTTATCCTCAGCCCCCTTTCCTAGTCTGCCATGTGGCAGTTCCCTAACCCTCTTTTTTTTCTCTATCTCTCTCCCCCTCATGATATGCCCTGATCTCTCTCTCTCTCTTCACTCTCGTACTCCCTTTCTCCAAGCTCTCACCACTCTACAAACCCACCTTCATCATCTCTATGATCACACACATGCACCACCACCTGCACACCTGGATGTAAGAGCCCCAAAAACCGCAGGCCGTGCACGGGAAGCCCCACGGTGAAGTTGTCACTGTTCATCGTCTTCTCCGACGTGTTTCGTATTTTTCCAACGTTGGTAAGCTTCTAGAAACCGTTGGGTTATGTTTTAGGGTTAGATCAAAGCTTCTTTTAAGTGGTGTATACGTGTGAATCATAGAAAATAGCTCAGAGTATCTTTTCCAATTTTTTTTACGAGTACCGCCCTTTCGAGGCAATTGCCGGCCTAACCACGGCGAGTTGGCCGGCATATCAATCTCTTCGTTTCTCTTAGTACTACAACTTTCCTTTTTGTTTCACCCAATTTTGTTGAGTATTAAAGAAGTTATATCCATTTGAATCTTACCCAATTTCCAGTGACCTCTGCAACTTTCGAGGTGTTTTTTGGCCAAACCATTCTCTTTGTCTCGGCAAGAACTATGATTTCCATTTTTGAATCACTCGATTTCGTTGAGTATAGATAAAGTTATGAACGTTTAAAGTTTGTCCAATTTTCCAACCGAAATCCGACCTTATCCTTCAATTGGGTCCGGAGACCCCTGTTTTGAACTCAAGCCGAACTTTCAAGCCCAAATCCTTTTGAACCAGGCCCTTTGGGCTGCGCCAAACCTAGGGCTTTACGCCCATTGTTTTAAACGTAAACCCAATAAACCAAGGCCCTTTGGGCTGTGTATAGGACTCGGGCCTTAGGCCCCTTTAAACCCAACCCAAAACCTTTGTATTATTTTATTGTTTTCTGGAAACCCAAAGGCCCTTGGGCCATTCCATTAGGACCTTAGGCCCGTGACCCCTAAAGCCCAAACCCTTTTATTTATTTATTTATTTTATTTGTTGAAACTAAACTCAAACTCTTAAAGCCCAACTCTTTTAAAAGCTTAACCCAAACCCTTTTAACCTAAGGCCTTTGGCCCACTAAACCCTTTAACCTTTCAAACCCTAAACCCTAACCGGCCCAAACCCTTTATGGGGAATATTCCGTTAGGGAATATTTCATCAGGGAATATTCTTTGGAATATTCCTGGAATATTCTTTGTGTTGACTTTTACGAATTTTACCCAGGACCCTTCTTATGGTAATTAGATGTCCTGAATCTGTTTTTGACGTCATTTTTCCAAAATTCAATTGTTATCATATAGTTTTATTAATTGGACCTTTTATGTGCTTAGGGGCAATTATTTGTGATGATTCTGTGTTCTCTAGTTTGCGTGGCTCGTCGGAGGCTAAGTAGTAGACCCCTTCTAAAACTGCATGTTTTAATAGTAGAAATGTATACATGAAAAGCATGATTTAATGATTACGTTTTATGAAACGTTTTATGAGATAACATGCTTATTGAGGCTAGTTTGAATTATTACTATTTTTCCTATAACCCGTGTTCTTTATAGAATATCTGATGGATGACGATATAATATTTAGAACATGTTTCAAACACCTCTTTATTGCTTTTCAAATAAATGTATGTTCAATAGTTTTGTACTTACCTAGTGGTCCCTATTCCGCTACGGGGCAAGGGATAGATTCCATCACAAGCGAGGGCACGATGTTGGCATAGGGCCTAAAGATGGTTTTCCTCTAGCTATTAGCACAGGGACGGGGAGCTGGCACGGGACCTGAGGGTGATTTTCCTCTGGCAATTGGCACAGAGATGGGGAGTTGGCACGGGGCCTAAAGGGATATTGGACATTCACTACTGATTACGATATATATGAGTTATGATTTGAGACATTGAATGGCATGCTAGGTTTCGGAAAACCTATTTTTTTCATGATATATGTGTTTTCATAAAACCTGGGGGTTAGTATGTTGATAATTGTTTTATTATATATATATATCAACTTGGTCCACTCATGTTTGTTTTGCGCCCCCTTCAGGACTTAGAAAACTTGGTCCACTCATGTTTGTTTTGCGCCCCCTTCAGGACTTAGAATCGAGGCATACAATCCCGGCGTCAAGGCACTTCCGCATCGGCATCTTCGAGTCCTCTCGGTGTAGGATCCATCCTTTGTTTCATTCAATTTTATATTATTTCTTTTAGTGTTCTAGTTAGTTGTATACTTTGAACACGTTCCTTAAATGCATATTCATTATTCTTTTTTATTTATAAGTCTTATCTATCCCTTGTTTTCAGCATTTGCACTCAATAAATAGCTTTCGTCACCCTCGGGTGTCGGCTAGCACGTGCCTATCCTGGTATTCGGGGACTATCGGGTTCGGGGCGTGTCACTAATATTAGTTATACAGAATGTGATGAATGAAAACAGTATCAGTGGCTAAGGGGGTGGGTATGCCTTTACCTACACTGTTAGCCACTCCTACGTCTTTACCCACCTCATTTTTTACATATTTTGGAGCATCTTCAATGTGACGATACAAATTTGAGATGCACAAATTATATTACTTCCCATCTTGTTACATTTCTCGAAGGTGTAGATAGGAGTTCTACGCCAATAGCAGAGATGCAAAATTTAAGATACAATTTCATTTCTCTCTTTGATTGGCAAATCCGCACCACCAAAGGATGTAAAAGAAAGATGTAAATTTAGGCTTTTTGTTTACATTTATTAGCCAAGATGGATATTTGACTTCTCTCCATTGGAGAGTTTTCTAGCCAACCAAAAATATAAAATACAGATTTCAAGACATTTTGCATCTTTCATTAACAATTTTCTTTAGTGAGTTGACAAAAATAAATAAATTACTATATGTGGGCACAGAGTGCATTCATATATATCAGATATTCTATAACTGATACATTCATTTTGGTGCAGTTAGTGCAATCATATATATCAGAGATGCTAAAATTGATGCATTCATTTTTATTGATAATATCTCAAACATCTAACATAATATTTTATGCTACGAAATGGTAGTAGTTGTTTTGTAGCATAACAAAGTTCAATTGTCTGCTACTTATGTCTCAGGTGGAGCTGCATTTTGTCCGTGGAGCCTTAAAATAATCTCAAAAATTTTAGAGGCGACAAGTGGATTTTGTTCAAGAAAGATAAGATTTCCCTCCTTTAAATGGGCAGGCTCCTCAGATATTACCACCCGCAGCTCACACCCCTGAAGGTAGGGCTGGTTCGATATGAGATACCGAACCGAAAACCATGTCCCGATTCCCAAATCGAAATTTTCAGGAATCCCAATTTCAAGACCGATCTCAAACCAAATATTTGGAAATCCCAAAATAGTTTCGGGATTTCGGGACAAATCTCATACCAAAAGATGGTCTTGAAGTACCTGAGTAAATACCTGACAGAAAACTATAGAAGTACATGAGGAAATTTCAACGAAGCCAACAAAAAAAAATTCATGTGTGGTCCCTGAATTTCAGGACTAACTACATCATTATTCAAACACAATCCAAAACAATACTGCTATGTTATATATTCTAAACAAAATTAGCTTATTGTAACTCAACCATTCAAAGGTTACGATCCATTCTACAGAAGTTTATCTGGTGGATACCACCGTACTATGTAAAATGGCAGATAGCTGCAATCTAGTTTACAGTTGCCAGACTAACTTGAATATTCTACAAGTCAAGTAAGCATGGAAAAATATGCATGCATACCATTAATAATCAAAGATCAGTGCATGATAATGTTGTATCGGTGCTCCCTGCTTGGCTGCAAGTCCCGATTTCACAGAGAGAGTTCGAGGAGGAGGCGAAGGAGCTCGGGTCTGCTATCTTCGAGGAGGAAATAAACGAATTATAGAAGAACCATATGATTAAAAACCCCACATTTCAAACGAAATATAACACGAAATTGAAAACCCCAAATTGAAAACCCTAGAATTCAAATGCCCAAATTACAAATGAATTGAAGCCACAAACAGACTTTACCACATTAAGATTACCTGATGAAGACAAGAAGATTACCTTAATAAAGAGAGAAGTAGAAAGAAGCAGAGTGGCTGTATTAACTATCAAATGTAGAGGAAGTTGTCAAATGCAAAAAGAAAATGGAAGACTGGATATAGTGTGAAGGTAAGGGGGAGAGAGTGACAAAGTGGAGAGAGAGAGAGAGAGAGAGAGTTAAGGAGTGAAGGTGGGTTTAGGGCCGGGTGGAGAGTTTCAGACTCAGTCTGAAAGTGAAGGTGAGGACCGTGAGGTTTCTGAGACTGAGAGAGGGTTTCATTTTGAATGAACGGCTGAGATTAATTCTCAACCAATCCAATGTCCTATAATATCTAAAACTATATATATTTTAACTTTGGTTCGGTTTGGGATTACCGAAAAAGTCAGATTGTGAGATCGAGTCCCGTACCGAAATTTGGGGATCGGTTTGGGATTGGGTACTGAAATTTTTGGAATTTTTTATTTGGGATTTTTTCAGTTCGGTTTTGGGATTTTTTGGGTACGGTTTGGGATTTTTGGTATTTTTTTTCCACACCTACCTGAAGGTCCCTGCAGCTGAATACGAGTGCCCACAGCTCACCTGCCATTGACAAGGAAAAGTCAAAGCATTAAAGATAAAGATTAATCATCCAAATCTTATCTTTAATACTTTCCCAATTAAAGATTGACTTCATTCAAGTAAGTAATCCCTATTTAAGTCAATTAGGGATATTACTCCATTATGTCAAGATATTATATCTTATTTAATATCTTGAGAATATTTCTCCATAAAACATTGGCCAATAGGATGCTGCCATGTGTAGGGTAAAACTCTAACACCTTGGCTAGCCACTCCCCAATATATACTCTCAATTCTACCAAATTTAGGTAAGCTTTTACAACCCTAAAAAAGCCCTAAACACTTACTCTTCTCTGAGAAACTAACTTAGGCATTGGAGATCCATTGGCCTAACCCCCCCCCTTCCACCTCGTGGGCTCGTGAGGCTTAGGTCTTTGATTAAAGGTGTTGACTGTTTTGCAGGTGTTTTTTCGTCAAAGCTAGAGACAGGGGAAATTTGCATCCACAAATTGGTGTTTTCATTGAAAGTTGATTCAAATACTCGAAGAAGCCTTTTGCATTTCAATTCTTGATTTTTCTGTTACGTTGAATTTCTCACACGTCGTATCAATTCCCGAGAGGGCCAAGGCTTGTAAAGCTGCTAAAGCCGAGATTAACTACTATAGCAGCTATGCAGACTCGCCTGCTTTTTTACGGAGGCCACAAGTTCAGCTGTCGGCTTTATAAGTTAGAAATTTTGCAATTTTTTCTCGTGTAGGTAAAGCTCCTTGAGCATCAAAGCCAAGACTAAAGCATAAAGTGACGGTGTGGGATCGACTACTTCATCGAAGTAGTCAACCCAACCGCCCGTTCTACGGTAAAGTTTTGCAAGCCACCTCAAGCAAGCAAGGATCCCGAAGCCGAAACTAAAACCTAAGTGACGACGTGGGATCGACTGCTTCCTCAAAGCAGCTCAACCAGCCGCCCATCCAACGGTAAAGTTTTGCAAAAAAACATGGTGAAATAGCAAGGATGAAGTAAAGCAAGGAAAGTTGTTTATTAAATTTCTAGCAAATTAAGAGGGCCAACAAAGTTCAAACAAAGCAGAACGAAAAGGAAAATAAGAAAATTCCTAAGTCTAAGCAAAAAGACTACACATCGGCAACCTGCACAACCATTGGTTCCTCGACTGCCACACCTTCAGTAGCCACACTACTCTCAGCAGCCAATGCTTCCATCAGTTCATCCTCAGCCGCCTCTGCCTAGACTGCCTAATCCTCAGCTGCTTCACCAAAGTCAGCCTCAAACGAGAAGTCAAGCAGATCAACTAAAGAAATAGAGAAAGTCTCAAAGTCCTTCTTGGAAAACTCATAATCTGACGGCCTAAACTGGAGATGGTCTACATAGCCTAGCTTGTAGAAATCTGCCTGGCAAGAAGCAAGTGCCACTTCGTGACTGACCTTCTCATTCTTTAGCTGCACATTCTCCTCAATAGGCCTAATTTGAGCATCATATAGCTTATCCAATTCCTTCTTTAGATTCTCGCTAACAGATAGCACACTTTACAGATCCACTTCCTTGGACTCCAGCTTACTAGCAACATCCTTGAGACAAGACATTTCAGTATGCATAAAGACAAGCTCCTCGTCCTTGGCGAAACAAGCAGATCGTAGCTCCGAATTAACACGCTCAAGGTCCTTAACCATCGGTCAACGAGATTGACTTCTTTCTATGCAACTTCCAACATCGCCTAAGTCGCACTAAGCTTAGCCTTCAATTCGATGACCTCCTGATAAAGGGTCTACAGCCGCACAGAAGTGGGGGCAAAGACATCAGACCCTTTCAAAATTACAAGTTCAGATTTGAGCCTTTCGATCTTTGCAACAGCCGAAGCGAAGCTGAGCTGTCAACGCCACTTTGGCCTCCTTAGCACACTTGACAACATCCTGATCAACGCACATAGACTCAACTATCAGGATCAAAGTCGTATGCATTGTAGCAAGCAGGGATGACCTTCTCGAGTAGGCAGGACGCTTCGCAAAAGAGTCTGAGCAGACGATAACTTTTCCAACCTTATCAACAAACTTGGCACATGCATCGACGTCCTCAAGTAAGTCAGCCTTCAGCAGCGCACAAACCTCAGGAAACTCCCTATCTCCAGACTCGGTGGATCTCTCACAACTGCCCGTGCAACAAATTTCCCTTTCTCAGCAGATGAATTAGTCGCGACAGAATGAGGAATAGGCCCAGAAGCTACCCTAGTAATAGAATCCACCTTCTCTCTCTTCATAGCAGCGAGCCTCTCAAAAGTTGAACAGGACTTGGCTCCTGACGCGCGCTTCGACAGAAACCTAGACATCGGGGACACCACCAAACCTTTATGTTGGCCAATCCTCTCAGTAATGGTTGTTGCCACCTTTAGAGCAACAGGTTTCAGGCTCAGACTCAACGGTCTTTGCTTTCCCCTTAGGAGAAGTCAGAACGACGACAAGCTTCTCAGTAGCAGACGAGCCCTTATGAGCAGCAGAAGAAGTCCTTGGCTTCTTCTCGACTGAAGGCTCTGATGCGAAATATATAAGCACACAAATTAAACCCTCTTTTTATCAATTGTAGCAAAGTATGTAAGTAGGGATCGTTCTAGGCCGGGGATTAGGAGGGATTGCCAAATCATTTGAAACTGACTCAAAACGTAAAAACAAAGTTTAAAACACTAAACTAGACTCAAAGAATGCAAAACTAAACTATAAAACACCAAAACAAACCAAAAGACTCAAAACAGCAAATAAACACTCAAAACTGCCTTAAAAACACTTTCTGGGCAGTTTTGAACACCTAACACTAAATTGGACGAAATTGTTTTTATGACTTGACTCAAGACACTTAAAAACACAAACTAAATTGATTTCTAACTAATCTAACACTTCAAAATAAATGGGGATTGAGTTTTGACGAAAATTGAAAACAAGAACAAACTTTGTAAATTGAACAGATTCTAAAACGAATTTGATAAAAGTGAATAGATGGAAAGCTAGCTAAGGGGTTCTTCTCCACACATGTCACACTTGCATACAAAACGATTTCCAATTGCTTCTCAATAAACCATGAATTCCCAACACCCCAAATTAACCGTGAATTGCACTAATTAACCCTCAGATTTTCCTAAAGTTATCGAATTGGATGAATTGCATACGACAACCCAAAGCATTCCTCACAAGTTCCCTGCATGAATTGCATAACAAAGATACAAGCAAAGATCATTAAGTTCTATGAAAATCATAAGCATTGGCGAGGCACTCGTTACTATGAATTGCATGAAACTTATGCCAAGAATTTACTTAACACGATTGTGATCAACAACCTTTACTACTTTTGAATATAAGTTCATAACGATTAGGTGAAATTCCCTTATATCCTAGCATCAAACTTATGCATGAAAATTAAGCGTGCACTCTCAACCAACACACACAAATCAGTTTTAATTCATGTAGATAAGTAAATTGAATTCACAACTTATGAAACGCAATTGAAAGTAATCAAATCATATAGCAAGCATAAACATGGTTTCGAATCCCCCCTAGCTAAGGGGGGTTTAGTTCCTCATACTCACAAAGCAAAGATACATAAACTTAAACATTGAAAACAAAGAATGAAAACACCTAAAAACGCTCCAACAATCCGACTTGAATGGCAAGCATGTCCAAGGGTCCTCCTTCTTCTCTTTGTTGCGGCACAAGGTGTAGTTTGATGGATGCGTATGGATATATGGAAGGGAATGGCTAAATGTGTTTAGGTTGGGTGGAGGTCACGGCAAGGAAAGGGAAATGAATGGATGAATGGATGGTGCTCACGGCCAAGGAATGAAAGTGTAAGTGTATGGAGTTGTGAGATGTGAATGTAGTGTCTTTGGATGGATCTTTTCTAATCTTCCTCGTTGTTATGGTGAAGGATGGATGTATTTATAGGCTAGGGAGAGGATGAGTGTTTGGTAATGAGTGGATGTAATGGGTGTAGTGGATGGATGTTTGGTAATGAGTGGATGTAATGGGTGTAGTGGGTGAGTGTTGTGGTAATGAGTGGATGTAATGGGTGTAGTGGGTGAGTGTTTGGTAATGAGTGGATGTAATGGGTGTAGTGGATGAGTGTTTGGTAATGAGTGGATGTAATGGGTGTAGTGGATGAGTGTTGTGGTAATGAGTGGATGTAATGGGTGTAGTGGGAAAGTGTTTGGTAATGAGTGAATGTAATGGGTGTAGTGGGTGGATGTTTGGTAATGAGTGGATGTAATGGGTGTAGTGGATGGATGTTGGGTAATGAGTGGATGTAATGGGTGTAGTGGATGGATGTTTGGAGTTGTAGGTCAACACACTTGCACATACACATGCTGATTTCTAGCCTTCAAATCTTCAAAAACGTCCATCCTCATGTCTCCATGCTTGCACTATCCAATCTTGGCTCAAAAATGCTCTAAAATGCTCCAAAATGCACTTTCTTGCCAACTTTGTTATTATGACATACAAACACACGAAAATAGCTTAAAATACATAATTAACTAAGAAATAGCAACACAAATGCACAAGAACAAGCTAACTAAGTCGAATGAATATGTTCCTATCAGGCTCACAAGCAGGTGAGGAAGATCTCTTCTTTCAACCCTCATTGGCAGCAGGCTCTACAACAACAATCGGACGAGCAAACGACTCATCCTTTATCCGCTTAATCTCTTTCTTCGGGGGCATCCTGCCTTTCTCCTAATGAAAATGACTGAGCAGCCAACTTAACTCACAATACTTAGCAGGAATGCCCAAAGTGATGTGCACCTTCTTCATATTTGCTGAAGTTCTTGGAGTTGAGCCAAAATTCGAATCTACATAAAGTAAGAAGAACAATCAATAAATTAAAGTCATGAAGCATCTCAACAAAAGTTCAAGCAGGTCAGGAGTGAAGCAGTTCACTTACCACTGATAAAGAAAGTCTGAACACGCAGCTCAAGAGATGAGTCAAACTCCCACTCTTTACTTACTTCCAAGGTATCTCTCTCTCATTTATGATCACCTTTGCAAGAAGCATCAAGCAGCCTATGGCAAGACCTCAGCTGCCTCACACCTTCCTTGTGGCCAATTTCGAAGAAGTACCAAAGCTCATTGATGGTCAAACCAAGATCAAAGAACCTGCTCAAGTTCGAAAACCGCACCATCCCTTGAACTGCATTTGGGGAGCACTAAGCATATGCACATTTCATGAAGTAGATCACCTTATAGAAAAGACGCTGCATTAGAAAAGTAAATACCAACACGAAGTAATACGAATGGAATTTGATAGCCCTCTTCCTACAGTGGAGCCCTCGTCGCACTCTCAAAATTCCTACAAAAAAAGAAGATGAAAAAATAAAATAAAAGAGGACCGCAGAGCCCATCGCCCCTGCGCCAGGTCCCACAAACAGGTCACAGGAGGGCCTAGCCCTCATTGTCTTTCTCTTCCACACGGCCCAAGCCGCTCCAACCCAGTAAGCCACACGGCCCAGGATGGAAGGAGGCATGCGTTTCCCTCATTTATTCTCTTTCACGCCCAGCGCGCTTCAAGCAGGCCCAAGTCACAGGAACCAGATAACAGGCCCACGCTGGTCTCTTCCTCACTTTCTCCTCTCACCTCCATGGCCCGTGCCTAGCAACCGTGAGGCCCAGCATGCCTGTCACCTCGGCACGAGCTAAGCCGAACACCTAGCCCACGCCAGCGGAGCTTCGCTGCTGCACCACTTGCAGCACAGCAACCCCGTGGCACCCTTACCAAGTTTCACACGCCTCCTCGGCCCTCACCAAGCCAATTTTTCAAGCCCCGATGCTCTAGAAAAGAAGAGAAAAAAATTCAACAATGAGAGACGACTTTTTGCAAGGGCAAGAAAAAAAGAAAGCTAGGGGAGGGGGAATAAATTTCCTCTGGCTTCTCTCTTCCTTGTTGGAATGATGATTGTTCTCCAAATTTATTTAATTCTCTGCTTAAGGCAGAATTAAATAGGTATTTGGGGGCAATTGGTTTCATTTTCCTAGAAGAAGTCTATCTCCAAATCAAGGAAGGAGATTTAGTTCAAATTGGGAAACAACTCTACAAGCCCATGCAGCTTGTGATTTCTACACCTACTGCCCTTTTCCTACATGCAACCCAGCATGTGTGGGGCCATTTGTGGAGCCTAAAATAATCCCAAAAATTCTAGAGGCGACACGTGGACTTTTACTCAAGAAAGGCAAGATTTCCCTCATTAAATGGGCAGGCTCCTCAGATACTCCCACGCGTAGATCATACCCCTGAAAATCTAATACATTTCCAATTGAAGATTGACTTCATTCAAGTAAGTAATCCCTATTTAATTCAATTAGGGATATTTACTCCATTATCTCAAGATATTATCTCCTGAGAAATTTTATTTGAACCCATATAACCTCTTTCTACACCCAACTTACTTTTGACACCCATATTAAAAATAATTAAGCTATCAAAATCTTTTTAAACCCAAATTTACTACCTAAACTACCCTTACAAACTCAATTCAAAATATAAATTTATCTTTACACCCATTCAAAACAAAACTAAATTGATTAAATGAAAACCTGCTATACGAAGATTGAGAGTGCAGCATGGAGGATCATGAATGGAGTAGTTATCCTCAGCAGTACAGCTATCAAGAAAAATAAAATCAGAGATTGTGAATATGCTTCGTTTCGATCATATGCCCGTCTACGCTATTCTATGCTCCATTCCGTCTATGGTTTGTCAAACTTTTCTATTAATAGCTAGTGTGAAGTATATGAGGATGAGTGTACCAATATTGGACCTGATCAAGTTGATGGAATGAAACCTTAGAAATCCAACGCGGTTGAGCATCCTAAAGTTGCTAGTGCAACCGGGCAGTGATGCAGGTGCATTGAAGGCAAGTAGTATTAGTCACCTTGTTAAAAATTAAACATGTCCACAATGCAAAGAAGATGGCATAAGAAAAGTTGATGCTAGTGATGATTTTATATTCGAGCTGTAGATTTATGTACGAATGTGATTGAGCTTTTCGCAAGCAATACACTCGTAAACCCTAAACAAAATTAATTAAAATCAAACAAAAAACTCACATAAATCAATTCATACCTGAAGGTTCCAAAACTTCAAAATCCTTGTCCATCCGTAAAAAATAGCATGGTTTTGTCTATGTGAGTGACTTAGGGTTTTAGCTAGAATAGAACGTAAGGGACAAATTGCGTGATGGTAAGGATTCAATTATTAGTGTGGGTTTGTTAATAAATTTTATTATTATTGTTAATTTTATTTTGTACTTGTTGGTAATTATACAATAGGGCAAAGATGACAATTCACATTTAAAGATTAAGTTGGGTGTAGAGTGAGGTTACATGGGTTCAAATAAAATTTCCCTTATCTCCTATTTAATATCTTGAGAATATTTCTCCATAAAACCTTGGCCAATAGGATGCCGCCATGTGTAGGGTAAAACCCTAACACCATATCCGGCCACTCTCCTATATATACCCCCAATTCTACCAAATTTCGGTAAGCTTTTACAACCCTAAAAAACCCCTAAACACATACTCTTCTCAGACAAACTAACTTAGGCATCGGAAATCGATTGGCCTAACCACCCCCACCTCGTGCGCCCGTGAGGCTTAGGCAGGGCCGGCCCTGAGGGTAGCCCGAAAAGGTGGTCGCCTAAGGCCCCCAAGTCGAAGGGGGCTCGAAAATTCTTGTCTTATGTATTAGGTTCATATAAATAAGGAAAAATCAAGAACATTATTAACGTTGAACGCCTATAGCGTTGGTTAGCTTGAAATTTGTTTCCCTCCTGTGCATGAGTTCGATCCCACCACTATAGTTACTTTTCTTTATTTTTCTTTATACTTTTTTCCATCCGTTCATTATAGTTCTTTTTCTTTATTGTTTTTTTCCCATCAGTTCATTATTATAGGCGACTAGACTCAATAGCGTAATGCACTAACATTGCACATAAAAATTAACTATCTCATACAGTTTAGAAGATTGTCATTTAAGGTAATTTAATTTTCAAATTATAAATTTATTATTTTATATGAAGTTGATGAAATAGTGTATTGTCTTCGATAGAGATTGAGTTACTTAGTTATATTATATATTGAAAGAGGTGGGAAGGAAACATGATTGTGTGATGTTTTGATGCAATTAAAGTTTCTATGTTGATTATATTCTTGTTTGGTGTTTTATTTTGTTTTTGTTATGGTCAAGTTGTGCTCACCAAGCTGTTTTATTTGACTTGGAACTCCTTATGTAATAAGCTTCCTAGAAGCTTTTCTCTTTTATTCTATTTGTTTAAACAAAATGAAAAAAAAAATTATATATTTATATATATATATATATGCATGTGTGACATATTGGAGGACTTGGAAACTCAAGGCCCCCTCTCAGAAGCTCGCCTAGGGCCCCCAAGATCTCAGGGCCGATCCTGGATTTAGGTATTTGATCAAAGATGTTGATTTTTTTGCAAATGCATTTTCGTCTAAGCTAGAAACGGCGGAAATTTGCATTGACAATATCTTTTGCCAGGAACAGATGGTGGGATTTTGGTACCCTTTGGCTTCATAACAAAATGAAATTCTCCCGATGATATTCGGGGAAAAGGGGTTCGACTCGCTCCAACTCCATGCTCTGTAGCTGCTGTACCAGATGATTGAACTGGATAGCCTTTTGGTAATTCACCAAATCTCGATGGAAATGGAACAGGTGTAGGGTTACTCTTGCTAGGACCAGATGGTGGGATTGGTAAGCCATTCGATAGGACGTGTCTAGGTGTAGCCCATCTTCCAAGCAACTGATTGTGCTTCTCTTTGGTGCCATCTGAGAAAGAAGAAGCAAAGCCTACGGCTAGCAAAAGGAGCAAGGCCAGCCATGAAAAGTTTTGGTAGGATAGTGACAGTCCCATGAAATGCTTCTCTTTCTTTCTCTTTGTTTTTGTTGTTTCTGAATGAAAGTTATGCTATACTGTTGTGCTCATATAAGAGAGATATTTTCCTTATATGGTATTTTTGCTATTTATTAGCACGTTGAATCCAGGTTAGATTTGTGGTATATCAATTTGCATTCTGTTGTATTTGGTCTATATATTCATATAAAGCCAATAAAACTCTCCTTTTGAGGTTTAGCAACTATGGAATTTCACCAACCATATACCATTTATGGAACGACCGGCGGAAATATTATAACAAATTAGCTTTTAATTTATTTGTACCAGATTGACTCACTTGAATTTACGACGTATAAGAAAAATTATAACTAATTAGCCTTTAGTTTATTGGTATATGCTACAACTCACTTGAATTGCGGCGTATATATGAGAAAATATTATAAAAAATTAGTCTTTATTTTTCCACCAAATTCACATCATTAATCGACAACATGACCACAAATAACAATATTAAATTCTGGTGGCCAGCGGGAAATACGGGATAGGGTTTTTGCTTTTGTTGGTATAGCAGCTCACACTAGTTTGCGTTGAACGTTCATGTGGAGAGCTACCACTCATGCAATGGCAAGGCAAGGACCCTCAAGTCTTCTGCTACAGGTAGCCTCATTTGATTGCAATAGGTATCAGATTTGACTCACATGGATAAATAGCAAATTCGATACACAGCCATCCCATTTATTCATCTTCTCATCAAACTACAATTTCAAGTCTTATTTACATATTCTATTTAAACTTGTCGACCAAAAAAACAAACAGAAGAAAAACTTCAGTTGAAATTCTTGGCCTTCTGCAATACATAACCACTACCTCTGCTACTAGCTCATCTATCAACTTCCTCTCTACTTCGGTACCTATTACGTCTATTTCGTCTCCAAAATCCATCCACAAGGAGCCACGTTGCAGCTCTTTCTCCAGATTGTCCTCATTCGCATTCTCTTCTTGGCTTGCTAGTAACTTGTTGGAGTAAATATGTTTTTATTTAAAATATATTTATTTTTTGGTTTATTACAAATATTAAATATAAAACTTAAACTTAAACTGTTTTAAAGGTGGGATTCAAAGATCAAGTCCATTTACATAACTTTGTCCGTTGTGGTTTGTACGTCCGTTTTTGAATATTCCTTTTAATTTCCTACGGTTTTGCGTCCTTATAATAATTAGGACCCCCAACGTCTATTTTTTTTTATCTATATATATAGGTGATGTATGTTATGCGATGAAGAAAAAGAAAGTAGATGAAGAATTTTTTTTACATATATTGATTTAAAAAGCAACATATCGAAAAGGTGTAAGTTCGAAGGTTCTTCCGGTGTGCAAGGAAGAATCTTATCAGAAGAAGGTTCTGGGCTGTTTTATCCTGGGGACGACGTGGTGTTTGTGAACTGCTTGCACACTTTGGGCAGAGCCGCGAAACGTCTTAAAGAGAGCGACTTAGTCCGCGACTCATCCCAAGAATCATTCATCACTCAAGGCTTTTACATTTTTTCGGGTAACTTCGTTCCTTTCTATTTTCAATTTACAACAATTTTAAGACGTTATTCAATCTGCTATGCATTATAAGGCAAACTCTGTTTTTCGGGCAAATCTTGTTGAAAAGCAACTGATTGCAATGATATCAGAAATCAACGTAGTTGATGGTTCCGAGGGATGGTGGGTGGACACTGGCGCTTCTCGCCATGTTTGCTTTGATCATTCCCTTTTCAAGACCTATTATGTGGCTGAGGGAAGGAAGATGTTGTTGGGTGATTCACACTCAACTGATGTTGTTGGTACTGGAGAGGTGGAGCTGAGGTTCACCTCTGGAAAAACCATGATACTAAAAGATGTGATGCACGCTCCAGCGATAAGGAAGAATCTGGTCTCAGGCTTTCTTCTCAACAAGGCTGGATTCACTCAAATCATTGGAGCAGATACGTTTACTCTCACTAAAAATGGGGTTTTTGTGGGAAAGGGATATGCTACTGATGGGATGTTTAAATTAAATGTTGATGAAATATCTACTTCTACTTATATGTTGTCTTCTTTTAATACTTGGCATGCTAGACTTTGTCATGTTAACAAACGCTTGGTTAAGAACATGAGTAGTTTAGGTTTTTTACCTAACTTATCTTTGAATGATTTTGAAAAATGTGAATATTGTAGTCAAGCTAAAATCACTAGAACTTCACATAAATCTGTCAATGGAGAATCTGAACCACTTGATTTAATTCATTCTGATATATGCGAATTTGATAGAGTGCTAACTAGAAATGGAAAACGTTATTTTATTACCTTTATTGATGATTGTTCCAATTACTGTTTTGTCTATCTTATGAAAAATAAAAGTGAAGCTATTGACATGTTCAAAACTTTCTTGACTGAAGTTGAAAATCAATTTAATCGTAAGATTAAAAGATTTCGTAGTGATAGAGGACAAGAATATGAATCTACTGAATTTGTTAATTTGTTTAAGTCTCATGGAATTATTCATGAAACTACTGCTCCTTATTCTCCTGAAATGAATGGTAAAGCGGAAAGAAAAAATCGAACTCTTTGTGAATTGACGGTTGCTACTTTGCTTAATTCTGGAGCTGCTTCTTATTGGTGGGGTGAAATTGTGTTGACTGTGTGTTATGTGTTAAATAGAATCCCTAACTCAAAAACAAATATTTCTCCTTATGAAATTTGGAAAAATAAGAAACCAAATGTCTTGTATTTCAGAACTTGGGGTTGTTTAGCTTATGTTCGTAAACCTGATCCAAAAAGATCGAAATTGGCCAGTAGAGCATATGAATGTGTTTTTATTGGTTATGCATGTAATAGCAAAGCATATAGATTTTATGATTTGAAAAACCATGTCATAATTGAGTCACTTGATGCTGATTTTTATGAGAATAAATTTCCTTTTAATCTTAGAAATAGTGGGGGTTCTAATTCTTCTAAAACTTATGAACCTACTATTGTAGAACATAGTCAACCTGCATTAGAACCTAGGAAAAGTAAAAGAGCTCGAATAGCTAAAGATTTTGGGCCTGATTTTCATGTATATAACTTACAAGAAGATCCTAATACAATTCAAGAAGCTTTAACTTCTTTAGATGCAGATTTGTGGCAAGAAGCTATAAATGATGAAATGGACTCCTTGGAGTCAAATCAAACTTGGCATTTGGTGGATCTTCCACCTGGTTGCAAAACAATAGGTTGCAAATGGATTCTTAAAAGAAAATTAAAACCTGACGGTTCAGTTGAAAAATTTAAAGCCCGACTTGTTGCCAAAGGCTATAGACAAAGAGAAAATATTGATTTCTTTGATACCTATTCACCTGTGAGTAGAATAACTTCTATTCGTGTATTGTTTGCTTTAGCTTATATTCATGATCTTGTTGTGCACCAAATGGATGTTAAAACAGCTTTCTTAAATGGTGAATTAGAGGAAGAAATATATATGGATCAACCAGAGGGTTTTATTATTCCAGGACAAGAAAATAAAGTTTGCAAGTTAGATAAGTCACTTTATGGATTGAAACAGGCTCCTAAACAATGGCATGCGAAATTTGATAGTTTGGTTACTTCAAATGGTTTTAAAATAAATGAAAGTGATAAATGCATCTATTATAAGTCTGAAAATAATATATGCACTTTAATATGCCTATATGTAGATGATCTACTTATTTTTGGTTCGAATGTTTATGTTGTAAATAATGTCAAAACTTTGTTATGTGCTAATTTTGATATGAAAGACTTGGGTGAAGCTAGTGTAATACTTGGTTTGAAAATAACTAGGTCCGAACATGGGTTCTCTTTAGATCAATCTCACTACATAGAAAAAATTTTAAGAAAGTATAATTATTTTGATTGTAAACCAGCATGTACTCCTTATGATCCTAGTGTAAAATTGTTCAAGAACACTGGTGACAGTGTTAAACAATCTGAGTATGCGAGCATTATTGGTAGTCTTCGTTATGCTACTGATTGCACTAGACCTGATATATCTTATGCCGTAGGAGTTTTATGCAGGTTTACTAGTAGACCCAGTTTGGAGCATTGGCATGCTATAGAGAGGCTTATGAGATACCTTAAAAGGACGATGAATTTCAGATTACATTATGAGAAGTTTCCCGATGTCCTAGAAGGTTACAGCGACGCTGATTGGAATACCCTTTCAGATGACTCTAAAGCCATTAGTGGATATATTTTTAATATTGGTGGCGGGGCTATGTCATGGAAGTCGAAGAAACAGACTATCTTGGCTCAGTCTACTATGGAGTCAGAGTTAATAGCGTTAGCTACGGCAAGCGAAGAAGCAGGATGGTTGAGAAACCTACTGTCGATTACCCCTTTATGGGAGAAACCGATTCCAGCAGTTTTGATCCATTGTGATAGCACATCGGCAATAGCTAAAGTGCAAAACCGTTATTATAACGGGAAAAGGCGACAAATACGTCGTAAACACAGCACTGTAAGAGATTACCTCTCTAAAGGAGCTGTAAGAGTGGATCATATACGGTCTGAAGAAAACTTAGTTGATCCTTTGACGAAAGGACTAGCGCGAGAAAAGGTTTGGAAAACCTCGAAAGGGATGGGACTAAAGCCCGTAGAAAATTGAGTCATTTGTGATAGCAACCCAACCTATAGACTGGAGATCCCAAGAAATAGGTTCAAAGGGTAATAACAAGTCACAAGTGATATGAGTGAAGTCTTGCTAATTTTAATTTGGAATATTATTCCATGTCCATCCCTAAGAAGCATGACATCCTGAAGCGTTTTTAGGTTGAGATTTTTTCTCTTAATAAGGTCTATACTCTATGTTGAGTGGGATATCTAGTTGCAGGAATATCCTTGATAGTCTTACCTATGTGAATGTGGAAGTGAGGCCGCTTCCTATGAAATCTTGGGCAAGTTTCTAGAGCGTTCACTATACTGGGATACAAGCATATGGCCGTAATGTGCTGGCTTTTTGAACTTCACCTTAATAAAGTTGTGTGTGTGGTGTTGTCAGAGATAGAGTTCAAAACTATAAGTTACTCTAATATAATCTGGATCACTAACACTATGTACAGGTTCAAGTTGAGAAACACCTGTACTTATGCATAACTTTATGATATGTTGCTTGATATATATTTTTCAAATAAAAACAAGTGGGGGATTGTTGGAGTAAATATGTTGTTATTTAAAATATATTTATTTTTTGGTTTATTACAAATATTAAATATAAAACGTAAACTGTTTTAAAGGTGGGATTCAAAGATCAAGTCCATTTACATAACTTTGTCCGTTGTGGTTTGTACATCCGTTTTTTAATATTCCTTTTAATTTCCTACGGTTTTGCGTCCTTATAATAATTAGGACCCCCAACGTCTATTTTTTTTTATCTATATATATAGGTGATGTATGTTATGCGATGAAGAAAAAGAAAGTAGATGAAGAATTTTTTTTACATATATTGATTTAAAAAGCAACATATCGAAAATGTGTAAGTTCGAAGGTTCTTCCGGTGTGCAAGGAAGAATCTTATCAGAAGAAGGTTCTGGGCTGTTTTATCCTGGGGACGACGTGGTGTTTGTGAACTGCTTGCACACTTTGGGCAGAGCCGCGAAACGTCTTAAAGAGAGCGACTTAGTCCGCGACTCATCCCAAGAATCATTCATCACTCAAGGCTTTTACATTTTTTCGGGTAACTTCGTTCCTTTCTATTTTCAGTTTACAACATAACTTGCGCAGAACATCTCCAAGTGCACTTGTATTAATCCACTTGGGACCAAATCTTTTGTTTGCAGGCCAGAAGCCATGAATTTACTCGGTCGAACAGTCATTTTCTCTTGGGCCTTGGCCAAGATGTCTGACCGTAGTACTTCTTCTCCAGTTCTTCAAATAGTAAAGGACTCACAGGAGATTTTGGAGTGTTCCATATTACCAAGAAGGTAGCCAGACCAGCATTGTTTAAACCAGATTCAGATATAATATCGGCCAAGTATATAGATTCCCAGCTCTCTTCAACTTCACAAAGGCCTCTTGCATCTCAACACGCTGTAGATCCTTCACCAACTTCTTTATCACTCGAGACTTCCATGTGTGGTTCTGATACCAATTTGAGCAGCTGAAGCTGGATCCGAAGCCCTAGAAACCAAACAAAAAGATGAAAACTAAAAATTAACTCCCATCAATGACTAAAGCATATCCTACCCAACACCTACACTTGAAATTGCGTGCTTCTTATGTGTATACTATTCAGTAAAAAAAAAAAAACAACTGACTTCTCACACACGATGTATTGCTATAAACATAGCAACATTTTACGTGGTCTTACTATCAAGGCTTCATCACAATTATCTGGATACAAATTAGCACCAACATATGCTATGGATACTGGAAGAAGGCAATAGCTTTTTGTAGCACCTACATATTCATAGGGTAACTGACGCTAGAAACAAAAGAAATAATAATCAGCATAAATGGCCTTGCAATTACCTTGCAGGTCAGCACTGAGACTCTCAACGCATACAGAACTAGATGACACATCATCAGTAAAAGGAACTTCCTGAATTGAAACCGGATTAGGCTGGTCAGCCTCCTTGGAGCTTGCAGGAGATTCGATTCCAGGCAGAATGGTTAGAGGGGACTGCCTGTTCATCAGGGTGCCCGATTGAGAGTTCCAGCTGGAAATTTAATGAAATTTTTGAGAATTTTTTTTTAATGTTTAATACAAAGCTCTGCTTTCAACTGTGCAGGGGAGGAATTTCAAACACACAGACGCGACATACGTATAAAGTATGATGCATCCACTTGTTGGTATCTAATTTCTTCTTTTATGTTCCTGAAAACATGGGTATGTAATAGAACTTTTACGGCTTAATTTTCATTGTATTACATAATCAAAAATATATACATACAAAGTCCTGTACTACAAGGAAACAATAAAAGACATAAAATATATCCTTCCTAATAAAGGACGCCTAATATTCACATAATCTATACATACCTTTTTTACAAAATAACTCACGTTTACACTCCCCCTCAAGTTAGTGCATATATATCACACATGCCCAACTTGCCAAGTGAGTTACTAAATGTCCTACTACACACGGCATGTGTAAGGACATACCTCTATGCTTCTCTTTAATAAAACGTCGATCAACTTCCACATGCTCCGTTCTATCGTGTTGTACCGGATTGTCTGCTATGTCTCTTCCTGACTTATTATCACAAAATAATTTCATAGTCTCCTTTGGCTTGAACCCAAGACCCCAGAGAAGTCTTCGTAACCAAAGAATCTCACAAACCCCCTGAGCCATACATCTATACTCGGCTTCAACTGATGACCGAGATACCACCTTCAGTTTCTTACTTTGCCATGTAACCAAATTTCCTCCCACAGACGTGAAATACCCAGACGTGGAACGCCTATCAGTCACATCACCTGCCCAATCTACATCAGTAAAAGCTTCAATCTTTAAATTCCCATGTCTTCCATACAATATTCCTTTTCCTGGTGCAGACTTTAAATATGCCAAAATACACATGACCGCAGCCATGTGATCCACACTAGGTGAGTGCATAAACTGACTTACAACACTCACAACATAGCCAATATCTGGACGAGTATGAGCCAAATAAATCAGTCTCTCTACAAGTCTCTGATACGTGCCCTTATCCACTGGTTTTTGATCCGGATACAACCCCAGATGATGTTTTTCCACAATAGGAATGTCCACAGGCTTACACCCTAAGGTACCAGTCTTCTTTAATAAATCCAGAACATATTTACGTTGAGACAAGAAGATACCTTTGGATGAGCAAGCAACTTCAACTCCAAAAAATACTTCAAATCCCCCAAGTCCTTCTTCTCGAACTCGGCAGCAAGATTCTTTTGCAACTTTAAAATTTCCTTGGAATCATCTCCTATTATAATCATATCATCTACATAGATAATCAATGTAGTCACTTTGTCCTGCCTACGTTTCATGAATAACGTGTGATCATAATGACTCTGACGATACCCATTTTTCTTCATAGCTTGAGTAAACCTATCAAACCATGCACAGGGTGACTGATTAAGCCCATAGAGTGACTTACGTAGTCGGCATACACCGGTCTTCCCACAAGTATCATATCCCAGAAGAAATCCATATACACTTCTTCTTCCAGATAACCATGAAGAAACGCATTTTTCACATCAAACTATTTTAATGGTCAGTCCATATTTGCAGCTAAATAAATAAGAACACGTACCGTATTCATCTTGGCCACTGGAGAAAGTCTCTTGGTAATCCACACCATACGTTTGAGTACATCATTTTGCAACCAGCCTTGCCTTGTATCTATCAATTCATCTGTCAGCCTTGTTTTTAATTGTAAACACCCAACGACATCTAACAAGCTTTTTTCCCTTGGGTAGCTCCATCATTTCCCATGTATTATTTTTCTATAGTGCCAACATCTCTTCATCCATTGTTTTTGCCCACTTTGGATCCTTCAAAGCTTCATCCACTTGGGTTAGAACCTAAATAGATTCCATATTATTCACCAAAGCTTGACGTTCAGGTGCAAAATTCTGACATGATACATAGTTGGCTATGGGGTACTTCACTTTTCCTTCCGGAGAAAACCTGTCAGGAAGCACATCTCGATTTTGCCTTAGTGGCAACTTATATGTACTTACAACATTATTTGGATTAGTTGCATAATCATCTACTATACTTACCTCAGGTATACTTATAGGAGATGTATTGGACGACATTGTGGAGCTCAAAAGAGGGGGCAACGTACTAATAAGCTTGGCAAGACTCTGCCATGGCTGGGCATTACTTGGTCCAACAGCAGATGGTTGCTGGTCATCGATATTCTTGGCAGGGACTAGTCGAAGATCAATACTATTCGCAGCAGGAATTGGTCGAGTCTTTGCCCTGTTCTCGACAGGAGCTGGCAGAAGCCTTGCAATGCTATTCTCGGCAGTTGCAGGCTAAATGCCTGCTGCAAGGTTCTCAGTGGCAGCAATTGGGTTTTCCCGTTCCTCTCCCCCTGAAACACTTGGTTTGAGAACCACACCTCATCCCATGTCCAACCAACCAAGGTCACCAATAGTGCTATCCCATAGTGATCTAACGTCGGAATGGACGGACCATAGAAATATTCAGATTCGGAAAAAGTAACATCTATTGTCACATACATGTGCCGAGTTTCAGGATGAAAGCTCATATACCCTTTTTGGTGAGATGCAGAACCAACAAATACACATCGAAGAGTACACGGATCAAGCTTACTACGATGAATGTTCTAAATATGAACATAAGCAACACACCCAAATACCTGAGGGGTGAGGGTGTTAGTGGACATCACTGCAGCATGTTTAGTAAGAACTTGTAAAGGTGTTTGAAACCCAACAACTTAGGATGGCATACGGTTAATCTCGTACACAGCATAAGTGACTACTTTAGGCCAAAAAAATTTAGGCATGGCCGCACCAAGGAGTAAGGGACGGCCAGTTTCCAAAAGGTGACGATTCTTTCTCTCAGCAGCCCCATTTTGTTGTGGGGTGTGAGGGCACGTTATTTCATGAAGAATTCTTTGATCACAAAGAAACTCAAATAACTCCAAATTAATATATTCACCTCTATTGTTAGAGTGAAAAACTTTAACAATAGAACAGTATTGTGTTTTAATCATCTGAGAGAAAGAACGGAACACCATAACATCACTTTTATTTTTTAACACATATAATCAAGTCATACGAGTGCAATCATCCACGAACTCAACAAACCATTTCATTTTAGAAGAAGTAACAACTGGAGACAACCCCAGACATCAGAGTGCACAAGATCAAACGGTAAAGATATTTTTATTCATACTAGGAAGAAACGAAGCATGATGGCTTTTAGCAAGAATACATACTTCACAATGTAAGTTTGGTTCTTTTATTTCATGAAATAAACTAGGCAACATACGCCTTAAATATCCAAAAGATGCATGACCTAACCGACGATGCAATAACCATACTTTTTGTAAATTACTAGCACGAGACACTCGAATAGAATTAGCTCTGCCAGGAACAACGTCATCCACATAGTACAACCCCTCTCTCTTAGTGTCACGCCCAATTATCTCCTTGGTTTGAATATCCTGAAGTAGACAAAAAGATGGATACATTAGTACAACACAATCAAGTTGTTCAGTAACCTGCCATATATAGAGTAGATGTAATAAAAAGGGAACAAGTAAGCAACGGTGTAGAGACAAAGTAAGGGTGAGATACACAGTTCCTGCTCCAAGAACTGAGGCAGTGGAACCATTAGCAGTTGCTACAGACTTTCGATGAGATGTTGTCATGCACTGGAATAAATTCTTATCATATGTCATAATGATTGGTTGCACCAGAGTCCAGAATCCAACCTGTATGATGCTCAGTGTCTGAAGCTAAAAGAACATGCCCCATAGTACCTGTGTTGGATGACGAGTCACTAGAATCAGTACAAGTCAACAACATTTGACTTGGATCCGTAGAATTAGGCCCCGCTTCCTTGGCGGGTGGTGTGGCAACAGCAAGGGAGGCACAACCTCCATTAGTTATATTATTTACTCGCTCCTAAGCATGCAAGCATTTCTTCAACTCCAGAAACCACTCAGGTACCCCATGCTTCGAAAAACATGTATCTTCAGTATGATAGGTTTCACCACATAATTTATACTTCAAATCATCTTTGTTTTCTCTGGTAAAGGGACAATAATTCAAAGATGAATTGGAGGAGAATGGTGGATGGGAAACTGTAGGTGGTCGAGACACCATGGTCACAGATGACGCCCCTCCTTGGTTGTTCACGGTACTCTTACCCATCATGGTACGTGGCATGCCGGTGTGCTTCACGCCTAACAATTGAAAACACCTCATCGACAAATGATAAGGGTTGAGTTTGTAAAATATCACTACATACCTTATCAAATATATCATCCAAACCTGCCAGGAAGGCATACACACGGTCCAATTGGATTTCTTCTTGAAGTGTTTAAATAAATGACACATTCCATCTTGATTAGCCGGCGTTGATCAAACGCTTGCTAAACAGATTTGAGATCAACATAGTATACACCAATAAGACATCCCTCATGACGAAGTCAGAACGATTTCACTTTTAACTCATAAATCTATGAAATATCAGACCCATCATAATATGTAAGAGCAACCTCTTCCCATACTTCTTTTGTCGTGCGAAGGTGGATGAAAAAACCCCTGATAGTAGGATCCATAGAGTTGATCAGCCACCCCTTCACGATTGCATTCCCCGTCTCCTATGTTTCATATTCGGCACTACCTTCACTAGGTTCCTTGATGCTTCCAGTCACGAACCTTTTTTTACCACGTCCAACAATATGCATCTCCAAGACCTTGGACCAAAGAAGGCAGTTTGATCCATTAAGTGTCACGGTATTAGGTATGGCTGAAGCATTATTATGAATAACTACTGGAAACTGAGTTGTTGGTTGGACCTTGCGCACCACCCTCCAACTTCAGTCTCGGGTTTTCTTCAGCACTCGCCATCTTAACTCAAGGATACCACGTAGTAGTACGACAGGAAGCAAGAACAACCTCTTCACGATACACAACTAGAGCAAGTATGTCTCATGCAGAAAGATCATAGCAGAAACAGCGGAAAAAATATTTTTTACAGTTAGGGTTACGGCAAACCAGGCTCGGATGCCAAATAGAACTTTTATGGCTTAATTTTCATTGTATTACACAATCAAAGATATATACATACAAAGTCCTTATACTACAAGGAAACAAGAAAGGACACAAAAGACATGCTTCCTAATAAAGGACACCAAATATTCACATAATCTATACATACCCTTTTTACAAAATAACTCACGTTTACATATGTTGCATATTACTCATTGTGTCCTAACTTAGTTTAGGACATTACTTCCATACCTTAGATCATACTAACTCATTCACAATATATTATCTCCAGAATATAAAGTCAAACTCATGAATGAATAAATCTTGCCCTATTGTTGGGATTGGTCACTGGAAAAGGTGTGTGGGTGTTGTGGATGGACTACAATAAGGATGGTGTGAGGTGAAACAGACTATGACTCTGCCCATTTTCCAGGTGTCGTTCCTGGGATGTGGCCACGTCACTATCCTACTTGGTTCTATTTGGGAGCCTCTTGGCGTGACTATTTGTTTGCTTTTTTTTTTTTTTTTTTTTTTTACAATTTAGTGGTGTTTCTCTCCTTGTGTCTTACCTTTGATTGAGAAAATTGGAGAGCATTTTTTTGGTAGTTTGGATTTGCATATTTACAATTGGCTTACGGTTATTAATGTAACCATCTGTATGAATCGACGATATAGACGTTTGGCTTGTTCGGATCATATTTGTCATTTGCATGATGACTTATTTACAATTAACTCTAAATTTGCCCAAATCTTGACTTGTCAGCGCCCGAAATAGCCAAAATTTGCTACGTTTCTGACATTGAATTGTCGTCCTCGAAAATGGCCAAAATTGAGTCTACTCAACTAAGAGATCTATGTACTTACCTAAGTGATCAATTTGTCAACATCGTGGCCATAAAAAATTTCCAACAACATCGTATCTCTCAACTTGCCTAAAAGATAAAATTGTTAGCATTGAAAATTACTAAAATTTGGTCTATTTTGCAACAACACATCTTTGTATTTGTCTAAATAATTAATTTGTCAACGTCAAAAATGGCAAAAACTTGATCTACTTCTCCAACAACAGCACATCTCTCTGCTTACCTAAAAGATCAATTTGTCGGGTTCGAAGATGGCTAAAATTTGATTCACTTCTCTGACAACAGTGTATCTTTGTACTTACCTAAATGATACAATTTTGTCGGCGTAAAAAAAATTGGCAAAAACCTAATCTACTTCTCTAGCAACTATTTTTTTTCTACTTACCTAAAAAGATCAATTTGTCTACATCAAAAATTGCTAAAATTTGATGCACTTCTCTAACAATAGCGTGTCTCTCTACTTACCTAAAAAGATCAATTTGTTAGTGTCAAAATGGCTAAAATTATGCGCTTCTCTTACTTTGTACTTACTTAAAATATCAATTTGTCAGCCTAAAAATGACTGAAATTTGGTATACTTTCACCACAACGTATCTTTTATCATCCCTATATTAGTGATCAAGATTTATGTGATATGGAATAATGTCAAATCACATATAGAAATCTATGATCCCCGTAATGCTTCTCATGTTGAAGCAAATCTTACAAACATAGCTTCATCCAGTTATGGCTAAAGATTTCCTAGATGGATCTTCAAGTCGGTTCGAGGGTATCTGCTTTCGTAGAACAATTACCATAAGGCCATACATGGGTATCTTCATACTCATACATATCAACCCATGTATCACACTATCGGGCCCTACGAAGCAGTGAAGGCTTTGAAGTGAAATCAAAGTTCATATTTATAAACATAAGATACCTTTGAGCCTCATATTTGAGAACTATTTGCATACTATAACCTAAAGCTTTGTAAAGTTTGACATGTGGTTAGCATCCATACGTTTAAGATTCTTGAGGAGTCAGTGTTCAATAAACTTGTTCAACAGACAAGCATCTGTGTATCCACCACGTGTCCAACACGTGCAGAACAAGACCATGCTAACCTTAATGTAGCATTTTTGGATAGTCAATGTTCATTTGACTTTCAAACGGCTAGGAAATTTTTTTAGGACATTGCTTCCATACCTTAAATCCTATCAACTCATTCATAGTATATTATCTCCAGAATATAAATTCAAACTCATGAATGAATAAATCTTGCCCTAATATTAGTTATATAGAATGTGATGAGTGAAACCTTTATCAGTGGCTAAGGGGGTGGGTATGCCTTTACCTACACTGTTAGCCACTCATATGTCTTTACCCACCTCATTTTGTACACTTATAATATATTGGAGCATCTTCAATGTGATGATAAGCTCATATTTATATATACTTTACATCAAATTCACTTGTCTTTTCTTAGTTAGTCCCTTATATTTTTGAGCTATTTACTTTGTTTTTGTGTTTTGTGGGATTTGTCAAGCAAAGAAAAAAAAAATAGCACAAGTGGGATTTTAAGTAACAAATTTGTCAAAACTGCCTGTGCAGGTCAGCTGACTTTGGAAGCAAGTTGTGAACATCTCAAAATGAATTAGAGAATGAGTCTTATATGCTTGGAAAGCTATGAATGTCTATTTGCTGGAACATTTCGCGGATTGTTAATATCATTTTTGTAGAAGAAGTTATGGCCATTTTAACACTGAAAGGTTCACAAGAGACTGGGCAGTTTGTAACTGCAATGAAAGCAATAAACCCAATCAATCTAGCAGCCAAAACTGATGCAGCCAAGAACAAGCCAGCTGATACCTATTCAAATATCAGAGGAAATGGAAATAAAGATGAGGATTAAGTGGGAGTAATTGGCATAAAGGCTACCCAAAGAGTTACAATTGTTTTACCATTTCCTCCCACTTATTGCCATCACTAAATGGCTGTTAGTGGGTGAGTTAAGGAGAAGAAAATGGGCAGCAAGTTAAAAAGGGGAAAGGGTGCAGGTTGCAGGGTTGGAGAAAGAAGAGAAAGAAAAAAAAATAGAAAATAAAGAGGACAAGGCAGCTTTGTGGAAAGGAAGGAAAGGAAGGAGGAAATCTTGGCATTGTCTTCTCTCGGTTTTGTCTTCTCAAACTCATGTCTTTCTTTTGGTTTTATTTGATAATAGTGTGTAACTAAATTTTTAGTAGTTAGGGGCTGTTTTGAAGCCCCGAATATGATTGCAAGTTTGTGATGACATTTCGTTTGTATTACTTTTATGAATGGATGAAAATTGGTTCACTACTTGTCTCATTGATGAATTCTTTATTTGTTTTCTATGGATGCATACGTAGTAACCATATCTAGGATTCTAACGCTATGAATATGTGTGTTCCTGCCCTTGTCGAATGAGGACCTACATATGTTCTAGAGTAGTACTTGTTAATTGCGATTAACATGTGAACCAATTTCTAGGATAAGTAAGACATCGCAAATACTTACGATGCCTTGTGATGACTCAAACTCTTTTCGTTCTTAATGATTTCTACTTGTTAAATCTATGAACACGTCATTCTAGATTGCATGCTAGGGACTAAGTTAAGTTGAAAACGCCATTCTCTTAACATACTACGTAAGAAAGAGTAATAGGTTGAGTTCTAACATTGAGCCAACTTGAGCATCTTCATCCGGAAATAAAAGGAATTTGAATGAAACATAACATGTTTTCATGATTATTTGGTGGTGGATAGCAAATCCCGTAACTCGTTTTTCTTAATTTGTGAACTATTTAAAATTTGTTTCTGTCCTGTTTTTGTTCAATTTAATTTAAATAGCAAATCAACTCCAAAACTCCAAAAATCCTAAAACTTTGTGGATACCAATTTCTGCGGGAAAAACCCTTATTTTCATATGCTACAACTGACAAATCTTAGTGTTAATAAGGAAAATCAATAGGACATTTGTGTGCTACTGTGTGGTGTGCTTTCAATCCTATCATGTGACGATACAAATTTGAGATGCACGAATTATATTACTTCCCATTTTATTACATTTCTCGAAGGTGTAGATAGGAGTTCTACGCCAATAGCAGAGATGCAAATTTAAGATCCAATTCCATTTCTCTTTTTGATTGGCAAGATCAGCACCACCAAAGGATGTAAAAGAAAGATGTAAATTTAGGTTGTTTGTTTACATTTTCCAGCCAAGATGGATATTTACATCGCTCCGTTGGAGTTTTCCAGCCATCCAAAAACATAAAATGCACATTTCAAGACATTTTGCATCTTCTATTATATTCTAAAACTGATGCATTCATTTTAGTGCAGTTAGTGCATTCACATATATCAGAGCAGTCATATATATCAGAGATGCTAAAATTGATGCATTCATTTTTATTGATAATGTCTCAAACATCTAACATAATATTTTATGCTACCATTTGGGCCCAAAATAATACTATTGGGCCGAGCATAGGTTTAGGTTCGGTCCAAAGCTTTTCTGAAAATACTGTGGGCCAGACAGGGGTCATGGGCTACTCAGTCAGGGCGGTCGAGTCTTATTGCAAGAAGGATTAATCTGGATAAGAGCGAATGGGTCGAGTTCTAGTATGATAAGGAGTCTTAATGGGATAAGGATGCTAAGATTTGAGAAGTAAAGATGGCCGGATAAGGAGTTTGGTTCAGAGTCCTAGTGACGTTAGGATTGACTGAGGCTTGGTTGGATTAGGATAAAGAATCCTAATCCGAGTATAGTTCTGTAAGGCCAAGAGGAGATTGACTGCTATAAATACAAAGTGGCAAACAACGAAAGAGCCCCCTCCAATTCAACACACAAACTGCCTTGTGTAAACTCTCGCTCTACGCGAAACCTCTCAACAGCCTTGATATTTTTATTTTCTTTTTCGCCAACACATCTTTAGCTTGGATAAACAGCACTGTGATGGCAACCGACGAACATCTTCAATTTGGATAAACAACACTGCCGCCGTAGAATCAACCAACCCCAAAGCACCTTCAGTTTGGATAAATAGCACTGCATCGAGGTCATCTCATTAACCTTCTCGGCGAAGTGAGGTGTTAGAAATTACTGGGCTCGGCACATTGAACGCCGAGTTGTTTATAATTGGTTACTCATAAGTAGGGTTTAGAGTTCGGCATTCTGACGGCCGAACCATGTTTACTATCAAGACATATATTTACTTTGAGTACTTGTGTCCATACAGTTTGGAGCCAGTTCGGCATGCTTATACTCTCACGAATATAATCACCGTGACCGAACCCGGTGCCAACGATCAGTGAACTTCGCAGGACTAGCAGCCTTCTCTTCAAGCTCTAAAACCCGAAGGTCGAGAGTGTTCTTTCCTCGGCTGCAATCGCAAGATCGAGAAGTCGGCAGCGCACCTAGCGCAACATCAAAATATTTTACTCCTCGACTGAGATCGACCGACAAGTTGGCACGCCCGCATACAACCGAATGACGTAGTTAACTCATTAGTTACCCGGCTTACGCACCACGTAGGCTTGGTAGTTTTTAGGGTCAACATTTTGGCACTCCCAGTGGAACCGAGTGCTAAAACTACGAAGTTCATGACCGTCGAGACACGATCAGTTAAAAAGAAAACGATCATGGGAAAGTCAACGACTAATCTGCCAGTTCAGAGTCTTGGACAATAAGTGTCACATGCACGAAATCCTCTTGTTGCTTTGACACATGAGGCTGCAAGTGTGACACACCGAGAAAATGAAGTTTGTCTCGGTACCCAGCCTCGGAACACAGAAGTCCCCAACAGAACCGCAGGTGTTTTCATTGAAGGGATAATGGAGGACTGCAACGAAGATGGTGGTGAAGGCTCTGACCCTCCAACTAGATCGTTTCTTCGAAGACGACTTGATGAGCAATCTCGGCAGGTTGAACAGACAGTTATCCAAAAAATGAACAATTTTCTCAAGGTAATACGAAGTAATGGTGATACACACACACCAAATTACTCGAATTATTAGTTAGCAGAGTCTTCGAATGAGGGCCTGCTGATCAGTCCCGCCAACTTCCACCCAAAAGTAATCCGCTACAGGCCGAAACAGGATCTACTTGGCTCAAAATGATTGACTTGGAAAAAAGATGAGGATCAAGCAGTAGATCAGACGGATCCAACCAGAGAGTAAGCAACATCGGTCGATATGAACGAGGTCCAAAGAATGATTGATTCGACCTTGAAAAAGGGGTCGAAGTTCCTGAAATTCATCCATCCATACCCAGCTTATGTAGAAAAGTTCGAATATTCTAAAGGCTTCAAGATCCCAGATTTCAGCCTTTTTGCTGGAGAATCGCCCATGTCCTCGTTGGAACATGTGGCCCGATTCACTGCGTAATGCGGAGATGTCAATAGTGACTTCCATAAACTGCGACTATTCAACTTTTCATTGACGAGCTCGGCATTCACATAGTACATCAACCTCCCACCTAATTCTATCCAAAGTTGGGAAGAATTGGTAGAGCAATTATATTGGCCGGGGATGGAAATGTCAGTTTCTTCATTGGCTAGGATGGCTCAAGCGTCTGATGAGTCACTAATGGATTACCTTATAAGGTTTAAATCGGCCAGGAATTGGTGCCGAGTCCCTCTACTCGAAGTCAAATTTGTTAGGCTTGATTTGAATGGGCTAGATGTGGAGTACAAAAACAAATTCCTGGGGGCAAACTTCCGAGATATGTATGACCTGGCCCAACACGTCGAGCAATATGATTATAAAAATCCCCCATCTCGAGGAATGATTTATAAAAATCCCACAGTGAGCTACGCATCAGCCGAAGGCTATGATCTCCAATATGTCAGTGTGGACGCGGCCGAGATAGTGTTAGATAAACCGTACGTTTGCAAGGCTTTAACTCACATTAACTCCAAGGATGCTAAAACCTGCTTGGTTTCTAAAGAGACGGTTAAAGCATCAAAATTTTACACTTTCGATATCACCAAGGCCGATGCAATCTTCGACTAATTACCGATGGCGAAGATCATCAAACTTCGGCCAGAACATAACATTCCTAAGGCCGAAGAGTTGAAAGGAAAGACGTATTGCAAACACCATAATTCGAATAAGCATACCATAAACAATTGCGTTGTGTTTCGTGATGCTATTCAAAGTTGGATCGATAAAGGCAAGTTAAAATTTCCTGAGAAAAAGATGACTGTCGACGTTGATCTTTTTCCTTCTGTGACAGTTCGTATGGTAGATGCTCATTTGGCTAAAAACAAAGGGAAAGGGAAGGCTGAGTTTGTTCCAATACGACACGTCCCAAAGCAAAATTCTAGGCCACGACTCAAGATTGATCTATTTTCAAACGAGCCACCTACAGAGTTTTTGGGACGGCCATAATCGAATCCATGTCAGACATTACTGTAGAGGAAGCTGAGGGACCGATGGTTTTATGTAGTCGTTGTAAAGCATGCGTCGTCCTAACCAATCCAAAAGAGAAACTACCTCAGGCTCCGACACCACGACAATCGTCCAAGGTCGCGGTAACACCTTCAAAGGAACTCGGCGGAGGCCAGCGCCAGAAGGTGTTCGATAGGCTCAGCCCTTAAACACGAACGGATGGCCCCCCTCAACCAGATGGCGTCTTGATTTCGACGTGCCATTTTATAATGAGGATTATTAGGCACGTAACTCCAGCAGCTTGAGTTCATCGGTGAATCAGAAAACCTTCAAGCCACTTGAGCCACGCGACCAACGTTGGTATAGTTACAATTATCCTACTGGCATGTATACTGCATTATCCAAATCTCATAAACGTCGACGCCAACGGATAAACTGCATGGCTCGATGGCAGGTAGCACAAGCTACTTCGGCTACCAAATGGCAGCTGAAAAAAGCAGTAGGCAACGGAAATGATCAACAAACCCCAGCAATCATGACCGAATTACTTCAAGGGAAAAAGGTAATTGATCGCGACTTTGAAACCACCATTGAAGAATCCGAAAAACGCATCAAACTCATCATTCAGCCCAGGGAGATGAAAGCTTGTTTTGAGCATTTCAGACAAGAAGCCGAAAGCAAGCTTCCCTCACTACCCCAGCGAGAGCCGTTAATAAGAGTCCGATGGATTTACATCCTCCATTCCTTGGAGAATCATTGGAGTACATGCGAGAATTTCACAAGACACATTCTACCAATGACTTGTACGGCCTACCCAAGGCGTCGCAAGAAGCCCTCGACCTGGCACTCACTTGCCCTGATGCTAAACAGATTATTCAGAAAACTATCGACCCAGCAATAAAGGCCAGGTTCCAGCACATACGAGAGGCTCGGGTCCTCGGCTTTGAGGTCGACCTTTATACGGACATAGAGACCGCCGAGCTCCCTTTCTCTTTCGAAGACCTTCAGTACTTACGACATCATTTTGAAGTCTTCTCAACCGTATCTCTTTTCGGCCTTACAGCCGATGAGAAAGATCGTGTGGCACATTTAGATGCCTACCTAAACATAAGGGACGCTCGAATTTCCTATGAAGAACGAGCCCATAAAGCACTGCAAGGACAAAACCAAGCCCCAGCAACAACCGAGCTCGAAGATGACAGCTGGAATGAAACAGGTTCAGTTGACACACCACAAGAGCAGGTACCCGATAAGGCGAGAGATGACCAGGTCAAAGAAGCCCTAAAGGATGATACCGTACTTGATAACCCATCGAACGACAACCAAAACCCGATGGGCCCTTCAGTCCTCGACAATATAGAAATCAGCATGGTCCATGTCCTACCGGCTGAATTTCAACCAACTACACCCCAACCAAATTCCTTGGATGGGGATGTGGTTGTCGAGGAAGCAACACAAGTTGATTTCATCGCTACCGAAAATGATGAGCAAGCGAGTGAAGCCGACAAACTTAAAGCAGCTCTAGCCACATTGTTTCCCCACTCTTCTTCGGTTAATCTTCAACATTTGAGGTTGTTTTATGTCACAGCTCACATTGAAGGTTATCCAATCTCCAAAATCTTTGTCAATTGTGGGGCTACGGTCAATATCATGCCAGTATTCGTCATGAAGGCACTACGATGATCCAACGAAGAACTCATCCCATCAGGAATAAATATGAGCAGCTTTGTCGGTGACAAGTCTCAGACCAAATGAGTGCTTCCTTTGGAGGTAAGTGTGGCAGGTCACAATCACATGACCGCATTCTTTATCGTCGACACCAAGACCGGGTATAATGCATTGCTCGGTCGGGATTGGATCCATCAAACAAACTGCATTCCCTCTTCACTATATCGGGTTCTCATTTTTTGGGACGGTAAAACCGTTGTGGTGCATCCGAACAATAATCAACCTTTTGAAGCCAATATGATTCAAGCATAGTATTACGATGATCACGTCGGCTACATTACCCTACAAGACAGATGACAATCGAGGTAGGCGCCGAGACTATTCATCAGGATTGGGCGAGGCTTGGATTGGCCTATCTGATTGCAAATACTGATGTCTGAATACCACCAAGACAGATGACAGACCGCGGTTTCATCTACCATTGAATGACTACCGGCCCATTGGTATGTTATCTCCAAACAACCAAATTCAGGCATCAACTTAGTTTCAGGCTGCACTAACCAAGCTTGAGGATAGTCAACCTCAGGTCAATTATCCTTTAGAGGAAATCAACGTTGGAACGGCCGAAGACTCACAGCCTTTGTTCATTAGTGCGTTATTACCCCACATGTAAAAATCAAGCTTTGTAACTTGCTCAAAGAATTTAAGGATTGTTTTCCTTGGAGTTACCATGAGATGCCTCGTTTAGATCGCACACTAGTTGCACATGAATTGCGCATCAAACCTGGGTGTAAACTATTCCACCAACCACCTCGATGATTCTTAACGGAAATACAACTCGATATAAAAGACGAACTCGTTTGACTTTTAAAAGCTGGTTTTATTCAGACAGCTCGATATGTCGAATGGCTGGCAAACATCGTCCCCGTTTTAAAGAAAAGTGGTGCCCTGCGCATTTGTATTGATTTTTGAAATTTAAACTTGGCAACTCTTAAAGACGAGTATTCAATGCCAATTTCAGATTTGTTAATCGACGCAGTGGCAAACCACGAGATCTTATCCTTTATGGATGGACATGCTGGTTATAACTAGATTTTCATCGCCGAGGTTGATGTTCATAAAATCGCTTTTCGTTGCCCAGGGGCACTCGGCACATACAAATGGGTCGTCATGCCATTCGGCCTCAAGAACGCTGGCGCCACATATCAACGAGCCATGAATACTATTTTCCATGATTTGATTGGTACCAACATCGAAGTCTACACCGACGATGTTGTAATCAAATCAGAACATCGACGGACACATCTGGATGACCTCTGTCAGGCTTTCCTGCGTATGCGCTAGCACAACCTTAAGATGAATCCCGCCAAATGTGCTTTTGGCGTATCAGCCGGCAATTTTTTAGGATTCCTTGTACATCATCGTGGTATTGAGGTAGACGAAAACAAGGCTCGAGCAATCATCAACGCTCCACCCTCGACGACTAAGAAACAACTACAGTCATTGCTTGGCAAGATTAACTTTCTCCGTCGATTCATTACCAATTCGGTAGGGAAAATGAAAGCCTTATCTACACTCTTGAAGCTTAAGGATTCTGACACCTTCGAATGGCGTGCAGAACACCAGGAGGCATTTACGCAGATCAAGGTCTCCCTCACAACTCCACCCGTCCTGGTTCCGCCATGACGTGGCAGACCTCTTAAGCTGTACATCTCGGCGGCCAAAGAATCCATCGGATGCCTTCTTGCACAAGACAATGATGTTGGGCGAGAACAAGCCATTTTTTACCTTAGCCGAAATCTCAACCCACCAGAAATTAAATATTCCGCCATCAAGAAGCTTTGCCTCGCCTTATTTTTCACTACATCAAAACTCAGACATTACATGTTCCCGTTGGTCACTCAGGTCATCGCCCAAACCGATGTCATTCTTTACATGCTTACTCGGCCGATAGTAAAAGGCTGAATTGGCAAGTGGACAATGGCACTATCCGAATTTAGTTTGCAATATGTGCCCCAAAAAGCTGTTAAAGGCCAAGCATTTGCTGATTTCTTGGCCCAACATCCCTCGTCATACGAGTTTAGGGGCAATGACGTTGAAATCGGCATGGTGGACACACGTGATAATTATTGGACGATGTATTTTGATGGTTCTAGTACTTCAGTCTCGGCTGGCGTTGGGATCGTTATTCAATCCCTAAATCACGACCGCTGGTGTTTTTCTCTCAAGCTCGATTTTGATTGTACGAATAATCAGGCCGAATACGAAGACCTTGTCATCGGTCTAGGTGTCTTACACGTTTTGCGGGCTACTCATGTCCTTATTCTCGGTGATTTCAAAGTTATGATTAATCAACTTAATCGGAACTTTCGTTGCATGAGTTGTACTCTGGCACCTTATCATATGGTTGCTAGCTATTTGGATGAATCTTTCGACGACTTTACTTTCAAACACACTTCACGAGTCCACAACACCAACGTCGATGAATTAGCTCAAATAGCCTCCGGAGCACAACCCATGGGGGACAAACTAGGCCGAGAAATATATGTGTCACGACGAGCACACTCGGCCTTGGTTAATCAGCAAGTTCTCAAACGCGATTGCGTGATACGTACACGAGTCATGTTTTTACCGTCATTGTTAGAGCGGAATGACCCTATAGAGGTTTGTACTGTCGAGACATTACCAGACGATTGGAGAAGGGTGAATATGCGATATCTCGATAACCCAGGCGAAAAACACGACTGACAGACAAGGGTCCATTCCACAAACTACGTATCATACCAGAATGAGTTGTATCGAAAAGGTGAGGATGGGCTATTGTTGTTATGCCTCGACCCACAAGAAGTTGCTCAAGCAATGGCAGAAGTACATGAATGAATTTGCGGGGCTCATCAATCTGGACGAAAGATGCGATGGCTGCTTCGGCGACATGGTTATTTCTGGCCGAGCATTCTGAAGGATTGTATCGAGTACGCAAATGGATGTGTGCAGTGTCAAATTCACGGGCCTATACAGAGGGTTCTGATTGAGTCACTTCATTCGATCACTAAACCATGGCCGTTCAGATGACGGGTTATGGATGTAATCTGTAAAATTGCACCATCTTCCGGGGCAGCAAAACATGCTTAGATACTTGTTGCAATGTATTACTTCACCAAATGGGTCAAAGCCAAGTCATATGTCGAGTTAACGTCTAAAGAAATTTGTAATTTTGTAGAAGAAAACATCGTGACTAGATTCGATGTACCAGAAACAATCATAACAGATAATGGTACGACTTTTACATCTGGCAGGTTTCAGGAGTATATGGCAAATCTAAAAATTTGACTCGAGCAGTGTACGCCGTATTACCCGCAGGCGAATGGACAAGCCGAAGCAAGTAATAAGGTTTTAATAGGTATTCTCGAGAAAATGGTAAAAGAAAAGCCTGGTATGTGGCATTTAAAGTTAAACGAAGCATTGTGGGCTTATCGAACTTCACTCCGATCAGCAACCAAAACGACTCCATACGCGTTAACCTATGGCCACGACGCTATGTTACCAGTCGAGCTAAGTATAAACTCGTTGCGAGTGATTGAACAAAGTAGCTTGTTCAGTGCCGAGTACAGTCAGGCCATGCGACAAGAGTTAGATGATTTGGAATAAAATCGACTTGACGCTTATAATTTATTGATGGCACAGAAAAAGATTGCCAAACGAGCTTGAAATCAGCGAATCAGACAAAAGACATTCGGAAAGGGCGAGTTAGTTTGGCAAATTGTGCTGCCCGTAGGAATTAAAGACCCCAGGTTCGGCAAATGGTTGCCGAATTAGGAAGGACCGTTCATCGTTCACAAAGTTCTCGGTAATAGGGCATACCACCTCAAGGATCGAACTGGTTTAATTCACAAGTTACCAATCAACGAGAAATTTTTAAAGAAATATTATCCACTCACTTGGAAGATGCGAGAAAAAAGATCATTTTATTGATTTTGCAAAGAAACGTACAAGCGAAGTTACAAATGATTCCTAGACCAAAATCCTAAGGGGTCAAATGAAGGAAGGCTTCAAGAGCGGCCTTCAATTCCAACCACCTTACTTCACCCATGGTGACTTCAGCTTGCATCATCTTTCGATTAAGCTAAAGTTATTGGCCTTGCACCAGCCGCGAAGTTCGTTAACCGAGCCTTATTTGCTTCAAAATTTTGTTCGAGGTCTAAAGCAACGGCCAACCTTTCTCGTTGAAGTTCGGCAATTCGACATTGCAGCTCGGCGATTTGATGATCAAAGTCGACCAACTGCGTTTTCTTTGCTTTAATGACCTCATCTTAAGGAGGAATGCCAAGATCCTAATCTTGCGGGTGGATTGGTGTTTCCACCGTCGCTTCAGGCTCGACAAGCGGCCTTTTTCCACGGTCAGCTGCAGGAGGATCAACCTGGTCAGTCGCCTCAACCACAGGTGGAGGATTGTTAGTAGGAAGTCTAGTTGGTTAACGGTGACTCGTTAGCAGGAGTTCTTCGCTGTCGTCGTCTTGAAATAAGAATTATTTAGGATTCAGAATCTAGTGGAAGGAAAAGTTACCAGCAACATAGCCATACCTCTTTCTCCAAAACGACCATTGTTTTTGTTTTTGGATTCGGGGAGAGAGTTTTCTCGGCCAAGGTGCTTCCTTCGAGATAGGAACAACGGCCAACCCTGAAGCTGCGGATTCCTCAACCACCAGATTAACGGTCGGCTCGACCACGACTTATTCAACGGGGCAAACCTCAGGAGCTTGATCGATGGGGGGTTTCGTTTGCATTTCCGTCGATACTCGAACTGGAGGAGCGCGATGAGATTTAGCGGTGGCTCCTGTAGTCTGGCTGGAGATGACATGAATCTTCCGCTCCCCTTTTCTCGCCAACTTCTTGACCCGTCTTTTAGGAAACCGTTTCAGCCTCTGGGCGAGACCGTTTGCTCGGCAAGATTGGCGAGGCGGTCGCGGTTTTCTTTAACGAGGGGGCCAGCTTTTTCTTGCTCACGGTCGCAGGTGCTGCATCTGCATGACTACCTGAAGAAGCTAAAATTAAAACAGCAAGCTTAAACAAATGGCCAAAGTAAAATGATAAACACAGACAAATACCTTGAGCCATTTCTTTAGGGGTCGGGGCAGAAGTCTTTTTCGGACGGTCACCAAAAATTTTCTTAATAACGTTTTCGACTGGTGCGCCGAAAAAGTCTTGGGTATAGGCGGCCCACCATTCAACAAAGGTGGCGGTATTGAGTGTCTCAGGGACGTTCGTCCGAAGGCGTAATTTTTTGCATCTTTCTTGAAATTCTTGCTCGACCTCCCCGCATTCCCTTTCTGAAGAACCAGAGAAGCGTCGTCGACTCAAGAGAGAACGGGAGGTAAGTAGAGGCAGTGGGCAACCTTGGAGGTAACCAAGTTGCCAAGCAGTGAAATGAGAATGGTAGACTTCCCAACTTACACGTTTGGCAGCATCCGAGGGGAAGGTCGCACGTCAAAACAAACGGTCCCCAGCTCTTTCGGAGGACAGCTTCTTCAACTTTAGTCCAGGACGAAGATGGGAGCTTGATGGAAGGGGGATATTCTTGACGATGGCAGATCAAAAACTCGTCATCAGAAAGGTCTTTTAGGCCAAAAAAGTATTTTAAAACTTCTTCGGTCAAGTGAGGAGAAACGGGTCTAGAGCCCAATTGCAGACCTAATGCTTGGGTGGGTATGAAGTTGGGGATTTCTGACCTGAAGGTGGCAAAATAAACTTGCAACCAGAGTTGAAGGACCCAAAGTGGGCCCGTCTGGTGGGGGTCAATCTTGTTGACCGTCACCTCGGCTAGGCAGCGTGTGAGGTTGGCAAGGATAACCGAGCCAAGAGCGAGGACATGACCACTGGCTAACGCCTCAGCAACCAGCATGTTCTCAACCAAACATTTATATGATTTGGTGAAGCAAATGAATTTGTTGTACCAATAGAAAATGAAGGCTTCGTGTTCTCCCTTCCTAAGGCTCTCTTCCCCTCAGCCAGCGAAGTGTTGAATGAGGGTGTTGTAAGTTCTTGTGCAAGTTCTGAACTTCTTCTTTCAAGGGCTCTTGATTTTTCTTCCTTAGCGACTCGACCGCGCGTTCGTTGAAAAGTATCTTGAGGTCGAGGTTGGAGGGACATCCAAAGAGGGAGGTGTCAATTGAGAGACCTGAAAGGAAGGTCCCGAGGATGGCTGAGATGTCAAGAACAGTAGCGCCAATAGGACCGAGTGGAAGGACCATAGTATTGGTGGTCGACCACCAAAAACCCAGAGTTGCCATGAGAAGTTCTTTGTCTATGGCAAACTTGATGGTCGAGAGTTTAATGGCATCATAAATGCCAAGAACCTTCCATTCTTTGTTGAAGAACTTCTCCATCTTCTCGACCCACTCTACCCAGGTCGTGGTAGTAGAAGGCCAGCTTCCTTGGCGTTTGGTCAATTCCCACTTCGACCAGTCATATCCTTGAAACAAAGGTTTCAGGCAGTTGTCTTTAAGAAGGTTGGTAATGGACGCTAGGACATTGTCTTTAAAGAGTGGTCCCAGGATCTGGTGAGAAGCGCTCGAGTCACCTTCGAATCGCAGGTTTTTTATGGCGCTCCGGTCGATGAAGTCCCTGCACTTAGCGCATTCGTCGGAAAGTTTGGAGATGAAGGTGTTGGAAACCATTGCTGAGAGCTTGAAGAAGTTTTGGACTTGGAGGAAATTTTTTGGTTGGAAATGAGTTTTTGCAGGTTGATCTGGGAATAAAAGGTTTGAGAGTTCTGTGAGCGTAAATGGGAAAATAAAGGATTTTGGGAATTTATAAGAGTTTTAGAAAGAGGTCAATCGTTCGATTTTGAAAAGAAATGGTAAAATCAAGCAGTCAATTTTCTCAATCATTATAGAGATTCAGAAACCCGTGTGAAGGGACCGGAGAACTCAGGGATTGAGGCAACATGGTAATGTGTAGCGGTGGTTTTGATGATGAAGGGACGATTCGGTGACCTAGCAGTTCGTGGTTCAATGTGGCGAGGGTATGTGTAGCGGAAAAATTAATGACGAAGTGATGTTTAGCGTCTGCATGCACGTTTCAAGTGTCATCACTAGAGGACAGACGTGCCCAGAAAACGCCACGTGGCAGGATGACTGACAAAATTAGGACCGTGCGATTGTGTTTCATGAATGCACCTGATGGATGGAATATTGGGAACTTTTCAAATACCTAGGGTTCACTTCTTCAAGGTCAAAACTCGACTAAGGAGTTCTAAGCCAAAAACCTCAGAAGTGAGGGGGCAATGTTTGGGCCCAAAATAATACAATTGGGCCGAGCATAGGTTTAAGTTCGGTCCAAAGCTTTTCCGAAAATATTGTGGGCCGGCTAGGGGTCATAGGCTACCCAGTCTGGGCGATCGAGTCTTATTGCAAGAAGGATTAATCTGGATAAGAGCTAATGGGTCGAGTCCTAGTATGATAATGAGTCTTAATAGGATAAGGATGCTAAGATTTGAGAAGTAAAGATGGCCGAATAAGGAGTTTGGTTCAGAGTCCTAGTGACGTTAGGATTGACTGAGGCATGGTTGGATTAGGATAAAGAATCCTAATTCGAGTATAGTTCTGATACAGCCAAGAGGAGATTGACTGCTATAAATACAAAGCGGCAAACAACGAAAGAGCCCCCTCCAATTCAACACACAAACTGCCCTGCGCAAACCCTCGCTCTACGCGAAACCTCTCAACAACCTTGAGATTTTTATTTTCTTTTTCGCCAACACATCTTCAATTTGGATAAACAGCACTATGAAGGCAACCGGCAAACATCTTCAGTTTGGATAAACAGCACTGCGTTGAGGCCGACTGGTTATCTATCCAAGTCTCGGCCGAGAAGGATTTTCGAATCCTTATTGATAAAGGTCATCTCATTAGCCTTCTCGGAAAAGTGAGGTGTTACAAATTACTGGGCTCGGCACATTGAATGCCGAGTTGTTTATGAATGGTTACTCACAAGTAGGGTTTAGAGTTCGGCATTCTGACGGTTGAACCACGTTTACCATCAAGACATATATTTCCTTTGAGTACTTGTGTCCATACAGTTTGGAGCCAGTTTGGCATGCTTATACTCTCACGAATATAATCACCACGACCGAACCCGGTGCCAATGATCCGTGAACTTCGCAGGACTAGCCACCTTGTCTTCAGGCTCTAGAACCCGAAGGCTGAGAGTGTTCCTTCCTCGGCTGCAATCGCAAGATCAAGAAGTCAGTAACGCACCCAATGCAACATTAGCATATTTTACTCCTCAGCTGAGCTCGGCCGACAAGTTGGCACGCCCGCATACAACTGAATGACGTAGTTAGCTCATTAGTTACTTGGCCTGCGCGCCACGTAAGCTTGGTAGTTTTTAGGGTCAACAGCTACAAAATGGTACGAGTTGTCTTGTAGCATAAAAAAGTTTAATTGTCTGATACTTATGTCTCAGGTGGACTTGCATCCGCCTAGCATCGCCTAGGCCCCGCCTAGGCGCTAGGCGGTTGGTCACCGCCCCGATTAATGCCTAAGCGTTTGAAAATTAAGAAATGTTGCCTAGACCTGCTGAAGCGCCCACCTAGACCGCTTAGGCACCCTCCTAGCCCATCCAGACCCGCCTAAACACCCGTCTAGGTTGCGACTCAGTTAGACAGAAAATAGATAACTTTCATTTTGCATTTTATTTTTTTCAATAAATTGTAAGAGACTTGTTGAATACTTAAATGAATACACATTATATGCATGTTCCAATACTTCCTAATACATATGTCATTCTATTTTGTAGTTTATAATGAAATTATATATATTTTAAGTATAAATAGACACTTATTTACACAAAATATAATAGATTTACTTAAATCTGCCTAGTCCGCCTACGCCCCGCCTAGCTGCCTAAGCGCTAGGTCCCAGCTCGTCGCCCGACTAGCACCTAGCGTCTTTTAGAACCTTGACCTGCATTATGTCTTTTCCAAGGAGCAGATGGTGGGATTATAGTACCCTTCGGCTTCATAACAAAATGAAATTCTCCCGATGATATTTTGGGAAAAGGGGTTTGACTCACTCCAACTCCATGCTCTGTAGCTGCTGCACCAGATGGTTGAACTGGAGGGTCTTTTGATATTTCACCAAAACTTGATCGAAATGGATCAGGTGGAGGGTAACCCTTGCTAGGACCAGATGGTGGGATTGGTAAGCCGTTCGATAGGATGTGTCTAGGTTTAGCCCATCTTCCAAGCAACTGATTGTGCTTCTCTTTGGTGCCGTCTGAGGACGAAGAGGCAAAGCCTACGGCTAGCAAAAGGAGCAAGGCCAGTGAGACTCCCATGATATGCTTCTCTTTCTTTCTCTTTGTTTTTGTTGTTTCTGAGTGAAAGTTATGCTATATTGTTGTGACTTATACGGTTTTTTTGCTATTTATGAGCACGTTGAATCCATGTTAGATTTGTGGTATATAAATTTGTGTTATGTTGTATTTGGTCTATATATTCATATGAAGGCAATAAAAAAATTTCCCTTTTGAGTTTACCAACTATGGAATTTCACCAACCATATAAAATTTATGGAAGGAGTGGAGGAAATATTGCAACCAACTAGCTTTTAATTTATTTGTACCAGATTCGACTCACTTGAATTTGTGGCGTATAAGAAATAATATAACTAACTAGCCTTTAGTTTATTGGTACAAGCTTCAACTCACTTGAATTGCGGCGTATATGAAAAATTATTATAACGAATTAGTTTTTATTTTTCCTGCCAAATTCACATCATCAATCGACAACATCACTTCAAATCACAATATTAAATTCTGGTGGCCAGCGGTAAATACGGCATAGTGTTTTTGCTTTCATTGGTATAGCAGTTCACATTAGTTTGTGCTGAGCGTTCACATGTCACAGGAGTTTCGAGTGAGAGCTACCACTCAAGCAGTGGCAAGTCTCCGGCTATAAGTAGTCTTATTTGATTGCAATAGGTATCAGATTCGACTCACATGGATCTATAGAAACTCGATACCAGCCATCCCATTTATTCATCTTCTCATGAAACTACAATTTCAAGTCTTCATTTACATATTCTATTTAAGCTTGTCGACAAAAAAAACGAACAGACGAAAAACTTCAGTTGAAATTCTTGGCCTTCTACACTACATAACCACTACCACTACCTCTTCTATTAGCTCATCTTTCAACTTCCTCTCTACTTCCCTACCTATTACGTCTATTTCATCTCCAAAATCCATCCACAGCGAGTCCCGTTGCAGCTCTTTCTCCAGATTGTCCTCAATCGCATTCTCTTCTTGGCTTGCTAGCAACTTTCGCAGAACATCTTCAAGTGCACTTTTATTAATCCGCTTGGTGTTGAAATTTTTTTTTTTTCTTTTAGATCAATGGCCCGGGATCCTCACTTTAACGACACTGATACTGCCCCCAACTTTACCACCTGCCCAATCTATTATTAGGTGTGAGGTTAAACCACAAAAGACCTCGGTATTAGTTAGAGTGGGATAACCCTATTTAAAGTCATTACTTTTCTTTACCCCCACCGATGTGGGACAACTAACACACCCTCTCACGTGTAACCCCATTTAGTGGTTCACAAGTGGAGGTCAACACATTGGCAATTGAAACTCAGAGATCGATGATCGGATCATATTTATATATATTTTTACGTCGAATTCTCTCGTCTTTTCTTAGTTAGTTTCTTATATTTTTGAGTTATTTACTTTGTTTTTGTGTTTTATCGAATTTATCTAGCTAAGAAAATAAAAATAGCATAAGTGTGATTTTATGTAATAAATTCGTGTCAAAACTGTTTAGATAATTCATATCATGGTTTGTTTTGTAGAGGAATAAGAAAGCTGGCAGAAAGCAAAAGGAAAGTCAGGAGGGAAGAGATAATAAAAGAAATAAGGGGGAGTGTGCAACGGCTGGAGGAAGGTGTGAAAAAAAAATATAAAAAGGAATTTGGGAGATGGTGATTGGCAGCTGGACGTGATGGATAGAAAACAATAAAAAAAAGACAAAACGTGAGGAAGGTGACAGCAAGGAGAACTTGAGAAAAGAAATATAAGGAAATATAGGAAAGATGGTGAGTGGAAAAGCAAGGGGGATTAAAAAAGGAGAAGAAAAGAATAAAAGCTGGTGGTGGAGCTTTGGTTGCGAAAAAAAGCAAAGGGCAGCAAAAGATTGGAGAGAGTCAGTGGGAATGTGGGGAGATAAAAGAATGAATAAAATGGTGTTGGTGCGTGCTGCTTGGCAGGCAGCTGAGATAGAGAGAGGAGAAGATATATAACTTGGGAGCACAGAAAACTAAGGAGTTTTGCGGGGGTTGCCAAGAGGAATAACGCTGCCCTTTGGCAGCGAGGTCAGGGAGAAGAAGCCAAGGCAACGAAGCAGCAAGGCTGCACGTCTGGCAGCAGCTTGCGCGCGCAGGAGAAAGGACTGACGGAGGGCAGCAGCTGCTTGGGCAGCTGAGAGACCAAGGCAGCACGGAAGGAGGCTCTTGGTGTGGGAAGTAGAACGAACAGAAAAACAGGAAGTCAGCACGAAAAGAAGAAAGAGGGAGCTGCCTTCCAGGCAGCTTGACACGCGAGGGACGAGCTGCACAGAAGCTGCCTTTCTGGCAGTGAGAAAGCGTAGACGTGAGGGCAGCAGGCTGCAATTCGCAGGACAGCTGGGCAGTCAGCTCGGCAGAAGGACAGGCGCATATACTGACGCGCGGAAATGAGAGGGCAGTGCATGCTGCCTCGGGGAGAAGTGACGGAATGTGCAAGCAGAGGGCAGGTCAGGCAGTGCAGCGTGCAGCAAGGAAAGGCTACCTTGGCGCCAGCGTGAAACAAACAGAGAAAACAAAGGAGCAGTCGGCCCTTGCGCAGCGACTGGGAAGAGGAACAGTCGGCCCTTGCGCAGCGACTGGGAAGAGGAACAGTCGGCCCTTGCGCAGCGACTGGAATAGCAAAACAGAAGCACTTATCTTTTGGTTTAATCTCTCCAAACTCAAGTTTTATTTTCTGTTTTAATTTAAATAATGTATAACTAATTTTATTTTGGCTAGAGGTTAATTCAAAGCCATGTATATATTTGTAATTTAAATTGATTACCTTCAGTTGTGATTTCTGAGTTGTGATTTAATTTGCTTAACTGCTTGATTGATAACTTATTTTTGTATGTCGATTAAGGATGCATACTTAATTTACATGCATGAATTTGATGCTAGAATATAAGTGAATTTCACCTAATCGTTATGAACTTATATTCACAAGTAGTGAAGGTCGCTTATAAACGATCGCGTTAGGTAAATTCTTGGCATAAGTTTCATGCAATTCATAGTAACAAGTGCCTCGTCAATGCTTATGATTTTCATAAAACTTAATGATTCTTGCTTGTATCTCTATTATGCAATTCATGTAGGGAACTTGTAGGGAATGTTTTGGGTTGTCGTATGCAATCATCCAACCTAATAAAAGTAGGAAAATCTGAAGGTTAATTTAAGCGGACCTAATTAACTTGGGGCGTTGAGAATTTACAATTTATTGAAAGAACAACTGAAAATCAATTTAGGTTGCATATATGTCATGTGTGGAGAAGAACCCTCTAGCCAGTCCGTCATTTATCATTTTACCTTAATTTTATGTTTTTGTCAATTTTGTAATTTATTTAAGTTTAATTTACTTTTCATCAAAAAATCAATCCCCCGTTTATTTTAAGGTGTTAGATTTATTAGAAATCAATTTAGTTTGTATTTTCTTGAGTCTTGAATTATTTTGTGTCTTTTTAGATTATTTGTTAGTTTTATTTTGAGTTATTCTAGTTAAGTGTTTTGAGTCTAGTTTAGTGTTTTAAATTCTGTTTTTACGTTTTTAATTTAATTTTACTTTGGTTAGCATCCCTAGTTAATCCCCGGCCTAGAACGATCCCTACTTACATCATTACTACAATTGTCACAAATAGGGTTTAAATTTGTGCGTTAATTTATTTTCGCATCAAATTTTTGGCGCCGTTGCCGGGGATTAGCAAATTTGCTAATCCTTTTATTTTTGTTTTTGCTTATGTTTATTTGTGTTTGTGTATGTTACTTTTGATATTTGATTTATTTTTCTTTCTTTGAATTGAGGTACAAATGGAGCAAGACCTGGATTCTACTAGCATTCAAGATCTATTGGCACAGCTCACTGCTCAATTAACTCATAATGCCGAACGGACCACAATGCCAAGTGTCCCTACACTTGATGTGCCCTATGGACAACGATATCAAGGTCCTCAATTTTCTGCAAATGAAGATGTTTGGGGATATCAAGGCCGTAACCAATCAAGGGGCAACATGTTTTCCAACGCTTACAATTCGGATTGGAGAAGTAATTCAGAGTATATGTGGGATGAACCTCAACAATTTCAACAAGGTGGATATTGGCAGCAAGACGAGTTCTATTCAAGACCTATGCAGCCACCACAGCATCCCCCACAACAATTCCAATCGAATCAAAGTATGCCCGTGGATTATAATCAAATGCTTGAAGAATTAATTTCTTCGGTACAGGGTTCACAAAAAGAAGAACAATTGCCGCCATCGGAAGAGTTCTATCAGTGGTCATATGAACCGTCACATCCACCACAACAATCAACCCAATTCAATTCAGGTACGTCCTCGGATAATGACATTTTGAATAAGTTACTAATCTCTTTGACCCAGGACGTAGAAAATCGAAACATGGAGATGCAAAATAAAGCCAACAATGTGGATGCTTTGGAGGAGCAAGTTGGGCAGATTATGGAATTCATGGCACAGATTCGAGATCAAGGTGACATGGAGTATGAAGTTGTCCCAGAACCTTCCATACATAGCCCGGACATGGATGAATTGCCGATTCAAGAAGAAGATGAGGATGACTACTTGGGCAGTTTAGAAGAATTCTTATCGCAAACCCCCCAAGTCCTTATGTCATCCAACTCAGGTGAGGAGGTTCAAAATTCAATTCATTCTAACATCGTTCCACCAAATGTCCTTTTTCCTTGCAGGTTTTTAAATCTCAAGGAAGAAGTGAATGAAAAAGACGTTGTGGAAGATATTCCAGAAAATGAGGTGGCCGGAGAATTTGTTGAACATATCAAAGAGGCTGTGCATGAGACAAACAAGTCCAAAGGAGTTAAGACTGAGGACACGGGACAAGCCACAACCATCATAGTAAACCTGGCTAAGTTCAAAGTCCCGGAAATATTCAAAAATGTGGTGTTTGTCATTGAGTTTGTGTCGGAAAAAGATAGTAAGCCATCTTCTCCATTTTTAATTTTAATTTATACTAACATTTTTCTGATTTTGATGATTCAGGCACCCACTCTTGAATTTAAACCATTGCCGGATCATTTCAAGTACCACCGTCCGTTCAATGATAAGCCCATGCATTTGAATAATGAAGGGAGGCCTAGGAATCACCCACAATCAGATTTGCATTCCTAATCCCTTCTCTTTACTGAATTTATTTTACTTTGTTTAGTTCTTTCATTGTTTGTTTGCTATTGTGTGAATTTATTTTACGTTGATTTCTTTTTACGTTGATTTCATTTTGTTTTGTTTAGTTAGTTGTGATTTTTGTTTAGAAAGTTAAACTTAGTCTTTTTACTTTGTTTTACTTATTGTTGTGTTTTCTTAATTAAGTTGTTAAAAATACATAAAAAATAAAAAATAAAAATAAAAATAAAAAAATAAAAAAATAAAAAAAATAAAAAATAAAAAAAAAAATAAAAAACTTAAAAACATAAACATTCATATAAATAAAAAATAAAAATAAAAAATAAAAAAAAATAAAAAAACTTAAATGCATAAATATTTTTACAATAACTTGTAATTTAATTTCGTTCATTGGTCATTGGTTGGTGGTGCCTCGGAGGTCGTCGGAGCCCCTGAAAGACGAAGCGCCAGAGCTGGATCATTCAGAGCCTCAATACTTGGTGCTGCTCCCGAGGACGAAGGCAACACAAACCTCGGGAGTAACGCCATAAACCGTTGATGATCACTCTGAATCCGCACTTCGGACTCCTGCATCTGATCCAGCTTCCTCTTCATGCTGGTTGAGTAATTGGTTGCAAGCATGTGCAAATCCCTGTTCTCATGCCTAAGCACTCTGACCTCCTGCCGAAGACTAGCCACTTCAGCCATCAACGACTCCACCTGACGAGTTCGTGCAAGAAGGCGCTGGCCCATGTTTGATACGGAGCCTGCGCATCGGACGCTGTAGGCCATAGAGTCCTGAACAGCCAGTTCGTCGGACCGCCTAGAAAGTATCCTAGTGTCTCTAGGAGTGAGCAGATTTCTGGCCACCACCGATGCGGTTGTTTCGTTCATCATCATGGAATCCCCAACTGTAAGAGGACCATTTGGGGATATGAAGGATGGCTGCCAAATGTTGGTTGGAGAAGATATATCACTATCTTCCCCAACATTCAAGTTAAGGCGACGGTCAGAAGGGCAAGACATATTTGAAGGTGTTGAGAATGAAGAGTCGAACTGATCAAGATTAAAGAAAATGCAAGAGGGAGTGTTTACAGGAGGGAGTGTTTACAGGGGAGCTTAAGTGTGTTGTGGAACAAAAATGAGCGTTCTTATAAGAAGAAGAAATCAAGAGGCATCACTCAGCAGTCGAAGAGGCGCCCTCTCGCAAATCGAAGAGCCGGGCTCCTTTCTCAAAAGCCGGATTCTTTTCTCAAAAGTGGCGTCGCCGTTCTCAAAAGTCGGACGCCGTTCTCAAAAGTCGGGCGCCTTTCTCAAAAGCCGGAGCAGTCAGGAATCACGAGGCGAGCCGCTCCCTGATTTGTCCAGACGTGTCACATGCAATTCCTTTCTCAAAAGTCGGGATTGCTCAGAAACCACGAGCCGCTCCGTGATTTTTCCAATTTTGTCGTCACTCGTCACGCGCTGTCAGCTTTGCGCAAATTACGGGCTGCTTTTTCAGAAAGCGCGTGACCTGTACTGTTCATCCATCCACCGGCTGCCGACAGGGGTAAAAGAACAGTTTCGGTTGTGAAGAAAAATTCTATAAACGTCTACCTTCGCCTTCAACAGCAAAGGCACACTCTCAACACTACTTCATCTCCGAAATTTTTCATCTCCCAAAATGCCTTTCCAACAAACCCTCTCGAGTTTCTCTGTGTTTCTCATTCCCTGGGATACCTTTGCAAATAAGTCATCTAGAGCTAGAGTATTTCATATCATGAAGGTTGAAAGCAAGAGTATCTCATATCACGCTTTCTCCCTGTCCTTGTCCTTGTCTTTGTGGCAAGGAGAAAGCGGGCAATCAGCCAGCACTCGGTGTCAATCTTCCAATCTAAGAACCGACTGCCTGGAAATCCTTCCTGATTGCTTACCTAGCATTGCTCTCGAGTGCTCTTCTTCAACCACTGATGTACTTCCGAAGAAGTCGCCACATCTGCCTGGAGAACAGCCAAGGCAAGTGAAAATGTTACTTGAAGCATGTGGAGACAAGGTGCTGCTTCATCTTCAAGATCAAGTCTCATTTTCCTTGCTAAGAAGTTCCCCAGCCCAGTTCAAGCATACACCTGTGGAACGATACTTCTTCAAAAGCAAAAGTATCCCATATCATCAGAGTCAGAGGCAAAGATTTCTCATGGCATGCTTTTCCTTTACCCTTGCTCTTGGCTACGAGTCAAGGTGAAAGAAAGGAAATCGGTCGGCACTTGGACAGATTGAACAAAGAAGCAGACCACCACCTATTCCTCGTGCCTACCTGCCATGCAGAAGAACAAAAAGAGAAGAATGTAGCCTGCAGACTCAATCAACCCGGCAGAAGGAGTCTGAGTTGAAACCAAGAGCTCGAGAAGCTTCAACAACACCACCAATCAAGTCTCATTTTCCTTGCTAAGAAGTTCCGAGGCCAGTTCAAGTTCAAAGCTGTGGAAAGTCACCAAACAGGACCAATGATCACTTATTAGTTTTATTCATTGTCTTTTATTTTCATTTTTAATTTTTCGTTTGCATTTTCTACATTTTCTTGCGTGCTTAACTGATTTATTTCTTTTCTTTGCAGGAACTTTTGGTTATCTCCACCCTTGAAGTTGATTGCAGAATTTTAGCTTGGGGGGTCATCGCTTGATTTTTTCTGCACATTAGGGAAGTTTTCAGTCCTATTGCTTTATTTTGTTTCTTTATATATATTTATTTTATTTTTATTTGCATTTTATTATATTTTCTGACATTGGGGACAATGTCTAGTTTAAGTGTGGGGGTAAAGAGTATGAAAAATGACCAAATTGAAAATTTTTGTACCTTCGACTTTGAACTGGTTTCATTTGTTTCCATGTTATTGCTTTGTTTTCTTAATTAGTTTTGTTTTATTTAAAAAAAAAACAAAAAAACAAAAAAAAAAAAACAAAAAAAAAAAAAAAATCGGAAAATTTAAAAAAAATCCAAAAATATTTCCTTGTTTTCCTTATTGTTTTGAATTAGATTTTTGTTAGTTTCCCGACCCAATGATATAATTGGATAAAAGTTGAACCATGATCATCAAGAACTTAGTTAACATGTGTTTTGTGAAATTCCTTATTCTCGTGTTAGTTTGTACATATTTGATCATCTTTGAAAAACCAAATGCACATAGCCTTGTTGATGTGAAATTAAAGCATGATTTTAAGCTCCATATGTGAATTTAGTGACCATATACATCCTATGTGAGTTTTTGAGCCTATTGAAAGTGTGTGCATTTTTCATACACTCCTATTTTTTTTATGTGTGATGAACTTATGTGAGATACTTCTCTAGAACTTGCATAACGATCTTTCGAAATTTTTGTCATTGATTGCATGAACTTGAAAATGATAGAGGCATTAGGTTTACCACCATGGCCCAAATAACCTTGTTTCCCAAAGAAAAATAATATCATTAGATTGCCATTTTGAGCCGTATTCTTATTTATACTACTAGAAAATAAAACCCTACCTTGAAAAGGTCTTAGAATAAAACTAGGAAACATAATTAAATGATATAACAGAAAATAAAAGGTTTCCTATTTGAACTAGAATTCGGAGTTTTCAGAAAATTAGTCTTTTGACCGATCAAATCAACTCCGATTTGGTCCCAAAATGTCTCTTTTGAAAGCTAAAGACGTCCCCTACAAATCCTTAGAAGGAATATTCCTCAAAATATGCCATCTTGACCTCCAAAATACCCAAAATGTTCAGAAATATCAATCAGGGAAAGCTGCCCACTGGACCTTAATTTCATCGCCACGATCAAACGGCTTGATAGAAAAATCTGGAATTTTGACACAATCATCTTGAAAGACACACGAACATCCTCCAATGGAATCACTCCAAAATTCATCTGTTTGAATACTTTTTGCTCCAGAGGAAGTCGAATGTCTTACATTGAAAATATATAACAAAGTATCAAAATTCTCACAAAATAACCAATAAATTATAACTAAGAATAGGGTAAAATATATAGTATAATATCGCCTCATCAATCCGCACCAAATGATGTAAAAGAAAGATATAACTTTAGGTTTTTTGTCTACATTTTTTAGCCAAAATGGATATTTTATATATCTCCATATGAGAGTTTTCCAGCCAACCAAAAACATAAAATACACATTTCAAGACATTTTGCATCTTCCATTAACAATTTTCTTTAGTGAGTTGAAAAAAATAAATAAATAACTATACGTGGGCACAGAGTGCATTCATATATATCAGATATTCTAAAACCGATGCATTCATTTTAGTGCTGTTAGTGCAGTCATATATATCAGAGCAGCTAAAATTGATGCATTCATTTTATTGATAATATCTCAAACATCCAACATAATATTTTATGCTACAAAATGGTAGGAGTTGTTTTGTAGCATAAAAAAGTTTAATTGTCTGGTACTTATGTCTCAGGTGGAGCTGCATTATGTCTTTTACCAGGAGCAGATGGTGGGATTATGGTACCCTTTGGCTTCATAACAAAATGGAATTCTCCCGATGATATTTTGGGAAAAGGGGTTTGACTCACTCCAACTCCATGCTCTGTAGCTCCTGCATCAGATGGTTGAACTGGAGAGCCTTTTGATAATTCACCAAAACTTGATGGAAATGGATCAAGTGGAGGGTTACCTTTGCTAGGACCAGATGGTGGGATTGGAAAGCCGTTCGATAGGATGTGTCTAGGTATAGCCCATCTTCCGAGCAACTGATTGTGCTTCACTTTGGTGCCATCTGAGAAGGAAGAGGCAAAGCCTAGGGCTAGCAAAAGGAGCAAGGCCAGCCATGAAAAGTTTTGGTACGATAGTGACAGTCCCATGATAATGCTTCTCTTTCTCTCTCTCTTTGTTTTTGTTGTTTCTGAACGAAAGTTATGCTATGTTGTTGTGCTCATATAAGAGATTTATTTTCCTTATATGGTTTTTTGCTATTTATTAGCACGTTGAATCCATGTTAGATTTGTGGTATATCAATTTGTATTCTGTTGTATTTGGTGCGTATATTCATATGAATCCATTAAATTTTTTTCCTTTTGAGGTTTACCAACTATGGAATTTCACCAACTATATACAACTTATGGAAGGATAGGAGGAAATGATACGACCAACTACCTTTTAATCTTTTTGTACCAGATTCGACTCACTTGAATTTACGGCGTATAAAATATATTAAGACTAACTAGCCTTTAGTTTATTTGTTTCCGCCAAAGTCACATCATCAATCGACAACATCACAGCAAATGACAACAATAAATTATGGTGGCCAGCGGGAAATACGACACAGGGTTTTTGCTTTCGTTGGTATAGCTGCTCACATTAGTTTGCGCTGAGCGTTCAAGTGTCACATGAGTTTCGAGTGAAAGCTACCACTCATGCAGTGGGAAGTAAGGACCCGCAAGTCTTCTGCTATAGGTAGTCTTATTTGATTGTAATAAATATCAAATTCGACTCAAATGAATATATAGCAAATTCGATAAACAGTTGTAATTGACCCCATTGTGATATGGAGAAAAAAAAATTAAAAAAAAAAGGTAATTATGTAGTCGATGAGCATTCTTTTCTACCCCTATAGTCATACCCACCAACAATTTTTTTCTCTAACAAAGACCATCCCATTTATTCATCTTCTCATGAAACTACAATTTCAAGTCGTCATTTACATATTCTATTAAACTCGTCGACCAAAAAAACGAACAGAAGAAAAACTTCAGTTGAAATTCTTGGCCTTCTACACTACATAACCACTACCTCTGCTACTAGCTCATCTATCAACTTCCTCTCTACTTCCCCACCTATTACGTCTATTTCATCTCCAAAATCCATCCACAGCGAGTCACGTTGCAGCTCTTTCTCCAGATTGTCCTCACTCGCATTCTCTTCTTGGCTTGCTAGAAACTTGCGAAGATCATCTTCAAGTGCACTTGTATTAATCCACTTGGGACAAATTCTTTTGTTCGCAGGCCTCGCCCATGGGTGTGGATCAGTGAATTGCTCAAAAATCTCCAGGAGCCCTGAATTTACTTGGTCAAACAGTAACTTTCTCTCGGGCTTTGGCCAAGAAGTCTGACCGTAGTACTTCTTCTCCAGTTCTTCGAATAGTAAAGGACTCATAGGAGATTCTGGAGTGTGACATATTGCCAAGAAGGTACCCGGACCAGCGTTGTTTAAACCAGATTCGGTTAAGATATCGGCCAAGTATACAGATTCCCAGCTCTCTTCATCTTTGCAAAGCCCTCTTGCATCTGAACACGCTGTAGATCCATCACCGTCTTCATCACCCGAGACTTCCATGTGTGGTTTTGATTCCAACTTCAGTAGCTGAAGCTGCATCCGAAGCCCTAGAAACCAAACAAAAAGATGAAAACTAAAGCAAACAAAAGGAATAGGCCAATTAAATAAGGGAATGCACAACACAGTAGGAAAAGTAAATCATATTTGTAATCAAACTCAACACGGATTCAGTTCAAACAAAAATTAACTCCCATCAATGACTAAAGCGTATCCTTACCCAACACCTACACTTGAAATTGCATGCTTCTTTATGAGTATTCATTATAAAAAATAAAAATCAACTGACTTCTCGCACACGATATATTGATATAAACATAGCAACATTTTACTTGGCTAGCAAGTATCATCTTACTATCAAGGCTTCATCACAATAATCTAGATACGAATTAGAACCAACATATTCTATGGATACTGGAAGAAGGCAATAGCTTTTTGTAGCACCTACATATTCATTGGGAAACTGACACTAGAAACAAAATAAATAATAATCAAAATAAATGGCCTTGCAATTACCTTGCAGGTCAGCACTGACACTCTCAAAGCATTCAGAACTAGATGACACATCATCAGTAAAAGGAACTTCCAGAACTGAAACAGGACTGGGCTGCTCAGCCTCCTTGGAGCTTGCAGGAGATTCGATTCCAGGCACGGAATGGTTAGAGGGTGCCTGTTCATCAGGGGGCCTGATTGATGGTTCCTGGAAATTTAATGGAATATTTGAGAAAAAAAATTTAATGTTTAATACAAAGCCCTGCTTTCAACCGAGCAGGGAAGGAATTTCAAACACAGAGATGCGACGTACATATAAAGTATGATGCATCCACTTGTTGGTATAAATGGTGATAAAATAGTGAACATCCGACAATGACTAATATGCAACATACACATGTTTTCAGGAGCATCAAAGATGAAATTATATAAGATTTTTTAAGAATCAGTTCCTGAAATATCTACAGAAAAAGGCCTCCAATAATTCTATATCATTGCAGCACTGATAATATCATACTGCACAAGTAAAAGCCCAGCAGAAAAATCAAACACGCACCTGGGGAATTAGGATATCTTGGTGACTACCAGAAGAATCACCTTCTACTGACATATGAGATGATAATTCTGGAAGTAACACATCGGGACTTTCACAAGGCATGGATGCATCCCCATCCACCAAATTTGCAGAAACTGGACTTCTATCCATAGCATTACGAGGTGGTGACTCAAAGACTGCAACATTCTGCTGGGGTTGATTGTTCTCTTCAAAGTCAGTTCTATCTTTATTCCCAGTAGTATGAGTTTCAGGTGAAATGTCAATAGCTTCCCTACTTAAGGAGTGAGACGAATAAGAAATTTTGTTGCTGGATCTAGACAGTTTATGGCCACCTTCTCTAAGATCAAGATGACCAGTTACTGTGCCGTGTCTTTCGTGCGGGACTGTCTCCTTTGGCATCAGATACCTGTCATCATGTACAGTTTCACACCACATACTTGTTTTAAAACTTGCAAACGCAGTAGATGAAGAAGGAAGAGATTTTGATCTTGATAAACTATTGATGCATCCATCCTTCCAACCATCCCTACTGCTTATACCCAGAGGTCCACCCCACCGTGCAGGTGCATCTTCAGTAGAAAACGTATCTCTGAATCCTGCCTCGCCAATCATGGCATTCAAATTAGCAGCTCGCGTTTCCTTGTCTGGGACAGCAAGCATTTCACCAAGTGTGCTGCCCCTGCTAACGGGTCCCACTTCTTGGGACTTGCGAGTCATCTTCCACCTCTCCGAGAGCCTCTTCTTGGCCTCTCTACTCACGGATGATTCAGTAGAGCACGATGATGAAGGCCTGGAGTGGTTACTTATGTGAAATGAATGCCTGGAAGACACCGACATCACCTCTGACTCAGTTGCAGATTCATTCTCAGAAATGCTACAACAACTCTCATCACCAGCATATCCTTTCAAACCAGAGGAGGAAAGACGCACAGAATTACTGCTAAATTTATTCCTCATTTTCCTTGTGATTTCCTTGGCAACTTCTCTAGATTCTCTGGACTTGTGCCTCAGATGCCCATCATTATCTTGGACATTTTTCCTTCCCCGTGATTCTGCCTCCCTATCTCTAATGCTCAGAAATTCAGAGTGTTTGCTTCCATCTAACAAAGAAGCATGAGGAGAACAAGGTGATGTTTTGGTACCATTCAGCACCTTCCCAAGGTTTGGTTTCAGAACAACTATCCTTGTAGGATGAATGGCAGATTCAATTTTCACTTCCGGTCGGCTTAGAGATGATTTAGGAGGATTATGACCAGCATGTCTACTGTCAGAGTGACTAGGAAAAGAATCGCGATGCTTCTGTGGAGATTCAGAGCAATGCTTTCGCTCTCTCGCTGATGTGAAGCCAAGGTCAATGTTTTCGTACTTCTGAGCTTGTGATGACTTCATAGATGCTATGCGACCACAACGGGATTGAGGAACACCGTGCAGATCATGCAGATGTTTAGCAAACAATGAGTCTGGTTGCTGAAGGAATTTCAATAGAAGATCCTTGTTAGATTCCAGCACCTCAAGCGCATCATGGAATTCCTTAGAATCCTGTAGCCTCTCATCAGTTGAAAGGCGTTTTGCATCCATGAACTTCTGTCGAACAAAAGCCATTTCAGCATCACTGAGCTTTGGGTTAGCAGTTCCTCGTGATGAGTAACCCTTTGAAGTTTCATAAACTTCAAACACATCCTTGAATTCTTGCTGCACCCTTGAGTTCTTCCTGGAAGAGCGGCGTTCATAAGACATACTGTTTCTGTGCTCTGTCTCTTCCGATCTTGACTTCTGAAAATAATTCTCCGAAATGCCCTTCGGTTGTCTATGAGCAGGCTGCTGAGGTGGCAGCCCATCAAGACCCATCAATTTGGCAATTACGCTTGGTGATCTCCTTCTGGGTTCAATTTCTCTCACCATCTCCTCAGCTAATAACTTCTTTATTGGAGTTCCAACAGCTTGCTGTGAAGATCTCCAGCCCAATTCAAAGGGGAACTGCAACGACAAAATTGACATATTTCATCATGCACGTCACATTGTAATTATTTTCTGACATGTAATTATTTTCAATGCCAATATATATCCGAAGGAGGGGAAAATCTAGAAAAAAACAAAGAAAGAAGAATCTACTCTGCTCCAGATATAAAATGAAGTGACAAAACAAACAACAAAATAAAATTAGTAAATTAGAAAAAGCACCCCGAGAACTCTAAGTTTTATAGAAAAACACTTCACTAGCTTAATTGGAGAAAAAGAAAAGTCCCCATCCAAATGAAATCCTTCCCCCATCATCAAGTCAATTGGGTTTATTTTTCTTAACTATTGGTTTCAAAGTGTTCTTTCTCTAAAGTGTAATGTTATGAAGGGCTTACACACAACTAGTGAGTAGAAAAAGAGATTACCGAATCTTCACCGGTAGAGCCACTACTGCAAGAACTCGAATCAGAGGCCAATTTCGGAATGTGTTTCTGTTTCTGAACCTGCCTGTTTCCTGAAAACAAAACCCCCAAACAACAACAGGATCAACATTTCAAAGCATGGACAAATTGAGAAGTATACACTCCATAAAATTTTGCAAGTAATTAGAAATCACCAAATGAATTAGAATCCAACCCAGTAAAGTAGATGAAATTTCAACTGTATCCTTTCAATCAAAAGTAAAGGAAACATGGCAATCAATGTCTGGAAAACAGCATGCAGAAAACAGAGGAAGCTTCAATTGTTCCCTTTGACTCATCAAAAAGAATCAATTGAATTATGTCTCATCATTCCAGTGGAAACAAAGCAAATCATGGCAAAACCACTACAGAAAAAGTCACAAACTTTACCAAATTTACAGATACAACCCCAAAATTAACCTGCATTGCATAAGCATTAGAGTAAAATAAACAAAAACAAAAATATTAATCAATTAAAATTAGAGCTGCCAATTGAAAATAAATTGTTATCTTTAGTGGATAATTTGATAGAAAAAACTTTGAGAACAATAAAAACCAGTTACTAAGTTCAGAATTCTGTAATTTTCTTCAAGTGAGCTGAATAATTTAGCTTAATTGTTCTGTTTTCGGAAAACCGGAGAAAAATAACTACTTTCAGCCAAAATCTGAAATTTTCTCTTCCACTTTTCTTTCATTTTTTTCGGCAACCAAACAGGGTCAGAAATTCAGACAAACCACAAAACAAAAACCCCGAAAAATAAAAAAGTTCCGAAATTCAGAAGAAAAAAAAAATCAGACCTCTGTAAGCTCGCTCAGCGGAGGAGGCGAATCGTCCTCCGTCGGAGCTCCTATCAGCAATGCTGGTCACCTTAGACCTCCGAGGCCGCAATTTCTCCATTTTCACACATTAAAAACCCAAAAATTGAAAATTTAACAAAACAAAAAGCGGAAGAAACGGAGATCGGAAACTCCGCAGCGACGCACGCGACGCGAATGTTCCGAGAAAATTACAGAGAGAAAAAAAGGAAAGAAAAAAAAAACCCAAATTTCAGCTCCCCATGTTCTGAAGAGAGAATCAGAAAAGAAAAAAAAAAACAGATCTTGAACAGAAAGAGAAAGTGAGAGAAAGCAGCAGAAAACGGAGAGAGAGTAATAAAGAGGCGTCCGTTACTGAGAACTGCTAGATAGAGAGGGGGAGAGAGAGAGTGAGAGGGAGAGAGAGAGTGGGGGTGACTGGAAGTGTGGTGGTGGGTGTGAAGAGAGAGAAAGTGAGGAGACAGAAAGAGAGGGGAGAGGGAGGGAGAGAGAGAGAGAGAGGGAGGAAGGCAGAAAGTTCGTTTTGGGGTTTTGTTTTGTTTTGGGATTTTTGAACTTTCAAATACCGATATACTGACAGGGGGGGCTGAGGCTCTGCGCGGGCAAGTTGAGTGTCTGCGACTGTGGATGGACTACAGTAAGGATGGTGTGATGCGAAACAGACTATGACTCTGCCCATTTTCCAGGTGTCGTTCCTGGGATGTGGCCACGTCGCTGTCCTGTTTCGTTCTATTTGGGGGCCTCTTGGCTTCACTCTTTGTTTGCTTGGGTTTTTTTCACAATTTCATGGTGCATCTTACCTTTGATGGATATAATTGGGAGTGGTTAGGGTTAAGAGAGAGCATTTTCGGGTGGTTTGGATTTGCATATTTACAATTGGCTTAGGGTTATTAATATTTGTATGAATCCGCAATATAGACGTTTGAGTTGTTCGAATCATATTTGTCGTTTGCATGACAACTTATTTACAAGTAGCTCTAAACTTGCTCATATCTTGATTTGTAGCGCCCGAAATAGCCAAAATTTGCTACCTTTCTGACATTGATCCACCGTCCTTAGAAGTGGCCAAAATTGAGTCTACTCAACTAAGAGATCTATACTTACCTAAGTGACCAATTTGTCAACGTTGTGACCAAAAATAATCTCCAACATCATCGCATCTCTCAACTTGCCTAAATGATCAAACTGTTAGCATTGAAATTTACTAAAATTTGGTCTATCATCTTTGTATTTGTCCAAATGATTAATTTGTCAACATCGAAAATGGTAACCACTTGATCTACTTCTCCAACAAGAGAACATCTCTCTACTTTCCTAAAAGATCAATTTGTCAGGTTCGAAGATGGCTAAAATTTGATTCACTTCTCTGAAAACAACGTATCATTGTACTTGCCTAAACGATACAATTTTGTCGACGTCGAAAATGGCAAAAACCAAATCTACTTCTCTAACGACAGTGTTTCTCTCCACTTACCTAAAATGACCAATTTGTCTGCGTCGAAAAAGGCTAAAATTTCATTCACTTCTCTGACAACAACATAGCTTTGTACTTGCCTAAATGATCAATTTTGTCGGTGTCAAAAATGGCAAAAACCTAATCTACTTCTCTAACAACATGTCTCTCTACTTACCCAAAAAGATCAATTTGTCAGCGTCGAAAATGGCTAAAATTTGATTCACTTCTCTTACTTTGTACTTAAAAGATCAATTTGTCAACCTAAAAAGGATTGAAATTTGGTATACTTTCACCACAACAACGTATCTTGTATCATCCCTGTATTATTTATGTGATATTAAATAATGTCAAATCGCATATAGATATCTATGATCCCCCGTAAAGCATCTCATGTTGAAACAATTCTTACAAACATAACTTGATCCAATTACTCTGGCCAGAGATTTCTGAGATGGATCTAGTGGCTTCAAGGGATATTTCCTTCTATTGAACAGTTACCATAATGCGATAGATTTCTAATTGCGCATTCATGTATCTTCATACTTATACATATGAACCCATGTATCAAACTATCAAGCCCTATGAAGCAATGAGGGCTTTGAAGTAAAATCAAAGTTCATATTTAGAAGCATAAGATACCTATGAGGCCTTATGTCTGAGAACTATTTGCATACTATAACATGAAGCTTTGTAACATTTGACATGAGATTAGCATCCATACATTTAAGATTCTTGGGCAGTCAGTGTTCAGTGAACTTGTTCAACAGACAAGCACATGTATATACACCACATATCCAACATGCATAGCACAAGACCATGCTAACCTTAATGCTATATACATCAGCATTTTCAAAAAGTCAATATTCATTTGACTTTCCAAACAGTTAGGAACTTTATTGGAGGACAAAGTGATTGTGGAATACAAGTCCCCCTGCCTAACTTAGTTTAGGACATTGCTTCCATAACTTAAATCCTATCAACTCATTCATAGTTTATGATTTCTATAATATAAAATCAAACTCATGAATGAATAAATCTTGCCCTATTGTGGGGATTGATCACTGGGAGATGTTTTATTCATATTTAGTATCATGTTTGATCTTTGTATGGATGGATTTTGCAATTGAGATGAGTTGTGCATGTTTTTTCATGTTGTATTACTTGAGCATTGTAACATGAAGAACAACATGAATAGATTGTTGTACTAGTTGCGAGCATTGTATTCTTTTATTTTATTTATAATACTACAATATTATTTATACTAAAGAGATTAGTGTATTGGCTAAGCCGCACATTAGACTTACCATAATTTATGGTTATCGAATTCGTCATTTATAAAAATTGAACTTAAGACGTCCCATTTACTAATATATAAAAAAAATTAAAAAAATTAAAAATTAAAAATAAAAACTATACCGTACGACATCATAGTAATTTTTAAGTTCAATATTATACTTGTTTACAAATAAATAAAAATGCAAGGACTAGTATAAAGTGACACACTTTCATGAGGGTAAAAACACTTTAATTTCTTTTAGATGTATATGTGATATTTGCTTTTTAAAAAAAATAAAAGACCAATCCACGGTAGTCCACTTTTTAAAGGCCTTTCAGCCTTCTGTGTACATATGATATTTTGAAGATTGCACATTTTTGGGATTTGGAACATTAATTTTAACAAAATAAATTTGTTCAGTTGGGTGAGTGTAAGGTTTATTCGACGCACTCGTGGAAAAATACCATGTTATTGTCGAACTAACTTGATAAAAATATTTAAATATGTATCACACTCGGATATTGAATATTCCGCCAAACCTGAATTTACATCCTTTTTTTTTTTTTAATACGTCGATATTTTTACATTAAGGGGAGGGAAAGCTCGGGTAAGCCACACAATGGGCAACCTAATTTGGTATTGAATTCGTCATCTACGAGATTCAAACCTAAGACCTCTCACTTTCAAGTGAAGAGAAATACCACCAGACTGTAGTACTGAGTGACACATCCTTTATTTTAACAAATAATTTTTTTCTAATATAGAGGCTTATATACTTAGGCCATCTCCAACTGGGTCGGTCATAGGGCTATAGGCTAAAGGATAGTCATTTTTTACACAAAACTCATCTCTAATGAAGGTCTGGGCCAAAAATTCTCGGGACCCACTGGGCCAAAATCCAGCCATATGGCGGGTTGGCCATTTTTTAAAGACGAAATTAAAATTCTAATTTTTTTTTTCTATAAATACCTTAAGACATTTCTACACCATTTCTCACATCATTTTAACTCTTTCATACTATCTTATCTTATTTTATTTCAATTCTTCACATTTTATTTACCTCAACACTTTTTTCACACACACTCCTCTCTTACATCTTCCAATAATCTTTCCTTTATTTTTTTTCAATAATTTTCAAATGGCCACATCTTCAAGTGGCACTCAAAATATGTCCGAAAACTTATTTTAATATGATAGTTTAATTTAATTAACCAATAAAATTAAAGAACAAACTTAAAATAATAAATTATTGAGGGGACTAAAAATTAGCCCATTTGGTTGGAGATGGTGTATAAATATGGTCTGACATTGCTCATTAAAAAATAATTTCTTGTAGGGTTATAATCTGGACGGGGCTAAACATAGCTCATTTGGTTGGAGATGGTCTTATATTGCTGTGTGTTGGCACAAGCTATTCATCTTTCTTTTTCTTTTCTTTTTTGTACATTTTATTTCCATTTTTTGGATGAATGTGGTTGTATCATGTTTATTATATGTAAAATGACACAAACCAAACAAAGAGAGGAATCTTTAATTCTAAAAAAATTGAGCTAATTATAAGGATATGGGTACTCATAGTTGGTTGATAATTTCTTGCATGACTCATTAACCTGATACGAAAGGACATGAAAATAACAGTTTTCAAGTCCAACCCGTTAACAAGTTAGTTCATTATCAAGTCACATGTTAAGAACCAGTTAAAAATATGGGTTTGACGGCGATACAGCCCGTTAAGATAATAAATATGACACGAAACATCACGAATACGATAAACACGACACGTTAAATAGACCTATCCCATAGGTACGTGTAGGAGAGGTAAAATCTTGTGGTTGTGGAATTTGTTTTGTTTGTGAAGTTAAGGCAATTACCTACCCTTTTGTGGTGGGGAGCAAACAATTGTCATTCAATCATCGGACTTGTGTCTATCAAATTATATGGGCATGGAAAATGGCTCACCTTGATCTCATTCATATATTGTTTAATTGGACCTATATTTTAATACATATGGTTATAGTTAAGAATCAAAGTCCACCAAATTGAAAAACAAATCGACTACATACGAATATAAGTTTATTTGCGAAAAACAATGAAACAAAATTATCAAGACGACTACAAAGCAAAGAACTACATTGTGATTGATTTGTTCACAACTAAATAACAAAAGATCATGTTTATAATAAGCTAACCATAATTCCTAATGAGCAAGAAAACGAAAGCCTAAGTGTAATGTGCCGGGCCTAAATCTTAAACAATAAAATAAATTTAAATATTATTTTCCAACAAATATTGAATGGATACAAAAGTCTTAAATATCATTTGCTAAAATAAAGAAATAAAGAAATTTGCTTCAATTCGATTGATACAAGATTCATGGTATGACCCACATCTGTCAACCTTAAATCTACTAAAAATGGAAAAGCTAGCTTTCTTCCTAATTAACTAGGATATGGTTTCTTAATGCAGCAGACATATTGTATGTAATGTTATTAATTCATGTAATATAAAATTAGTGAATAACGAGTTTAAACTTAAAGAGTTAGTATTAAGTAAGTTAAAAGTCGGTTCCCTCCAATGTATTAAAAAAGAAAAACAAAAATTCATGAAGTTATAAAGTATTTGTTGATTTTGGCTTGATTTGCTAGCTACTATTTCACCATGCATACTCAAACATTAAATTTTAGGGGAGTTTTAATGAAAATGGCTTCTCCAAACTTTTTATTAATAAAAAAAATTCTAATAACTTTATTTAATGAAAATGACACAAAACTCTAATGAAAAAGGATTTTCCAGAGTTTTTCTTAATCAAAAGCACCATAATAACTTTATTTAATGAAGATGACACAAAAATTTAGGACACAAAAATTTAATGAAAAGGGCTTCTCCAAACTACTCAACAATTTCTAGAACTGAGTACTGCCACTATTCTTGAACTGAACACTGACACTACAACTATTTCTAGAGCTGAACACTACAATTGTTTCTAGAATTGAACACTACAACTGTTTCTAGAATTGAACACTGCAGCTATTTCTAGAATTAAATACTGCAGCTATTTTCAAAACTAAACACTCCAACTATTTCTAAAACTAAGCACTACAACTAATTCTAGAACTGAACACTGACACTATTTTTAGACCTGAACATTGCAACTATTTTTAGAACAAAACACTACAACTATTTCTAGAATTGAAAACTGCCACTATTTCTAGAATTGAATATTGAACTGTTTTTAGAAATGAACATTGCAACTATTTGTAGAACTGAACACTGCCACTATTTATAGAATTGCACACTGCCATTATTTCTAAATCCAAATATGAAAGTATCAATTTTGAGTAAGCACTTACATGAAAAAGAAGCCCATAAGGAGAGGATTAAACTTCTCTTTCGGGCCGAAAACCAATTCTGTCAAGTTTGGTTAAAAATTGGCAAAATCTTCGGAAAAACGTCACCTTTGAAGAGCTTGATCTCCCTAAACATTGAGTTTCAATATGTGCGCCTTGTATTAGAAGAAAGATGTTGTCGATACAAACTCGTTGTTAGAATTCCTCTGTCCCACATCGGGCAGAAGGCTTGAGAACAAACCCTTTAAATAGAATTACCCTACTCTAACTAATACCGAGGCCTTTTGGATTAAAACCCCACACCTGACGGATTGAGCAGGTGGTTAAATGGGGACAATGTCAGTGTTGTTGGAGTGGGCCCTCGGCCCGTCTACTTGAAATTTAACATGGTATCAGAGTCAGGGGATGGGCTCGTACATCCCCGTGAATGGGTGGGTCCCCTTTGACCCTGCGCTAACGAGTGAGCCCCAACTTGGCTCCACGTAGGCCAAGAGATGCCACATGAATGGGTGGGTCCCCGTTGGCCCCGCGTGAATGTGTGAGCCCCGGCTTGGCTCCACATGGTTGCCGATGTGTGAAACTTCACGTGTGACCCATAAAATGGGGTCTCACGTGCGGGGGAGTGTTAGAATTCCACTGTCCCACATCGGCCAGAAGACTTGAGAACAAGCCCTTTAAATGGAATTACCCCATTCTAACTAATACCGAGGCCTTTTGGATTAAAACCTCACACTTGACGGATTGAGCAGGTGGTTAAGTGGGGACAGTGTCGGTGTTGTTGAAGTGGGCCCTCGGCCCGTCTCCTTGAAATTTAACACTCGTAGCCTTTAACATTGAGTGATTTTCATTGCTGTATGAGAGACTTTTGAAGAATCTAATATTGGAAATGAGAAAACGAAAGAGTTTTTCCTAAATATTAAATAAAGTTATTAAAGTGCACCGGTTAAGATTCAAAGTTTTAGATCTTAGTTTTTCTTAAATTTTATGCTAGAAAATGTCAATGGTCATGAATTGTAAACAAAGAAAACTCAAAGTAGCCATGTTATACATGATCTGACCCTCCAACAAGCGGTCCCCCAAAACTTGCATGATTTTTCTTGATACCTTTATTTCTGTGTAAATATGGAATCCAAGCAAAAAGCATCATAACATGGAGATCATTGTGGTCTCCAAAACCCTCCCCTCCCCCTAGTTGACAAATAAAGCTAGTTATACATTTACTTGTCCTTTTGCGTGATCATGAAGACGTTTCCTATCTCTTTGATATTTTTACCCCTTTGCTTTTTTTTCTTCTTAATTCGGGCAATAAATTTATAGTGTTGTTACTCTTACTTGCCTGTTATATTTTTTGCTCATTTTATCTGTATTTTTATTAAATATTTTGACTAATTAATGAGTGAGAAAATATGACAAATAAATAGATGTAATAACAGTTATGACTCTTGAAAAAATAAAAAAAGTTGGTGTGCATGGTAGCACTCTTAATTTTTTTCATGAAAGCATGTCAAAAGAAAGACTCTCGTAGCCCCACAAGCCTCAAAAGTATGAGTTTGCTTATCAATTAAAAGAGAGAAAAACAAGAAGGGGATTGTTTTTTCCTTCTTATGATGCTTAATTGGAAGAACTCAGTTACCAATTACTGGAGTGTTCTATGATAATTAATTAAAAGCAAAAGTTAAAAGCAAAAATTAACTAGCCAGCTTGACTGGACCAAAGTGTGATTATATAGGTAGAAATCCACAATCATGGCTTTTGAAAGCCCGCAATTATCTGTCAAACTTTGACAAATCTCAAATTCCTTAATTAATCAATCTAAATTGAACATATGCTAGAAGCACATTGGCTATGATTCCGGGTTCGAAACTTTTCTCGTCTCCTAAATTATTGTAATAATTTCGAACCTTCAACTCCCTCCTTAATAATAGTAAAAAAAAAAAAAAAGATTGAAACACTAATTGGACTTCCTAGTCAGGCCTGCAGGCTTAGTTAGGATTTTGTTCATATATTAATTAACCATCAAATCTCATCCCATATTGCTTGCAAATACTAGACACGTATATGATTAGCCCTCAATAATCCTGTCTTTGTCTTCCTTAATTTACAAATCTTTCAGCATTGTGCTAATTGGATTGGAATATCATGTACAGAAAACGATCGAGATAGGATTTAATTCAAATCTTTGAGTGCATGAATACTGAAATCAAATTTGCTCACGCAACTGTAGGTAGTTCATTTTATGTATACCTTTTTCTCTTTTAGGATAGAGTAAATCAGTTGAGGATGACCGTTTTTAATTAAAAAAATCAGATGTGCAACGATTTTATATGATATTGTTTTAAATGCATTGATAACATGTTGTTACATTTTTATTGATGTTATAGAAAATAACATGTATAAACCACATATATTATTTCACACAAAAATTTGTGGAAGTTAACCATTGCTAGTATATCACCATATTATTACTAAGTCTTCACACATATATTGTATATCAGTTGTATAAAAAACGAAAAAAAAAAGTATACGTAATATAGTCCTTAAAAACTTGATTTTATTTCATATTCTAACACATCAAAATAAAGTTTTCTTGTACAACAAGCATTAATACAAACCGGGCATTTGGGTGACATGAAATTGGGAAGTTCTACCAAATCTACAGGACTCGTTTAATTAGCCAAACTCAGAAGCTATGTATGTTTACAAGTTTCATGAGGTGTAGCCATAGCCATGACATTACTATGTATGGTCAAGAGCGGGTGTGAGTTGTGTGACAGACTCACATCAACACCAAAACCCAGGAAAAAGAATCTTAAGATCATATGGTGGGAAACAAATTTAAAAAGAAAAAAAGGCCTTAGGTTTCGGACTTGGTCATCCATGGATGAGACACCTAGAATTCAAAGCTATAAGATTTGGAACCAAAGATTTCAAGAAGAAGCTCCTGCAGGGAGCGTTCCTTGTAGTTGTATGATTTGCTTCCTTGGCTCCCCAAAAGTACCAAGATTTCAAGTGGGATGAGTCACATCTACTATATATATGCCTTTATTTCAAAATGAAAACATTGTATTGGTTAGTACACGGAGCCTCCTAAGGCAGAGAATATGCGGTCTAACAAAGTGTACTTAGGTCTCTATCACTCATCGAATATGCGGGTTACATAATGTATTTAGGTCTCTATCACTCATCAACGAGAGTATATACTGTAAAAATTAGCTAAAATTCTCTACAGGAGAAGTTAGCTATCTCAAATTTCTTTATTAAGAGAGAGTATGCATTCTAAAGAGACAAAAACTGAAATCGATCAACTAAGCTTGGTTCGGATTTGACCAGTTTTGGTCAACTTTAGTTTTTATACTCGATTTAGTTTCGTTTTTCAATTCATCCATTTTTTTTTTTGCCCACTCCTAATCTTCATATAACTCATCACACGATTAGTGATATGAAGATGAGAGTCACACATCAAAGCATGGCCTAAAGTTACACATCTCTTTCTTTTTGTTTTTAAAAATAATGATAGGTAGGATGATGAACAAAGAGGGAAATGAATATAGAATATAAAATGGAAAGACAGAGGGGCATCACACGACTTTCACACAAATTGTATTTATTTGTACTATATCTGTCTCTTCCCTAGTACAATGCAAAACAGAGAGAATTTGTCGAAACCCCATCCATTTACTGTATTCAGACCAAAACCATGTATTGTCTGTTTGACTGGAAAACATGTACTGAATAGTGAGACCCACACCTTAAACTTCCGATCAAACTGCTAGGCCACCACATTCGAAAGTTTAGCATATAACTTAATAACATCGTTTTTCTGTTTATAAAAAAAATTAGTTGATTTTGGAAAAGTTGATCTTTAAATGGCGACTTAACAAAATAAGGGAGCTTAATTAAAAGATTTTACTTAATTTTTTTCTTGATTGAAAAGATACAAATTACACATTAACTCAACTTTTATTAAAAGTAAGGATAAAAAAAATGAAATACAGATCCCTGACAGCTGACGCGCGGATCCCTAGCGCATCCCCACCGCTCTCTCTCTCTCTCACCCGTACCTATCAAGGAGGCAGATTGTCTGCCTCTCCCATTACCATGCCCTTTCCATTCATTTATACATTGTGTGGTCACGGTTAAGCCACGTTAACATTTTATATTAATTTTTTTATAGAGATAATAAGACATGTTGACGTGACTTAAGCGTGACCGTATAAATAGGAAGGGAAGAAAAGAACGTAACATTTTGCCTCCCCCCATCAATCCCCCTCTCTCCTCTTTTAACCATCACCATCAACTCTCTCTCTCTCTCTCTCCCTCACTCCACAACACAACAACTTTTTTGTTTTGTATAAATTAAAAAAATTAGTGCATGAGCGTAGTAAATTAAAAACGTACAATATTCATACTTCACTAATTTCAAAACACTAATTGAGAAATAATCACTGTTTTTTAAAATATTAATTGAAAAATTGTCACTATTTTCAAAATATTAATTGAGAAACAATTGTTACTTTTAAAATATTTATTGAGAAATAATCATTGTTTCTGTAATCTCGATGCATGTCCCGTTCCTTAATCTTGTACAAAGAATTTCTGCCATTGCAATCTATTCTATCTAGCCATGTCTTCATTTGGCTACCAATAGCAATTTTCCAAGTTTTTGTGTATGAATTGATCGGCATTACTTATTTTCTATCCGCAGGCCTACCAAAGAGTAAAATGACATACAATGGCAAATTGTTGAATCCTGAAGAATTTATCATGATTCAGACCAAAAATAACAACTTTTTGTTCCGTACACACAAGTTATACTTCCAATCAAACTGGCAGGCCACCATTTTAATCATCTGTTTACATTTTGTAGAGTTCGATCTCCACTTGTAGAAAGCCTAACACATTGAAGTGGAAAATAGTTTTGGAAAAATTGGACAGAACTGGACCTCTTGTACTGGAAAATCAATTACGAAGAACAGGCATAAGCGGAATATAACATTATTCCTTGTTTCTGCTATATAAAATGCGGAGTTCAAACTTACAAGCATGTATATATCACACACATTAATTGATACGTGAAGTATCCTTATTCAAATAATTTCTTGCATGTAGATACTGAGAATATGTCACAAACTCATAATCTTCTTATTCTTGAATCGAGATATGATTCTCTAATTGCCGTCATTTTGTTGACAACAACATCCATTAGCATCCGCTTTGATGGTTATATTGCAGAGCATGAGAGTCCTATTTGCAGCACCGAAACCAAGCATTGCTCCAATCTTCTTGCTTGGACTGGGCGGCCAGCATCCTGATATCTCGTAATTGGCCTTTCTTGCATGTCATCATAGGCAGAGCCATGAAGCGACCATGATGGTCCCAGGGCCATATTGAATTGTTTTTCACGCAAAAAAGTTTAGTGATATTCTTTCTTTGGGTTTGATTTGAGATTGGTGGCTCCTATGGAGTTCAAACAATTCTCTGTTCGTGAGCTTTGAGGAGGAAAAAGAGAGAAGAAAGTTAGAGAGGCTTGGGTTTTAGGTTTAAGGAAGATGATGATAAGGATGACAAATAGTAGACCGAAATGACGGGAGTTGATTGCTCAACACATGACAATGTATTTTTTGTAAGATTAGGAGAGCGTTTTAGATTGAAAATTTTGGGCCCATTCCAAGCTAAAATCATGGGTCCGCCACTGCATGTCATTGCTGTATCTATCACCATCAACATCCTTATATTCTCATTTAGTTAGCAATGAAGGGTCAACTCCAAGGTATGGTCAGGCAATGCCACGGCTGTGAATTGGTGAATGGTTGGACCATCTTTGAACTGTAAAGCTATAGAAAGGCAAGCTCATTCCAATGGTCCAGAAGATGTCATATGTTAAGAGATTAGCTGATGAAGTTGTTAGTTTGTTAAGAGTTAGTTTACTTACTGTGTAAGGAATGTAACTAGTATAAATAGGGAATCCTTGTATTCATTCAAACAATTAAGCAATAATATCAGTGAAGTATTTTTTCTTTCTCTTCGATGTCTCTCTCTACATTTTGTGTTTACAGTTTCTCTCTCTAAAACACCATTGATGATCTTCAAGCTCAAGACTACTCACTTCAACATGGTATCCTCGTAGGCGATGGCTTTTTTCCTTCGATCCTAATCTTCTCTGTTTCCGCATTCACATCTGCAACCTTGTGGTATGCGATTCGTCTTCTTGATTGCTAAAATGTATGACAATTCAGTCTATTTCAAATCTTGATTCCTGCACATTAGATGTTTGATGAAATGTGTATGTGCATTCTTCTTCTGTGATAATCTTCTCTGTGAAATTGAAAGTGATCTCTTCTTCAAGATCAATCAAGAAAGTTCTTAAAACACTAATTTCTGCAAGAAATCGTTCCTGCTCTTTCTCTCTGCTTACAAGATTTAAGAAGACATGGTGACTGTTGCACAGCTACAAATTGTGCAATCTCCAATCACGATTTTGATTCCTAATGTGTCCACTTATGTGACTGTAAAACTAGATGATACAAATTACCTAGTTTGGCATTATCAAATGCAATTCTTCTTGAAAGCCATGGAATTCTTGGCTTTGTGGATTGTTCTAAAAATGTCCAACTCGGTTTATTAATAATTCTGATGTTGAGGGTGTAGAAACTAAAGCATGTCAAATATGGGAAATGTATGATCGTGCTTTAATGCAACTTATCATTGCAACTCTATATGTTACTGGCATGTCTTGTATAATTAGCTGCACCAATGCAAGTGAAATGTGGATGAATCTCAGAGACAGGTTTTCTACTGTTAGAAAAGCTAGTATCTTCCAATTGAAAACTGAGCTTCACAACATTAAGAAGGGGACTGAGTCAGTTTCTTAGTATCTGCAAAGGGTCAAGGATGCCCGTGATCATTTGGATTCTGTTGGAGTGCCATTTGATGGTGATGACATTGTTATCATTGCTCTCAAAAGGTTACCACATGAGTATAATACCTTTAGAACATTGATTTAAGAGAGAGACAATGTTATTTCACTAAAAGATTTTCGAGCTTAGTTGCTTGTTGAGGAAGCTACACTTGAAAACTCTCAGTTATCCAGTTCTTTTGTAATTGCTATGTTGGCTCAAGGAAATGACTCCAAAGTTATGGACTGAATTGTCAATTGCTTTCAAAGTTATTTCACTAAAGTGACGTGTTTCAAACATTTGTGCAGTTTCATGCTTTCTTGCTTACTCAATTCTCAACTGCTTTCAAAGTTATGGTGGTAGTGAGTATTGCAGCAAACTTGACAAAGACATAGTACATCACAAATCCTACCCTTATACACCTGAATAAAATGGCCTTGCTGAGAGAAAGCATAGGCACATTGTTGAAACTGCCTTAACACTTTTGAATACTTCCAAGTTACTTTCACAGTTTTGGTTTCATGCCTGCACCACTTTAGTATACTTGATAAATAGAATGCCGTGCACTACTTTATCCATGAAATCTCCCTATACTTGTTTGTTTGGCACAGCTCCAATCTTAACACATTTGTAAACCTTTGGATGCATTTGCTTTCCTTCATTGAAACCTCACAATACTACAAAATTTCAACCCAAAACTGCACAATGTATTTTCCTGGGATATGCAAGTCAATACAAAGGTTATATATGTTTTCAACCAAACACATGTTAGTGCAAAATTGGCAATTCTTGACAAAATGTCTGAGTTTGTAATAGCATAGATTTGTTACATATTTTCAATTGTAATTGTTTAAGTCTAAGGTTGTCTCTCACATTTTTTATCACAAGGATGTTACGTAAATGAGATACTTATTCAGGTATGTTTGCACACACACATCCAACTACATTCACCAGATATCTCATGTTTGTGTATTTGGGATATGACTCTTACCCATCATGTGTTTTATCTCTTTAAGATGAGTTGTCATTTTTACATTTATCAAAACACATCTTTTGTTGGTGGGGTTTATCTGATTGCATGCTTTCGAAATAAACTTATTGTTTATCTGGATATTGAAATGGTTTGTCGTTCTTATCTCGTTTTAATCGGTGCGGTGATTTTTGTCTATATACGAGATGTCAGGTCTTTGGAGAAAGTGTGCATGAATATTAGTTTTGAGAAAAGAATTAAAAGGTAGCATCTTTGTGTTTTGAGGGAGAAAAACAATTTTTATACTGATGCTATCTTGTGTTTTCGACAACATGTGTTTTTAAGAGAAAATTAATATTATTCTTTCATGCTACTTTCATTTGAGTTTTGATTGAAAGTCAATTATGAAAATATGCCTTGTGATTTTCGTAATTGATTGTTTTTCAATAAACACTTCATCACATATACATTTTTCATGATCGGGCTAGTATCTTGCAAAGTTCGAGGGAAAGGTGATTGACGACTGTGTTAGTGTCGTACCACTTCAACTCGAAGACTGAAAAAAGATCGAGTAGGAAAGCACGAAGACAAAGAGCCAGCTAGTATGGGTGTCTAGTTGATGAGTTTTGTAAGTCTTGATGTATTCTTTCTTTCTTAGTGTTTCCTGGCTTGGTAGCCCAAAGATTTTCCCAGTGGTGAGTTTTGCCTCATTAAATCCTACACCATGTGTGCACTCATTATACTTATGCTGAATATTTGTGTAGGATTTAGTTTGCATAACTGGTTAATTTAAATTATAATTTGAATTAGTTTTAAGTTGGAACCTATTTACACCTCTAGGTTAAATTAGTACTCATCCTAGAACTTTCAATTGGCGCCAAAGCGGGTCACTATACATAATTAGTGAGATCTATGGGACTACTAGGATGAATCGTACCATGGGGTCGATTTCCCATCCACCACACTTCGAGGGCGATAACTACGCTGCATGGAAGGCAAAGATGAAATCATTTCTCAGGGCACTTGACGACAAAGTGTGGCTTACAATTGAAGAAGGTTGGGAACCTTTGACAGTCAAAGAAACCAAAGGTGAAGGACAATCTTCTGTAATATATCTATGCTTAAGCCTAGAAAGGAATGAGCGAAGATGAACACAACTCTAGCACTTTCAACCATAGAGTGTTGAATGCGTTGTTCACTGCCGTTTCGCCTAAACAATATTAGTAAGTGCACAATGGCGAAAGAAGCTTGGAATATTCTTGAAGTTACTCATGAAGGTAACTCCATTGTCAAAGAATTCAAGCTTAAGAATCTCATCACAAAATTTGAAAATATCAAAATGTTGGATGATGAGAGTTTCTCCGACTTTTATGTTAAGCTTAGTGTAATTGTCAATGGTTGTCACAATCTTGGTAATAGCATTCCAGAACATAAGATTGTTAAAAAAATCCCAAGGTCTCTTCCTACAAGGTTTCATGCGAAAATGATAGCTATAGAGGAAATAAAAGATTTAAACACTTACAAGCTGGAACAATTGATTGGATCACTACAAACATATGAATCTGATTTCACCGAAGTCAAGAAATGAAAAAATGTTGCTTTCAAAGTCAACAATGAAAAAGTGAATGAGGATTCAATTGAAAATTTGGCTCAAGATGAATTTGCTCTTCTCACCAAACAAGCAAGAAAAATTTTAAAACTTAGAAGTTCCAGGGGACGTGAACATCGAAACAATTTTGGTTCAAATTCCAAAGTTCCTCGTTCCCGAGATATTTCTCATGGAAATTCCTCTAAGTTTATCAAACTTGGTGAAAAGAAAAGTTTAAATGATAGAGACAAATGTTTCGAATGTCAAGGGTATGGACATCATGCTCATGAATGTGCCAACACTCTTAAAAAGCTGAAGGATGAAAAGAACAAGGCTTTAACCACTACTTAGAGTGACAGTGACTCAGAAAAAGACATGGCATCTGAAGATGATGATGAAGTGGTTGCATTTGTTAGAGCTTTTGATGGATATGAAACTGATGACTCGACAATTGAAGAACCTGATTTCGTAGAAGTCCTACAAAAATATACTGCACTTTATGATATCACCATGAAAGTGAGGAAATAAAATGATGAATTGAAAACGAAACTTGTGCAGCTTGAAAGCGAGAAAAAGAAAGCAGAGGTTGAAAATCAATCTCAAATGGAAAATGAAGAAAGGCTACGAGAGTCAATGTTGGAGAAGCTACATATGCTCGCATCAGACAATAAATCTCTTGAAAATGAAATGAGTGACATGAAAAAGAAGGTTGGAAGAGTTTAGTATTGGCTCAAGAAAATTTGACAAAATGTTGAACTATGGAAAGAATTTTGGTGATAGAAAGGGTTTAGGTTTTGATTTGAATATGACTGGAAGTTCTTGCTCTTCTGTTACTAAGTTTGTCAAAGCCATTCAAGAACCAAGCAGGAAAGCGGATAGTGATGTAGTTTTTGAAAATTCTTATATCACTGCAAATAAGTCAAATTCTATGAGCACTTTCATTGATCCAAAGAACTTCGTTAGGTCAAAAACTTTTATTCTATTTGTCACTTCTGTGGAAAAATAGGACATATTAGACCTAGGTGTAACAAACTTCAAAAGGAAAATCAAACTGCACACATCACTCCTTGGATTTCTGAAAAATGAAATCTTAAAGTAAGATTTGCTGCTCACCCAAAGGGAATGAATAGAATTTAATGCCTATTTGAAATTGTATCACTCCAAACTTAAAGCAAGTATGGAGAAGAAAGGAGACTCAAATTTGCTTATTGGATAAGATGTCGCCATCATCTGAGGAAGACAATCTTACGTGTTTGGTGGCGTTTACTGCTCTTTCAACTTGTCAGTCAGATACTTGGTATCTTAATAGCAGTTGCTCGAGATATATGACTGTAGACAAAAGATGGTTCACAACTTTCACCGAGGATCTTAAAAATGGAGTAGTCATTTTCGGAGATGGAAAAAGAGCAAGGATTGTTGGAAAATGAGATATCAAAACCCTAGGAATTCCATGCTTAAAAAATGTCATGTTGGTTGATGGACTTAAAGCTAATCTAACTAGCATTAGTCAAATTTGTGATGAAAAGGTCCAAAGACAATTGCTATTGAGTGAATGCAAATGAGCTACATGTGCCAATTATGTTCAATAAAGCGATGGACGATGTTTTGGATTTGTGGCATAAAAGATTAGGCCATATGAATGGTAGCGATATGATCAAGCTTTCCAAGAAAGAATATGTGAGAGGTATACCAATGTTGACTAGAGAACTTGGAATTGGTGGAGGATGTCAAGTGGGAAAGCAAACAAAGAGTTCACACAAGTCAACAAACTACATCTCAACTTCAGGACCTTTGGAGCCAATGCACATGGACTTGATCGGATCAGTACATACCGAAATCATTGGGGGGGGGGGGGGAAATACATACTTGTCTTGGTTGATGATTTCTCATGATTTACTTGGGTTGCTTTCTAGTGAGAGAAATCTAATGCGTTCAAAGTATTCTGCGGTTTACTGAATAAAATTCAAAATGATATAGTTGTTTCAAATGATTGTGTGATAAGACTCATAACCGATCACGAAATGGAATTTGAAAACACATCATTTTCTGAGTTTTGTGATGAAAAATGAATTTATCACAATTTTTCTGCTCCTATAACTCCTCAACAAAACAGAGTCGTTAAGTGAAGGAATCGTGTTTTGCTTGACATGAGTCATGTCATGCTAACAAGTGCTTGTTTGGCTAAACATTTTTGGGCTGAAGCAGTCAGCATTGCTAGCTATACTGCAAATAAAGTCTATCTTCGACTCGGTACAAAGTGCACACCGTATGAGATTTGGAAAGGAAAGAAACCAAACGTCAAGCATTTGAGAGTGTACAATAATATATGCTACATTTACAGAGATAGAGAAATGCTAAAAAAAATTCGATTCATGTAGTGATATTTGAATTTTTCTAGGTTACTCTCTCACAAGTAGAGCGTACAAGGTGTTCAACAAGAGAACCAAAAATGTCATGGAGTCAATTAATGTCGTTGTGAATGACTCTTCCTTAAGTATTGAACAACCTATTTCAGATGAAGACTTCTTTCAAATTAAATCAATTGATGATTCATCAACTACTCAGATTAAAGTGGACCAAAATGTTGACTCATCAAAAGCTTTGAAAATAGGACACAAGCAAGTGCAAAAAGACCACTTCAAGTCAGACGTCATTGGCAACGTAGAAGATCAAATCTTAACAAGACATAAAACTAATGCTGTAGTATACTTCACATGCTACCTATCAAGGATTGAACCAAAAAATGCCAAGGAAGCTCTTTTGGATGATGATTGGATAATAGCCATGCAAGAGGAACTCAACCAATTTGTTCGAAATGATGTATGGTATCTTGTTCCCGGACCTAAAGAAACAAATGTTATTGGAACAAAGTGGGTTTTTAGGAAAAAACGGATGAACATGGTACTATCATGAGGAACAAAGCTCGCCTCGTTGCTCAAGGGTATACTCAGGTAGAAGGATTGGATTTTGACAAGACATTTGCTCCTATCATGAGATTGGAGTTAGTTCGTTTGTTACTTGCTTTTGCATGTCATATGTGTTTTAAATTATATCAAATGGGTGTCAATAGTGCTTTTTTAAAAGGGAATTTTAACGAAAAGCTCCCGGTACTATTCACTTTAACGAAAAACCACATTTTTACACTAAAAAAATGGGTAAATTACAAAAAACTACCTCAACTATTAGGTCATTAACAGTTTCATACCTCGTCTTTAAAAAGTTTCAATGTCATACCTTATCTTCAAATTCGTTGCAATGTCATACATTCCGTCAGTTGACTGTCAGTTCCTCAGTTAAATGCTGACGTAGCAAGAAGCAAGGCCCACTTTTTATTAAAAAATTAATAAAATATTATTAAAAACTTAAAAAAAATATATCATTTAATATTTTTTAAATATTAAAATAATAATTAATTTAAAAAAAGAAAAACAAACAAACAAGCCATTAGTTTCGTCTACCCCTCCCCCTACTTCTCTTCTCTTCTCCCCTATCTTCATCTTTTTCCCCCGACCCCCTACCTACAACCCAGTTCGTCTTCCCCCCGCACCCGCACCCACCCTCCCTCTGTACCCACCCTCTCACCCTCACCCACCCTCGCACCCGCACACGCACTCGTACCCACCCTTGCACCCACCCTCCTCTACACACCCCACTCCTTAAATCCACACCCATTCCTCCCATTTTCTTCGCGCCCAGGTTCTCCATCCGTGGAATCGGCCTGGCGAAAAGGGTTTCCTGATTCCACTTCACGAACCCGGCGATGGCGTTAGACGGGATCTAGGTTTTTTTTCTTTTTTCTGGGTTGCAGGTAGAGGGTCGGGGGAAGAAGATGAAGATGGGGGAGAAGAGAGGAGGAGGAGGAGGATGAACTGGATTTTTTTTTTCTTCTGGGTTGCAGGGGGAAAAAGATGAAGAATGGGGAGAAGAGAGGAGGATGAGGAGGAGGAGGAGGGGGGAAGACGAACTGATGGTTTTTTTTTTTTTTCTAGGTTGCAGGTGGGGGAGTCGGGGGAAGAAGATGAAGATGGGGGAGCAGAGAAGAAGGGGGGAGGGGGGTAGACGACTTATGGTTTTTTTTTTTAATTTAAATTAATTATTATTTTAATATTTAAAAAATATTAAATGATTTTTTTTAAGTTTTTAATAATATTTTATTAATTGTTTAATAAAAAGTGGGCCTCGTCTCATGCCACGTCAGCATTTAACTGAGGAACTGACAGTCAACTGACGAAAGGTATGATATTGTAACAAATTCAAAGATAAGGTATGACATTGAAACTTTTTAAAGACGAGGTATGAAACTGTTAATGACCTAATAGTTAAGGTAGTTTTTTGTAATTTACCCTAAAAAAATCAATCCTGGTACTATTCACTTTACCCTTTATTTTGTCTTTATCGTTAAAACTCAAAGTTTTCAAGCCATTTTCATTAGTTTTTTTTTAATTTTTTTAAATGGAGTACTTCAAGAAGAAGTGGAGCAGCCGAAAGGGTTTGTAGATCCAGAACATCCTGATCATGTGTATTGATTGAAGAAAGCTTTGTACAGTTTGAAACAAGCTCATAGAGCTAGGTATGAAAGACTATTACCTCATTTGTTGAAGAAAGGATATGTTCGAGGAGCTGCTAACAACACCTTGTTTGTTAAAAGTGTCAAGAAGGATTTGATGATAGCTCAAGTATATGTGGATGATATAGTGTTTGGTTCAACATTTGACGTACTTGTAAAAGAATTTACTGAGGTCATGCAGGGTGAATTTGAAATGAGCATGTGTGGGGAGTTGATTTTTTTTTTTTTTTGGGGATTACAAGTCAAACAAGTTGAAAATGGTATTTTTTTTGTCTCTTAGGAAAAATATGCAAGTGATCTAGTTAAGAAGTTTGGTCTGAATACCTCAAAACCGGTTTCCAATCTCATGGCAACAACCACAAAACTTCACAAGGATCCAAAAGGAAAAAGTATTGATCAAACCGATTATCCAATAATTGTTCCCAATATACAAAATCACACATAAACCAATTTTTCTCTCCAAAGTGAGAGGTTTCCTCCTAAGTAAGCTTGGTTTTCCAATTGCCGTCAACTTCGTAGCCACCGACCCTAGTTATGGTCCGGGTAGGTGGCAATCCTCTTTTCCTTCTCTTTTATGTTTCCTTTGCTTTGTTTTCTTTTCACCTTGTTTTTTCCACTGCATGTAAGCCTGATCGCTCCTATCATCCACTCACTAGTCTCAGCCCCTTCTCAGATCTCTCTTTCCACTCCCTTTCTCTGGTGACTTTTGAAGGAAATTTTTTGTCCTAGCTAAGAACAAGTAAGAACATTTGAATACATATGCAAACTATTAACACTTTAAAGTAGGCATGCATCCAAAAACAATTCATAAAACCCATGACTTTCAAAGCCTAGTATATGGTGAACCAAAAGACTCTTTAACAACATTAAAGAGATTGAAGAATTTAGAGATTCTTTACCCTTGAAGCTCATCCTTGTTTACACAAGGGATTCACCCAAGTGGAGGGCCTTCAAGTCACCTCCAAGCTCCTTGGATCTTGCTTGTGATTTCCTTCTCCTTTTGTGCTCCTTTGGTCCTTGAGGATGTAAGGAAAGGATCTCCAAAACACCAAAGGTTTGGTGTCTCTATGTCTCCACACCAAGGGTGAGGTGTGAAGATGAAATGGATGACTTAGAGAAGAAAAGATTGCTAGATGAATCTCCTCTAAGTGGCCGGCCTCCTTGTTAAAAAGAGAGAATAGGTTTCACCTCTTTTCTTACAAGAAAAAACCCTAATGAGAAAAATAGCTATAAAGTTGCTTTTATAACACTTTTCTTAGGTGAGTGGCAAACTTGCAATTAAGCAAAACTTCACCATCTCCTCACCATGGCCGGCCTATTTGTTGTGATTGGGCTTATTGCCCATTTTGTTTTAGTTGTCATACAACTTAAACATAATGGGCCTTGTGGACCAAAACACTTTTGGGCCCCCGAAACCCAAAACCAACTTAAAAGCCCAATACGAACATTTCGTAAAATTAATTAACTAATTTAATTAATCTTGACCATTCTTCAATTAAACCATTTAATTGCATATCCATTTCATTTAATTTCTTCACTATCATCCTTACTCGGTGTACGATCCATTAGGTTCCATTTAGCGAGGTAGTGGGCGATTGTTACTCTTAACGATCGATTGTAAATTGAAACCACATTTCAATTCTCCCTTAAAATTAGCGTTTGCTAATCATTAGGGCTTCCACAAACCATGAGTGACACCTAGCAATATGTCATGGTTACCCAAGCTAAGTAGAATTGGTTGGAGAACCTATCCAGTTACAACTACAATGCAATACGGTCCTTCTCTAATACAATACTCTTAATCACATTGTTTAAGTGATAGTTTGTTTCATGTCTACTATCCAATGTGATAATTCTCCATATGATTCTATTGAATAAGATTTGGAACAAACTTCCTAAATCATATTCATATGATTTGGCCAAAGACTCTCGAATCATATCTTAGAGTATTCTCCTTCCACCATGGAAGGTTAGAGATCCCTTGTTGTGCATTCGTATGCCTACATGACTAGATAGCTTGACCCCAACAATGCCGTGGACACTCCAATGGAATGCCTTTGACATGATCAAAGGTCAAAGACCTAACCATTAGACATCTATGATGCCTCAGGTCAAATGACTACTTTGCATATTGCAACTATCGAGTTCTTACATGACATGTATGTTCGAACTCTCTTTTGATCGTAGTTCAGTGTACTCGATTACTCTTTCGAGCACCTATGTGTTTGTCTTAGTGTCCAACACCAAATGACTTGAGACTAGTCATACTCACGCTTGAGTTGACATAACACATACTAACCTTAACGGATTGTCAATGCCCAATTGGCAATCCTATGGCTAGGAACGTTTTAGGAATGAACATAAGAGAAAGGTCTCGATAATCTAACTTACTTAAATCACTTGTCTCTTAGATCAAATACATCCATTGGATTCCCTTATCGCTTAAACACATGATACAATAAATAGTGATTAACAATAAGCTTTGCCCTTCATTAAACATATAAAAGTTTAATACAATAAGTATTCCAAAAGCTATTACATCAAATGAGTGGCTTTGTGGGCATACTTCCAACAAATTTGGTTTCCCTTCATCACCGCCCCTTTTTCCATTTACTTTTCCCTCCACCTCCTTAATTTCCAACACTCCACACCCTACCTTTTCCAATTGGCTCACTCCTCTATGGATCTCACACTTTGGATCGACTTCCACTAATCACCACTGCGAATGCGATTCTTCGTGATTCTTGTTTAGGAGGAAGATGTGTAGTGCATCGGGTTTTATCGATGCTCGGGTGTTCTCACCACGTTCATGCTTCTGCTTGGCCTTGTTCCCTCTATTGCTCATAGGTTATTTCCTACAAGCTTCCTTTGATTCGTGGTGCCAATCTTTGCTGTGCTCTTTGGAGGTTGTTCCATTTGTTGACACTCATTGTGGTCCTAAGAAGGATTCAACTCTACAACATCAGAATCCAGCATATCCAGCATCAAAAGCTATTTTAATCCACACTTATGCCTTTTAACCCACTTATCATTGCAAAACTAGCACTCTCTTCTCTCATTTTTCTTCTAGCGATGGGCAGTGTGAGGAATAACAGTCGTGGTAGTGGATGGAGTTTTTGCTGTAATGGTGTATTTCTAAGTATAAGGTTTATGATCCTGTTAGATTCTGGTAGCACTAATAATTTTGTGGACTCTAAACTTTTAAGACAATAGGGGCACACAGTCTCTCCTACGAAAACTTTGAGGTAATGATTATAGATGGGGGGAAAAGTTCGAAGTTCTAGTTGCTACAAAGCTACCTCACAACTGCACTGTTGATCTCTTTGCATTACCATTGGGGGGTGTGATGTTGTCCTGGGTGTACAATGGCTATCAACTATAAGCCTTCTTGATTGCTTTGAAAAAGGGCTTGCATCGGTCAGTGGATCGCGAGAGGAAACGATTGAGTTCAGTTGCTTGTCCGATCAAACTTTGGATCTCCTTAAGAGTTGTGGGAGACTTCATGTCCAAGATTACTCTGATTTGCCATGGATGAGCTTCGATTCCTTGCTGGGTTACAAAGTGCCCTAAGAATCGGCCTGAAGAGACATCGAAAGTGCACTTGGCTGGGTTGAGCTTCATTTTGTACTCTCGGAGGATGTCAAAAGTCTCTTCCAAGTTGCCGATGTGGTCTGACTGCTGATTGTCTTTCACCATAATGTCATCGACGTAGATCTCCATGGTTACTTTGATTTGCTTCTTGAACATTGTGTTTCCGAGTTGTTGGTAGGTTGCCCATGTGTTCTTGAGGTTAAAGGGCATGACCTTGTAGCAGTATATGCCTCACTTGATCACGAATACGGTTTTCTCCTTGTCAGGCTCGTGCATGGCAATTTGATTATAGCCTGATTATGTGTGCAAGAAGCTGAGCAGTTGGTTCTCAGATGTTAAGTCAACGAGCAGGTCAATTCAGGGAACCAGGTAGTTGTATTTCAGGCACGCCTTGTTGAGATCGGTGTAATCCACACATACTCTTTATTTGCCCTCGTCTTTTTTCATCACTAGCATAACGTGGGCTAGCCATGCTGATTGCACCACTTCCTCAATGAATTCGACCTCCAGTAACTTGTTGATCTTCGCCTCAATGATCGTTACTCTCTTGGGTGCAAAACGTCTCATTTTCTAAATCATAGGTTTAGCAGTGGGGTCGACGTGCAGCTTGTGACAAGCTATCACTGGATCAATACCGGGCATGTAAGAGGGTGACCATACCAAAACGTCCCAATTTTCCCTAAGGAAAACTGTGAGTTCTTCATTCTCCGTAGGGCTCAGACGTGAGCCAATCCTAGCCATCTTCTCCGGCTGGTGGGGGTCAAGAATGATGTGCTCGGCGTCCTTTTCAAATTTCCATCATGAATCATCTGCCAAGGCATTGTCGACCTTGACGCCATCTTCTTAACCCGCCTGCTATTATTGCTATTTAGTAGAGGTAGAATCGTCTTTTTGCATTTCAGCTGCTACTGCTGGGGTGAAAGACTTATTTTTCCACTTATTGAGAACTTGTACAGTGCATCGTCAAGACATGGCCTGGTCACCTTTGATCTCTCATACTACTCATCTCGGGATGTGAAATCAGATATTCTGATACTCGATCAAGGTCACAGCTCCAATCTTCACTAGCCAAGGTCGACCTAATATCCCTTTATGAGGAGATGGGTCAATGACGATCATGAAGCTCTACGATGAGACAATTGGAGGGCTGGTTGCGTCGAGTGTGATTGTGCCAATGACAGTTGAGGTAAGTTTGTTGAATCTGATCAAGACCTCCGCTTTGCATTTGATCGTGCTTTCCAAGCCCATCTTTTGGATGACTGACAGTTGTAGGATGTTGACTAAGCTGTCGTTGTCCATCATAATTCTGTCAACGATGGTGTGGGCTAGTTGAGCAGAAATCACGAAGGCATCGTCGTGGGGAAAGTCTACTCCCTCGGCGTCTTGCTTGGTAAAGCCAACGATTGGTCTAGGTACAGCATAAATGGCTTGAACCTGAAAGACCAATCTCGCCTGCTAAATATTCATTTTCTTATAATTGTTGGTGTCCCTCAGATGCTCAGATTCGGTAAAGATGTCATTGATTTGAATCGTCTTGGCTAAGGGTTCGACATCGGCGTCTGCTTCTCGCCTTGGTCGCTTGTCGACATACTGGTCGTACTTGCCTTCCTTCATAAGCTTCTCGAGGTACTTCATCCATGTGGTGCAGTCATTGATTGTGTGCCATAGACCTCTGTGGAATGCACAATACTTCGTCTGGTACACCTTGGAGGTATCCCCCATCATAGGTTGCGGCATATTGAACCACGACTTGTCATTGAGGTTGCAAAGAATCTGGTTGATCGGGACTAAGAACTTGGTGTACGTCTTGGGACCCGTGCCTCCTTTCGTCATGGATCGGTCACTGCCTTAACTTCTTGGCTTGTTTTTGTCATTGTGCGGTTTATCGCCCGCTTTCTTCTGGGCTGATTCTACGTCATTTCACGGCTCCTCAGGTGGCTTCTGGAAGCACTTGGCCTCATCCCAGAGGGAGTGCTTTTCTGCTAAAGCATAAGAATATACCAAGGTCAAGTTCTTACCCAAGATCAACTCTCCGAAAAGTGGGTGATCTGCTGGGAGCAAGGAAGAAAATATCGGTAATATCGGAAATATCGGTAGTCCGAAAACACGGAAATATCGATGGAAATATCAGGATAATATCGATATCGATACAAATTACATGGAAACCACGGAAATTGTAAGAAAAACTTGGAAATTTTTAATGAAACTTTGCAGGATGTTTATTTAGTCAATTATCTATTAGTTTATCACAAAAAATTGGAAGGAAATGCATTGCATGATGGATTTAACTGATTTAAGTTGATTATATAGCGAGCTGGCAAACATTGTGAGTGTAGAAAATATGTAGTAATTAATGAAAGAAGTTTAAACACACCATAATCATTTATATATAATTAATTAGTACAATATTGGGAGGTTTTATTTAGGATATTAAAAAAAAAAAAGGGAAGTGAATAAAATGATGAAGAATAATGTGCCGAATTTGACACTTTAAATTTCTTACACATAAGCATGCGTCTAGGCGTTGAAGTTCCAAATTATAGTATATCAATTAACGATTGAAAATCAATACGTTGAATAAGACTAAACTTTAATTTGGATGCCGATTATGTTTTTTCAAGTTTATATAAAGTAAAAGAATTGAATTTTGGAAGTCAGGAGTGTGTCAATTGTTTTATAATTCGTCCGAATACATATATCAGGTTGCTACTCAACGTAATTTGAAAGTATATCTAGTGCAAGGACTTGTCTTTTTTTGTTGATAAGCAAAGGGTTTGTAGCTTTTTTTGCTAAGCAGTAGAACATATTATGTTTGTTTAATCTTTAGCATTTGATGGTTGTCCACAAATATAGGATAGAAGGCCCCAAATTAGATCTGGCTCTTACCTAGTTGGAGTCACAAGTTCACATGTACCAGCTCTTGAGGCAAAACGTTTTGGTTTTCCGGCCAAACCACGGCGAGTTGGCTGGCGTGCAAGGTATCAATCTATTCGTCTCGTCGAGTAGTACAACTTTCCTTTTTGTTTCACTCAATTTCGTTGAGTATTGAAAAAGTTATACTCATTTGAATCTTACCCAGTTTCCGGCGACCTCAGTGGCTTTTGAGGCATTTTCCGGCCAAACCACGACGAGTCAGACGTCGTGTGAGGTACCATTCTCTTCGTCTCTTCGAGGGATATAACTTTTGTTTTTGTCTTGCTTGATTTTGTTGAGTTTTGACAAAGTTATGGCCGTTTAAAGTGGGTGTGGATTTATGGCCGAAATTCCGATTTTCTCTCCCATTGGGTCGAGTCCCACATCGCCCACGCGAGGGCAGTGAGCAAGCAAGAAGGCCTATAAAAGCCACATTCCCCAGCTGAGAGAAGCATGACTTGCTCGGCCTTTGGGCTATGATCAAGTGTAGTATGTGTTGAGATTTCTCAGCATTTTTAAGTATTTTTTGGTATTATGTCGCGATATTATCGATAATTTCGAAAATATCTCGATATTTTGACGAAAATCATTTGGATAGTTAAAAAAATATCGGACCCTAAAAAAAACGATAATATCGGCGAAATATCGCCGATATTATCGATTTTTTCTTCCTTGGCTGGGAGCCCTTTCCGGAAGGCTGAGCTTGCAATGCTGTCATCGCATCTGACGATCTTCACCTTCTCCGTCTTGAACCTTTTAACGTATGTGTGGAGTGACTCATCCAAGTCATTCTTCATGTTGAAGAGGTGCTCAGACTTCTTCCTGATCAAGTGGTAGGACAAATATTCCTTAGTGAAAACCAATGAATGTTCGTTGAAGTTCCATATTAAGTATGGCGGCAGGGTGTGAAACCAATATTGGGCCTCGCCTTGGAGCGTCATGGCAAAGATCTTGCACATGAGAGCGTCATTGTTGCCGTAGAAGGTCATGGCTTTTTGATAGTGCATCAGGTGCTTGTTCGGATCTTCATCTCATTTGAATAAGTTAAAATATGGTGGGCTAAACTTCCGCAGTGGCTCCGTCTGCTCGATCTCATCTATAAATGGTGACCTGCTCATGTTAGCCATGTCTCTACAAAGAGCATTGTCGGTAGTCTCAATGCGCTAGAATCCACACAGCTACTTTGGTACAAGTCTTTGTACTTCCTCCTAGATTTACCCCTGGTGGGGTAGCGGAGCCTCCGACTGCCCCCTATATTGAGCTGCTGGTCTATAGTGTTCTTCTGTATATCCTGCTCATATGTACCGCAGTCGCAATGCACGTGCTTCATTATGTGATACTCACCGTCACGTTTGGCAGAGGCTGCTAGTGGAACTTGAGTTGGACTGTTCTCATGCTCTCCTCAGTCTGTTCTCGTGTGGATGCTTCACTTGGAATGTCATGAGTGCTTATCGAAGTATGGACCCAACCTCGAATGCACACTAACTCGTGAGTCGAGCCGGGAATGAACGCTTCTATGCGCACTGTGACGGGAGAAAACGTTTTCCTGAGGGCCCAAATGAAAGTGCACACTACCCAAACACACAGTTCGTGGCAGGCTGAATGACTCTTTGCCGGGACATCGCTGGAATAGGTTACATTCTTCCGCCTTTGTCCTGCTTCGGGACATCTCGTTTGGGGCGGGCTGCGTCTTGATGCGCTCAAGGAGTTAGTTTACCAAGGTGGTCTGTTGAGCAAGGGTGTTGTCAAAATGGTGACCTGTTGAGGCAAGTGGTGCTTACTATTTGGATTGGAAGAGTCTAGATAATGGGCGTCTCCATGTGTGGTGAAAGTGTAGTGGACTGCAGTGCAAAGCTTGAGCCCAAAATGGGCATTCCTACATAAAATCGGGGTGAAATAACCCTAGGTCGATCACTGGATCGATGGCCGAGATTTGGATCGCTGGAGGTGGCTTCAGATTGGATTGGGCCATGGACTGGGTCGTCGGAGTGGGTCGCGGGGCAGGCCAACCCGGCTGGGTAATCAGAGCGTGCTCGGAGGCGCGCTGGGGTCGCGCGTAGGCTAGCTGACGTTGAGCCTGCTCTGAGCACTGGGCTGCGGCTTTCTCCTCGTGAGCTTGGGCTCGGCTTGCAGTGGGCTAGGCTCAGCTGGCAGCGAGCTGGGCCTGGGTTGCTTGACCGTGGGCTGCTCTTGCTGGCTGGGCTAGCTTCACTGGGTACCTGTGGGCCTGGGCCTGGGTTTGGAGTGTCTAGCCTTTTGGATTGCAGCTACAGCTATTGCATTGGGTTGGGCCTCCTGCCCTAGGCCTGCTGTGGCAGCTACCATGTCGTGGGCCTTCTACCCTTAGGTTGTGGGCTCTTGTGCAGTGCGGTAGGCCACTACAGTACAAATCTAGGCTCCGGCTTGGGCTGCTACTGTGGTGGTCCTTACTGTGGGCTGCAAGGTGGCCCACAGTGGGTATTCTCCCGTCGTTGTGTTGAGCCTTGAGGACGTTGTGGTAGGGCTATATCCTCGTCTCCATTCTCTGATCCAAATTTTTTTACGTACAGGGTTTCGTTTGCCGTGGTTTTTGAATTTCCTACCATTGTATCTTTTCTCCAGGGATTGATCAAGAAACTTTTCTAGGAAAAATTAATTGATACGACTTGTGAGAAATTCAATGTAACAGAAAATTCAAGAAACAAAATGCAAGAAGCTTCTTCGAGTATTTGAATCAGCTCTCAATGGGTAATTAATCCTTATTTAATGCTTTGACTTTTCCTTGCCAAGGGCAGGTGAGCTGTGGGTAGTCGTATTCAGCTGTTGAGACCATCAGGGGTGTGAGTTACGCGTGTGAGTATCTGAGGAGTTTGCCCATTTAATGAGGGCAATCTTGTCTTTCTTGAGAAAAAGTCCATGTGTCGCCTCTAGAATTTTTGGGATTATTTTAAGCTCCACAATATGTATTTAGTTTCTATCTACAGTCCTTATTACTGTGGTCTTGCAAGTTGTAAAAGACTAAGGCCTGCTACTTAAGATGTTGAAATGTTCTAAATTAGTACTAAAAATACTTGGCGATAAAGTTGGTAATAGGATTTTTGGTACCTGCGCAAAGATGGTAAAAATCACACAAAATACTTGCAAGAGAAAAAGGTAGTTGTAGTATAAACAACTCAAGCAAGGTCGTTTCCACGGGTATTGATTGAATAATTTATATTTAAACTAATTCTTAATTAATTATTTAAAACAAAGTTTGGAAAATATTGATTCTGTTGTAGGCCTAATTGACTGAACTATTCTAAGGGAATAGAGATGGGGAGGCCGACATCAATAAAAGAGAGAAGATTGAGATTTAATTGTGAGGTGTGTTGTATTTCTCCCCATTGTGCCCTTATTTATAGTGGTATGATAAGTTAAATCCTTACCCTAATAGGATTACAACTTTAATAGGATAATATCTACTAAGGGAAATATTCCAAGATATCCCTACATACACTAGGATTTACACAATCACATTCTGATTCTAAATATGACTGCAACACTCCCCCTTAAGTGTGTAAATACTCAAACAAAACTTCGCATCAGGTCTTCAGCAATTGAGGTAGAACAGTTGATGAAGTCTTCGACACAACGGGCGAATGCCAGTCTCAAATTTAAAGAAAGTATGCATTAGTAGTAAAACTCACAAAACCTCGCTATAGTAAAACCTAAGGCAGGTGAAATCCCATAGACTAAGGAGAAAAGTGAGAAGTATGCATAATGTCTAAAACAAATGTCATACAGGACGAAAGTAGTGAACTCAACGGAGTATGATCATCCCATGATGGGTGCCTCATCAAAACCTCGTTAGGTAGCAAAAACCTAGTGGGAAACATAACTTCCAAATAAGAGAACTATAAGCAATTCAACTCTAATAATTTACGCATACCGATTCCTTGGATGAGCTTCTAAAAAGTAGACTTGGGCAATGACTTGGTGAAGAATCAATCAGGTTATCCTGGGAACAAATTTGCTTGACTTCAATGTTCTAATGTTGTTGTTGCTGGTGAGAGTGAAAAAACTTTGGCGCTATGTGCTTGGTGTTGTCTCCCTTAATGTATCTCTTCTTTAACTACTCGATACATGCAGCATTGTCTTCAAAGATCGTCGTAGAAAGGTCAACGATGGAATTAAGCCCACTAGTGCTTCGAATACGTTCCATGATTTCTCTCAACCAAAAACATTCACGCGAGGCTTCATGCAAGGTGAGAATCTCAGCATGGTTCGAAGAAGTCACAACTAGCATTTGCTTGGTAGACATCCAAGATATAGCAGTGTCTCCAATGGTAAAGACATAGCCCGTTTGAGAACGTGCCATATGTGGGTCAGACAGATAACTAGAATCTGCGTAACCAACAAGGCGAAAATCAACCCAAGAACCGAGGGGGGTGGCGGCTCCTCTCGAGGATTCATGGGTGTAGAACAAGCCTAAATCCATTGTACCCTTGAGGTAGTGAAAAATATCTTTAACACCATTCCAGTGTCTACATGTAGGCGCGTTGCTGTATCTAGCCAAAAGATTAACAGCGAATGAGATGTCGAGTATAGCGCATTGAGTCAAGTACAATAAAGCACGAATTGCACTTTGATATGGAACTTCAGGCTCTAAAATCTCTTCATCACCCTCCTTGGGATGGAAGGGATCTCGTTTAGCATCTAAAGTCTGAACGACCATAGAAGTACTCGAAGGCTTCGCTTTATCCTTATTAAAATGTCGTAACACATTTTGGGTGTAGTTCGATTAATTTACTAAGATTTCATCCGAACAGTGATCAATCTCCAGGCTAAGACAATATCGAATTTTTCCAAGATCTTTCATCGCAAATTCCAATTTCAAGTGAACGACAATTTCCTCAAGCTTTGCGGGAGATCCGATGAGGTTCATGTTGTTAACATAAACTACAATGATCGCAAATCCAGAATGTGACTTGTTGATGAACATGCATGAGCATAGTTCATTGTTCACATAACCTTGACTTGTCAAATATTCACTCAAACAGTTATAACACATCCACCCGGATTGTTTCAATCTGTAGAGTGATCTCCTTAAATCTAATCGAGAGAGTGTTCCGTGGTCTAGAACTATTTGAACCAGCCAATGGAAGTTCTTCTGGAACTTTCATGTAGATTTTCGTATCTAGATCCCCATAGAGATACGCGGTTACCACGTCCATAAGCTGCATATTCAGTTTTTCAGAAACTACCAAACTAATAAGGTAGATGAACACTATGACATCCATTATGGGGGAATACGTATCCTTGTAATCAATCCCAGTGCGTTGAGAGAAGCCTTGCGTTACAAGGCATGCTTTGTATCGCATTATTTCATTATTCTCATTACGCTTCCTCACGAAAACCCATATGTAGCCCATGGGCTTCACATGTGGTGGAGTAGGAGCTATGGACCCAAACATCTTACGTTTCACAAGCAAATCGAGTTCAACATGGATTGCTTGTTTCTAGTTTGACCAATTTGTTCTACATCGACTTTCATCAACGGAACATGGTTCAATGTCATTGCTAAGCATGATGTCAGTAGCTACTGTGTACACAAATGCATCGTCGACGATCATCTCATTCCAATTCTAAACCTCATCCAATACTGCATAGTGGACCGAAATTTCGTGATTCTTAGAAGGCCGGTTTGTCTCATCAAAGACATCACCATAATCTAGAATAACCTCATGCGTTGGACCAGATGCGTAAACGATGGTTAGATTCAGACTAGGGTCACTAGTTTATGCCGTTTTCATCTTTCGGGGTTATGAATCCTTTGAACCAGAGGGTCTGCCACTCTTCAAGGTAGGAGCAGATGGTTGGCTGCCACCAATGTACCATGCCGCATGGGAGGTGTGGCCGCCCTACCCTCGGGGATGGTTCGGCCTTCCAAGGCGGTATTACGGCATACTTTAGGTACGTCGATCCTTGCAGATGTGTTTACAACATGTATATGTGATCTCGTCACCTTTGCTAGATCAGTAAAAACATTTGGCATACTTTGAGCAATGTTTTGAAGATCTAGAATACGACGCACTTTAGTTTCAGACTGAGTAATGCAGGGATTTAAATAAGACATAATGGGAATATACCACGACAATTCGCGACGTTCTACAGGAATGTTAACGTTCTTATCTCCCCCTAACGATGGGAAAACTGCCTCATTGAAGTGACAATCCACAAAACGTGCAGTAAAGAGATCTCCAGTCAAGGGCTCTAAGTAGCGAATAATTGATGGAAAATCATAACCGACATAGATTCTCATTCTTCTATGAGGACCCATTTTGGTACGTAGTGGCAGCGCTATTAGTACATAGATTGTGCACCCAAACACACAAATGCAAGACGTCAAGCTCATACCTAGTAACCAACTGTAACGGTGAATGAGGTTGGGTAGCGGTGGGCCTCAAGTGAACCAACATAGCTGCGTGCAATATTGCATAGCCCGAGGCAGATACCAGCAATTTGGTTCGCATAACCAAAGTCTGAGCTATCAATTGAAGGCGCTTTATGAAAGCTTCTACCAGGCTGTTTTGGGTGTGAACATGGCGTACAAGATGTTCAACATCAATCCCAACAGACATGCAATAATCGTTAAAAGTCTGTGACGTAGACTCTCCAACATTATCCAATCGAATTAACTTAATCAGATAATCAGGGTGGTGAGCCCTAAGCTTAATAATTTGTGATTGGAGTTTCGCAAATGCAGCATTGCGTGTGGACAATAAATCGACATGTGACCAACATGTTGATGAATCAACCAACATCATAAAATATCTAAGTGGTCTGCATGTTGTTTGGATAGGTCCATAAATATCCCCTTGAATCCTCTAAAGAAACTTAGAAGGGCTGTGAATGATCTTTGTAAATAAGGGTTGAGTATTCAACTTCCCCAAATAATGAGCCTTGCAAGGCGAGAATCCAACGTATGGAGGTAAATGATGCCCATGTGATGATTTGAGGATACGGTGCATCATGTCACGTCCGGGATGTCCCATACAGTCATGCCAAAGCAGCAAAGTGTTCTGGAACCCAGGCACATGGTTGGCTATATGGTGGGCCTCTATGCTGTGAATGGTTGTAATGTACAACCCACTTGAGAGGCGTTCCAGTTTCTCGTGAATACGCTTCTAGCCATACTCGTGGAGAACGTGGAGAATAGAGGACCTCTTTAATGGTTAAGACAATACCATTAGACAACATTATACGGGCCTTTCCATATTCTTTTAATTAGGTTGGATGTGCCTAAGAGGGTTGTTAGAGGTGCATTTTTAGGTTCGAAGTTAGTAAAATAGTGTCGTTCACACAATATGGTGTGTGTGGTAGCACTATCAACCAGACAACTAACTTCCCCACTAATCATACCTAGGAATAAACTAATTGAATTGGTCACATGCATAAATATAATTCCATTCATTGAATTAATCAATTGAGAAATAATATCCATAATTCAAAACAAACCAAAACCAAACAAATTATTCCAAAGACTTAGAAAAATTGTCCAAAAATTAAACCATAAACCTAAAAAAATAGGGGGGGGGGGGTTTGGCCACTTCTAGTGGGTTCAGCCACTAAGGGTAAAAACACCCTTAAAAAACATAACTAGAAAAATAAAACTTTATTCTTCCATAAGAGCGGATGCCTTTTGAAAATTTGATATCTTCATGGATGTAGTAGCATCTTTAGGATGTTCCACATGGGCAAAGTTAGACTCACGACAGGAATGATACTTGGCAATGATCATTTGATCCACAACGGTAGCACATGTCCAATTCATTGGAAGCCGATTGAACGGTAGCTTTTCCCTTGTTCTTGAAGTTTAGGGTCTTAGGGGCAAGGGGTTGGCGCTTATAGGTCAAATTTCCTCCCTTAGGTGGGCCTTGGCTCTATGGACCTTGGACCCGTGGATGGGCTTGCCGCTTATTACCACGGCCACGATGATGATTTCGTCGTTTGTGGCTGCTAAAATTAGTCGCATGCACTTCAGGCAAAGTGTTCGAGCTAGTAGGTCGAGCTTGATGATTCTTCATCAAAAGCTGGTTCTGCTTTTCAGTGATAAGTAAAACAGAGATCAAATCCAAAAATTTGGTGAACTTATGTGCCGTATATTGTTGCTGCAAGACAATATCGGTGGCATAGAAGATCGAATAGGTCTTCTCCAAGAGATCCTTGTCTGTTAAATCCATTTTACAGAACTTAAGCAGTGATCGGATTCTACAAACTTCATAGTTGTATTCATTCATGGACTTAAAATCTTGGAGGCGTAAATGTTGTCATTCGTGTCTTGCTTTAGGCAAGTAAATGTCTTTCTAGTGATCGAAACAATCGGCCAAAGCAAGCTAGAGGGTGCGTGGATCCTCCTCAGTGAGGTACTCGGTCTGCAGTGCATCATGGATGTGTCTTTGAATGAAAATCATAGCAGTAGCTTTCCCAGCTTCGTCAATAGGTTCCTCGATGGTGGCCCTAATACACTTTGCGGTGAGATGGAGCTTCACGTCTTGAACCCACTTCAGGTAGTTTCTTCCAGATACTTCCAGAGAGGTGAAATCGAGCTTGTTCAAGTTTGACATATCCTACAAAACAGAGGGTATAAAAACGTGGTTAGTCATATGGAAAGTCATACATATACATCATAGAATATTCGGGTTCTATAGATATGTATAGGTTTAATTTAAACATAAAAGCTACAGGTTTCATGTGGTAAGTTTTAAATGAAAACTTCAGGTTTCAAAGGCACTAAATATGAAACTACAGGTTCAATTTAGTTTTATGAACGATTAGTTCATAAAGGAGAGGTTCCTACAAGAACATAGAATGAAATATGTTGATTGAAGTGTAGTGGATTTGAGTTGCTTCGTGAACTCAAGTGTGAGAGTTTCGGGACAACGAAAAGATGTCAACAATTCAAAGTATAAAAATAAATCATTGAATCGTTAATGTCCAAACGTGGTCTTCAAGTCAATAATTTTGGATTAATTATTAGATTAATGGACTGCTGGTCACTTTATTTAATTCAATAGATTGAGACCAAACGAGGTTGATCGTGGAAGCAAAATAATGACAGACGAGTCATATTAGCTTCCGTTGGAGATAAACCAAGTGATAATTAAAATAGAATTAATTAGCATAAATGAAAGTACCCCAAGAAAATATTTGAGCATAATTTATAACGCAGGGATGCCAAACATTGGCATTGGGTCAAAACAATAATGCGGCCCAACCAAAAATAGGCTGGCTATGATGTGAGGACTGGCCTTGCAGCACGGCAACAAAAGCTGCTGGTTTGGGCCAAAAACAGGTACGGGAGCAAGCCCAGCCCAAGGCTGGCTTTGTTAGAAAAAATAATATGAATTTAATGATGGCAGTAGCGAAGAAGAAAAATGAGAACGTTGAGCCAAAGCATGAATTGAATTCGCTTTTTTTAAGACTAATGTGTCGCTTTTTCTTAGTGCAAAAATAGCTGTAAAACAAATTGTGTCCAGGATACTATGGGCTCAAACTCACTTGATATTATTTCTTAAGATTTGCACAACTTAAAAAATAATCTGAAATTTAGAGACAAGAAAGAAAGAAGTAAAGATATAATCTGATTGTTGAATTCATGTTGTATTTATAGAACTCTAGATGATGTCTCATCAACAGTTGTAACCCTCTAATTCTATACTCAATCAGTTATATGAGTAGAGGGATGCATCATTTCATAATTTCATTGCAACCTTTAAGAATCATATACACCCATTCGGTGATGGATATACCTTTTCACTCACAACTGCTCACTAATACACAACCATTCCAAACAATGTTTCTGATATATTTGAAATTTTCCAACAATTCCCCCCAAATTTCAAATATATGTACTTTTTCTATGATACTTCAAAATAAGTACATAGCCTATGAGGTGTCCTTAGACTTGGACCCCTAGTTAGCCCGAATATATCAAAGCTTTGTCAGGTGTTGTGGTAGTCGCAACTTTGAACCAAGGACCTTATATGACTTAGTCGGATATATTGAACATACTTATTATGGATCTCTCTAAAATTCTTTAATCCATGCTTTATGGCCGTGCGCATACCCTATTTCATAAGTAATACTAGAGAAAGGTCATTTAATCTCTTTTGGAAGCAGCCAAACTTCCTTACTTATATAGGTAATTCTATCTAGGATGTCCTTACCTGTACATCCTTGCTATCCATTTAAAGATTTATTAAGAGTATAATACCATACTCAACCTCCAACAGATAAGTGTCCTTATGTTGCTAGAACTTAATATAACATATATAGATGGAACTACAAATATTGTCTAGCATTCTTACATAATCACACATTCGATTTGTTTTTACCCGTTGAACCACAACCTATATTTCAAGACTTTGATTGGGTTTCTGTCGAAGTGATTGTCATTTAATACACCTTAGTCCCATCACATTTGATGTTTTATAAACCATGTCTCGTGCGAGCCCTTTCGTCAAAGGATCCGCCAAATTCTCAATTGATTTAACATATGTCAAACTTATTACTCCACAATGAAGGAGTTGTTTTATATAATCGTACATAAAATGGGTGTAGCGGAGATGAGGATGCTTCGTTGGATGTGTGGGCACATGAGAAAGGATAAGATTAGGAATGAGGACATCCGAGGTAAAGTATGAGTAGCTGAAATTGAAGGAAAGATGAGAGAAAACCAGTTACGGTGGTTTGGACATGTGCAAAGAAGGCCTACTGACGCTCCGGTTCGAAGATGCGACTATGGGACAAAGGTTCAGAGCCGAAGGGGTAGAGGAAGACCTAGGAAAACTTTGGAAGAGACCCTAAGAAAAGACTTAGAGTACTTGGATCTAATGGAGGACATGACACATAACCGAGCACAATGGCGTTCTAGGATTCATATAGCCGACCCCACTTAGTGGGAAAAGGCTTTGTTGTTGTTGTTGTTGTTGTTGTTGTTGTTGTGTCTTAGACCAATATGTCTAGACTTTCCATTATACATCTTGCTTGTTGCATAAGCAAGAGTTGCTTGTTGCATAAGCAAGAGTTGCTTGACTATCATAATAGATAGTAATTGAAGGAGTTGGCTTCTTCCATAAAGGAATTTCCATCACCAAATCTCTAATCCATTCACCTTTTTTACAGGCTGCTCCCAATGCAATCAACTCAGACTCCATTGTCTAGCGTGAAATACATACTTGTTTCTTGGATCCCCAAGAGATTGCTCCTTGATAGGAGCATATTTATGCGACTTAGGTAGCTTGTTCTTGTGCATTTATGTTGTTATGTCTTAGTTAGTTATGTATTTTAAGCTATTTTCGTGTGTTTGTAGGTCCTAATAACAAAGTTGGCAAGAAAGTGCATTTTGGAGCATTTTGAAGCATTTTTGGGCCAAGATTGGATTGCATGCACATGGAGACATGAGGATGGACGTTTTTGAAGATTAGAAGGCTGGAAATCAGCATGTGTGTGTGCAAATGTGTTGATTTTGGGCTGAATTGGTGAAGAGCATGTGTGTGCAAATGCAAAGAGGAACACACACATGCAAAGACACTCATTTCCACAATATCCATCCACTATACCCATTACATCCACTCATTACCATAACACTCACCCACTACACCCATTACATCCACTCATTACCACAACTCCATACACTCATCTCCCTAGCCTATAAATACATCCACCCTTCACCATAACTAAGGAGATCCATCAAAAGACACTACATTCACATCTCACAACTCCATACACTTACACTTTCATTTCCCTTTCCTTGTCGTGAGCACCATCCATTCATCCATTCATTTCCCACAAATCCCAAAACACAATTACATACATTCCCTTCCCTTGGCCGAGACATTCACCAATCCTAAAACACATTGAGCCATTCCCTTCCATATATCCATATGCATCCATCAAACCACACCTTGTGCCGCAACAAAGAGAAGAATGAGGACCCTTGGATGTGTTTGCCATTCAAGTTGGATTGTTGGAGCGTTTTAAGGTGTTTTCATTCTTTGTTTTCAATGTCTAAATTTGTTTATCTTTGCTTTGTGAGTATGAGGAACTAAACCCCCCTTAGCTAGGGGGGAATTCGAAACCATGTTCATGCTTGCAATATGATTTGATTACTTTCAGTTGTGATTCATAAGTTGTGAATTCAATTTACTTATCCATTTGAATTAAAACTGATTTGTGTGTGTTAGTTGAGAGTGCACGCTTAGTTTTCATGCATAAATCTGATGCTAGGATATAAGGGAGTTTCACCTAATCGTTATGAACTTATTTTCACAAGTAGTGAAGGTTGCTCGTCACAACCGTGTTAAGTAAATTCTTGGCATAAGTTTCATGCAATTCATAGTTACAAGTGTTTCGTCAATGCTTATGATTTTCATAGAACTTAATGATTCTTACTTGTATCTCTATTATGCAATTCATGTAGGGAACTTGTGGGGAATGCTTTGGGTTGTTGTATGCAATCATCCAATTCAATGAAATTAGGAAAATCTGAGGGTTAATTAGTGCATTTCACAGTTAATCTGGGGCATTGAGAATTCGTAGTTTATTGAAAAGCAACTGGAAATCGTTTTGTTTGCAAGTGTGTCATGTGTGGAGAAGAACCTCCTAGCTAGCCTTCCATCCATTCAATTTACTCAAATTCGTGCAGATTTCATTAGTTCTTTAATTTACTTGTTTTGTTTTCAAATTCGTCAAAACCAAAACCCCTTTTACCTTGTTGAGTCATATTAGTTAGAAATTGATTTAGTTTGTGTTTTTAAGTGTTTCGAACCAAGTTAAAACCAAAATTCGTCCAAAAGTGTGTTTAGAGTCCAAATCTGCCCAGTTTGTGTTTTTAGGCAGATTTGAGCGTTTTTAGCTTGTTTTGAGTTCTTTGAGTTTGTTTTGAATTCTTTGAGTCTAGTTTAGTGTTTTTAACTTTGTTTATATGTTTTTAAGTCAGTTTAGAGGTTATTAGCAAGCCCTCCTAATCCCCGGCCTAGAACGATCCCTACTTACATTCTTTACTACAATTGAGAACAAGAGGGTTTAATTTGTGTGCTTATATATTTCGCATCACTCCTCCACCAAGAGTAAATATCCACCCACTTGTTGATTTGGACTCCATATCGATGTTCCAGCTAGCATCACTATATCCTTCTAAAACAAAAGGATAACCATGATAATGTAATCTATAATCAATCGTTCCTTTCAAGTATCTTAATACTCGAGAAATCCCTTCTCAATGCTTATTGTTTGGATTACTAGTGAATCTGCTCAACATCCCAATGGTAAACACTATATCAGTCTTGTACAATGCATTAGATACATAAGACTACCTACAATCCTTGAATATTATAATTGATGTAGGTATCTGCCATTATTCTTTACTAGTTTAACACTAGAGTCATACACGGTTGAAACTGGTTTTTGATTAAAATAATCAAATTTCTTTAGTATATTCTCAACGTAGTGAGATTGTACTAGCGCTATTGAAACATTGTTTCTTTTGATTTTAATTCCCAAAATCATATCTGCCTCCCCCATATCTTTCATGTCAAAACTAGTGGATAAAAGCTTTTTGGCTTTCATTACATACTAAGTTGGTTCCAAAAATTAACATGACCACATATAAGCAAATGATGACTCCACCATTGGTGTCAAATTTACTATATATGCATTTGTCTACATTATTGACACTATAACCATTCAACAAAATGACACTATCAAATTTTTCAAGCCCTTACTTGGGTGCTTGCTTTAAACCATATAAAGATTTAATAAGTTTACAAGCTTTATGTTCTTTACCCAATTTAACCTACCCTTCCAGTTGTTCCATATAAATTTCTTCGTCCAAATGTCCATTCAAAAAGGTTGTTTTCACATCCATTTGATGGATCACTAGGTTATGAACTGAAGCAAGAGAAATTAGTAATCAGATTGAACTAATCCGTGCCACTGGTGCATATGTGTCAAAGAAATCAATTCCTTCCTTTTGTCTAAAGCCTTTGGCCACCAACATAGCTTTAAACCTATTTATTGATCCATCTGTATTTAATTTTCTTTTAAATACCCGTTTTCAACCTATTGGTTTAGAGCCTTGTGATAAATTCACTAACTTCCAAGTCCCATTAGATGTAATAGAATCTAATTCATCTTCAATTGCTTCCGTCCAGAAAAAAGCATCTAATGAAGCCATTGCTTCATGGAAAGAGGATGGATCTCCTTTCGTATTCATCACAAAATTTATTTCCTTTGTTATTTTTTCTCTATTACCTTCAACAATGTAAAGTTAGAAATATGAGCCAAAGGAATAGATTGTGACTCTCGCTCTTTTAGGATATCTAGGATTATCAGCTTGTGAAATAGATTCATTATTGTTTGAATTTTCATGTAGACTAGTACTATCATCATACGAACTAAAGGGCTCATCAATGTTTAACTTATTTTGTTTCATTTTATCTTTAGCATATATATGCTCAAAGAATTCCACATCTCTTGATTCTATAACCTCGTTTGTTCCAAGATTAAGAAATCTATAAGCTTTACTATTTTTTTCATATCCTATGAATGCACATTTATAGGTCTTAGGCCCTAATCTGGATCTTTTAATATCTGGTATTCTTACATAAGCAAGACATCCCCATATTTTGAAATAATCCAATTTAGGTTTCCTGTTAAACCATGACTCATATGAAGTCATGTTGGACTTCTTGTGTGGTATTCTATTAAGAATATAACACAAAGTCAGTAAAGCTTCTCCCAATAAATTATTTGGGAGTCCTGAACTTATTAATAATGAGTTAACCATTTCTGTTAAGGTTCTATTTTTCCTTTCGGCAAGTCCATTTTATTGTAGAGTGTAGGGGGTTGAAACCTCATGTCTAATTCCATGAGTTTCACATAATTTTGTGAATTGCTCCAGAAAGTATTCACCTCCTCTATCACTTCTCAATACTTTTATCTTTCTACCAAGTTGATTTTTTACCTTTGCTTTATAAATCTTGAACTTATCAAATGATTCATCTTTACTATTCAATAAATATACATAAGTATACCTTGAATAATGATCAATAAAGATAAGAAAGTATTTCTTACCATTACGAGTTATAAAGCTCTTAAGATCACATAGATCCGAATGGACAAGTCCAAGCAATTCGGAAGTTCATTCAACCTTTTGAAATGGTTTTCTCACTATTTTTACTTGCGCACATATTTTGCATTTTGATATACTATTGCTATCACACTTTGGAAGTAATCCTATATTACTCATACATTTGATAGATTGAAAATTTACATGTCCTAATCTACCATGCCATAATTGAAATGACTCAAGCATATCAATAGAATTCATAGCTTTATTAATATTGAGTTTAATCATACCATTACATGAATAACCTTTTCCCACAAATATCCCGTTCTTAGACAAGATAAACTTATCTGATTCATACACTAGTTTAAAGCCAGCCTTGTTCAATAAATCACCAGAAACTAGACTTTTCCTCATTTCAGGAACATGCAAACATTCTTCAAAGTGACTATTTTTTCAGAAGTGAAATTAAGTTCAACTGACCCAATTCCCATCACAATTGCTGCTTGATTGTTTGCCATCTTGACACTTTGCCCATCTATGATTTTCTCAAAATTTGAGAAAACCTCTTAGTCTTTTGCAACATGTATAGTGGCTCCAGTATGAAGCCACCAACCATCATCAGAATCAATATGATTCACTTTAGTCACCATGGCTGTAAAATCATCACTTTCTTTGATCATCTTTACTTGTGACTTAAGATGTTTCTTGTAATGTCGATAATTTTTCATAATGTGATCTGGTTTTTTTGACAAAAGAAGCATCCTTTATTCACATCACTAGCGTTCTTCCCTTTCTTTTTGAAACTTTTTCCCTTATGAGGAATAACATACTTTTTGTTTTTGTCACTTGACTCTCCTTCAACCAAATTTGCTCTAGAAAGATCACTTGTTATCTCAGTTAACTCTCAAGATTCTTCTTCTATACGAAGGTGTCAAGTTATCTCTTCTAGAGAATTTCTTCTCTTGGTGTTTGAGTTTCTTTTTATAATCATTCCATTTTGGTGGTAATTTTGCTATAATTACACCAACTTGGAATTCCTCATCAACCGTTATTCCTCCAATGGCAATATCATCCATAAGGAGTTGTAGTTCCTCAACTTGGGGAAGGATAGGCTTATTATCTATCATTTTGAAATGCACATAATTATCGATAAGAAATTTACGTGCACTAACCTCTTCAGTTTTGTACTTGTTTTCCAACCGCGTCCAAAGCTCTTTTGTCAATGGAGCATTTCGATACACATTGTAGAGAGCGGTTGACAAAGCATTGAGAATGTGTCCTTTGCATAAAAAATCATCTTCCTTCCTCTTGTTCCTTTGATCCTTCAAAGCAGTCGACTCATCTGCAGTTTATTCTGGAATTGTTGGAAAATCATTTTGAATATTGTAGGCCAACTTCAAGGTAGTCAGGAAGAACAAAACATTTTGTTGCCATTGTTGGAAAAATTGACCATTGAAGCGATCGAGACGAACCAAATCTTGATTCATGTCTTGAATTGATTGAACAGTAGTTGCTAATGCCTCCATTGATCAAGTTAGTCTTAAAATTGTTAGAAAAAATAATATGAATTTAATGATGGCAGTAGCGAAGAAGAAAAATGAGAACATTGAGCCAATGCACAAATTGAATTCGCATTCTTTAAGACTAATTTATCGCTTTTTCTTAGTGCAAAAAAGAGTTGTAACCCTTCCCAGGCTGATGGCCTGGTGTCCGTGTAGGCACAGTAAAGCCCAAAGGGCTGCTGTGATGGTCCAGACGTCGCAACGACGTCATTCTGGCGATGTGCTTGACACAGCTGGACTGCAGGCTAGTGCGGTGCTTGGCGGTGGTGCCAGTGGCGGTGTGACGGCGAGCCGCAACCATGCCGCATATTTCCTAGTTTTTTTCTTCTTTTTTTTCGACATCTCTAGGGTTTGAAAAAAACCCTAAATTGCTTCTTATTTATTTATATGCTTTGACTCAAAAATTCCACATAGCAAAATAATAATTGCGTAATGCATGAAACGTATATATATTGACAAATATATGAAACATTTACAATATATATATATATATATATATATATATATATATATATCGGAAGGAAAATATAAATATAGGGGGTTCATGCATCATGGGGAATGTTTTCATGCTTCATGGACGTTTTAAATATCTTGCTTTATGTTACGCGTACCTGATTGGCAAAAAACAAATAAAAGCCTTTGAATTTTGTAGAAGAAAGCCTCCTCCTACGATCCTTCAATTCCTTAGTTTCTGGCAAGAGCGTGCTCATAACGTGTTGTAGGCCTAATTCACTAAACTATTCTAAGGGAATAGAGATGGGGAGGCCAGCGGTAATAAGAGAGAGAAGAGAGATTTAATTGTGAGGTGTGTTGTATTTCACCCCATTGTGCCTTTATTTATAGTAGTATGATAGGTTAAATCCTTACCCTAATAAGATTACAACTCTAATAGGATAATATCTACTAAAGGGAATATTCCAAGATATCTCTAGATACACTAGGATTTAGACAATCACATTCCTATTCTAAATATGACTGCAACAGATTCTTGATTTTAAAATAACAAAAACGAATTTTAATTAAAAAAAACTAATTAAAGAAACCAATTTGAAGGGGAACAATCTTAGAAAATAAACATGCATAACTAATCCTATGTAGCTTGAATGCCACGAGTAGAATATGCATCAGGGAAACCTAACCTAGTGTCCTTTTATAAGTAGAATATGCATCAATTAAATATAATTCATAAGTAATTGGTAAAACTACATAGGATTGTTAAGCTAGAATGTATATCAAACATGCAATTCGTCTGTGGCATTCAAATCGAATATAAACATGCATAACTAATTACACTTTGTGAAAACCTTTTGAAAAACCATGCAACCCCTAAGACATGGCATTCGCCCTAGGTGAAATTACAACTATCAATCACAAGCAAGGTCTTAAATATCGATATTATCGGCGATATTTCGCCGATAATATCGTTTTTTTTAGAAGGGGATATTTTCACACGTATCCACCTTATTTTCGTCAATATATCGGGATAATATCGATAATATCGGTAATATCGGGATAATATCAGTAATATCGGGATAATATCGATAAAATAAACATAATAATTCAGTGTGTGTCAGTGTGTGTGTGTGTCAGTGTGTGTGTGTGTGGTGGTGTGTGTGTGTACATTTATATTATATGCTTTAGGTGCCCGTGTGTGTCAGTGTGTGTGTGTGGTGGTGTGTGTGTGTGTGTGTCGGTGTGTGTGTGTGTCGGTGTGTGTGTTGGGGGGGGGGGGTTTAGAGCTCTCAAAACTGTGTGCCACTTCTAACTCTTTCACATTCGGAGTATCAGATCATCACACCTCTATTACACCTTTTTGTTTCTTCTTCTTCCCTTAGCCCTTTCAGAGCCTTTCCGGAGCCCTTTCAGAGCTTCAACACAAAGGGTTCCATATTTAAGGTAAGTTTACAAACTTATATTTATATTATTGTAATTTATACAACAACAATTAAATTTGTGTGGACCCGTACATGTGATCTAAGAACCAAATAATACTTGCATGTTAATTTTTTGAAGTAGTTAAGTAATGTTGTATAATTATTCCCTAGGATAATTTTAATATGTTTAATGTTATTTATTATTTTATTATTTTATTAATATTAGGTTTTATTATCAAATTGGATTATTATTCATTAATATTAGGTTTTTTTATTATCAAATTGGATTATTATTCATTAAATTGGATTATTATCAAATTGGATTATTCATTAAATTGGATTATTATTCATTAATATGTTTAATATTAGGATTATTTTATTATCAAATTTTAGGTTTTATTATTCCATATTATTTTTATAATTACTTAAATTCTTACAATCATTTTCTTTACTTCGTATTTAATTCTTTTGTAGAATAAATTTATTATTTAGGTTCTCTTATATAACCGTCATCACTACTATATTTTTTGGCCAAAAAATAATTGCCTAATTTCCATAAAAAATAAATATAGGTACGTTTAAGATGTCTAGTGGAGTTACTAAACGTGATCCAGTTTGGGAACATGGAGACCCAATAGACGGAAACAAACATGGCACAATTTGCAAATATTGTGGTCGGGTAATGAAGAGTGGCGAAGTGACACGACTTAAGTACCATCTTAGTGGATTAGATCCAGGAAATAATGTCCAACGATGTGATAATGTCCCCCCAGAAGTGAAGGCATTCATCACCACATTATTAAAAAATAAAAAACACCAGAAGGAAAAGAAAACACATGGAATGGAAAATATTCAAGCAGGGCTACGAGGAGAAGTCATTGGCCAAGCGGTTGACAGTGATAATGATGACGATGAGGAGGAATGTGATGATGACATAGGACCTGAAGAACGACGAAATTTCAAACAAGCATTACGTGCCTCCAAATAGTCAGCATGGGAAAGAGAACACCTTCATTAAATTCCTAATAGAGCACAAGGTTCCGGGACAAGTGGTGGTGCACAAATGAGACGGGGAGCAAGTGTTAGAGAATCACAACCAACACCACCAATAGCCCCAAGTTTATATAAGTCATCCAAAGCACGTCAAAAGAGTGTTTGGAGTTATTTCACTGGAGATAATGTGAAGGAGGGAATGGGGCATCTAATTAGCAAGTTCTTTATCTATGAAAATGTCCATGCTGAGAAGGCATCATCACATCATTTCAAAAATATGGTATTGGGATGTCAACAGGCCGGTGTTGGAGTATAACCTCCCACTCCCTATGAGGTAAGAAACAAATATTTGGAAATGGAGTATAAAGAAATTGGCGAGTATGTTAACAAGTTGAGGTCAAAGTGGGAAACTAATGGTTGCACAATCATGTGTGACTGATGGATTGGCATGACCAGATTGTCTATCATAAACTTCATGGTATACTCCGAGGGAAAGATAATTTTTTTGAAGTCCGTTGATGCTTCAGACCATATAAAGAACTACAAGTATATTTACAAATTATTGAGGGATGTAATCATGGAGGTGGGAGAGCATAATGTTGTCCAAGTCGTGACCGACAACTGTTTTGCATTTGTAAAAGCTGGAAAAAAGTTAATGAAGCATCATAATGTGTTTTGGACATCATGTGCAGAACATTGTATTGATCTCATGTTTGAGGCAATGGGGAAGAGAGAGAATATTGCTAATGTCGTAAAAGAGCTAGAATGATCACAAATTATATTTACAATCACGGTTGGTTGTTGGCAAAGATGTGTGAATTTTGCAAAGGAGAAATTATTTGTCCAGCTACCACTCGATTCGCCACCAACTATATTGCATTAGGCAGCCTACTTAAGAAGAAAGCAGAGTTGAAGCAACTATTCACTAGTGACGATTGGGCCAACCACAATTTCAGCCGCTCAAATGCAGGTCGTATGGTGGAAAGTATAGTGCTTGATCATGCTTTTTGGACTCAATCAGAACATGTGTGCCAACTGTTTGAACCTCTTTACAAAGTTTTACGGATCGTTGACACATATATGTATCCTACTATGGGGGCAATATATGAGTTGATGCGTGTAGTAAAGGAGGACTTGGAAAGAAAACATGGTGCAAAGTGGGTCATAAAGATAATTGATGACTGATGGTATAAAACATTATACCACGATTTGCATGCAGCATGTATAAATTATGTCATAATTTGCAATTCATTTCTTTAGTTGCATAAGTATTATTTCTCTTATTAGAGTATGTGTTTCTTTGAATAGCATATTATTTGAATCCTCGATACCAATACAGACCCGGTGTTAGAGATGATGGTACCCTTATACGTGTTGTACATAATGTATACTCTAAATTAGACCATGCATCACCAGCAGTTGGCCAATTTGGAAATGAGGTACACAATTACTTAAATTATAATAATTACATTGTTGGATTAAACTAACACGATTTATTGAATTCAGCTAACATGGTTTAAAGATGCAAGAAGAACTTTTGGAGAACCAACATCAGCTGATGCTCGAACAAAAATGTATCATAGTGAGTGTAAACATATTTCACTATCAGTTTATAATAGAATTTGTTGGAGTTATTAGGCTTATCAACATTGTTTTTCATTATAGCTGAATGGTGGATCATGTATGGGACTGATGCACCAACTGTGAGAAATTAGCAATCAAAGTATTATCACAAACAGCTTCCTTATCTGCTTGTGAAAGAAATTGGAGTACATTTGCACTCATACACACAAAGCAAAGAAATAGGTTGGCTCATAGTAGGTTGGAAAAATTAGTTTATTGCTACTATAACATGAAGCTTCAAAATCGAGATAAGGAAGCAAAAATAGATCATGTCGACCGTGGTGACCCACTAGATGTGTTTGATATTGTTGTTGAAGATGATGATACATAGGGTAACCAACTTTATCAATGGATTAGACCTCTTCATTTAGATGATGATAAAGGCAACCCAGCTCCAAGAGTTGCTGAAGAAGCACGTAATGAAGGGATAAATGTAGAAAGAGTATTAGAGGAGGATGTGGGATCTAGCAGCGCTGACTCTTTCGAAGAACTTTTGCGCCCAAGACCAAGAAACACTGGAATTCCACCTTCTTCCAATCTACACAACCATAAGATCCTGCTGATACTAATGATAGCTCTAGTACAAGATCAGGAGACTCACCTACCACCGGAGGTGGGAATGATGAAGGATATAGTGGAGATGGAGGTAGTGGTGGATATGGAAACTATGTTGGACCACCTCCCGGATTTATGAGCCCCTTCACTGGTGAGGCAAACTTCATGCATGCAACACAGGATGAGGACCATGGCAGTAGGCGGGCAGGACCAGGAATTGGTGCCATAGGGAAGGACTATACTCGTAGAGAAAAAGGCAAGGGGGCTTTGTCAAGTCAAGAAGATGACTCGTTATCTATAACGTCGGACTCTATTGGAGTGAGAAGTAGTAACTATGGTTATACTCATAACCAACCATTTCCCTACCCTTCATATCCCATTCCTGTTGGGATGGAATCGAGCAACTCATGGAAAGAATCTGAGACTTAATCTTCAAATGATTTTGCTTATGGACAACGTCAACCAATCTCGGATCCATATGGGTGGCATGTTAACAATTACATGAAAAACTATTTTGGGAATTTATCATTTGATGACTACTCTTCACAATACACTTACTCTACACATAGAGATGATGAAGATAGTGAAAATTTTAAACCTCATAGGAACTCTATGTGGTACTAAGTCACTCATGTATCTTACCATGCAATGTATAAAGTGTAAAATATTGTACTAATTCATTATATATAAATGATTATGGTGTGTTTAAACTTCTTTCATTAATTACTACATATTTTCTACACTCACAATGTTTGCCAGCTCGCTATATAATCAACTTAAATCAGTTAAATCCATCATGCAATGCATTTCCTTCCAATTTTTTGTGATATACTAATAGATAATTGACTAAATAAACATCCTACAAAGTTTCAATAAAAATTTCCAAGTTTTTCTTACAATTTCCGTGGTTTTTATTCAATTTTTATCGATATCGATAATATCCTGATATTTCCATTGAAATTTCCGTGTTTTTGGACTACCGATATTTCCGATATCAGCGATATTTTAGACCTTGATCACAAGAAGCAATACTCAATCCTCCGGTGGTATTCCAACCGAATTGCATCCGATTACTTATCTAAACATCCTAATGGTAGCTAAGCATTAAGATATAGAGACAGTTTAAACACAGTGATTAATAATTCAAAGTATGCATGCATAATATCATAAGCAATTAAATAAAAACTACATATTCATGCTCAGGCTCAAGGCATCGCCCTAGCAAACGGAAAATAGTTACGAACAACCATACAACAAAAGGAATTTTATTGAAATAGAAAAAAGATAGAAAACACCTTGAAATACAAATCGTCAAAGCCTAACTAAGTTCTCCAAAATTGACGCGTTCTCCAAATTGATACGTTCCCTCCCCTAATGGCTAATAAGCCTTATTTATACTACTACAAAATAAAATCCTACCTAGAAAAGGTCTTCTAAAAACTAGGAAACATAGTAGAATAACATAACTAGGAAATAAAAGGTTTCCTATTTAAACTGAAATTCAGACAGCAAAGAAAATCCATCTTTTGACCAACCAAATCAACTCCGATTTGGTCCCAAAATGTCTCTTTTTAAAGCTTGAGACGTCCATAACAAATCCGTAGAAGGAATCTTCCTCAAAATATACCATATTGACCTTCAAAATACTCAAAACGTCCAAAAACATCAATTCGAGAAAGTCGCGCACTGGGCCGTCTTTTCTTCACCACGGTCAAACGGCTTAGTAGAAAAATTTGAAACTTTGACACAAACACAAACTCACGAACATCCTCCAATTAGAGTCACTCCAAAATTCATCTGTTTGATCACTTTTTGCTCAAGAGGAAGTCGAATGCCATACATTGGAAATATAATCCAAAGTATCAGAATCTCACAAAATAACTAATAAATTATAACTAAGATTAGGGTAAAATATATGGTATAACATGGACTCATCAGTTGGTATCAAATTTCCGAAGCATAATAATTCATAGACCAAGACAAGTTGCACGACTAATCAATGTTGTTTCTTTTAATCAATAATTATCGTTTATAAGATATCAAGGGAATCCTGCAATGCAGTGGAGATTGGCTGCCGGTTAGCAAGAAATGCTCATCTGCAACTCCTTAATGTAGTACTACGAGAATGCTCCGTGCTGTTTTTTATAAAATACAGAGATGTAAAATCAGGTTTCAGACTTTTTAGGATTACATGCAAACTAACTAACTTTTCGGACAAGGAATTGTCTGTATAAGCAAATGACAAACTCTGAGGAGTTCAGACAGACTATATCGAAATTAGATGAAGGAATATTAATTAGGATATATCAAGCAAATCAAAATGGACTGAAATAGTGTAGAATTATAAGACTCCCTTATGCTGCAATTAGGATAATGTCATATATCGTCGAAACTGGTTGGATTTAAACAGAAACTAATACAAAATTGTAACTATTTCAGCCATAAAACATCAAAAGTAATTTCAGCAAAAAAAAGTTAATAAAATTTTCACTGTTCAAAGTGCAAGATAGCTCTTTTAGTCGGAATGCTTTTACCACTCCTACTGACAAGGGGGATCACATGACTTTCACACGGATTATACTAGACCTGGCTCTTCTCTAGTAGTAATACGATACAAAACAGAGAGAGCATAAACAGATCAAAACAATATTCCCTTATTATACAATATAATTATAAAATACTAGATCAACTTTACATACAATACACATTGGTACATATACTATCTTTAGCAAATTATGTTCTGGCATATATAAGAGTCTAAAGAGTGAGATTAAGAAAAGAAACTTAGCCCAATCTCGTATACTGCTAGCCTCGTCTTCATAATTTCATAAGTGTCTCTCTAATTGCCTTCATTTTGTTGACAACAACATTCATATGCATCCGCTCTCCCGGGGATATTGCAGAGCATGCGAGTCCTATCTGCATCACTGAAACCAAACATTCCTCCAATTTTCTTCCTTGTATTAGGCCATGGTCATGGCGATTTGTGATAGGTTCTTCTTGTACCTCATCTTCGTGTCTGTCATCATTAGCATTTGCATCTTCTCCTTCAATGAGCAATGAAGGGTCAATTGTGTCCATGGCATGAGCAGGCATTGCCAAGGCTGTGAAATTGCGAATATTTATACCATCTCCAAGCATTCCATCGGTAGGTCTTTTTCCCGTGAACATTTCTAGCAACAGTATCCCAAAGCTATAAACATCTCCTAGTATGGATACTTCGCCTCCCATGCCATACTCTGTCATCCATTACTCACATTAGGATGTCAAGTCAAATGTTTAGAATTCAAATCTTATTTAAGAGTTCGCTGATGCTTCTTATCCAAAGAAAAGAGGTCTTTTTCCATTTTCTTTCATACTAATAGAGGATTAAGTGGGCTACTAATAAGTTTTTAGGAGAAAAAAAAATATTGAGAATCACAAAAATGCATACCTGGAGGAATGTAGCCAATGGAACCCTTTAGCCCAGCTGACATGGTTTGACTTTGAGAGGGGTTATCCGTCGCTTCCAAGAGGAACCTTGCTAAACCAAAGTCAGCAACATGAGCCACCATATCTTCATCGAGTAGAACATTACTAGGCTTTAGATCACAATGAACAATCGACGTATCGCAACGGTGGTGGAGGTAATCCAATGCTGAAGTAATATCAATTGCAATATTGAGTCTTTGTATAAGGCTCAATCTATTACTCTGAGAGTGCTCATCTATTGGATGCAGCCACGCATCAAGACTTCCATTTACCATGTACTCAAAAACTAAACTTTTGAAGTCATTGCCCTGATTGTCAATGCTTGAGCAGGCAGTTATGATCTTGAGAAGATTACGATGCCTTATACTTCTTAAAGCATTACATTCACGGATGAAACTCCTGGAAGCTCCTTCTTGTTGAAGGTTCAATACCTTAACTGCAACTACAGTTCCATCACTAGGGATTATGCCTTTGTAAACTGAACCAAAACTTCCCGTACCAATAAGATTGTCCATGGAGAACCCATTAGTTGATTCAACAAGTTCCGAGTAAGAGACACCCATTTTCCAATCCTTATGGGAAGGTGAAGTTACAGGTTTACGTCTTGAACGAGCAACAATGAAGCATGACAGAGCAATTATGAATGCAAGTGCACAAGCTACAGGGATGACTACTTTTGGGGCAAGCAATCTTCGAGATGAATGAGCCTTTGAGTTGGAGCATGGAGGTAGACTTAATTGTGGGATGCCACCACAAAGCCCACCATTTCCGAGAATTGAGAGACCACTTGCATTTAGAAAAATCCCTTCTTTAGGCAGTTCACCCTCGAAATTATTACTAGAAACATTGATATTCTTGAGAAATTTTAACTTGCCTAAAAATTCAGGAATCTGCCCAGAAAAATTATTGCTCGAAATATCCATCTCTTCCAAGCTTCTTAAACTTTTAAGAGATTGAGGAATTGTTCCTTCAAAATTGTTATCTGCCAAGCATAGGCGCTCCAGCATAATACAATCGCCTAGGGCACTTGGAATATCACCTGATAACTGATTTCCTGATACATCTAGCTCCGCGAGATTGGCCAAATTACCTACTTCCTGTGGCAGTGCACCAGTTAAATGGTTGGTAGCCAGGCCCAAATAGATTGAAAGGGACGAGAGCCCAATAAGCTCTCTAGGTATGGCTCCTGTTATGTTGTTACCAGAAAGATTAAGTACTAATAGAGTTTGGCAGTTTGCGAGAGTTGGAGGAATGCTTCCTTCAAAACTATTCTGGTGCATGTAGAGCCTTGTCAATGCAGTCAAGTTTCCAAGGGAGGATGGGATTCGACCCGAAAACATGCTATCACTCAAATACAGTTCCCCTAACTTCTGAAGCTTTCCAATTTCATCGGGTAGATTACCACTCAAAAAGCTATTTTCCGCTCCCAAAACAGTCAAGTTTATAAGATTTCCAATGCCAATAGGGATGCTTCCATGTATCGAAGTGCCACCTACAGCAAGAATTTGAAGACTGGTAGAAAGGTTGGCTATGGATCTTGGCAATTCTCCTCCAAAATGATTATTGGAAATACCCAAAACCTCCAAGATGGTACAATTGGCCAAGGAGCTAAGAAAATTCAGGTCACCAGTTTTCCCACTTCCTAGTAAATTGCCTGCTAAGTTTAGTTTAACTAAGTTTTTCAAGTTCCCAAAACTTGCAGGGATTGTCCCAGTGAAGACATTGGTAGAAAAATCAATACCCGAAAGTCTAGAAGCATTTGATAACGAGCTAGGAAAATTACCAGTGAATTTGTTTGAATGACCGTAAAACACTTCAAGATTTGGAAGAGTAGTACCGACATTTGGGGGTAGCTCGCCTTGCAGTTGGTTTAGAGTGACTGCATACCTCCTTAAAGAAGAAATATTATAAATTGAAGGAGGGACCATACCAGACAAATTATTCTCGGAAATTCTCAGTTCTTGCAAGCCTTTTAGACGACCAAGCTCATTAGGTATGCTTCCGTGAAAATTATTGCCGAGAAGGAAAATACTATACACAGCAGAAAAGTTTCCTATCCATTTCGGGATGCTTCCTGTGAGATTGTTACGAGCAAGCCAAAGGTAAGTCAATTTCAACAAGGAACTGAATTCGTTCGGAATCGACCCGATAAGCTCATTGGAGATCACATCGAGCACGCTTAGCTCCGTACAGTGAGATATATTAGCTGGAAGCTTCCCTCTGAATGAATTTCCAGATAGGTTGAGATATTGCAGGCTTCGTAGACGACCGATTTCTTGAGGAATTTCACCATGGAAGTCGTTGTTTGTTAGGTTGATTGCTGTCAGGTAGGTGAGGTTTCCTATGGAAGCTGGTATAGAGCCTGCCAGTTCTCTGGAGTTGAGTTTCAAAATCGAAACTCTTTTGGTGGAAGGGTTGCATGTAACTCCAACCCAACTGCAGAAATCAGTGGAATCGTTCCACGAGCTCATGACATGGAGAGGATCTTGAGTTATCCTGTCCTTGAAGTCCAGCAGCGCCAAGCGATCAGTTTCATTTCCGGGCAGAATTGCGGCATCCAGACGTGTGGTCATGCATAGCAAAAGAATAAGCACGCGAAAGAACGTAAACAAAATGATTTTACCATGAGTACTACAAGAATGCTCCATGCTGTCTTTGAAGAAATACAGAGGTGATGAAAACCAGGTTTCAGGGCTTTTTAGGATTACATGCAAACTTGGCCTACAAATGTGAAAGGGAAAATCTCATGATAGTGATTTGTTTGAATGCCGTATTACAAAACAAAAGGAAAGTCTGTTACACAAATACGTAAGAAAGAAAACCCATCGATGCCGTGTCTGATAAGGAGTTGAAATATTAGATTACAGCTCCTCCAGGGTCCTTCGGACACATTCAAGCTGGGTTGAGTGTGACTAGTAATGACAATTTTTTACACGGTCCGTTAATTCGACACGAAATGGCACGAAAATAACTGATTTTTTGTCAACCCGTTAACGCGTCGAGTCGTTATCGGGCAGGGCCGGCCCAGGCCTAGCTGGGATAGCGACCGTTAGGGGCCCAAAAAAATTGAGGGCACCAAATTTATTAGGGTGATATATTCATTTATGCTTTCATAAGAGTATAAATTTATAAAATTTAGTTAAAATACCGAGAAATTTAACTATAACTACTTGTTTTTGTGTGTAAATTTAACAAGAAGATCCTGAATTCAAAACACTATGTGTGTTTGTGTTTATGTACTTTTCAATTTTTACGAATTTTTTTTCTATAAAAGTATAAATTTTTGAAATTTGTTTAAATAATCATGAACTTTGACCATAAGTAGTGGTTTATGCTATTTAAAATTAAGGGTAAAGTACAAAAAACTACCTCAACTATTGGTGTCACGACACTTTCATACCTCATCTTTTAAAATTGACAATGTCATACCTCATCTTTAGAATTTGGTCCAATGTTATACCTTCCGTTACTTGGCCGTGAATTTTTCAGTTAAATGCTGACGTGGCTTGATTCGGGACCCATTTTCTATTAAAAAATTATTAAAAACTTAAAAAAAATTATTTAATATTTTTTAAATATTAAAATAATAAAAAAATAATAAAAAAAGTTTTTTTTTCTTTTTATTTTCTCTCTCTTCTACTTCTACAGGGTGACAGACGACTTTTTCTTTTCTTTTTTTTCCTTTCTTCTTCTTCTTCTTTCTGGGTTGCAGGTTGGCTCCTTTTTTTTTTTTTTTTTTTTTTTCTCTCTCTCTCTTTCTCGCTCTCTCTACTTCTTCTTCTGCAGGTTGGGTTAAGGGAGGGGGACGGACGAACTGGTTTCCTTCTTCTTTTTTTTTTTTTCCTTCTCTCTTCTTCTTCTTCTTCTGCAGGTTGGGGGGTGGTGGATTTGGGTTCCAGGTGTGGGAGGGACCGGGGTTTTGGGAGCCAGGGGGGTGATAGGATCTTGAGGGAGGGAAGGGGGTTGGTGTGGTGATGATATTTTTGGGGGGTGTGACGGGATCTGGGCAGGGGGAGGGGGGAGGACAGACGAACTAGATTTCTTTTTTTTTTTTTTTTTCCTTTCTTCTTCTTCTTCTTTTTCTTCTTCTTTCTGGGTTGCAGGTTAGCTTGCTGGGAGGGACGAACTGGGTTTCCTGTTTTTTTTTTTTTTTTTTCCTCTCTTTCTCTTCTTCTTCTTCTTATGCAGGTTGGGCTAGGAGGGGGGGACAAACGAACTGGGTTTCCTTCTTCTTCTTTTTTTCTTTCCCCCTTCTCTCTTCTGATTTGGGTTGCAGGTGTGGGAGGGATCGGGGTTTTGGGAAGGGGTGGGGGTTGGTGGGGTGATGGGATCTTGGGATCTGGGGGTTTTGGTGTCGTGATGATATTTGGGGGGGGGGGAGGATGGGGTTGATGGGGTTTCAAAATTTTTTTTTTTTTGGTTGAAGATTAAGCAGGTATGGGGAAGCAGATGACGGGGGAGAAGAGAGAGGGGGAAGAAGATGACGAACTAAGGGTTTTTTTTTTGTTTCTAACTTTTCTGTACTATTTTAATATTTAAATAATATTAAATAATTTTTTTTTTAAGTTTTTAATATTTTTTTAATAGAAAATGGGTCTCGAATCAAGCCATGTCAGCATTTAACTGAAAAATTCACGGCCAAGTAACGGAAGGTATAACATTGGACCAAATTCTAAAGATGAGGTATGACATTGTCAATTTTAAAAGATAAGGTATGAAAGTGTCGTGACACCAATAGTTGGGGTAGTTTTTTGTACTTTACCCTAAAATTAACAAGGAAGTATCTGGTTTAAAACGTTGTGTGCATTTTTTACTGTAAAGTTTTTACAAATTTCTTTTTATAAGAGTATAAATTCATAAAATTTGGTTAAAATGCTTTTAACAGAAGTAATGGTTTTTGTTGTTTAAAATTAAAGAAAGATCATGAATTCAAAATGCTATGTGCTTTTTTTATTCTTTCCAATTTTTATGAATTTCTGTTTGTTTGTTAATTTGTTTATAACTATTAGCTAGTAGCTATGTGAGTTACAGTTTTTAGACATTCATTCCAATTCAAGTCTAACCTTCAACAAAGAGTAATGTGTAGATCAAATTTGCAAACCATATAATGTGTCACTAATGGAAAAAAACATATTAATCAACACTTAAATAATAATCCAATCATCAACAATCACATCATACAGTTTTCAAAATATGGTTTTAAATTTTCATGTCTCTAGTATTAGCCTTCAAGAAATTAATGTATGTATGTGTTTGCCAATACTAGGTTTAATTTAGTGCTTATTTATTGCTTATAAATATCAATTAAATAAGAAAAACGAGTATTTATCATTTTTAGCCAAAATTTTATCCTTTAGACTATAGTAAAGTGTGATTTACAAGAACGAAAAAAGAAGATATCTTATGAATGACTACAAGGCCATAACTGTTTTTTTTTTTTTTTTTTGACAAGAAACGATAGTAAAATTTAATTACTGAACCACAATTATAAAGAGTTCACAACAACTATAAGAATTGTCACATGAGTATAATCTTCAGTGACCAAATAAATTGATCTGGAGGTAATTTTCACAAACTAAAATTAATAATAATCTCCTAATTTGGCAATCACAACCACACACGCACTAAGCCAAAAATTTAATAACTGTTAGGACCAAAAATAGTGAGATTCCACCGGTTGCTTTCGGCAAGGATTTGGATCCTCGTCTGAGCTTAGGAGGCTGAGCCTCCTGAGCAAATTACACGGGCCGTTGGATTTTGATTCAACGACTACAATTATTAAACTTTTAAAATAGCTCCATATTTGTAGTCGTTGGATCAAAATTCAACGATCTTTGTGATTTGCTCAGGAGATGATCCAAATCCTTTCGGCAATGACGCATTTAGGACATTAAAATCCGACAACATGTTTGCACCTCCTTGCACCTGCCACATGTTTGTAATCGATAGAAATTAGATTTTCAGCCTGCCACATGTTTGCACCTCTTTCTCTGTTTGTTTGTCCATTTGTTGACGTGTTATCGTCTCTATAATAAAAAATATGGAGTTTTGACGGAAAGCTCGTGGTACTGTTCACTTTAATGAAAAACCACATTTTTACACTAAAAAGTCAAACCTGGTACTATTCACTTTACCCTTTATTTTGTCCTTATCGTTAAAACTCAAAGTTTTCAAACCATTTTCATTAGTTTTCCTTAAAAAATAATCAAATTGGCAATTGCTTACGTTTAATCATCCACATCTGTCAACCAATTAACCAATTGAAATTTTCATCTCTACATAAAAATAATCAAACTGTGAATTTCTTACCTTTAATCATCAGCATCTATCAACAAACTAACCTATTGAATGGTTCATAGTAAGAATGTTAGTTATTATCAAATCCATATATACGTTTAAGTTGATTAAACCATCCCTAATTTTATTATTTTTTACAAAGATGATTTTTAAATAATGTTAAAGAAAGTAAAAGGTCTTGTTAATACATTTATGAGCTTAAAATCAAGATTGTAAAAAGACATTAGGTGCTAGTCGGGGGACGAGCTGGAGCTTAGCACCTAGCGGCTAGGCGGGCGCCAAGGTGTAATAAGTGTCTGTTTATATGTAAAATATATATAAACTACAAAATAGAATGACATATATATTATGAAGTATTGGAACATAATGAAAATATGGAGAACAAACATATAATGTGTGTTCATTTAAGTATTCAACAAGTCTCTTACAATTTATTGAAAAAAATAATATGCAAAATGAAATTTATCTATTTTCTGTCTGTATGAGTCGCAACCTAGGCGGGCGCCTCAGCAGGTCTAGTTGCCATTTCTTAATTTTCAAACGCCTAGGCATTAATCGGGGTGGTGGCTAGGCGGTAATTTTTAGAACAGTGCTTAAGATATATTATATTGAGGTGCACTAGGGGGTAAAACTAAAAGATATAAGGTCATCTCCAACCGAAGGGGCTAAACATAGTCTCATCTAGAATTATAGCCTTACAATAAATTATTTTTTTTTAAATAATGTCAAGTCATATTCATATACAGCTTCAAACGAAAAGACTAAACATAGCCTCCTAAATAATTTATTAATTTTAAGTTTATTTTTAATTTTACTGATTAATTTTATACAAATGAAAAGAGTATTATTCCTAACCAACAGTCAATAATCCGATTGAAAAGCCAATTACTAATGAAATTAGGTATCTTGTTAAATGAATTTAAAAAATTAATTATTTTCGAAATCTAGTTGGTGGAACAAGTGTTTAACGTCAATGAAGTAAGAAGTATTTTTCAACTTCCTTCTCCTTCCTTCTTCGTTCCTTCAAATGCCAATCCGGTATCAATCCATCGAGTAGCAGAAGTTGCAGAACCATTATGTTTGAGTCGCGCAATTCAAAATGCAATTCTTAAGGGTTACTGGACCGTGCCTCGCCGAAACCACTGTCTTTCCCAAGACTAAATCTATATCCACCGAAATTTCAACCTGAAATTTCTCAAAATCAACAACTTGTGATCGATTATTCACCGAAATAACGAAATTAAATTCAAGGGTTGGTTTAGTTTGAGAGAGAGAGGGCAGAACGAGAAAATGAAGAAGACGATATGTAGCTAGCCGTTGGATTCTTTCAAGTCCAACGTTGGATATGCAGCTTGCTGCTGATGGACCCCAGCAAACGGGCTGGCTATCAGGCCGAGCTTGGCCCCCTTTGGTCATGTTTCGGCCAGGTGAGTTCCACTAAATTTTAACCTAGCCTTCAGATGGAGATGAATTTTATTCAAATCAGGCCACATTTTGACCCTTTAGCTCTCTTCATTGGAGATCGTCTAAAACCATCTCTAATGGAAAACCATCTCCAATGAAGAGGGCTAAAGGTCTAAAAGCCAAAAAATAACCTGATTTGCTCAAAAATTCATGTTCAACCAATGACTAGGTTATAATTATATAAAGCCCATCAAACCATTATTTAGCCAAAGAGGCATCAAGCTAGTAAAATGTAACCCCTCCCCCTCTTAGCCCTTTTTCGGTTAGATTCGAAAACTTCAAACTGTAGTTTAATTAAATCAACTAATGAATTTATAGTATAAGATTAGCCCCTTCGATTGAAGACGACATATATGTCTCCGACACTAGTCATTTAAAAATAATTTTTTGTAAGCCTATAATTTTGAGGCGGAGCTATGGTTAGCCCTTTCGGTTTGAGATGACCTAAGAGGCCAATTCGGCTTTAGTTTAGCTCCCTTCCATTAATCTTGTGGAGGTTTGCTCAACCTCACACCTGGGATATACGCATGACTCGGGTAGATAGTGCATTGACAATATCCCACCGTATTTGATAAAATATTTGATATTGTATCGTCATTGTATTATTGTAACATCCCACATCGTCCAGGGGAGTGATCCTTAAATGTATATTCTCATCCCTACCTAGCACGAGGCCTTTTGAGAGCTCACTGGCTTATGGTTCCGTAGGAACTCCGAAGTTAAGCGAGAAGGAGGCCAGAGCACTCCCAGGATGGGTGACCCACTGGGAAGTTGCTCGTGAGTTCCCAAAAACAAAACCGTGAGGGAATGGTAAGCCCAAAGCGGATAATATCGTGCTACGGTGGTAGAGCGGACCAGGGATATGGTGAACCCGGGCCGGGATGTGACAATTATGGGCCATGCGCACAACCCAGGTGCCTATTTGAGCATTTGTGACATGTTTTCATTTTTTCCAAGTACAATTGCAGCTGCAGGTTAAGGTTACTAATAAATCATACTGGTGATATGAGCAACAGGGAGCGAAGAGGGGGGGGGGGAAAGAGAGAAGCATTATGTTGGTTGGAAATTACCTGGATGCATTAAGAATCTATACAAACTTTTCCATCTGCAAAACTGTCTTCATTTCTGCACCAGCTGGGTAGACATCGTGCACCGTTAACCACAAGTTAAAAAACAGTCAGTCAGTCCAACATCTACTTTGATTCACTTGGTAGTTCATTAAAAACAGTTCAAATCAGATATAATCATATGCATTTTTGCTGCCTATCTGCTCACTGCAAAAATTGAGCACAATAACGAAAGAGATTGTCTCTTACGCCAGTCCTCAGGTAATCAACCATTAACTATCAAGCCCCGAGAGTAATAAGGGTGCGTTTGGTACGTGGGACGGGACGGGACGGAACGGGACGAGGCGTTCCGTCCCGCGTTTGGTGCGCCAAAAATGGGTAGAACGAGCTGTTCCACGGGACATATTTTGGGTGTTTTTGCGTCCCACCTCCCACCCATGGAACGGGTTGTTCCACGTCTGTGGAACACAATATTTTACCATTTTAAGACAAATATACCTCATGTCTTTTTCAAAAATTACACCATCTAAATCATTCAACAAACCCTAAAAACAATCTTCTCTTCTCTCTGCCGCTGTCTTCATTTCATCCTCCTAAAAAACTATCATTTCTCCTCTTCGCCGCTGTGAACTTGTTCATCCCTGCATCTCCCCTTCGCAACCTTCCTCCTCATCCTCTTTCGTATAGCCTCTCCGTGAACTTTCAGCTCTGCATCTCCGTTCCAGGTTCGATCTGATTGTGATTGTGTAGCCTATCGGTCTCTCCGGCGCCGTCACCATAGCCAGGCCGACGACGACGACGTATGGAGCGCATACAGGCTGAGAAGAACATTTTTGAAATTCAGGGCAAGGTTGTCCAGCTCCGATTCCGCAACGAAGAGGCTCAAGAGGCTCTAGATCTTGCCAGGGTGGCTGCTGCTGATCAGGAGAAGAGTTTGCACCAAAAAAAGTTGTTGTTGGCTGCTTCCTCGAACAGGATTGAGGAGTTGGTGAGGGAGCTTGAAAGGATTGAATGATACGATATAATGAATGATCTAGTTTGGTTTGGATTCATAATCTAGGGTTTTGAATTGGGATTAATTGTTCAAGTAATTTTTAATTCTGCTGATTGTCTGTTTTCTGGGTGTTTCTGTGTAATTAGCTTCTGTTCAAGTAATTTTTAATTGTGCGAAGTGTTGGATAATGTTTGATTGACTCGGGGATTTTGTTTCCATTTAGTTTTTCCTGTGGAAGAGTGAGGGCATTTACTATTGATTTGGAATTGAAGAAGTAAACTTTAAACCTTTCCTTGGTGTTGAATTTCAAACCTCTACCATCTGCCCAAAGAATTTCATTATCTTCGACCAGATCATCGAAGTCAGATTATGTTCAATCCTGAAATTGCCCACAAAATTACTGGTCCTGTCTTTAACCTTTGTGCAGCTTACATCCAAGACAATATGGGATTGATAGCTTGTTGAAAGTTTTCTGGTTTTTAATTAATTGGGGTTTTCTTGTGCTTATTGTAAGGCATATGATGCATGGGTAAGTTAGTCTTTTAATCTTTAGGTTTCGTTCCGTCCTGCGCATACCAAACACAGAACGGAATAACCGTTCCGTTCCGTCTTGCGGGTACCAAACATGACACGGAACCTTCATTCTGTCCCGTCCCGTCTGCGTACCAAACGCTACCTAAGGGAACAGAAAATATTGTCTCAAGCAAGGGAAATGGATGTTCCATTACGTAAGAAAGTATAAAGCATACATAGACTCGCCATGACATCAGAAAGAACAATATTGCAGTAGAGACCATAAAAACAATGAGATGTAAAGAAATACAGTCCTTAATCCATATCCGAATATGCAACAAATTTATACAAACACACAAATATAAATCATCATATAATTGTCAACAACTCAACATCTCCTCCGCCTTATACTATGCTCATTTTGTGCATTACATAAACCAAAACAAATTCATCAACTACTACAAGTTATATTGGAACTTGAATTTCTAAGTCACTCACATACCCTTTCATGCTAAGAACATTCACACGAAGTTAACGAGAAGTGGAACAGCTTTGAATCAAGCACAGCATGACATGAATAGCCGCACATGATACTGAAAAATAAAACAGCACTAAAGGCTTTTTCTGAAAAGAAATTGACTGCATAATATTGACTGTAACTGACATTGCCACCGATACTTGGGAACCATCAAAGTGTTTTCCATCAGTAATACAGTTATCAAAGTGTTTTCCATCAGTAAAGATTATGACAACCACTTCTGCAGCAGTCCCATTGGCAAAGAAACATTCCTACATTAACTATATGCACCGTACAATGAGCCTTCTGGGCTCTTGAGCTACGAACACATTAAACCAATACGGGATGTTATCCGTTTCAACATCAGCACATCAAAAACAATTTCATTCCAGGTATAACTCCAAATATTGAGACAAAATTGGTTCAACAAGATATTAAATTTCACTATTCGATGCGCAGATAGCTCTACATTCTGGAAATTACTTTTACTACGTCAACTACTACTAAAATTACCTACAGTTTGAGTGAACACTACTAGCCAAAGCATTAACCAAAAAACAGAGGCAGAGAGAAACCAAGGGGCAACCACCACATACAGAAGCCAGACACCACAATGAGCTAAAACTCAGCAACCCCAGTTCCCTCAGACTTTCGACGCTGCTCTCTCCCTCTCCACCTTCTGCCCAAAAAGCTTCGTCGCAAACATATTGTCATCAAAATACTCTTTATAAGGGTGGTTCTTTGGAACAAGCTTCCTGAACTTTTCAAACTGTTTCTCAGCTTCATTAGTCTTCCTCAACATTGTATAAATGATTCCTTGACACAGATAAGGCCTGAAGTCTCTCGGTTCTTCCCTCACAAGCTCTTGATAAAGCTTCAAAGCATCCGAATACTTTGACTCCATCACGCGAATTTGCGCAACTAACAGCTTAAAATCCCTCACATCCGACATGTTCCCTTCCTTCTTACACTTCACCATTGCCTCCTCCACCCTCTTCGTCACACTCTCCAATTTCTCCGGTGATTGCGAAGCGCACATTACAAGGCCATGAAAGGCCTCTACTTTGAAAGGGTCTTTCGCCAAAATGTCCTGGAACTCAGCATTAGCGAGTTCGACCTCACCCATGTAGCTGTGAACATTGGCCTTCAGCAATTGCCACTCGAAATCTTCGGGTTCCAGCTCGATCAAGCGCTCCAACACCTGAATCGCTTCGGTCAGCTTGTGGGACTTGATCCTGACCTCCATTAAATTCCTGAGAGCTTCGACATCATCCGGGTTCCGGGCCAATTGCTCTTCAAGTACCCTTTCCTTCTCTTCATTCGGAACTCTGTCAGTGGATGATTCTTGTTCCACTGGCTCAACCGTGGAAGGTGCGACTGCGGTGGCTGCCATAGCGGTTCGGTGATTGAACCTCATGAAGAAGAATGCGGCGGCAGCGATGGCGGCGCAGGTCGTCTTGATGATAGGGGCGGTGAGAGGGGCTAAGGCTTTGAAAGAGGAAATGGGATTAGGGTTTTGGAGGTTTCGGTGAGGTGGGTGGTCGGAGGACGGCGGAAGCGATGTGGATGAGGCTCTGACAGTGAGGGTGGTGAAGTTGAAGGGCGACGATTGGCGCGGGGGTCTGAAGGAAGAAAGGTGTTTTGGGAACGATGGACAGTGGGAATTGAGCGAGAGGGTGAGTGGTTGGTGACGGTGGTGAAGTTTGGCGAGAGATTCCATAGATTGAGAGAGAATTAGGGTTTTGTAAAACCCTGCAATGGGGTGAGAGAAGAAGTAGAAGAGATGATGGAGGAGTGGGAAGGGAAATAGGTAACAGGAGAAAGTTCAAAACGCTGAGAGTATATGCCGTTTAGGCATGTTGGTCCAGGAGAACAAAATTATCGTCAGGGAGGCGAGAAACGGTGTCGTAGGGGTCGTTTCCTAATGGGACATTCGAGAAGGAGCTGGAATTTCAGCTGGGCTTTTTATTGGGCTGGAATTTCAAAACTTGGGATTGGGTTGAACTTTTGTTTTTCCTTTTTGTTTGGGTTTTGATGTGGGTTCGCTGGAAACTAGCATGGGCTTTCTATTTTGATGTGGGCTTATTAGCTTTCCTAATAGCATGTCAAATATAATATGCAAAATTTAATTTGATAGTTGATGTGGTCAAAATTGAATATATTTTTTTGTTGATACGAAATAAATGTATTAAAATAAGAAACCACGGATACAACCACCGTCCATAGAGTCTAAATTATAGGTCGGACGAGCAAAGGAAGGAATAAAATACTACCAAAAATGGCTATTCCTAATTAGAAGTCCCTATTTTGCAAAGGCATCAACAAGAAAATTAACTTCTCTAAAAATGTGACACGTCCAAACAAGACGAAGTAAGCCATCTAATATCTTCAAAACAAGCGAAGGTTCCACGGAGGCTGAAAAAATGCCTTGAAGCTCCCCAACAAAGACCTTTTTAAACCCTTTCCTCCTGATATAGGATGGCCCTCCTTCAAAGCTTTTTCCTCCACTTCATTTATAGTTGCACCGTCTAAGTTGAAAGCACCAGCTCCCAACACAATGCCATCTTCATTTCTTACTACAAAACCAGCACCAGCCATGTCGCTACAAATGTTAAATCTTCTTTTCTTTTTCTTTTTTGTTCTTTTTTTTCTTTTTTTATAATGGATACATCAAATATTTATTTTATTATAGCTTTTATTCTATTGGTTGTTAACGTGACCCATGCATTAAAATTATGATGAATTGCCAATTTAGTCCCTGAATTATCATCTGAGTGAAAATTAGGTCACTAAACTATTTTTTCAGAGAAATCAGTCATCGAATTATAAAAATCTGTCAATTACATCATTAATATTAGATTCAAAGTTACTATACTCAATTTTTTCGTCAATTTAAATCACGTTACTTGCATGTGATACACAATGAAGGGTAAATTGGTAATTCTACATAAAGAAATAGTGCATGGAATTAACTTTGAAGGATAAATTAGACGTTAGATTCGTAACCTATATGAAATGTTAGGGCTTATAGGCAAGAAAAATGACAGTATTACACTCTAAAGTGTGTCAAGTGACTTAAGTTAACAAAAATTTGGATAAAACAACTTTGACTATAGTGATAGGGATGAAATTAACAATTTTTAATGAATTCAGAGACTTATTTTACCGAAAAAAATAATTCAGGGACCTAAATTTTACTGAGGTGATAGTTCATAGACTAAATTGGCACTTCACTCTAACAATTAAATTAAATTAAATTAAATGACATATCCATTAGAGAACACCTGAATGTCTCTTTGTCATCTACTTTGGAGATGGTCTTATGCATCAAAATTAAGTGTGCGAGTGAAAGTAAAGTTTTTGGTTTTGAGCAACAAAAGTAAAGTTTGAGTTCCACTGTAAAACGAATAAAACAGTAGTCATATTGGCTCAGAGAATATGTATTTTTAGTCATCACAACCTCTAATCCGCCCCAACGACCCAACCAACTCAAAGACACCCACCACCACAAATTAGCCATAAGCAACACCATCATACCAGACTGACCTGGAATTGGCCAAATTTTTTTGTTGAACCGAATATCCGTAAACCGCAAATTCAGTTCGGTATTAGTTTCGTTTTAAGCCATGTCAATAAACTTTTGTCAGTTGTCGGTTGGGGGCTATCTGTTCGGCTGCCAAACTGATTCCGTCACTAGATTTCCACTAGAAGAAAGACAATACTATTTCCAAATCATATCCATCAATTTAGGAGATGTAGTTTTAAAATGCCTGAAAACGCTTTTAGGAAAAGAAAAAAATGTTTTTGGGTTCCAAAAGCACTTGAAGTGTTTTTTTGTAAGAAGAACCAGTTATGTACTTCTTTCAGGAAACAATTTTAGTGATTTTTTAGGATTTGCTTACATTTTTACTAAGGATATAAAGGTTCCAAAAATATTTTCACCAAAAGTTTTTTCAGTTATTTGAAAGCATATCCAAACAAGCAGTTAATGAGTTAAGCATTGAGGTTGACTTTTATACTTTTGCCTAAACATTTATACTTTTAAGTTTTAACCTAAAAGTAACTATTAATGAAGACAAATTATTCATTTTTCTAATAGAACGATATTATTTACACCGGAATGTGAGAGATTTGGGCTAGCCACACATCGGCTATATATGAAGCCATATGTAATATATAACATGTTTGTACCATACTTGACCAATCCCGAAACTACTGAGCACCAGTCAACTTTATACCATCAAGTACCCAGAAGAGTTTCTCTCCAACCAGGAGGCCAATCACAACGCGACACGTGTCGACATCAGAAGCCAATCATAGTACGACACGTGTTAACATCAGAAGCCAATTACAACACGACACGTGTCAATGTCAGAATGAAACTAGAAACTCTCTTATATAAATAGAGATCATTCTCTCACAATATTTCCGAATGTCATTTGTACTAAATCATTCACTAGTACTTACTAAAGGAGAGCTTGAACCTATGTACTTGTGTAAACCCTTCACAATTAATGAGAACTCCTCTACTCCGTGGACGTAGTCAATCTGGGTGAACCACGTACATCTTGTGTTTGCTTCCCTGTCTTTATCCATTTGCATACTTATCCACACTAGTGACCGGAGCAATCTAGTGAATGTCACAAACTTAACACTTTCTGTTGTACCAAAGTCTTCACTGATTTTGTGCATCAACATTTGGCGCCGTCTGTGGGAACGACACTTATTCCCACTCTCTTCAGCTTTGCCAAGCTGGTTTCCACCATTCGTACACTCTCTTTTGACCAGGCATCCCTATCCAACATAGGGAGCGAAGAAAGCCGCAGCACACAGAATGACACCCCTCTTGCACCTAGTGCGAAGCAACGAAAGAATGAAGGAAAAAGGGTTGCTCTTCAAGCTAAAGTCGATGAGCTAGAAGCTCAGAACAACAAGATATCAATGAAGAATGAGGTCATCCAGGAGCAGTATGAGAAGCTCTTTGAGACGTTCCACGAAACTAGGCGTACTCAAACACGCAAGCTCGTTGCCCTTGTGGACATCAACCATCATCTGGGTACCCCCCAACACGGAGGATCATCTCCCTTTGACATGGGTATCCTTGATGAGGAGCGAGCTAATCATCAAAACATTGATCAACAAGAGACTTCTCTCAACCCAGATGCTTCAACCTGAAGCAGGAGAAGTGGAAGAAGACACCTCCTTGCAGAAGGGTTGGAATGATCGAAAACCGTTTATCGTGACTGCCGAGACTTCCTAAAGCAACGTCGAGAGAATCCCCTCCACATATGCTCGAAGATCAATGACCCAAGGGTTTCTGAAAGACTCGGTCCCCTCCCACGACCCAGGCCCGCTGCCAATCTAGGGAAGGAACAACATGTCCCAGAGGAACATGAAGATACAGGGGACTCTGAGGTATTTCGACAGACTCGCCCTAGAAGTCAGTACGGCGAATCCAAGAAAAAACCACACGCCCTTGCTCAAACTTTCCTACTTCCAAAAGGCGATGAAGACTTACGAAAGAAAATTCCAGTGGTACATGGCTCCACTCAGGACCCCCTTGTCCTACAGCTCCTTGAAGAAGTAAACAAGTTGAAGGCCGAACGTCAGGCCGAGATACTTGACTGGAACCAACCAGGCCTGGCCCTTTCACAAGGAGGATCCTCAACACCCCCCTTCAAGCGAAGACAAAACAAAAGATTGGTTTACAACTATATACTGGAATGGATGACCCAATTGAACACCTTAACCTCTTTGAGTCCACCATGGTATATCGGATGCACACCGACGAAGAGCAATGTCTTCTATTCCCCTCCAGCCTCTTTGGCGGAGCTCTAAACTGGTATTACCGTCTTCCACCTGAGACAGTAGACTCATTTGAGGAACTAAGGAAACTGTTTGTTTCTCAACACATCTTCCAGACCGATCGCTTGCATTCTACAGATGACTTGTACACTATTCGCCAAAAGCCGGACGAGTCACTACGAGAGTATGTCAGTCGCTTCAGCCATGAGTATTCTTGCTGCGCTGAGGCAGATGACAAGATCGCCCTCAAGGCCTTCACGGCAGGCCTACGTGATTGTTTCTTCAAGTACATGATCAATGCCAACACTTGGAAGACTTACTCTGAGGTGATGGCACAAGTTTACAACCACGTCTCCGCCGAAGCAATGACATACCAAGGGAACCCCCATATGGTTAACCCCTATCAACAAGTGGGAAGTGGAAGTCAAGTTCTACCAAGTAAGGAGATCTTGGCCATTCAGACACCCATTGCATCATCTCCTGCCTCATTTAGCTACTCGTTAAGTCACCAAACGTATCTGTCTCTTGGTAAGAGGAATGATTTTTACTCTCAGCAAGCCCATTACAACAAGAGGGATAAAAGTTCGTATCAAGACAACCAGGGGTGAACGTACCGTCGACTATTATGACTATGGGGCCAAGCCTCACTCTTTCAAAGTGGATGACTAGGTACTGAAGGAAATGCTATTATAAGAAGACATACACATTACAAATGTTTTGACTCTCAACAGCTTGAGATCTTTTGTCACACAAGCCATTCGACAAATATTTAAAGAATAGGGAATTCAGCAACTTCTTCTGAGTCTTTTGCGTTCCTAGCACTGGAACACTTAGTCTACGCTGACTTACCCTTATACTTCAACTCAGAGCTTCAACATGCATACTTTGACACAAAGTATGTGATACTAAGTGTTACAACCAACATGGTTCACATATCAAAAGCATGGATCCCTTCATGCATAGCAAAACATTCATAAGCATCACTCATATCAATCAACATAAACATCATACATTCCAACACATTCATACATAAACATTATACATTCCAACACATTCATACATAAACATCATACATTCCAACACATCCATACATAAGCCAACTGTGCTTCGAAAGGGTTTAACATACTTTGTGTCTTCGACACTTGCTACAATGTGCCTCGACACCTTGCCCTTATTCTCACCAACCAGGTGATGAAATGTGAAGAAGGAACTCATCTTCATGCCACCAACCAGGTGATGAAATGTACAACCCATGCTCTCATTCATACCACTAACCAGGTAATGAAATGTACAACCCGTACTCTAATATCATTTGTCAACTTGCCACTCATGCCACCAACCAGGTGAAGAAGGAACTCATCTTCATGCCACCAACCAGGTGATGAAATGTACAACCCGTACTCTAATATCATTTGAAAACTTGCCACTCATTTCACCAACCAACCATGTGATGAAATGTACAACCCGTACTCTAATATCATTTGGCAACTTGCCACTCATGCCACCAACCAGGTGAAGAAGGAACTCATCTTCATGTCACCAACCAGGTGATGAAATGTACAACCCGTACTCTCCTTCATGCCACCAACCAGGTGATGAAATGTACAACCCGTACTCTAATATCATTTGGTAACTTGCCACTCATGCCACCAACCAGGTGAAGAATGAACTCATCTTCGTGCCACCAACCAGGTGATAAAATGTACAACCCATACTCTCCTTCATGCCACCAACCAGGTGATGAAATGTACAACCCGTACTCTAATATCATTTGGCAACTTGCCACTCATGCCACCAACCAGGTGAAGAAAGAACTCATCTTCGTACCACCAACCAAGTGATGAAAGCAACTCACCATTCATTCCACCTACCAGAAGACGAGTGGTACAACTTGTACATGTGAACTCCTAGCATTCACAAATAATCAAAAACCATCAAGCTTGACAACTCAACTAGGGGAGCACTTATGCCCAACAAGAGTTATAGTCACCAACAAAGTCCTATTACAAGCCAACAACAACTTCAGTGCATGGCATACGAAGATCAAGTTATTTAGCCCACTTGCATCTACTTCAGACATTTCCCCTCTGTAACAATGCAAACACTACAACTCGTAGAAAGCTTCACACACTCTTGATCAAGACAGTGTAAAGAAAAACCAATTTATGGTGCCAACAAGAGCTTCATCAAAGGAGTTCAACCACAATTCTCAAAAGCTTCACACATTTTTTATCAAGACAGTGTGAAGCAAAACCAATTTATGGTGCCAACAAGAGCTTCATCAAAGGAGTTCAACCACAATTCTCAAAAGCTTCACACACTCTTGATCAAGACAGTGTGAAGCAAAACCAATTTATGGTGCCAACAAAAGCTTCATCAATGGAGGGCAACCACAATTCTCAAAAGCTTCACACACTCTTGATCAAGACAGTGTGAAACAAAACCAATTTATGGTGCCAACAAAAGCTTCATCAATGGAGGGCAACTACAATTCTCAAACCTTCGAAGGAAATTCAAGACTGTTCGAAGCAAATTCAATTTATATGGTTCATCCAAACCTTCGACTACTACAAGGTGTGACTTGCATCACAATCTCTTGCTCAACAGTGTGGAAGCAAAATTTGTATATGTTGTCTCTCCCACATTTTCAAATTTCTAGTTTCCCAAAAAAAAAAAAAAAGGGAAATTCAACAAAGCTTCATCAATAGAGGACAACTACAAATTCTCAAAAGCTTCACACTATCTTGATCAAGATAGTGTGAAGCAAAATCAATTTGTGGTACCCAACAAAGCTTCACCACAAAAGTTTCACCAACAAAAACTTCACCAACAAAAGCTTCATCAATGGAGGACAACTACAAATTCTCAAAAGCTTCACACTATCTTATCAAGATAGTGTGAAGCAAAATCAATTCATGGTACCCAACAAAAGCTTCAACTCCAAAGCTTCACCAACAAAAGCTTCATCAATGGAGGACAACTACAAATTCTCAAAAACTTCACACTATCTTGATCAAGATAGTGTGAAGCAAAATCAATTCATGGTACCCAACAAAAGCTTCAACTCCAAAGCTTCACCTACAAAGCTTCAACTCCAAAGCTTCACCTACAAAAGCTTCACCCACAATAGCTTCACCCACAATAGCTTCACCCATAAAAGCTTCACCAACAAAAGCTTCACCCACAAAAGCTTCACCCACCACAAAAGCTTCACCCACAAAAACTTCACCCACCACAAAAGCTTCACCCATAAAAGCTTCACCAACAAAAGCTCCACCCACAAAAGCTTCACATACCACAAAAGCTTCCCCACCACAAAGCTTCACCCACAAAAGCTTCCCCCACCACAAAAGCTTCACCTACAAAAGCTTCCCCACCACAAAAGCTTCACCCATAAAAGCTTCACCAACAAAAGTTTCACCCACCACAAAAGCTTCACCCACAAAAGCTTCACCTACAAAGCTTCAACACAAAAGCTTCATACTATCTTGATCAAGATAGTGTGAAGCAAAATCAATTCATGGTACCCAACAAAGCTTCACCTACAAAGCTTCAACACCAAAGCTTCACCTCCAAAGCTTAAAATATATATATATATATATATTTTTTTTTTTCAAAAATTCAAAAATTCGAAAATTCGAAAAAAAAAATTGTCTAGGCCTCCTTTTCTTTGGGCCTAACAACTTTCATAACAAATATATATGAAGAAGGAGTTTTGGGCTACCACTTAGAAAGGAAATGCCTCATTTGTCAACTCCCTCGACCGGAGACTTGGGGGACTCTTACCATATGCTACTGCACCTTGATACTCGAAAGTCTCATAACCACTTAGTGACTTGGATTTTTCAAGTCTCCAAACGAGAAGTTTTCCTCACTCGGGAAATTAAGGGAGCACTACCTCAACCTACATGCTTCACTCACAAAGCTTCAACATACAAGCTTCAACAAAAGGAAAAATTCAAAGAACTTAGTGAAGAATGCCTTGGTGTATTTAACACAATACGTTGAAATGAAGCAAAGCTTGTTTATTGATATCTCTGATAAGTTACAAATATGTACATATACATGAATCAAAATAAACAAACAAGAGGGAGCCTTCACAAAGGTTGCTCAAGAGAAGTCTCAGCAGTCGGCACAGCCCCAGAAGACGAAGGCAATAAATGCATTTGGAACAAACCTACAAACCTCTGATGATCAAGCAAAATTTGACCATCAGATTCCTGCAGCTGGTCAAGCTTCCTCTTCATGTTTGTAGCATAGTCATGTGCGAGCCTGTGCAACTGTTTATTCTCATGCTTGAGCCCTCTGATCTCCTGTTTGAGACTTATCACTTCAGCTGCCAATGATTCAACTTGGCAGGTTTAAGCAAATAGGCGTTGGGTCATATTAGACATAGAACCTGCACACTGAACACTGAGAGCCAGAGAATCCTTAACAGCCAACTCATCAGACCGTTTGGAAAGTAGTCTGTTATCTTTGGGAGTGAGAAGGTTCCTGGCCACCACTGCAACGGTCATATCATTCTTCATCATAGAGTCCCCAACGGTAAGAGAACCAGTATGGGATAAGAAGGATGGGCTCCATATGTTGTCTTGAGAAGGCATGGCTGCCTCTTCACCAAAGTTCAAGTCAAAACGACGGTCGGATGGGCCAGACATTCTTAGAAATGATGAAGGAGAAATGAGGTGCAATAAATCTTTGAAGTAAGGGGAAAATTCCTACAAGTAATAACTCTCTGAATGTACTTCTTGCACACAATTGGTGCCCTTATAAAAGAAAGGGCAACATGGCCGTTAGTTCAAAAATCGAAGAGGCACCATTCTCCGGATTTCGAAGAGGCACCACTTTCCACACGCAATATCAGCTTCTCGGGTACCACAGATAACTTTGCCAAAAATCTCTGACAAAGTTTAGGCATATCAATTTTGAAGGTCCAACTACCCTATTATTACCCACAAGGGTAAAAGAACAGCACCACTGCTTGATAACTATAAAGTCCCAATGTGTGTCAACCTCCGTGCTCCGTGGCAAGGCAGACTGGCAAAAATGCCCAACCTTTACTCACATTTGAGAAAACACTCCCAACAAGGTTGCTTGCTCAAAAATCGAAGAAGCACCGCCCTCTGAATCTCGAGAGCCAGACTCCTAACATGATTATTTTCTCAAAAATCGAAGAGACACTACTATCTGAATCTCAAAAGTCAGACTCCCAACAGGATTGCTTTCTTAAAAATTGAAGAAGCACCGCTCTCCGAATCTCGAGAGCCAGACTCCCAACAGGATTACGTGCTCAAAAATCGAAGAGGCACCGCCCTTCGAATCTCGAGAGCCAGACTCCCAACAGGATTACTTTCTCAAAAATCGAAGAGACACCGTTCTCCGAATCTCGAAAGCCAGACTCCCAACAAGATTGCTTTCTCAAATATCGAAGAGGCACAGTTCTCTGAATCTCGAGAGCCAGATCCCCGACAGGATTGCTTGTTCGAAAACCGAAAAGGCACTGCTCTCCGAACTTCGAGAGCCAGATTTTCTTGGATAAAGCTTATCTGCAATCTTCACACGCAACATCAGCTTTCCAGATACCACAGACCACTTTTTCAAAGTGCTCTCACAAAGTTAAAACACGTGAAGCTTGCAGCTCCCACTACATTGCTATGACCAAGAAGGGTAAAAGAATAGCACTACTACTTGTTGTTAGGGAGACTCTTATATATGTCGACCTTCATCCTCCACAGCCAGGCAAACCTGCAAATAAAAAAAAATGCTCAACTTTTCTTCACATCCGAGAGGGCACTCTCAGCAGAGTCTCTCGAAATACTCAGCTTATTTTTCTCCCGATAATACGTCTGCAAACAAGCCACACCAGAGCAAGAGTATCTCATATCATCAGGGTTAAAAGCAAGAGTATCCTATATCATGTTTTTTCCCTGTCTTTTCCTTTGGCCTTGTTCTTACCTGCAAGACAAGGAGAAAGAAAGCAATCAGTCAGCACTTGAAATCAAGCTTCCAGTCAAGAACTGACTGCCTTGAACCCCTTGCCTGATTACTTACCTGGCATTGCTCTCGAGTACTCATCTTCAACATCTTATGCTTCCAGATAAGATACCACATCTGCCTGAGGAACAGATAGGGCAAGTGAGAAGGATATAAGGAAGCATGTGGAGACAAGCGTAACGGAACACGTGCCAATACATCCACTACTTTGTCAATAGCAAAAGTATCTCATATCATCAAGGTCGAACGTACTCTAGATTTGATGGACTTGTTTTGACTCTCAAATTCTTGAGTCGGCCTTATACTCTGAAGGAAACCAGAAAACCCTCCAGCCCAATTCAAGAATAAGCATTTGGAAAGTTACTTCTTCAAAAGCAAAAGTATCTCATATCATCCCTTCTCCATTTGCTTCTCATTATCCTTGGTGCTATTTACGACACAAGGAGAAGGAGAACAATCAACCGGAAGCCGAAGTCGAACCTTCAATCCAGGTTGCTTGCTTGGAAGTCTGATTGCTTACCTTGTCTATTACCTCTTTCGGCAAATCTCCTAGCTCGGCGACTTGGGGGACTCCTACTATAGGGTTTGTATCGCACTTGACCAAGCCCGAAACTACAAGTAAGCTTCAAGTGAAATTGATACATTACCTTGTGCATCTTCATCGGTTAAAGATACCACCCCTGGATGGAGGAAAAGTACTTCCAGAGAAGATGCCACATCTACATATGAGACATATAAGGCAAGTGAAAATGATACCACACTTCGGTACTGATAGGAGCATATTTATGCAACTTAGTGAGCTTGTTTCTTGGCATTTACTTAGTTTAATTCTAGTTATTTTAGTACTTTAAGCTATTTTCGTGTGTTTGTAGGTTCAAATAACAAAGTTGGCAACAAAGTGCTATTTGGAACACTTTGGAGCATTTTTGGGCCAAGATTGGATAGTGCAAGCATGGAGACATGAGGATGGACGTTTTTTAAGATTAGAAGGTTAGAAATCAACATGTGTGTATGCAAGTGTGTTGACCTACAACTACAAACACTCATCCACCACACCCATTACATCCACTCATTACCACAACACTCATCACTACCACCTTAATTAAATGGTGGTCCTCTCCCTAGCCTGTAAATACATCCACCCTTCACCATAACAAGGGGAAGAAAACCAGAGAGAACACAATCCACCCATCCACCATTCACCATAACTCACCTATATTCATCCACCACCATAATTTACCACTCATCCATCAAACCACACCTTGTGCTGCAACAAAGAGAAGAAGGAGGACTCTTGGACGTGCTTGTCATTCAAGTTGGATTGTTGGAGCGTTTTTAGGTGTTTTCTTTCTTTTGTTTTCATTATCTAAATTTGTTTATCTTTGCTTTGTAAGTATGAGGAACTAAACCCCCTTAGCTAGGGGGGAATTCAAAACCATGTCCATGCTTGCAATATGATTTGATTACCTTCAGTTATGATTTCATAAGTTGTGAATTCAATTTGTTTAACTGCTTGATTGATAACTTATTCGTGTATGTTTATTAAGAGTGCACACTTAGTTTGCATGCATGAATATGATGCTAGAGTATAAGGGAGTTTCACCTAATAGTTACAAACTTATATTCACAAGTAGTGGAGGTCGCTTATAAACGATCGCGTTAAATAAATTCTTTGCAGGAGTTTCATGCTCATCATAGTAACGAATGTCTCGTCAATACTTATAGTTTTCATAATGCTTAATGATCTTTGATTGTATCTTTATTGTGCTGTTCACGTAAAGAACTTTTGAAGAATGCTTGAATTGTTGTATGCGTTTTCCCATCCAATTCAATAACTTAAGGAGAACTTGAAGGTTAATTTAAGCGGACTTAATTAACCTGGGGTGTTGAGTTTCATGATTGATCGAAAGAACAACTGAAAATTGGTTTATGTGCAAGTATGTCATGTGTGGAGAAGAACCTCCTAGCTAGCCTTCCATCCATTCAATTTACTCAAATTCGTGCAGATTTCATTAGTTCTTTAATTTACTTGTTTTGTTTTCAAATTCGTCAAAACCAAAACCCCATTTACTTTAAAGTGTTTTATTAGTCAAAATCTGTTTTGATTTGTGTTTTTAGGTGTCCCAAAAGTGTGTTAGAGTCCAAATCTGCCCAGTTTGTGTTTTAGGCAGATTTGAGCGTTTTTAGCTTGTTTTGAGTCCTTTGAGTTTGTTTTAAGTTCTTTGAGTCTAGTTTAGTGTTTTTAACTTTGTTTATATGTTTTTAAGTTAGTTTAGAGGTTTTAGCAAGCCCTCCTAATCCCCGGTTTAAAATGATCCCTACTTGCATTTATACTACAATTTGACAACAAGATGGTTTAATTTGTGTGTTAAGTTAATTTTCGCATCAGGTACTTAGAAGTTTCGTGATTACTTAAAGGCTTGGATCTTGCAAGTCCCCAACCGAGGGGCTTCCCTCACTCGGGAACTTAGGGGAGCACTGTTTGTACCATACTTGACCAATCCTGAAACTACTGAGCACCGGTTAACTTTATACCGTCAAGGACCCATAAGAGTTTCCCTCCAACCAGGAGGCCAATTACAGCGCGATACGTGTCAATATCAGAAGCCAATCATAGCGCGACACGTGTTAACATCAGAAGCCAATCACAACACGACACGTGTCAATGTCAGAATGAAACTAGAAACTCTCTTCTATAAATAGAGATCATTCTCTCACAATATTTCCGAATGTCATTTGTACTAAATCATTCACTAGTACTCACTAAATGAGAGCTTGAACCTATGTACTTGTGTAAACCCTTCACAATTAATGAGAACTCCTTTACTCCGTGGACGTAGCCAATCTGGGTGAACCACGTACATCTTGTGTTTGCTTCCCTATCTTTATCCATTTGCATACTTATCCACACTAGTGACCGGAGCAATCTAGCGAAGGTCATAAACTGAACACTTTATGTTGTACCAAAATCCTCACTGATTTTGTGCATCCATAGAAGTCGAACGTATAACCTCTTATGAAGTGAAAATAAAAATATCACTAAATCGTAGTACTAAATTATCAAATTTTAAGCAACCATTTTCCTTTACTAAACTTGTCAATCTTAGTGAGTCATTAGAAACAACTAATGCACTCCCAAGCAAGGGTTTAAATATCGATATTATCGGCGATATTTCGCCGATAATATCGTTTTTTTCAGAGGACGATATTTTCATACTTATCCACTTAATTATCGTCAATATATCGACAATTTTAATGCATTATTTGGGCAACATATCCCGATATTATCGATAATATCGTGAGATCAAAACCCAAAAATACTCGAAAAATGCTGAGAAGTCTCAACAGATAACTACACTTGATCTTAGCCAAAAGGGCCGAGCAAGGCATGCTTTTCTCAGCTTGGGAATGTGGCTTTTATAGGCATGTTTGCTTGCTCACTGCCCTCGCGTGGGCGATGTGGGATTCTAGCGATTACAGAAACCAAAACATTTTCCTGCGAGGTCTGGTACATGTGAACTTGTGACTCTAACTAGGTAAGAGCCAGATCTAATTTGGGGCCTTCTATCCTATATTTGTGGACAACGATCAAATGCTAAAGATTAAACAAACATAATATGTTCTACTGCTTAGCAAAAAAAGCTACAAACCATTTGCTTATCAACAAAAAAAGACAAGTCTTTGCACTAGATTTACTTTCAAATTACGTTGAGTAGCAACCTGATGTATGTATTCGGACGAATTATAAAATAATTGACACACTCCTGGCTTCCAAAATTCAATTCTTTTACTTTATATAAACTTGAAAAAACATAATCGGCATCCAAATTAAAGTTTAGTCTTATTCAACGTATTGATTTTCAATCGTTAATTGATATACTATAATTTGGAACTTCAACGCCTAGACGCATGCTTATGCGTAAGAAATTTAAAGTGTCAAATTCGGCACATTATTCTTCATCATTTTATTCACTTCCTTTTTTTTTTTAATATCCTAAATAAAACCTCCCAATATTGTACTAATTCATTATATATAAATGATTATGGTGTGTTTAAACTTCTTTCATTAATTACTACATATTTTCTACACTCACAATGTTTGCCAGCTCGCTATATAATCAACTTAAATCAGTTAAATCCATCATGCAATGCATTTCCTTCCAAGTTTTTGTGATAAACTAATAGATAATTGACTAAATAAACATCCTGCAAAGTTTCAATAAAAATTTCCAAGTTTTTCTTACAATTTCCGTGGTTTTTATTCAATTTTTATCGATATTGATATTATCCCGATATTTCCATCGATATTTCCGTGTTTTTGGACTACCGATATTTCCGATATCATCGATATTTTATACCTTGCTCCCAAGAAACATGCTCTATTTTGAATTATTTTGGGCCTCTTGTTGAAAAGGCCAAACAGATCTTACTCACCTTCACGGTGGTCGAGCCTAATACTAATCACACATTGAAAAAAAAAAAGAGTTTAAACGCGAAACATAATAAATTGAAGAACAAAAGTCCATCAGCTCAGAACAATCTATATCTAGTATAGACCGGAACCCTAATCTAATACTAATAATAATATTGTAGGAAAAGATTAAATATAAATTCATAGCCGCGCAGGTATGCAAAGATTCTAGTACAATTACAACGTTGATGTAACTCTCAGTCTTTCTCCACCGAACTCAAACGAAAAATTACAATGGCAACAAATTCAAATTGACCCACGAACAGAATTATTGGAGAAAACAAACGAAACAAACAAAACATCCATGATATTTATACATATTTACAGGAGAAAGAAAATAAAATAGCCCAATAACCAAAGCTGCCTGAACAGTAAAATTTGGAGTGGTAGATTGATCAAGTAATTTGTTAATTCCCTGTGTTTCAAGTACAAACTTTTTTTCTTTCTCTTTACTATATAATATCTCATGAAATCGAAAATGAGAAACTAAAAACAATGAGAAGTTATTTCTGTACAATTTTTCTCTTCTAGGTGAAATTATTTGATTGAGAATTAAGCAAAAAAAAAAAAAGAGGAAAAAGGAATTTGCAGAATTCATAGCTCTAAAATTTTACATTTACAAATCAGTACAGTATCTGCATGGGGAGACACATACACAATGAAGGCAAATGCGGCACATCGGGCTATGCCACGTGTGCGCCACGTAGCTAACCCCAGCCACCCAGGCAGTCTCAAGTCTCAAGGGTTTACAAACCACAATTCCCAACTACTATTGATGACTGCTACACGACGACGTCGTATGCTCCGTCCGGATTTGCCCTTGTATTGTCCTGGACAACTTTTGCCTCTCGTTTTTAGCGACTTTTTCCCTGATGTTACAGATTTATACCACTTAAAGCCAAAAAGGCCATCTCTTATCGATCGTTTTCTGCATAAAAAATCAAAAATCAAGGGGATACTAGTCATCAGATTCAGATTCATCACCGTCGTCATCGGTGGTCGTGGAGTTGTCGCCGCTCTGGGTAAGATCAAAAAGCATCTTCTGGATTCTTTGCTTTGTGACCATCTCAGAGGATCCTGCTTCCCTGCTCTTTGTGTAGGCCTCAAAGAACTCTCTGTTCTCCTTCTCTAACTCCTTCCACACTGCAGTTAATCAGTTAGTCCATTAATTAGCTAACCATTCAATCCCATTCAAAGAACATATAATATATATACAAACACACACACACACACACGCACGCACGCACACACACACACATATATATACAGAGAGAGAGAGAGAGAGAGAGAGAGAGAGAGAGAGAGACCTGTGGAGGTAATGATGGGTTTTATGTTTGCATGCTTAGAGAGGGTTTCCATGCACTCCTCTTTGCTCATGTTGAATATGATGCACTCCTCGATTAAATGGTGCACCTATTTATAATCATGCATGTCACCACCATTAATTTTCATCACCAAAAAAATATCAAAAAATAAAACAACACCGCTTCAAAAAAGTCATCAAGTGCTCTTGGTTTACGAAAAACTTGAGAAAATAACTAAATTTCGTGAATTGCCTTGTGACGTTTTTTATGTATCGATCCTATATATCGAATCAAAGATATACATCATCTTGGTGATCAAGAAAAAGCAGAAGAATTTTCATAAAAATTATAACAAGGCTTACCAAGTGAATGTATGAAGCAGAAGAGTCTCCCATGTTTATATATTCTGATATATTTTAACTGATGTCTATAAAGTTCTTGCTACCCCAGCTGCAGAAGACTTGTAGAACAACGAAGAATTTGAAAGGAGAATTCAAAAGAAGAAGGGGGCCGGAGAGTGAGAGATTTCGAGAAGCAAGAGGCAGCTGCTGGATGATCATAAAAAGTGAGCACTGATAGGTTAAAGAAAAATCATGAAGATGGATCGTATAAATAAACAAATAGAAAGTGCAGGTCAGTTTTTGGGTGATGTCATAGGCGTTGGGTGTGGGGGATCATATGCCCACGTGGGGGGACGACGATGATTGGTGGAGAGGGGATTAGAGGAGATTCTACAAGCAGCCCTTTGCTTGTCTGTTCTACGTGGCCACTGATCCATTGTCCACGTGACACGTGGGGTCCCTCTGCCTACAACACATGATAGTTTGTTGCATGCCTAAACCCTAAACCACTGCACCTTGTGCCCCCCACGCTCATTCAGCAGGCAATCTAGGCCCCGGTTTCGTCCTACAACATTAACCCATACTCTCTACCTCCTCTCCTAGTTACCTTAGCATTTCAAGATTCAACATCTCAAATTCTTAGTCACCATATATATAATACCATTTGTTATAGCAACATCACTATAATTTCGCTTAATTGCAGGAAATTATATGTTCAGATCTCGTAGATGATATTTATTGGTTCAAAAAGTTCTTAGTTAGTAATCAAAGTGAACATGATGCTAGATTTCATGACATATTGTCATAAAAATAAGTAATGTTCACCTTGTTGCTATTATCATAGTATGAAAAATATTCTCTTGTCATGTTATATATATTACATGTTGTTTTGGTGCACGACAATACTTTATCCTCTAAGTCTAACAACGTAATATCACAATTAGATAATATAAGTATCTAAAGACTTATCTTGCCAAGCAGCCATACAGTAGAAAAGTATGGCAAGTAATTCGATAGAATTCACAGTAACGTTTATATTATAACTACTGACAATTTTATGGGCACATAGCGGAAGAAGAGCTATCTGATCGATATTTTTACTACTGAACTCGCTCTTGCTGTTTTATTTAGCATTTTGATCGGTGCCTTTTGTACTCTTTTGCATTTTATTTGTTTCTTTGTATTCAGATAGTTTTGTTTGCTTGTTTGCATGGTTATCGAATATGGATAATCCATAAAAATATATCGTTTCATGGGATTCATTGCAGAAGATATTTCTGATGCATTGGAGTGGCATGTGATTTGCACAATCATATTTGATGAATTTTAATTCACATGAAATATGAAAAAATCCAAGCACCCGCCGAATTGGTAAGGTAGACGTATCTAAATAAAATACGTTCTCTTCTTTTTTTTTCTTCTCCTTTCTTAAAAGTCAAACTCCATTGTTTATTAAAATGGAGCCAATAGATCAGAGTACATAGATGATAAAACACCATATAGAAAAAGGATGATCTTCCTCCACCCAAACATGAAATTAAGGATGCAAAAGCGAATACTTATACTGATATAAAAAATTAACAAAGAAAATGAAAAATGATCTGGTTTCCTCCAAAAGAGTACATTCTACCGCTCAATTAGTATTTTCTTATTTAATTTCTTGAAAGAAGTTGAGGTTCTATCATAACAATATGAGAAGTAGGCAATACAGTTACAAAACCTCTTGTTTCTCCCATGTGGGATTTAAACTCTAAGAGAATATTTAAGAGAAACTCTAATTAAAAGCATTTGACAGAACATGAAATCCCCCTTGTCCCACACCAAAGTATATAAATCATTCTAAACTGCATAGCACGTCAAATGAAATAGTTTTTATTAAATTTCTTGACAAAAAGTCACCAACTGTTCCTTTTTAAACAAAACAAATCCTTCCAAGTTGTGTCTTAGAATATCATCCAATGGCATTGTCACATGATTGCTTTGTCGACTTTAATCTTCTATGCGAGGGTCAAGATATCATTTAAGCCACACCGATTTGGTATAATATGATATACTTGTTAGTGCAATTACAGCTACGAATGATAAGGACATGATCCGCTCTGCTGTTGATTCACGGTTTGTCACTGCCAACTCCTTTTGTGTTTTTTAATTTGTTTTTTTTTACTACAAATAATACTACTCTTCTAAGCTATATCAAGACGAGAGAAAATAGTTGAACAGAAACACTATTTACTAGTACAATTTATCACTTGCCACTGCAAACGTGGATGATTTTCAACATAATTAAAAAAGCATTTACTCTTGCAAACGAAATTTTGTGAAAAATAAATATATATCAAATTCAGCCAATCATCAAACAATAGTTCAATGGAAATGTTTTAATTTTCTTTATAATACTACGAAACTAATTTTTACAGCTATATAGTGGAGGTTTGAAAGAGAATAAGCCCTTACGGTCTATAGGGGCTGGTCAGCAACTTGAAAGTGTACATTAATAGATTCAAATACCTAATCCTCCGTCCTGATAGACACTGTCATTGTGACAGTATCTCAAGTCTATTCCGTTAGGCCAATCTATTCATGCTCCCCTTCTAAAATATTTATCAGCACAGTGTATGAGCTCCACAACCTACAAAACAATGAAGGACTATGTGCATTATGAAACTTACTCGGCTTTAACCACCACATGTTGTGGTAGTGGCCCCAAAACCCTCTCCATCATGGCAAGATGCTCCAAGTTTTCATGTGTTTGAAAAAGGGCCTCACCCTGTTAAAAGAAAATATAGGAGGAAAAACAAATGTAAACAAAAAAGCTAGGACACTCCCTAGGCAATAAAAAAAAACTTTCTTTGAAATTTAAATAAATGGTTCCATATGAACTCAATGGTACTTACCGAGCAAAGTTCAACAAGTATGCAGCCCACACTCCATATATGACAAGGATAATTCCATCCAAGACCTGCAGGTAACATCAGATGACTGTCATCTAAAAAAGCAAAAATATGAAATCAAGATCTTGCTTGAGTAGCATAGAACTGTATTTACCCAAAATGACCTCCGGTGCACGATAATGGCGTGTTGACACCACTTCTATGATCGTGATGTTCAAATCTTGTATTCCCAAAATCAATGAGCTTAATGGCACTTGACTTGGGCAGATTCTTGAAATCGGAACCCTATTTAGTCGAACGTGATAGAAACTTGATTGAAATTAAGGAAAACAATAAAAAAATTGAAGGGCTCAGACGAAGGTCTTGCGCCGAATAGGCATGCAGGTTGGCAAAAACAGTTAATATTTCAATCTGCTTACCCCCATTGAATTGTGCAGACGCTTGTTGTACGAAGTTTCAACATCCGTAGGTACCTCAATGTCCTACGGATGCGTAAAGTTTTACAATATAGTTGCTAGAAGAACCTACACAAATATATTATCGTCTCAATAACCTCGATGTCCAAGTATGGCTGAGTACCAATCGGAAGTAGCCGTTAGAGTAAGACATGACAATTATGACTCTTTAAACAAGATAGTGTCCAAGTGTCTATTTTAACATGTCTAGCTATATTGCTATAGCGTACCTATCTGGAAATTTCAAACCTTGTAGCCACTTTAAGAACTCTTTCTTGTCAACCGGCTTGAAAGTAAAATTGGCATTATTTTTCTTGTATTTACCATTTTCCAATGTAGGCTGCAAGTTGGGCCTTATTCCCTTTGCTTGCATGCCAATACGAGTCTTCATGGTGTCTTTCGATTTTCCCTTGTTAGGCAGAGCCGTTCCCACCACATTGTCGCATACGTTCTTCTCAATATGCATGGATCAACAATTTGTCAGATTTTGAATTTTTACCAGTATTTCAAGTCAAAGAATATACTTTTTTTTGTCTAATTAAGCCGTTCCACTGGTTTCAAGCCTTCCTCAAAATGGAGTGTATTCAACTTGGCCAACATCTCATCTCCGGATAATTCTCTTGGTCTAGTTCGATACTTTGTTGTGCCATCAAATGTTTCAGCCTTATCATGCCAGTTGTGATTCTAGGGGAGCCATCTTCGGTAACCCAAGTAGCATTTCCAACTGCCAAAAGGACGACGTGTCCTCGCTGCATGTTGGGCATGCCATATACCTTTTTGTGCTCCAGCCCAACAGCATACCATAAGCTAAGAAATCATTAATTGTCCACATAACTGCGGCTCTCAGAGTGAACATCCCCGTCAATCTGTTGTACGTTCGTACACCATTTGTCCATAATTCTATTAACTTATTAATCTAACAACCGAAAATAAACATCAATGGAATGGCCTGGTGATCTTGGCCAACGTATTAAAAGACTCATGAGCGAAAATTCTTTCTTCATGAACCTTTAGGGGAAAAGTTATAAGGAAATGACCATTGACCAAGTGTTGTACTCACTGAAAAAAAATCCCAAACGGATTGAAAGAATGGTTAATGTCTTATAATAAACAGTGACTTGTAGTTGAAGAAAGCAAATCTACACAATTTAAATGTGGTAAAGCCACGTCTCAATTGGACCTGGCATTCGTGTCGTGTTTTCCGTGTTCGTGTCGTTTTCGTGTCATACCCGATATCTTAACGGGTCGTGTTGTGTAACACCCGTTAGAATAAACGGGTAAAATGACCCGACCCGAAAATATTAACAGGTAATATGACCCGACCCGTTACCCGTTAAGAAAAATATATTTTAAACCAATAAATAATCAAATGAAAAACATAATACTAAATAAGTATATACATACCATATTGTCACATCCAAAACATAAAAACGCATTTTTCTTTTAAGTATATATTTACATATCCAAAATAAGAGCATAATACAAAAAAAACATTAGAACATTACAAAATATCAAATGTTCAAAAAGTTTGCAAAATTAAGGACATTGGAACATTAGAACATTGGAACCTTGCACATTTTCTTCCAATCAAACCCTTCAATTTTCCTCAATCACCATGGGAAACAGTATTGGAACTTTGACTTGATATATTGTCTTCAAAGCAATCCTCACAATTAGACCATTTTTAATGCACAAGATCCAGGATACCCCATCCAAACAAAAAAAATCCTAAAACTTCTTATCCATCTCAAAGCAATTTCAAAATTTATCCTCCAAAGCAATAATCTCAACAGACGCCAAAACATTGAGCCCCACCAGAGCTCCTATTTGACCTTTATCCAATAATTGACATCAAATATTACAAAGAGGTTGAATGCTCTTCAACCCCTACAAGACAGTCCAGTGCGCATAGGGTAATTTTTCATACTTGTGATCACTCTCTAGTTATTTTTTATCAAGCATATATTGTGATGCATATCGAGTCACATAAGAGTTAGATATTACTCATCGCATTTTCGATATGTAAAACAAATTAGTACAAATATGATTATACTCACTCTCTTCATCTTCATCAAACCCAAAACTGTATCTTTCAAACAAACCCATCTAATTACACTCACATAAAGGTCCCTAAACACTAAATTTACCAAAAACTGCACGCATTCAAAATTTCAAACTTGACAGAACTAATATTACCTTACACCCACTATTTTGTAACAAAAAAAAAAAACATTCAGAAATAACGATTTTATCTTTTTTTTATTGAAAAAAAAATGTTCACTCGGATGAAAAGCAAAGCACATTGGCCACTAGAAATACCAAAGTAAAGGAAAAACACGTTAGATCTCAGAAAGTCCAACTTCCAATTTGCAATTCCAAAATTTTCTCAGGAACCAAACAGAGAAGGATAAACGACGACTAACCACTGTTGCCAATGAGGAAAAGCTTGATGAGATAATCATAATCCGCTTGAGCCCTCGTCGGTTGCAAAGTAGCCATGAATTGATTGATTCTCTCACCGACCCCAAATTCCAAATCGAAACCACTCTCTGCAACCCAAATTCCAAACCAAAAAATCAACAAAAATCAAAATCTAAGAAACTGTAGGAGACCGCAGCGAGAAAGAAAGAAGAGAGAGAAACCTTTCAAAGAAGCTTGTAGAGGGCGATTGGCGGCGATGTGAAAACGATCCAATGAATTTGGGAGGTGACGTCGGGTTTCAGGAATTCAAGTTTTTGGGCTGTCTGTATAATACGTGGGATCTGATCATCAGCAGCAATTCTTTCTTGATGCACAATCTCGTATTCCTTACCTACATTCTCAACAGCTAAACCTGAATCAAATTAGTTTGAGGTACATGGAAGATGAGCAATACTATAGGATGTAGCAGCGATATGTGTACTTGAAGCAGCTTCATGATCAACGGTTGGACTCAGCATCTGGTTCAAGGGAATGGGAATATCGCAAGCAGGCTCACGTGTCCAACCCCAAGGCACCCCCATTTTGAGGTGCCAATCTCTAATCGGCTTGAACAATCTAATCAAGAACGAATATGGAACAATTATGGAGAAAGGAGATGCAGAGATGTAGAGACAAGGTCAAACCTGGAGTGGAATCTGGAGAATGGAGATGCAGAGATGTAGAGACGACCAGAGATGACAAGGATGATTCCTTCCACTGCACGAGGGAGGAGAAAAGATAGACTGAGAGAGGCCACCAGAAGAACTGAATATACGACGGGAGATAAGGGCTATGAAAAACAGACGGCGGGACCAGGAGAGATGGTTACGGGAGTGGGGAGAGAGAAAGGGATTAGGGCTTTTGTTTTGATCAAATGGTAAAATTGAAAAATAATGGAATAGAGAAGGGGTTTTTTCGTCCAAAAAAGTTCTAATAATATAAGTGAAATAGAATCCAACGGTACAGATTTACTCTAATTTATCTTGCGGCTGTTATTTAAGTAAAGTCTTTAATAGTTTTTTAATTAATGTAGAAGTGTAAAAAATATAGAAAAAAATAAATAACCACTCGTAATGACAAGTTTTACTGTCACATCTCGGCCCGGGCCCCCACCACATCCTGGGCTCGACTCTACCGTAACATGATATTGTCCGCTTTAGGCCCCGACCACGCCCTCACGGTTTTGTTTCTGGGAACTCACACGAGAACTTCCCAGTGGGTCACCCATCATGGGATTGCTCTCGGGCGAACTCGCTTAACTTCGGAGTTCCGATGGAACCCGAAGCCAGTGAGCTCCCAAAAGGTCTCGTGCTAGGTAGAGATGAGAATATACATATAAGGCTTACAAGATCCACTCTCCTGAAGAGCTTAACTTCGAAATTTGCCACTATAATCATATAAATCATAGATCAAAATTTAACCGTTGATTGTTGTTTACATTTACGCTTCATTTTTCTCATCAATTTTTGTTTTTTCGGATTTTCTTTTTTGAAAACATGATCTATTAGAGGATGCAGGAAGATGAAGGGTTTGGATCGTTGATATTATATTCAGAGTTTTACGGTTAGTGAAAATATTGTTTGATGTTTATAAAGGTTCTACAAACTATAAGACATCGACTCATATTTCAGTTAACCGTAAATATCGAAACGTGATATCAAAGATTTAAACCGTTCATCTTCTTACATCCGCCAGATGATCATGTTTTCAAAAAAGAAAATTTTAAAAATGAAATTTAGTAAGAAAAATAAAGCGTAAATGACAATTGACGGTTAAATATAAATTTAAGGTTTATGGATTATAGTGTTGGATTTCGAAGCTGACCCCTTCATGAAAGTTGTAAAGCTTGTCACTATGAGTGATTGTATATTTTTTTTTACATTTTTTACGCTTCTACAATAATTATTATTGATTTTATTAATTTTGCGCTCAAATAAAAAACATTATTCATGAGGGTTTGGAGGATTTTAAAAATCTAAACGATAATGTAAGTATAACCATTACCTACTTGTGGAGAAATAATGATGAATCACGAGTGTTTATATATTCTTTCACATTTTTCATACTTGTATGTATGTTTTTTTAGTTCTTGCCTTTACAAATACTATACTAGTTTATTTTAATTTTGGACAACATGTTAAGTAAAATTTATCCTAGTAATGATAATAAGGAACTCTGATAATAAAAATAAATAATGATAAAAACTTTTTTTTTTCTTAACATATATAGAATAATAATACAAAACTATACATTTAATATAGAATACATTGTATATATTAATATGGCTATTGTATTTTATAATAAATCTTTTAGTAATTAAACTTTAAAATTATCAAAATAATTTTTTTCTTAACTGGTCGAAACAGGTTACCCACGTGTTACCCCGCATGTATACCAGTTAAGAACCTGTTATTAACGGGTCACCCAATAATGACCCGATTAGTTATTGTGTTGACCCGAAACCCGTTATTTTCGTGTCGTATTACCGTGGTGTGTCAGAAACTGCCGGGTCTAGTCTCAATTGAAAGGTTGCTCAATGTCTTATAATAAACAGTGACTTGTAGTTGAAGAAAGCAAATCTACACAATTTAAATGTGGTAAAGCCACGTCTCAATTGAAAGGTTGCTTATCTGTGTCTGAAATAATGTCACAGGTACAAGTTGTAAAAATAACCTCTTCGCAAAGCAATGGAAAGACTGCATACGATAGACGTTCCCCCCAACCAACTCTCATAAAGTGGGGAGCCTTGTTGACTTAAGGTTGCCCCTTTAGGGTCGCGTCTAAATTGATATTATGTCATCTTACAGACTTAACAGTTGGAGCTCCTTTATTCTAAAAAAATGCATGAAATGGTTATTGCACAAGCATTATTTGCTTAATTATAATATTACATATCCAAGTGCCACCTTTTTTCCTTTTTTAGTGAAAATTAATATTCGGTCCCTAGTTTTTAATGTTCATTGAATAAGATTTTATTAGCTTTTAGATTTTGATCAAAGTTCATAGCATTAATATATTAATGAATTACATGTAAGTTACATAATTTTTATAATGAAAATTAGTAATTGATTTTGGAGTTCTAATACTCACACCCTTATTAAACTCCTAATTAATTTTCAATTCAAACATTTCCAAAATATAAAAAATAAAATTAGAATAAGTTTGTACCCATTAAATTTTTATAAAAAATTGATATGTATCCATTTTTAAATATACCAATTTGTTATATGAAAAATGTACCTTTTTTTAATATAAAATGTACCCATTTTTTTTATATAAAATTCATTCAATATTTTCTCTAATCCATTTTTAAACTTATATGGATACATTCTTTTTCATTGATTTGAGAATGTATCCATGTCAAATTTAATAAATGAAATTTAATATTAAGCCTAAAATCTTTTTTTTTTTTTTTGTGTTTTTTTTTTTTTGTGTTTTTCTGTACATTTGGTTTTCATGTGTCTTTGCACAAGAATATATTCACTTTTATTAGTCCAAGTGGTGATTCGTTTCAAATGCAAGAAAGGATTAGTTTCTAATGTTATATTTTTATGGTTCAAAAAGTGTATAGATGTCGCAGTTGATCACTCGTCGTCGGAGTGTGACCAATGCGTCTCCCGCATTATCAGCATCTACTGCTCCACCCGTGAGTGCTCCATTGATTCAAGAGCCTACACCCCTTGCTGAGGCTACTTCTACGGCGTTTCAGGTGCCCGTCTCATCGACATCATCAGTGTCGGTTCAGCCGCTCAGTGCACGGCGGCCTCACCGGCGCCGCCGCGAGCCGGAGCCTTCTGATCACACTTCCTCGGCATCCAGAGTCGAGGGTGAGGCCTCCCAGCCAGGTACATTTTTTTTCTAATTCTCACTACGTTGTATTTTTTTTTTCATTTTAAAACTATTATTTTTATGATGGTGAAAATATGTTGGATTGTGAAAATGTGTTGCAAGTTGTGAATTATTGTTATTTTATTGTTTTAAGGTTTTGGCAAATGCTATACTATTATGGGAGGTTGTGTCGAATTTTTTGTACAAATTTAAGCTTAGGGTTTTCACCATTTAAGTATTTTTGGCTAGCTAAAAAAAACACCAGGGGGCCTAGTCGAATGCTGAAGCAGAAACAGAACGTACGTCAAACCGGCTCCAAGATCAAGATTGTGTATGACCCGCGACATCGTGGATCGTCTACCTCACAGTAGCATAGCTCCATCGTTAGTAGCTGTGGTGTTGTTATTCGAGACAATTGTCATTTTCAGTGGCAGTCTTGGGCAAAAATTCCCGAGGACAAGAAGGAACTGGTGCGACACGAGTTGTCGGTTAGTATATTAATTTTTAGCCTTTATCATTTTTTTAATGTTGTTTACAAATATTAAAAACCAAAATATATTATCTTTAATATTATTAAATTTCTTACTATTATTTTATTATTTTTTATATTCGTAGTTCATTTATGATCTTGATGACGCATCCCCCGAGGTCATGGCCTACTTAGAGGGGACCTTAGCAAGCCGGTACAAAAATTGGAAGAACAATTTTCACAATCATTTTAAGAAATGGGATAATCTGGAGATTGCTCGCTTACATGTTCCAAGCGAATTGAATGACTGGCCAGAGGATTGGGAGTGGCTCTGCAAGCATTTTACGGACCCACACTTTGTGGTATGTGCATAATATTTTAATAAAAATTTATTATTGTTTTAGTAATTTTTTAAAGCTTTTTTTATTAATTTATTTCAAATAGTTGCACTAACATGTATATTGTGTGTTTAACAGAAGAAATCTGTTGCTGGCCAGATAGCTCGGGAGTCAAAGACACTTCTCCACCATTCTGGTTCGAAGCCCTTTTCGTATAGGCTTGAGGAACGACGTCAGGTAATACTATATTAACTTTGAAATTTTATACAATTTATTTATTATTATTAATAAAATTTTCTTAATGTTTTTTTTCTTCAGGAGGGTTCTAAGTTCCCAGAGATCGACATGTTCAAGGACGTTTACGTTCAACCTGGTAATGAAATCGCTGGGCAGTTTTATGTAAGTATATGTAATTATTATTATTCTTATATGTATGAATCGTTCAAATATTATTTATATTTTGTTATTAAACATTATATGTTTTTTCTTTATTATTACAGGATACTATGGTGGAAAAGAGCACTGCTGTTCTCCAAGAAGCAGCATCGCAGCTTCCCCCGGAGACTTCGATCGAGGACGTCATGGTACCAGAGGATGTAGGTTTTCAGATCATGACTGAAGTCCTGGATGAGAACCTTGGTCGTCGTCATGGCCAGGTTGTTCGGGGTATGGGGAAATCACGGGTTCGTGAGACGGGTGCCTCTTCTTCCAGAGTGAACACATCATTGATGGATGAAGTGACAACCTTAAGGGGTAAGCTTGCGATCCAGGAAGAGCAGATGAGGGTCCAGGGCGAGCAGATGAAGGAGCAGATGAGGGCCCAGGGCGAGCAGATGAAGGAGCAGATGAGGGCCCAGGGCGAGCAGATGGAAGCGCAGCTGAGGGTCTAGAGCGATGAGGTGAGGACCTATGCTGAAACGGTGAGAGACCTTGTACGAGCCATACAAACGGCCGGCCTATAAGTCTCGCTACCAGCACCTCATCTTGATCCACCTTCGATCTCAGAGCCACCTCACCCTCCCGATACTCAGTAGCTTGATGTTTTAAACCTAGTTCACTTGTAACTTTTTCTTTTTTGTTTGGACATCTTGTATGTATACATTTTTATATATTTTATAATTAAATACTTTTGCTTGGTTAATTAATTATTCTTTACAATATTTATCAAAAATTTAAAAAAAAATTAGTTTTGACCAAAACATTTAAAAAAAAAAAAAAAGGGTTTGCGCGACGTAGGTCGCGTCACGCAAGGCAACTTTGCACGACATAGGCCCTGAGTTGCGCAAGGCCACTTTGCTCGACGTAGGTCCTGCGTCGCGCAAAGACAGCTTTGCACGACGCAGGACCTACGTCGTGCAAAGTTGCCTAGCGCGACGCATAACCTACGTCGTGCAAAGTTGCCTTGCGCGACGCAGGACCTACGTCGAGCAAAGTGGCCTTGCGCGACGCAGGACCTACGTCGTGCAAAGTTTCCTTGTGTGACGCATGTTATACCTTGGTCGAGCAAACTCTAGCGTCACCGACTTGGCGCGACGAAGGTACGTCGCGCAAACCCTTGTGCAACGACTTTGGACTTTGCACGACGAAGGTACCTACGTCGCGCAAAGTGTTTTTTCTACTAGTGGCCATGTTTTGGTACAATAATTTTTTGGTTAGTTTTGATGAACGTACCCATGTGTGTGTGTGTGTGTGTGTGTGTGTGTGTGTGTATTGGAGAGTATAATTTATCTTTAATATTTTTAATCCCATAAATTATGAGTTTTATTTAAAATCTCATCAATATAAATAACTACGAATTTCATTTTTAATTTAAAAATATAATAACCTACATAGAAATACAATATTACATTAATGTTAGGGACTTCAATAAAAAAAAACTAAAAACTATAAAGGTTTCAGTAAAAGAACATTGGTAGTTGGGTATCGCATTCAAAGTGCCTTTTTTTATTATAAAAGCAATACGTTGCAAATGAATCTCACATTAATTAAAGAAGGGACATTGTATGTGCTTATAATTAGTTGGACTACTTCTCATATCGCCAATTGATTTTATGGTGGATCCTCAACTTCTTCCCAATACATACTATACTATGGATTTGTTTGCAATGATAATTGATATGCTGGGCTATCCGGAATAAAAGGAATGCAGCGGTTTTCGAAGGAAAATCTTTCCTCGACTGCTGGAGTTCTTAGTTCTAAAATGTCACTGCTACGTGAGTTTCAAGAAGTTGGCCAATCAAGGGATGGATGTTCTGTTGTGGCTGAACATGTGCCGATGATGATTCGTACAAGTTGTGGTAAATTTGATTAATAGTGATGATGATGAAGCTTGTTTTTCGGCTGAAGGAACCCGATTCAAGAGATTAGAGCTTTGTCTTTGCTCTTTTGTGATTTTTCATGTTGCTGGCAAGGTCGTGAAGCCAATATGGTTGCTCATGATATTGATCAACTTGTTTTAACTATTGAAAGTTTTATTTGGATTGAAGCGGAACCACCGTCGTTGTCCTTCTCTCTCCTTGCAGATGTAATGATTCTCTGATTATCAATGAAATTTTATTTCAACAAGAAAAAAAAAAGCAATACTACACTAAATTCAATTAAACGATAAGGAGAAGAATTCAAACTTAAGTGTATATAGAGGGACACTATTCTAATTAACTATGCTAAACTTATATCTGCATATGCTAATGCCACTTAATTTAAGAAAAACGTTTATCATGTTAGACATAACGGCTTAGATTATGTTTTTGTGAAGCTGTCTTATTTTGATCTCTTATCATAATTTGTACTACTTTAATTTAAGCAAAATGTTAATTGTGTTTTGTCAAGCTATATTAAAAGATGTGGTACCATCCATTCCCTCCAGTCAAAGTTGATATCTTTGCTTTGAATAATAATCAACATTATATAATAAAATAGCAACACCATGCATGTTTGTTTTGAAAAATCAAAATCAACATTTTGGGCTGCTATTGCCATCACATGTACATCCATAAACAAAAGGGTTTTTATCACAAATGATCCCTGAAATTGACCCTCATCATTAAGATGATTCCTGAAATTAAAAATCAATCAATGTAGTCCCTGAAAATAGGGGTCGCAAATCAATGTGGTCATTCAGTCACAATTTTGTTAAAATTTTCATTAAGTGCTGATGTGGCACAAAAATAGGCCCCACAAGATTTACAGGTTTTTATCACAAATGGTCCCTGAAATTGATCCACACCATTAAGATGGTCCCTGAAATTGACCCACACCATCAATAAGAGCACCTCCAGCGGGGGAGGTTGCTCGGGGGCCAGGCCTCCAAACAGTAACAAATTGCTGGGGGGATGACCTCCAGCGTTGGGAAGCCCGAGCGACAGGCGAGGCCCAAGGAGCATTGCCAGCCTGAGAGCCCGAGGGCTACGTCAGGCGCGTGTCTTCAGACAAAAAAACAGGCCTGGGACCCGCGACGCTCAGTTTAATTGTTACCGTTGGGGAAGCCACGTGGCTTCCCCATGTCCGTTCGATTGAAACGGTCCTATTTTATGGACCGTTGGATTTCCAAAGGTAAAAAACATTTAAAAATCTCATTTAATTTCATATGTTTGATCTAAGATCAACGGTCCACGTTATTAGGCTTTGTAAATTAAAAAAAAAAGAAAACACATTTCAAAAATCTAAAATGTTACCATTGTGACACGTGGCACAATCTGGAGTGTTGGAATTTAAATTTTTTTAAATCCAACGGCAGAGATTAATTAGGTGAATAAAAAAATGTAAAAAATTCTTAAAAATCAGAAAAAAAAAATTATGAAAAATTATAAAAAATTTTGATTTTACTTTTCTATAAATACCTTCTCATTATCTTCTACCCTACACCACAATTTCATATTTTCTCAACTACTTTCATTTGGTAATTTATTGAATTTAGTACTTTATGTTGTTTCCAATTTATTGAATTTAGTACTTTATTCAAAACACATTTAAACACACCAAATAAAATTACATTTCAACTCACTAAATGAACTAAAAAAACACACCACATAAAATAAAATAAACACACCAAATAAAAACAAACACTAATGAACTTAAGTATCTTCAGCACCCCTCAATTCCCATTGGTGCTCTATCAAGTCAATTTGGCGGGCATTGTGCATATATGGCTTTTTGGATAATGACACGTGGCACAACGAGAACGATTAAAAATCTTATCCGAAATTACAAATAAAATTATTATGTATTATTTTATAAATAAAAAAATAATAATATTTTATTGCCAATTGCCAGGGCTATTCAGTGCAGGGGTGGAGATGCAAAAGACAATTGCCAGGGGAATGCACTATTCATTAAGGGCAGTTACTGTTCACTGGGTGGATTAAATAGTGAATAGCCTGGGGGGAGGGCTCCTACACTGGAGTTGCTCTAAGGTCCCTAAAATTGAAGGTCAATCAATGTAGTCCTTGAAAATATGTGTTGCAAATCAATATGATCATTCAGTAACAATTTTGTAAAAAAAAATTGTTCTGTGTTGATGTGGGTTTAATAATTAATTAAAAAAGTTGTCTAAATACCTTTTGGGTTGACAAATTTTTTATTAACTATTAAATTATTAAGCCAATCTGTAATTGTTTTTTTTAATTTTATTAGACGTGTGTGACCCATTTATGTATCACATCAACACATAACAGAATTTTTGACAGAATTGTGACGGAATGATTACATTGATTTGGGACACTTACTTGAGGGACTACATTGATCAATTTTCAATTTCAGGAACCATTTTGATATCATGAGTCAATTTCAAGGATCATTTGTGAGAAAAAATGACTTATGGGCCTCATTTATGTACCACATCAACACTTAACATATTTTTTAACAGAATTGTGACGGAATGACCACATTGATTTGTGACACCTATTTTCAGGTACTACATTGATTGATTTTCAATTTCAGGGACCATCTTGATTGTGAAGGTCAATTTTAGGGACCATTTGTGATAAAAACCCTAAACAAAAAACAAGAATTTCCCTCATCATTCAAATTGTCATTTGCATCTAAGTTCGTGTTCTTTCTTCTTTTATAATAAACTAATGTGTTTCAAGTTCAAAATTCCTTTATTTTTTTAATTTAATTTATAATAATAACATCGTATATAATAAGTAAATAATAATTATATATTATTATTCCAGCATCTGATATTTTATGCTCGGTTCTTTCCATAATCGCTTATATAAGAAAAAAAAGATCATAAAAATTTCTCTCCAGGTGTGAGAGACTTTCTATCTGAGGGTGAGAGCTTTTTCTCTCTGTGTGAGAGCAGTACAAAACCTTGTTTTCTCCTCTTGTCGTCAGCCCTAATCCTTTTAGGGTTGGCGAAAACCTTCTTTTTCTTTTCTTCTGTTAGTTTTTCCCTGGTCTTTCTTCCTGTTTTGTTTTGCCTTTTCACCACCGACTATCTTTGTTCTCCTTCCCTCAAATCCACACATCCAACTTTCAAACCACTCATCTACACACCCATCTACATGAACTTCACCTGCCTTCCACCGATTTCACCTCGGATCCGACCTTTAACCAATTTTGACTGCGATTTGTTGCGGTCATCATCTGAGAAGGTGAGTAGAGCTTCGGTGTTTACACCGGCTCGGGTGATTTCACCACCTCCTCCTCTTTGTCTGCCAAATCCGGCACTGTTGTTTATGGTATGCCCACAAGCTTCGTTTATTTGGTGGTCGTGTTCGATGTGTTGTTATATGCTGGAAGACGAGATCCTTGTTCTTTCTACCTCTGAGGTGCTGGTACGGGTATGGTTGGTGGCGATGTTTCAAGACCGTCGGAGGAGCTGCGGCTATCGATGAAGGTGCTGGAAGAAGACCTTGAGGGTGCGCTTGTTGTACCGGACTATCTCGGACTGGACTAACTTTAGGGATTAAGCTGGACTGATTTAGACTAGACTAAGCTGGATTAACTTAGTGAAGTGTTTGGTGCAGTGTCGGACTAAAAAGTAGGATAATTAACAAAACGTTAATATTATATTATTTAACCAATATCTATTAATATTTTAATATTAATATATTTATTTATTCTTTTATACTCTTCATCCTCTCTCATAACCTCTCTTTTTCTCCGCCCATGTTCTTCCTGCCCTTTCCTTCTTTTACTCTTTGTTTCTTCGTCCCACTGTCACTCTCCCCACTCCCTCTTTTTTCTCCCTTTTCACTCAAATTACGTTGCTATGTTCTTCTCTTCTTCAAAGTATGAAACTCTGAATTTGTTTTTATATTTAAATTTCAGTTCTTTGAGATTACAACTCAGTTCTTGGCGTTGGATTAAATCCAAAGCAAATCCAGCTAGGTATTCCTCCTTGAAGCAAAGAGGGAAATCTGGGCTGTGGGTTCGTTGGGTTTCATAAGAGGGAGATAAATCAATTTGAAGCAAAGAGGAAGTTGGGTTCAGACGAAGGAGATCGGCGAGACGGCAAGATTTGGTGATGGGTTCGTGGGATGATGGAGATCAGCGAGACGGCATGATTTGGCAACTGGATTTGGCAACGCATGCTTGCAGATCGCAAACGATGCAGATATTAGATAGCCGGGATTAGCAATCCCATCCTTTTTGGGGGTCCTAGCTAAGACGAGGTAGCGAAGCCTTTAGTCGGAATGAGTCCGACTTAATCCCATTAAAGATAGTCCCGGATCAAACCAAACACGGACTAGTAAGCCAGTCTAGTCTAGTGAAACCTAACGAGCCCAAACAAACACACCCTTAGGGTTAGGTGTCTGTTTCTCTGTTGTGGGCTCAAACTTTGGTTGGGCTTTTGGGTTACTTTTGAGGTCCATTATTTTGCTTATGCGGATATTGTATTTGGACCTCTAATGTGTATATGTTTGTTTTGTTAATGAAGTTTCCTTTGACCAAAGAAAAAAAAAAAAAAAAAAAATCTTATATTCTATCCATTAATACTCTGTTTACTAAATTGTTTATTTTATACTTGTACTAAGGGTCAAGATCTCAAGCCGTCTTGCAGGTCCATGTCATGGCAACTTGAAGTTAGCACAACTTGCAAATGTAAGCTCATACCAACCGAGCTCTCTATATAAACATTGGGATAAGTTATTGTTTTTGCATTCACAATTGAGGTATTAATTTTACATTTTTATGATAATTTTTTATATTCATTTCTTGTTTCTGATTTCACATTATTTTGTTGATCTCAATGTTTCTAACGAAGCAGGGAAAAAAATATCAGAAACTCATGGAGGAGGAAAATCTTGATTTGATAAGCAGATTACCATTTGAAATCCAACAAAAAATTATTTCATTACTCCCACTTAAAGAGGCAGTAAGAACGAGTGCTCTTTCAGCTCGTTGGAAGAGCCTTTGGTCTCCAGTTGAAGCAAGTTTGAATTTTGATGCAAACCCATCAAACCTTAAAGGAAACCCAGCAAAACATGAAGTGAAATACCAAGTTATGGAAACTTTCATGAAGTCTTTTGTTTTCCTAAAGCAATGGAAGCCTTATCTCAATGTTGTTGGAAGCAGTGAAGAACCACAGATAATTGTGGCCAAAGTCACCAAAGGGGTTGGCAGAGAGCTTCATCTCGAGTTCTTCGAATCAACGAAAATAAAAAAAAAGATTTGAAGGGTTTATGCCTTCGCAAAAATCCTCCAAAAACATATGGTTTTTGTGGTGTGAAGCATCTCCATCTCTGTTCGTGGCTAGAATTTCCATTGGGGATGTTTCCTAGCGGACGAACACACAGCTCCCCGAGAGGTTGGCGCCGGTTGATGCTTTCTGTCGGGCTTCTACTCACTGGCGGGTTTGTCGGGCAAAGCTTGTCGGGCACGGCTTGTCGGCCAAGGCTGAAAGAGAAAGGTGCCTTTGTGGGGCCTTTGAAAGGTGCCTTTGTGGGGCCTTTGAAAGGTGCCTTTGTGGGGCCTTAGGTGTAGGCCTTTAGGCTCACAATCAAGATTAACTTTTAGGTGCTCAGGCGTGCCACTGCCATCTTTAACATGGCAGATGTAAAACAGATGTTGAGTTTTAGTTATATATATACCCGAGAGGCTATTTTAGTTATGAAAGGTGCCTTTGTGGGGCTTAGGTGTAGGCCTTTAGGCTCACAATCAAGAACTAACCCAGTACTCGAACATATAATGTTTGTTTCATTGACTGCCGAAGTATTATGACTATTATACTTCCAATTACTCGAGCCCGAAGAGCAGAATGAATCTAAATAGGTGCCTTTGTAGGACCTTAGATGTAGGCCTTGAGGCTTCCCATCAGAATTACTTCTATACCCAAACGTTCTATGATAATCATAATATAACAGACATAAAACTAAGAAATAGGTTGATTACTTGCGCCCCAAGTAACTTCGAACTTCTTGTTATCAAAGACTGTCGTGGATAGGTTAAGTCCACATAAGGTTCTTTTTTTTATGCCTTAAGACCAAGGACTTTTGAATGATCAATCTTATATGCCCGAGGGTTTAGAACTCAAATCTGATCTAAACTGTGAATACAAATTCCGATCGGATTCAAGAACTGATGAGTATTTTAATCATCAACTTGCTAGAAATAACTTGGATACAAATGGAAGTATACAACATACTACTAGATTTATGAATGAAAAGACAAAATCAAAGAGGGTCGGGCAAGGCTGGTCGTCTTGCAACTTCCTATCTTTATGATTTATAAAGGGGTTTGAGAGCTTAGAAAGAGGGATAGAGAGATGAGTTTACATAAGGAAATCGATACTACAGCAAGATTTTAGACAAGGTAGCAGAGCTTTTACAAAGGCTTTTGGTGAGGGTTGATCCCGAAATGGATGAAGGCTTGGGCTGACTACAGCTTCGTTGAAGGCAAATCTGGCTTGAGCAGAGTTTGTGCTTGTATTTGTTTGTTTGTTTGAGTGTCCTCACCTCTGATTTCTCTTTCTTCTTTTATAGACAGTTTGGCTTGGCCTCTTGTAGCATTAATCTTGCCCGAATGCAGCTTGAAGGACAATGACTCATCAGCTTTTTACTTGTACTGCCACTGTAAAGTGTTTTTGGGCTGATTAGCTGGCTGGTCTACACCACTTGGTCTCTAGGTAGGTGAGCAAGTGGCTCAAATGATCTGCACCTAGTCGGGAAAAGCCATTTTCTGCCTTCTGGGCTTTGGCTGAGCTTCAGGCTCTTTTCCTCCTAGTCCTTCTTTTGGGCCAACTCCCTTTTGAGCCCAAAGTTCAAGTTTTAACCCAAACAGTGCCCTTTCAATTAATATTCAGGCTGGAACTTCAGGCGCCAATATTGATTGAATAGCTGCTCTTTATACCCACGTCTTTCTTTTGGGATTTGAACTCTTTCTAAAGATAATTATCACTTTTTTTGCGATCTTTCCACTAACCCACGAATCCTCTCATACTCAGCATGAAATCCCCCTTCCTTAAAATTTTTCTACCTTCCCAGACGTCTTACTTCTCTCAAACTTTCAAATTTTTTTTTGTTCTTTGCCCGATATCTTCTACTCTTGTCATCTTCTTTATCGTTCTTCTTCCAAACTTTATTAAATGGCTTCAGGATCCAGCCAAGTCCAACTATCATACTAATCTGGCGAAGGCATAGCCACCTTACGCCGCTTACTCAACGGACTGCATCACCCTCGGGCAGGTTTGTATTCTGAACTTTTCTTTGAAGCGCATGGGGTACAATCGTTGGGTCTCGCATGGATTTCTCGTGTCCCTGCAGTGATAGAGAAAAATATGCCCAGGGGTAACTAGTTTTCCCCAAATCATTTCTTGGCTGAGTCGGGCATTTCTTCAGTTAAATGGTCGTCATATCGTCGAGGCTTTCCTCTAATGAACGATCCGGCTTAGGCTCAGTGGATTGATGAACTAGAGCCAACTTTTAACAAGAAATGGATGAATAATGATATTTACGAACTAATAATGCTCTAAAAAACTACCATTATTCCCAAGCCCTAACTGCTTGCTACTTATCTTCTTTTCTGGAATTTGGGCACAAATACTTTTGACTTTCGCATGGGTCCCATGTTTTCAACTGTTCTAGACATGGCCCAAGTCTTCGGGCTAAGACCATCGGGCAGGATAGTAGATGTTACTCAAGACTGGGTTCCCCCTTCAATTGCTGAAAGCTCAGGTTCCTCCGCCTCTTTCCTTTCACTGGAATATAATTCTGCAACTTTCAAGAGTTACGGGACTTCTTTCAAGGGGTTCATCCCTTTCGTAAATGAGCATTTTGGAGCAGATTCTTCTCATGTTGATAAGGATCAAGAACACATGTACTTCCTTTTATACTGGCTCAACAAGCATGTCTTCCCCAATAAGTCTAAAGGGGTGAAGGTTGAATGGATTCCCTTGGTAGAAGCTCTTCACAACTTTGATGATGTTGCCACAGGTCCATTCCTTCTTTCTCACCTCTACCACCTCCTTTTTGAAATGACTCAAGGCGAGCCATTTGAAACCAATCTGAATGGACCCATATGGATGATCCAAACATGGCTTCAATGGTATTTCCCAGAGTTTCGGGCTGCTAACTTAGAGTTCCCAGAAGGTGTGGCCCCTGCCCAAATCTTAGCTGAAGCTGCTCCTATAGATCACTCTACTTTCGCCTGTTTTTATTTCTTCAAAGTTTGTAAAACCCGATCATACTTAGAGTGAGGTGCTTCAGTTTTGAGGAGATACCCTTGGTTTTCTGATCAAGCCTTTCAAGATGCTTCTGGGGAAGATGCCACTTCTTTTTGCAGGGAGAAATTCATTAGTTGTATTCAACCAAGAGACATGGCATGAGGAATTCGGGGCAACCGATATGATCGAGGGTTGAAGGTGTATCACCCTAATTTTTGCAGCAGGCAATTAGGCTTTATGCAAGCCATTCCCATTCCGTTCTTTGATTCTGTCCATTGTGGCACTTCATTTCGACTATCATCTCCTTCAGAGGCGACTTTCCGAGATGCCCGACGTAGTCTTAAAGTTATGAATCAGGCTGCCCGAAAGTCCATAGTTCTTAACTTCGAATGTACTACACTCTTCTCTTCCTGGTGGGAAGACAAATGGACCAAGAAATATGGAGGAGATTTCCGAGAAACTCATGACCGACTCTTCAGTCAACTTTCCCTCAAGTCATACCCCAGTTCGGGCGAACTTGAAAACTGGAAGGAAATGATCCAGCAGAAGAACCGATCACTTTTGATAGGTATTTCTCTTCTTAACTTGACTCTGTCTCCCTTCTAAAGTTCTTTAAATCTTACTTTGCTTGATCCTGCAGCCCAAGTAGATGTTGAAACGGCACCCATTGAGTCCGAGGATGACTCAGCTGATGCAGCAGTTCTTCATGGAGCCGCAGTAGAGGCTAAAAGACGAGAAACTGGAGAAGGCGAAGATGTTTCGGAATCTTTTGGAGATTCAGAGGCTGAAGAAACTCCTGAAGAGAACATTACAGCACCTAAACGAAGGAAAGTAGTTGTGATTGAGACGTCAGAATCTGAACCTGCATCCCCACCCAAACCTAAACGACCAATTCCACCAAAAAGAGTAAAAGAGCAAAAACCATCCAGACTTCCAAGTCTTCAGCCTCATCTGCTCCAATTTCTGAGGCAGGCAGAAAGAAGCAAAAGTTTTCAAGTAAGTTTCCTGTTTTCCTTTATCAAACTGCCACCCTTCTTCCTTATCTAATTGTTCTTGTTTTCTTTGAAATCAGGACCTCAAGCATCCAAGAAACCAACTATTGCATCTAGGGAGGATCCACTAAGAGCTGAAATGTATCAAAAGGCTGAGGATTTGCGAAACATCACCCTCAAAGAGCTTGAGGTATTTTGCTTGTATTTTTATCTGCATAATCTTCCTTGCTTGATCTAGGCCGCGAGGGAGGAAAATATCCTTCCGCCTGAGACCTCTTTGTCATTTGCTCGAGAAACAAGCATCTCTCCTCCTCGGGCTAATCCTTCATAGGTGCATTTCTTTAATCTTGAATCTTGGATAACTTTATAGTCTCTGGAACAAATGTCTGAACCTTTCTCTTCTTCTCTCTTCATCCAGGTCGGGGTATCTGCCCCCTTGCCTGGTCAATGATCACCTTCAAAATCTTCAATTTCTCCTTCTGCCCTGGAGGCAACTCCATCTTCTCAATTTGATCCATCCACATGAGTCATGTTGCACTTTGTGGATGAGGGCAGTAATTCGATGAGCAATTGTCCTGACATTGAATTTCTATACATTGTGTCCATATTAACTTATGTTCATATTTTCTTCAGCCTTCTCCAATATATGGACCACAACAACCGTCAGTGGTAACACATGACTAACCCGTAGTCCCTGAGATTCCTGTGACCTCAGGGGCAGCTATTTTGCAGGTGCTTGCTTGCCCAATAATTACCACTGATGAGCTTCATTCTTCTCATCAGGGTCGAACTCAGGTATGGAAGTATTTTCTTTCTAGTTTCTTTTTATATCCTGCTTTATTAACAATTGCCGCAATCCCTAGATGCCTCTTAGGGCATTGGTGAAGTTTCAGGCGCAGCTCTTTCTTCCCATGTTGGTGGTTCTTCTCCTCAACCAGGAGTAGATATTCTTCCTTTTACAACCCCAGAGCTTAGCCAGACATATTTCTTCTTCCCAAAACTTCTCTTTACTTCAAACTACATTTCTTGCCTTAATCTGGTCTTCTTTGGTTCTTGCAGCAGGCCTTGAGAGAAGCTTCGGGCAAAACTCCCCCACCTTTGGTGCGTAAGACGGAGCTCCTTCAGCCTCCTTCAACTTTTGGAGGTACAGGGATTACCCTCCCTAGGCTTGAGAATACCAGGAAGACTGAAATTGCCTCATCAGTGGGTACTACTCCATTAGAGGAAACTGGAGTGCGAACTCCTCCTCCTTCTTCTCCTTCATTTTCACCGACTGCCAACTTGCCCGAACTTTTTGAAGAATTCGGGCAATTTGAGACAAGGCTGAAATCTTCAAAGCATTCTTCAGTACCTTCCGGCTTTCAAGAGCAACACCGAGCTTTCCAAGAATGGGCTAGGAAGGACTTCTCAGCTTCATTCAGCCTCAAGGCTCTTCGTGACCTAGAAAAGGTTACGATTGAGCTTTTCAAAGCCGGTCAGTTATCCAAAGCCCAACATTATTCTTTTTTCTCTTACTTTGAGAATTTGAGGGCTCTTAGGGAGCAACATCCGAGAGCTGATAGACAAGCCAATCGTGTAAAATGCTTTAAGGAACAAGAATCAAACACATCTGCTCAGGTTGAAATGTTGATGGATGAGGGCTTGCTGACAAAAAAAAGGATCGGAGTGGTAACTTCTGAAATCCAGAAGCTGGAGGAACAACTTGTTGCTCTTAAAGCTGAGCAAGCAACCCTTCTTGGCACCCTCAAACATCAAATCGAAGAAGTGAAGAAGTCAAACTCAGAGCTAAAGTACACTAGGTCTCAACTGGCAAATAGCAATACTGTTCTGGCCGAACCTAGTAGGATTTTTGTAATTATGCAGACTTATCATTCCCGAATAATCACTCTGAATAAAGATGTAAAATTGTTAGACTAAACATGTTCTGAACATGATCAGGTTGAAAGGTTGATGGATGAAGGCTTGCTGACAAAAGAAAGGATCGAAGTGGTAACTTCTGAAATCCAGAAGCTGGAAGAACAACTTCTTGGCACCCTCAAACATCAAATCGAAGAAGTGAAGAAGTCAAACTCAGAGCTAGAGTACACTAGGTCTCAACTGGCAAATAGCAATATTGTTCTAGCCGAACCTAGTAGGATTTTTGTAACCCTTCTTTTAGCAGAATGAACATGTGTTTTGCCTCTGCTTGCTTTGCTTATGGCTCTTGTCTGAATTCACTTCGGGCAACTCCCTGCCCCCTTGTTTATTTTCTTTTTCTTCTGCTTCCCTCACTAATACCAATTTTTGGGACCTGATCATGATCACTTGGTCCCTCTTATGGTGCTATTATTTAAGCGGGGGTGTTGGGGCAACCTGGGATCTATCTCCCTCTTATTTTGTAACAAATGATGACCCTGGCTTCTCTACCCAAATCAGGTTGATCATGTTGATAGGGGCTTCCGGGAAAGGATTTGTGTCAACTATCATACTGGTTTGGGGTTTGTCCAGCAATAGATTTCCCTTCACTATAAGGTCTTGTATCCAATCTCTGAACTGGACACAATTGGCTATGGAATGATTGAAGGTATAGTGTAACTTGCAATATTTCTTCCCTCTTAGCTCTTCTGGCTTGGGCATCCTTTTAGTACTGTCGGGCAAAATTACTCTTGCCCGCACCAGTTCTTCATAGATCTCAGGTGCTTTGGCCAAATCAAGCGAATAACTCTGGTACTTGGGAGGTTTCATAGGGACGAAGCCTTCATCATTCATCACCATTTTCTGGTCTTTGATGGGTTGAACCAACCCTTTCACCATCAACGGCTTGAAAGGTGTGGTCATTTCAGTAGTACAAACATCAATTTCCTCTCTATCATGGCCATCTTCATGCTCTGGCCGTGTTTCTTCTACCTCTACACGATGAATCGCAGCCTTGTTTTTGTAAAAATGATGAGCCTTGGAAGTATGCTTCACTTGTTGTTCTTCTAGCAGCAACCTTTCATACTTTGTTGCGGCGATTACCAATTCTTGCAACTCGTTGAATTGCGTATCATAGAACCTCTTCCTCAAAGGTAACCTCAAAGCCCTTTGGGCGATTGATATGAGTTGAGCTTGGTTGACGGGGAATTGGCATTTCATCCTTGTTTTCCTGAACCTTATCATGAAATCCTCTGTGGACTCATGTTCGTATTGTTTGACTTCAACCAGATCATTAATAGTCATTTCTGGTTCTATTCTGTAAAACTGTTCATAGAAGGCCATCTCCATCTGCCCCCAGTTGGCAATAGAGTTAGGGGGTAATAGAGAATACCACTGAGATGCTAGTCCCACCAATGAATTTCCAAACAACCTTAACTTATAGTTCGGGTTGTCTTCATATGCCACACAATGATTGGAGAATTTGAAAATGTGGTCTCTGGATGACACATTACCATCTTCACCAGTAAATGTTGGGAATGCAGGCATTTTGAAGTTGAGAGGAAACGGGTTTTGCTCATCAATGTACTCAGGATAAGGCTTTTGATAGGTAACCCTGAATACTGGACGGGCTCGTGGTTGAGCATTATGAGCCACCGTCCTCCTTAATTCAGCCAACTCCTCCCTCAGTTGTTGAGTAGCTGTATTATTATTCTAGAAGAAAATGGCAGACTCGTTCTTCGGGCTTCGGTCATTGCCTGCACCTGCTTCTTTCTTTGACTCAGGCTTCCTCCAGTTGGTTTCTCCTCCCTTATTAGCCAATGGGGGTGGCCTATAAGGAGGAGGTTTATCTAAAGTGGCGGAGCCTTCCTTCCCGCTGGATTCTCCGGTCATCATGGGCATCCCATATTTCGTTCTTTCTTGTTCGCTATGCTTTCTATTATTAAGTGATAATAATGGGAAGCTAGGGAATCCTTTCTCCATAACTAGTTTCATCACAGGTTGACATCCTTCAAGGACCCCCTTCTTCTTTTCCTTGTCTTTTTCTTCCTCCAATAGCGGAAATAGGGGAATAACTGGTTCACTTTCGGAGGTAGCCTGGCTCATCACACCTCCTTGAGCACTTTTTGGTGTGGAGAACTCTAGATCTAGCCTCCTCTGTAGATTCCCCGTTAGAGTACAAAGTCTACTCACTTCTCCCTTGGTTTCCAAGGAAATTCTTTCCATGCTTTTCAACACTTGTATCATAGTAGCCTGCAATTCTTCACTAGTTCCCCTTCCTTCAGACCTTTTAGATGGAGTCGGGCTTCCCAGGACCGCCTGTCCTGATGGAGAATAAGGATTTCCTAGTTGTTCTGTCATTTTTAACAATGGTTGAGATGATTCGTATTTTGTCCTATTTTTGACATACGAGATTGAAACACGAGTCCCACTGGGCGTGCCAAAACTATGTTCGTGGCTAAAATTTTCGTTGGGGATGTTTCCTAGCGGACGAGCACACAGTTGCCCGAGAGGTTGGCGTCGGTTGATGCTTTCTGTCGGACTTCTACTCACTGGCGGGCTTGTCGGGCAAAGCTTGTCGAGCAAGGCTTGTCGGGCAAGGCTGAAAGAGAAGGACAAAGTTAACTTTGAAAGGTACCTTTGTGGGGCCTTAGGTGTAGGCCTTTAGGCTCACAATCAAGATTAACTTTTAGGTGCTCAGGCGTGCCACTGCCATCTTTAACATGGAAGATGTAAAACAGATGTTGAGTTTTAGTTATATATATACCCGATAGGCTGTTTTAGTTATGAAATGTGCCTTTGTGGGGCCTTAGGTGTAGGCCTTTAGGCTCACAATCAAGAACTAACCCAGTACTCGAACATATAATGTTTGTTTCATTGACTGGCGAAGTATTATGACTATTATACTTCCAATTACCCGAGCCCGAAGAGCAGAATGGATCCAAATAGGTGCCTTTGTAGGGCCTTAGATGTAAGCCTTGAGGCTTCCAATTAGAATTACTTCTATACTCAAACGCTCTATGATAATCATAATATAACAGACATAAAACTAAGAAATAGGTTGATTACTTGCGCCCCAAGTAACTTCGAACTTCTTGTTATCAAAGACTGTCATGGATGGGTTAAGTCCACATAAAGTTCTTTTTTTTATGCCTTGAGACCAAGGACTTTTGAATGATCAATCTTATATGCCCGAGGGTTTAGAACTCAGATATGATCTAAATTGTGAATACAGATTCCGATCGGATTCAAGAACTGATTAGTCTTTTAATCATCAACTTGCTAGAACTAACTTGGATACAAATGGAAGTATACAACATACTACTAGATTTATGAATGAAAAGACAAAATCAAAGAGGGTTGGGCAAGGTTTCACCTTGTCGGGCAATGCTGGTCGTCTTGCAACTTCCTATCTTTGTGATTTATAAAGGGGTTTGAGAGCTTAGAAAGAGGGATAGGGAGATGAGTTTACATAAGGAAATCGATACTACAGCAAGATTTTAGACAAGGTAGCAGAGCTTTTACAAAGGCTTTTGGTGAGGGTTGATCCCGAAAGAGATGAAGGCTTGGGCTGACTACAGCTTCGTTGAAGGCAAATCTGGCTTGAACAGAGTTTGTGCTTGTATTTGTTTGTTTGTTTGAGTGTCCTCATCTCTGATTTATCTTTCTTCTTTTATAGACAGTTTGGCTTGGCCTCCTGTAGCATTAATCTTGCCCGAATGCAGCTTGAAGGGCAATGACTCATCAGCTTTTTACTTGTACTGCCACTGTAAAGTGTTTTTGGGCTGATTAGCTGGCTGGTCTACACCACTTGGTCTCTAGGTAGGTGAGCAAGTGGCTCAAATGATCTGCACCTAGTCGGGAAAAGCCCTTTTCTGCCTTCTGGGCTTTGGCTGAGCTTCGGGCTCCTTTCCTCCTAGTCCTTCTTTTGGGCCAACTCCCTTTTGAGCCCAAAGTTCAAGTTTTAACCCAAACAATCTCAGATCAGTTACCGACCTCACAGGAACTTTCGTGTCAGATTTGTTCTCCAGTTGCCATGTTCTTGAGAGCTTGAAGCTTGAAAAGTGCATGGGATTGCATAGCCTTGATGTAGAAACAAATAGCCTCAAGAGCTTGGTGGTGGAAGATTGTTCAGACATGGTTTCTATTACAATTTCTGCACAAAATCTCAAGTCATTTTGGTACTATGGTGTTCTTCCTCGGATTGTTAGGTTAAAGAATGCAATGAGCTTGGTTGATGTGGTGCTTGATTTGAGAGATGGACCAGGCTGCAGTCAGTTTGAACGTGACCAATAATTTCTTTCAAGGATGTTGAGGCTCTCACTATAAGTGGCTGGATTCTTGAGGTATGTTTATAATGTATTTCGAATTGAACACTGTTTGGCTTCTTATTACATGTAAAAAGTCATAATTCTTATGTGTAGATCACAGTCTAACACGTATGCAAAAATAACTCATTATTAAAATCTCAAAAAGAAAAACTTTTGCACACATATCAAACTGTGATTTGTCTAATGTGCAAACAATGGTGACTTCATACATGAAACGAGTCAAGTATTATCATGTCTGCGATTCTGACAATATGTAAATATGCTTTGTGTTTAAGTGGTTGTATTCAGGTGGAGTGATTTTTGGATATCTTGATTTCCAATTCAACAAGCTAAAGTCATTAACGTGGGTAGACTTTTTGATCAACAAGGAAAAAAGAGACTCCCTTGCTTGCTTCCTAAATGCATGTCCTTTGTTAGAGAACTTGTTGGTTGAGGTAAGTGTTGTAGTTTTTAACCGATAAACGGTTTTCGGTCACCCAATACTTATGTTTATTCAATCTAATGCCTAGAAATAAACATAGGTGTGCAACGAGAGAAATATGATGTGCAGAAATCACTTGGTTAATTTTAATACATATGCTTTTATTGACACTTCCCACATTGATGAATGAGCAGATTGACAGCAACCTCAGCAGCATCCCCTGCCCAGATTTCCACCATTACCTCTGGGAGGAGTTCTCTTGTATCAGGTCCAACACTTAACAGCTCAGACACCTCAAGAGCGTTGATTTTTTGGGGTTTACTGGCAAAGACGATGAACTGCCACCGATGGATCTTGTACTTGAGAAGGCCGTTACGCTCAATTTATTCACTTTAACATCCCCAGAAAATTGAAATTAATCTTTCTATCCCACATCGGACCGCTAATTCTAACGATCCCCACTTGCCACTTTAACCTTTGAGTCCCACATCGGAGATCTATGTCAACTTTCGTTGGAAACTGTCTTTTACCATTGTACCTTTTTAACGTTAATCAAGAAAAAATTGTTGCCAAAATGTGTACGGGATACATAGGAAAATCTTAAAAATATATATATGTATATAATTAAATTTTAACCAGGACGAAATTGTTAGAACAATGCGTACAGGGTACACTGGAAAATAGTTTAATTTCCGACGATAAAATAGATGGACTCGGGAACTGAATGAAAAGAGAAGGAACTCTGTTTAAGAGGTAAAACTAGTTCAAATTTGACCGCAACGAATTGTAATAATCTTTGGTTGTGTCTCATAGATTAATAAGGGATTTGAATCCTCTGCTAAGCTTAGGAGGTTGAGCCTCCTGAGTAAACCAAACGGGCCGTTGAATTTTGATCCAAAGGTTACAATATTATAACTTTTAGAAGGTCTTCTGTTTGTAGCCGTTAGATCAAAATTCAACGGTCCGTATAATTTGCTCAGGAGGATCGGCCTTCTAAGCTCAGGAGAGGATCCAAATCCATTAATAAATATCACCATTTGAACTCCAAAGCTTATTACAAAAAAACGTTGTTGTGAGCTAAAATATGATGCTAAAGCAGCACACTTAAGAAGGAAAATCGTAATTCTATTTGGTCCCACATCGACCCAAAAAATGGACATGGATCCTCTTCGGATCCATGCATCCTAATCCTTGGGATCCACTAATCCGGACCATTAAAATTTGATCAAACGGTTAAAGTTATTATAATTTTTAAAGGGGCTGTGCTATCCACACATCCCATTTTACTTGTCACACACCCCTTGATGATTTTTGTCCGTTGATCTTCTTCAATTCATCCAATCCGACGGCCGAAAATTAAAAAGGTGTGTGAGAAGTAAAATGGGGTGTGTGGATATCACATCCCTTTTTAAAGTAGACTTTGTTTGTAGTCGTTGGATTAAATTTCAATGGTCCGGATTAATTGATCCTTAGGATTAGGATGCATGGATCCGAAGAGGATCCATGTCCCCAAAAAATAATAAGAAGGCAAATTGTAATTCTTTTTGGTCCCACAAAGACACTTTAGACAGTTGTTTAATACGTTTTTGTTAATTTTTGTCTATGTAAGAAATAAAAATAAACGTATGGATAGCACTACCGAATTCTAAATTGTCGCATTGGCTAGAGCGGATTTACTCACCGCTTACAATGTTTTCCAGGGAAGCAAATAGATTTCACATACACCCATTTATCTATCACATATGGTAGTACAGTCCGAGCATGAAGTTGAAATAATAAAATCCAAATGGCAGATGCAAAAATAGAACTGAAACAAGAACAACAAAGATAACAACAATGGCAAACATATTACCAGCAATCACTTCACCAAACTAATAGAACTATTTCATTAAAGACGTTTGATAACTATTTCGTTTTTTGTTTTAATTTTCATTTTTAAAATGCAAATTTTGAAAACCAAAAAGTGACAACTTAAAAGAGAAATTAGTAGAGTACAAGGACAAGTTCCTCTGCAGCTGCAAATCCACCGGAGTATAAATAATAAGGGTAAAATACAATATACCCCTCAATTTTGGATGTAATTACAATCTCATACAACATCTTTAAAATTTTTAATTTCATACATTATTTAAGATTTCATTGAAATTTTATATATTCATTAGTCAAACTGTTAAGTAATAATGTGGCAATGTAAGACCTATATTTTTGCTGATCTAATAACTTTCGGCGGGATCTAATTGACTATTTATAAAACTTTAGAGGTAATAAAGTTAATAATGAAAATTGGCAGCGCCTTACTAGAAATTTGTGAAAACATTGGGTACAGCAAAGTAAGTTAACAACAATCAGGTGGTCAGAGAACGGCTGCGCCCACCGTCAGAGTCATGGGAGCCATAACCGCCGCCATCTCACTGCCACTCACCTCCCCAACTCGCCGCTCCCTCACCGCCTCTCTTCGACCTTCTTCTACGATTCTGAAGCTCAACTCTCTCCCTGCAGCTGCCTCGCCGAGAGCTCCTACTCTCCGCGTATCGGCCGTCTCGTTTTCCATGAACGTGGAAGCCGTTGAGAAAGCCTCCCCCGCTTCTTTTCTTGATCGGAGAGAAGCCGGATTCCTCCACTTCGTCAAGTATCACGGCCTCGGCAACGACTTCATCCTGGTATTCAATTTCTTTGAAATGTTTGAATTTTGTTGCAATATTTGAAATTTAATTAGCATTGAAGAAGTTCGGATTTTGAGTTTGATTTGGACTGTTTATTGCGATTGATAGGTTGATAGTAGAGATCTTCGGAGCCTAAAATCAGTCCGGAGCAGGCAGCGAAGCTATGTGATCGGAATTTTGGGATTGGCGCCGACGGAGTGATCTTCCCGCTGCCGGGCATCAATGGCGCTGATTATAACATGAGGATTTATAATTCTGATGGGAGCGAGCCCGAGGTGAATCACATTTTCCCAAATATCGGCTTTACTTGATTCTTTGAAATGTTAATTAGATGGTCTGAAATGGCAATGAACTTGTTGCATTTTATTGAATGGTGGTATTGTGAGTGAGTCGTGCATTTCGAACTTCTGAACTTTGATATCTAAATTTTGTCTGTAGATGTGTGGTAATGGAGTCCGGTGTTTTGCCAGATTCATTGCCGAGCTTGAAAATTTGCAGGGAAGGCATAGGTATGGGAAAGCTGGTTCCATATACTGATATTTTTTATTTTATTTTTCGCTTAACAATGCGTTCTTGTGTATTACATTGTTTGCTTTAGTTTTTGTTTGCATTTAACGTTGAAAAGAAAAATTTATTCGTTCGCGTACAAATGGGTGTGTGTATTTCTAACAACGCTATATGTAAACAATTGCAGCTTTAAGGTTCATACTGGCGCCGGTCTAATTATTCCGGAAATTCAAGAAGATGGGAAGGTATGTTCTTTTTTATTTTATGTTTCAGTTGATGTAAAGTATTTCAGATTGGGATGATTTGAACACATCAAACATTTGGCAAAGCCTGTGACTTTGACAATATTATAACAGTATTCATTGCTGCTCTGGATGCCTCCATCGTGCATTAAGTATTGGATGTTCTTCGTCTTCACTTTAGTAGACATCAATTTTCTTAATTACAGGTTAAAGTTGATATGGGGGAACCGATTCTTAAGGCGTCAGATGTGCCTACCAAACTGCCTGCAAACAAAGATCAATCTGTCGTTAAGTCGGGTCTTGATGTAGATGGAGTAACCTGGAATGTAACCTGTGTTAGCATGGGAAATCCTCATTGTGTAACCTTTGGTACAGAAGGAGGCCAGGTAACTATTGCTAGAATAACTTACGGCATATTCACTTATACTAGGGGTCTGGAGCAAAAAAAAATTTCATATGCATTTTGTCTGTTTTTTACCCTCCACTCAAATGAATGACCTAATCTAGGCGTAATAAAGCCAAAATTTCTTATGATTGATTAATGGTTTCCTCCAGCATATCACATCCTTTTCAAATCATCGAAACTTTTCTTGAACAGTCACGCCCAAAAAAAATAATTCTGGTTGTGACTTCTTGCTTTTTGTTGAAAATGAACAGAATTTGAAGGTTGATGAATTGAAGTTAGCTGACATCGGTCCCAAATTTGAGAATCATGAGGTGTTTCCAGCACAAACTAACACAGGTTAGAATTTATTTGGCTGTGGAAATGCTTTTGTTTCTGGAAGCAGTTAGACTTGGCATACCCTATTGTTAATGTAAGGCCACAGTTACATCCAACTTTGAAATTTCTGTATCCTTCGGTTTAAAATCATTGGAGTATTGCTTGCTTGCAGTGGGTATTTTGAGATATACTTTGAAAAAGACATACTCACAAAATTGTCTAGCACTGACACCTTTTTTTTTATTTATTTATTTACAAAGTTAGAGTGGAATATTTATTCGAAAACAGCTACTCAGAGCTTTTATACTCTGAATTGCCTAAAAATGTAAAAATAACTCATGTGATGTCCATTCCAAATACGATATTAGGTGCTTCAAGATTCCTTTCTCCAGTCTTGCTTAGCAGTTTGAAACACAGTTTCAAGATTCTGTAATGATCATGGTATATATTCCAGTGCAAATGAAATGTTTGATTTCAATCAAATTTCTTGGATCCTTTGCTCCTGTCTTGTTCTCAATTTGTCATTGTTCTGAAGCGTTTATTTTGTATTCACAATTCTCATTTGATTGTGATTGACAGAATTTGTGCAAGTTTTCACACCTTCACACCTAAAGATGCGTGTTTGGGAGCGTGGGGCAGGTTAGTGCTGCTGCAACCAATAGAAGTTATTATACTGTGATCTTATACCAAATCCTTATGCATTGTTTCAGTGGGGAGTATAATTATTTTTCATTATAGGAGCAACGCTTGCTTGCGGAACTGGTGCTTGTGCTGTAGTGGTTGCTGCAGTTCTTGAGGGTCGTGCTGAGCGGGTAAGTTTTGGCATTCTTTTTCTTTTGGATATATTAACAAAAATTAATATAGGAGGCAGCAATCGCCTATCTTCCCCGGCAACTATGGCAGCAGCACATCCAATGGCCTCAGCTTCAGCTTTCTTTGAGGCAGCAACCTTGAGGACTTATTCTCGAGACTTAGTTTTAACGATTGGTCTCACTCGGTGCTTGCGAGCTTCCTTGTAAAACAGGATGTCTTCTGAAGGAACTAACATGGGCACTCTCCTTTTCTTGGTGCTAATCTCCACTTTCTTGCCCACCTTCTCCACTGAACAAGGAAAATCAAAGTAAGGAATACCACATTATATATCTATAAAAAAAAAAAAGAGGGAAGAACAAGGATCAAGTGAAGGATACAACTTACTCGCCCGTCTCTGGCACTCGGAAACTAAGGGCTGGAAACCGTACTTTCGAAACAAGGGTCGTAGCTTACCCAAGTGTCTATCTTCTTTGGGCACCCTCAGCACTTTCTCTACATCAGCTAGCTCCTGTCCGGAGAGTTTGATGTTGCCTCGTGTCACTGCATGAAGAAAAATCTTAGAAGCAAGAGAAAATCACAACAATAGCAAATAATGAGAAAATGGATACATTACAACCTACAATCTGGAAGTGAGTAGGAACACGTCGCTCAGACGTGACACCCTTAGCATGCTCCCAATCATTATAAAGAAAGTACCAACGTTTCTTCCATGTGCAGTACGCCTTTCTCTTATCAAAGACAACACGCTCTCTCTCGCTCCGACATGCACATTCGGCATAACCAGTACATGCTTTCATCGGGCGCATCTTATAACAGTAGCGCCACTGATGGAAGGAAGGCTCACCTAATCCACACTCCATCCAAATAATATAAAACCCGATCAAGGTATCTTAGAAACCAGGGTTGAGTTGCCCAGGTGCATAACCAATAAAAGACAGCATCCGTTGCAACCACGGATGCAAAGGTAAATTTACCCCCAAGGTCATTAATGTCTGGGTATAGAACATAACATGACCCTTGGGCGGCTCAGAAGGCAATTCTTCACAACGCACCAAACGTATTCCTACACTACGGGGGATACTACATGATCGCCTTAGGGCCTCAAGCTGCTTTTCGCTATCTAACAAGTTATTTTCTAAATGGTCCGCTGTGAACTCAGAGCGAAATATGGGTATGGCGTCACAAACAACCCCCTCACCACTAGCATGGAAGAAGAACCAATATTGGCTAAGGTTTGACAATTGTGAGAATCATCCAACGTTTCTTTCGTACAAGACTCTAACAAAGGCCATGAAGACCCTGACATTGCAGGCCCAAACCTAGAGCTAGAGCTAGGGGAGCCCTTATCACTAAGACTTCCAGACTCCGACATCTACAACAAACAGAAACAAACTCTATCACTACATGAAGGATCAAAACATAAGGAAGCTCATAGGGCATGAAGAAAAGCTCAACCAATTCATTATGTTCTTAACAAAATACATGAACACTCAAACAATTTAACAAGAATGAAAACATCTGATCTAGTGGAGAAGACTACCAACCTGAAGACGGTGCATCAAAGTAATGCCAGAATCCCTCTCAAGTAAAGAGCACTCTGTCTTCAAAAATCACTACAAGATAAGCAAATGAAGGTAAGGTAAAGAATGGAAACTTATCCTTCTTATATAGTTCAACATGGCTATTGACATTCAAAATTCAAATTCAAACCATGAGAAAGCCCCACATGGAAAATCTTCAAACTTCTAACACTAGGGAGTTTCAAATTTCAAATGTTTCAGTTTCCCCCTTCAAAAAAAAAAAAAAAAAAAGGAAGGGGGAACACAGCAGCTTCATCAATGTGATTCAACTACCAATCTAAAAAACTTCGCATTATCTTCATCAAGATAGTGCGAAAAACAATCAATTTATGGTGCCAACAAAAGCTTCATTAATGGAGGACAAATATAAATCTCAAAAGCTTCGCACTATCTTCATCAAGATAGTGTGAAGCAAGATCAATTTATGGTGCCAACAAAATCTTCACCTATAAAGCTTCAACCTCAAAGCTTCACCTATAAAGCTTTAACACCAAAAGCTTCACCTATAAAGCTTCAACCCTTCAACACCAAAGCCTCACCTATCAAGCTTCAACCCCAAAGCTTCACCTACAATACAAAATTTCAACACCAAAACATATAAAAGATTCACTCTTCATCAAGATAGTGCGAAGCTAATTCACTTTCCATCTATCAAATTTCTGCAACTCCTGCTCTTCCTCAGTGGAGCTGAATTTTGGACATCTTATAGTTCTTGAGCAGATGAACAACTTTCACGAAGGAAATGTTTCTATTTGAGCAATGGAAATTAGAGTGTTGAAGCTCCAAACATGACGGTCAGAGTTCTGCAAGCTTCAAAGCTGCTGCGGTGTTTCGAAGATTGTGGAAATATTCAACCGTTAATTTGTTCTGAATTTTTGATATGTTATGGAAGAGATGATGAGGAACAACTTCGATGAAGAAAGTATGTTGATCTGAACAAGAGAAAATGAAGTTTCGAAGCTCACAATAAGTCTGACGGGTTAACAGAAAAATGATGAACAATCACTCATCATACCTGAATATCTGGAGTTGTACTACTCTGATGGATCTCAAATTTGGATATGTTGTACTTCACAAGCTAAGGAACAAAATAAAAAATGAACAAAGGCACTGGATCCCCCCTTCTCCTCTTTGGGCTTGCCAACCAAATAAAAAATGAACAAAGGCACTGGATCCCCTCTTTTCGTGGGCTTGAAAACAACTGAGCAGTTTTGGCCTACACAAAAGTTTTGGGCCACACAAAAGTTTTGGGCCCTCGAAAAGCTAAAACCAGCTTGATATATTCTTGGATACGGCATATATGAAGGTGTGACATCAAAACAAGGCTTCCTTACTTTGACAAATTAGTAGCAAGCAAGACACCTCATTCGACAACTCTCATCGCCTGAAGACTTGGAGGACTCCTACCATATGATACTGCACCTTGATACTCGGAAGTCTCACAACCACTCAGTGACTTGGATTTTTCAAGTCTCCAACCGAGAAGTTTTCTTCACTCGGGAAATTAAGGGAACACTACCTCAAACTACATGCTTCACTCACAAAGCTTCAACAATACAAGTTTCAACAAAAGAAAAAATTCAGAGAACTTTCTGAAGAAGGCTTTGGTGTATTTAACACAATACGTTGAAATGAAGCAAAGCTTATTTATTAATATTTCCGATAAGCTACAAATATGTACATATACATGAGTCAAAATAAACAAACAAGATGGAGCATTCACAAAGGTTGCTTAGGGGAAGTCTCAGCAGTCGGTAAAGCCCCAGAAAGAGAAAGCACCGGAGGGTGGTTATCTGGAGTCTCAGTACTGGACAGAATCCCAGAAGGAGGAGGCATTGGAGGTTGATCATTTGGAGATTCATTATGCGGTACAGCCCCAGAAGACGAAGGCAATAAATGCCTTTGGAACAAACCCACAAACATTTGATGATCAAGTAAAGCCTGACCATCAGATTCCTGCATCTGGTCAAGCTTCATCTTCATGTTTGTAGCATAATCATGCGCGAGCCTATGCAACTGATTATTCTCATGCTTGAGCCCTCTAATCTCATGTTTGAGACTTATCACTTCAGCCGCCAATGATTCAACTTGGTGGGTTCTAGCAAATAGGCGTTGGGTCATATTAGACACAGAACATGCACACTGAACACTCAGAGCCAGAGAATCCTTAACAGCCAACTCATCAGACCGTTTGAAAAGTAGTCTGTTATCTTTGGGAGTGAGATGGTTCATGGCCACCACCGCAGCGGTCATATCATTCTTCATCACGGAATCCCCAACGGTAAGATGACCAGTAGGGGATAAGAAGGATGGGCGCCATATGTTGTCTGGAGAATGCGTGGCTGCCTCTTCAACAAGGTTCAAATCAAAACGACGGTTGGAGGGGCCTGACATTTTCAAAGGTGTTGAAGAGAGAAGAGGTTGGACAAATCAAGATCTTAGAAGTGCAAGAAGGGAGCTTCTATTGGTGGAGATTCAAGTGTGCTTTGGAACTTAATGTCAACCTCTATAAAAATCTGCAATCGACGGAGCTTCAGAAATCGAAGAGGCGTTTGCTTTCTCAAAAGCTGGGCTGCTCAGAGACCACGAGGGCCGATCTCAGAAATCGAAGAGGCACCAGCTTTTTTCAGCCTTGTCAGCATCACATGCACACTCAGCTTTGCTGAAATTACGGGCATTCTGCTGAAGATTTCTGGTGAATTAGAAAGCACGTGAATCTTACTGTTCAATCATCCACTCTCTAAACGCAACATCAACTCCTCGGGTACCACATATAACTTTGCCAAAGATCTCTGATAAAGTTTAGGCACGAAAATTTCGAAGTTCCAGCTACCCTACTATTACCCACAAGGGTAAAGGAACAACACCACTACTTGACAACTGAAAAGTCCATATGTGTGTCGACCTCTGTGTTCCGTGGCAAAACAGACTGGCAAGAACGTCCAACCTTTACTCACATTCGAGAAAAGACTCCCAACATAATTACTTTCTCAAAAACCGAAACGGCGCCGCTCTCCGAATCTCGAGAGCCAGACTCCCAAGATGATTACTTTCTTAAAAACCGAAGCGGCACCGCTTTCCGAATCTCGAGAGCCAGATCCCCGACGGGATTGCTTGTTCGAAAATCGAAGAGGCACAACTCTCAGACAATCACAACACGACACGTGTCAACATCAGAAGCCAATCACAATACGACATGTGTCAATGTCAGAACAAAACTAGAAACTCTCTTCTATAAATAGGAATCATACTCATCCACGCTTGGCAGCTTCAGTGTAAAGAGCCAATATCTGATCAACTGTCATGAGGTATTTGCCGGAGGAATTCATGACCTTGACAGCAGTTGAGGATGAGTACTCGAGAGCAATGCTAAGTAAGCAATCAGGCAAAGGTCCCAGGCAGTCAGTTCCAGATTGGAGGTTTGATTTCAGGTTCCGACTGACTGCTCTCTTTCTCCTTGTCCTGCAGGTGTGGACAAGGACAAAGACAAGGACAAGGAGAAAGCATGATATGGGATACTCTTGCTTTCCACCCTGATGATATGAGATACTCTTGTTCTTGGTGTGGCTTATTTGCTGAGGTATTATCGGGGGGAAATAAAGCTGAGTATTTCGAGAGGTTATGTTGAGGGTGCCTTCTCGAATGCGAGAAAGGGTTGAGCATTTTTGCAGGTTTGCCTTTCCGTAGAGGAGGGAGGTCGACATATATAGGGATTTCCCAATAGCAAGTAGTAATGATATTCCTTTACCCTTCTTGGTCACAACAATGTAGTGGGAGCTGCCAGCTTCACGTGTTTTAACTTTGTCAGAGCACTTTGAAAAAGTGGTATGTGGTATCTGGAAAGCTGATTTTGCGTGTGAAGATTATAGACAAGCTTTATCTAAGGAAATCTGGCTCTCGAAGTTCTAAGAGTTGTGCCTCTTCGGTTTTCGAACAAGCAATCCCGTCGGGATCTGGCTCTCGAGATTCGGAAAGTGGTGCCGCTTCGGTTTTTAAGAAAGTAATCATGTTGGGAGTCTGGCTCTTGAGATTCGGAGAGCGGCGCCGTTTCGGTTTTTGAGAAAGTAATTATGTTGGGAGCCTTTTCTCGAATGTGAGTAAAGGTTGGACGTTCTTGCCAGTCTGTCTTGCCACGGAACACGGAGGTCGACACACATAGGGACTTTCCAGTTGTCAAGCAGTGGTGCTGTTCCTTTACCCTTGTGGGTAATAGTAGGGTAGCTGGAACTTCGAAATTTTCGTGCCTAAACTTTATCAGAGATTTTTAGCAAAGTTATATGTGGTACCCGAGGAGTTGATGTTGCGTTTAGAGAGTGGATGATTGAACAGTAAGATTCACGTGCTTTCTACTTCACCAGAAATCTTCAACAGAATGCCCGTAATTTCAGCAAAGCTAAGTGTGCATGTGATGCTGACAAGGCTGAAAAAAGCTGGTGCCTCTTCGATTTCTGAGATCGGCCCTCGTGGTCTCTGAGCAGCCCAGCTTTTGAGAAAGCAAACGCCTCTTCGATTTCTAGGCATGCGCCTCTTCGATTTCTGAAGCTCCGTCGAGTGCAGATTTTTATAGAGGTTGACATTAAGTTCCAAAGCACACTTGAATCTCCACCAGTAGAAGCTCCCTTCTTGTACTTCTAAGATCTTGATTTGTCCAACCTCTTCTCTCTTCAACACCTTTGAAAATGTATGGCCCCTCCGACCGTTGTTTTGATTTGCACCTTGTTGAAGAGGCAGCCACGCCTTCTCCAAACAACATATGGCGCCCATCCTTCTTATCCCCTACTAGTCCTCTTACCGTTGAGGATTCCGTGATGAAGAATGATATGACCGATGCGGTGGTGGCCATGAACCTTCTCACTCCCAAAGATAACAGACTACTTTCCAAACGGTTTGATGAGTTGGCTGTTAAGGATTCTCTGGCTCTGAGTGTTCAGTGTGCAGGTTTTGTGTCTAATATGGCCCAACGCCTATTTGCTAGAACCCGCCAAGTTGAATCATTGACGGCTGAAGTGATAAGTCTCAAACAGGAGATTAGAGGGTTCAAGCATGAGAATAATCAGTTGCACAGGCTCGCGCATGACTGTGCTACAAACATGAAGATGAAGCTTGACCAGATGCAAGAATCTGATGGTCAGGCTTTACTTGATCATCAAAGGTTTGTGGGTTTGTTCCAAAGGCATTTATTGTCTTCGTCTTCTGGGGCTGTACTGCATAATGAAGCTCCAAATGATCAACCTTCAATGCTTCCTCCTTCTGGGGTTCTGTCCAGTACTGAGGCTTCGGATAACCACCCTTCGGTGCTTTCTCTTTCTGGGGTTCTACCGACTGCTGAGACTTCCCCTAAGCAACCTTTGTGAAGGCTTCATCTTGTTTGTTTATTTTGACTTATGTATATGTACATATTTGTAGCTTATCGGAAATATTAATAAATAAGCTTTGCTTCATTTCAACGTATTGTGTTAAATACAAAAAAAGCCTTCTTCAGAAAGTTCTCTGAATTTTTTCTTTTGTTGAAACTTGTATTGTTGAAGCTTTGTGAGTGAAGCATGTAATTTGAGTTAGTGTTCCCTTAATTTCTCGAGTGAGGAAAACTTCTCGGTTGGAGACTTGAAAAATCGAAGTCACTGAGTGGTTGTGAGACTTCCGAGTATCAAGGTGCAGTAGTATATGGTGGGAGTCCCCCAAGTCTTCAGGCGAGGAGAGTTGTCGAATGAGGTGTCTTGCTTGCTACTAATTTGTCAAACTAACGAAGCCTTGTTTTGATGTCACACCTTCATATATGCCGTATCCAAAAATATTTCAAGCTGGTTTTAGCTTTTCGAGGGCCCAAAACTTTTGTGTAGCCCAAAACTGCTCATTTGTTTTCAAGCCCACGAAAAGAGGGGATCCAGTGCCTTTGTTCATTTTTTATTTGGTTGGAAAGCCCAAAGAGGAGAAGAGGGGATCCAGTGCCTTTGTTCATTTTTGATTTTGTTCCTTAGCTTGTGAACTACAACATATCCAAATTTGAGATCCATCGGAGTAGTACAACTCCAGATATTCAGGTATGATGAATGATTGTTCATCATTTTTCTGTTAACCCGTCAGACTTATTGTGAGCTTCGAAACTTCATTTTCTCATGTTCAGATCAACATACTTTCTTCATCGAAGTTGTTCCTCATCATCTCTTCCATAACATATCAAAAATTCAGAACAAACTAACGGTTGAATATTTCCACAATCTTCGAAACACCGCAGCAGCTTTGAAGCTTGCAGAACTCTGACCGTCATGTTTGGAGCTTCAACACTCTAATTTCCGTTGCTCAAATAGAAACATTTCCTTCGTGAAAGTTGTTCATCTGCTCAAGAACTATAAGATGTCCAAAATTCAGCTCCACTGAGGAAGAGCAGGAGTTGCAGAAATTTGATAGATGGAAAGTGAATTAGCTTCGCACTATCTTGATGAAGAGTGTGTGAAGGTTTAAATGTTTTGGTGTTGAAATTTTGTATTGTAGGTGAAGCTTTGGGGTTGAAGCTTGATAGGTGAGGCTTTGGTATTGAAGGGTTGAAGCTTTATAGGTGAAGCTTTTGGTGTTAAAGCTTTATAGGTGAAACTTTGAGGTTGAAGCTTTATAGGTGAAGATTTTGTGGGCACCATAAATTGATCTTGTTTCACACTATCTTGATGAAGATAGTGCGAAGCTTTTGAGATTTATATTTGTCCTCCATTGATGAAGCTTTTGTTGGCACCATAAATTGATTGTGCTTCGCACTATCTTGATGAAGATAGTGCGAAGTTTGTTAGATTGGTAGTTGAATCCCATTGATGAAGCTGCTGTGTTCCCCCTTCCTTTGTTTTTTTTTTTTTTTTGAAGGGGGAAGCTGAAACATTTGAAATTTGAAACTCCATAGTGTTAGAAGTTTGAAGATTTTCCATATGGAGCTTTCTCATGGTTTGAATTTGAATTTTGAATGTCAATAGTCATGTTGAACTATATAAGAAGGATAAGTTTCCATTCTTTACCTTATCTTCATTTGCTCATCTTGTAGTGATTTTTGAAGACAAAGTGCTCTTTACTTGAGAGGGATTCTGGCATTGCTTTGCTGCACCGTCTTCAGGTTGGTAGTCTTCTCCACTAGATCGGATGTTTTCATTCTTGTTAAATTGTTTGAGTGTTCATGTATTTTGTTAAGAACATAATGAACTGGTTGAGTTTTTCTTCATGCCCTATGAGCTTCCTTATGTTTTGATCATTCATGTAGTGATAGAGTTTGTTTCTGTTTGTTGTAGATGTCGGAATCTGGAAGTCTTAGTGATGAGGGCTCCCCTAGCTCTAGCTCTAGGTTTGGGCCTGCAATGTCAGGGTCTTCATGGCCTTTGTTAGAGTCTTGTACGAAAGAAACATTGGATGATCCTCACAATTGTCAAACCTTAGCCAATATTGGTTCTTCTTCCATGCTAGTGGGTGATGGGGTTGTTTGTGACGCCATACCCATATTTCGCTCTGAGTTCACAGCGAACCATTTAGAAAATAACTTGTTAGATAGCGAAAAGCAGCTTGAGGCCCTAAGGCGATCATGTAGTATCCCCCGTAGTGTAGGAATACGTTTGGTGCGTTGTGAAGAATTGCCTTCTGAGCCGCCCAAGGGTCATGTTATGTTCTATACCCAGACATTAATGACCTTGGGGGTAAATTTACCTTTGCATCTGTGGTTGCAACGGATGCTGTCTTTTATTGGTTATGCACCTGGGCAACTCAACCCTGGTTTCTGAGATACCTTGATCAGGTTTTATATTTTTTGGATGGAGTGTGGATTAGGTGAGCATTCCTTCCATCAGTGGCGCTACTGTTATAAGATGCGCCCGATGAAAGCATGTACTGGTTATGCCGAATGTGCATGTCGGAGAGAGAGAGAGCGTGTTGTCTTTGATAAGAGAAAAGCGTACTGCACATGGAAGAAACGTTGGTGCTTTCTTTATAATGATTGGGAGCATGCTAAGGGTGTCACGTCTGAGCGACGTGTTCCTACTCACTTCCAGGCTGTAGGTTGTAATGTATCCATTTTCTCATTATTTGCTATTGTTGTGATTTTCTCTTGCTTATAAGATTTTTCTTCATGCAGTGACACGAGGCAACATCAAACTCTCCGGACAGGAGCTAGCTGATGTAGAGAAAGTGTTGAGGGTGCCCAAAGAAGATAGACACTTGGGTAAGCTACGACCCTTGTTTCGAAAGTACGGTTTCCAGCCCTTAGTTTCCGAGTGCCAGAGACGGGCGAGTAAGTTGTATCATTCACTTGATCCTTGTTCTTCCCTCTTGGGTTGCTGCCTCGAAGAAAGCTGAAGCTGAGGCCATTGGATGTGCTGCTGCCATAGTTGCCGGGGAAGATAGGCGATTGATGCCTCCTCTTCCTACTATCAATCATATCTTTCCTCCAGTTAGGGAGCATATTGGGCAGAAAGGTGATCCTAGTTCTAGCAGCGAGGGTAAAGATAAGGAATAGGTTGGCAGTGTCCCTTGGAAGGATTTGAAGGTTGCCATGCGGCCAAAGGACTTTGGGTATATCAACAATTGCCTGGCAGGACGTCGATTCACTTTCGATGAGCTCGGAGAGCCCTTAGCTAAAGATGAATCGGATTGCGACCGGATGTTGAAGTTGTCTTCATATGTGAGTGTTACTTTGTCAATTCCTTGTTTTCTTCTCTTTATTAACATTATTTTGGTGGTGATGATCGTCTTGTCATGTAGGTCATGGCTGAGTATCACGACAGACTGCGAGAGGCTGAGCGGTGCAAGGTGAAATTGAAAGAGAATAAGCAGCTTGTGAATGATGCCAAGAAGACGAGCAAAGTTTTGGCTAAGGCCATCCAAGTCAAGGATCAACATTTTGAGAGTTTGAAGAGGCGGAATGGTGAGAACTTGAGACTCAAGGTACAGTTGGAGGCGACTAAGAAACAGTTGGAGACAACTATGCTCGAGGTTTCCAAGGTTAAAGGGGAGTTGGATAGTGCCTTGGTTGAGGTTTCTGAGCTGAAGAGTAGTATCCCGACTGAAACGGAAGCTGATGTGAAGGAGTTCTTGGGTTCCCAGGCCTTTCTCCATGTCCTTAGACCTCGCTGTATCCGGGAAGTTCACTTTGAAAAAAGGAAGTGGATAGCTTTGTGAAGACATCCTGTTTCCCAGGCCTTTCTCCATGTCCTTAGACCTCGCTGTCCTTGATCGTTATGATGATGGAAGCGTTCTTCGAAAATACCGTGAAGAAATAGATGAGCATCATCGAAAAGGTGAAACCTTCGACCTTGCAGTTTATTCTAGCAGTGCAGATGAGTCTGGCGATGAGCAGAGTCATCAGGGTGATGATGAGTTTGGAGATGCAGAAAATGACGGTATGACTCAGAGTGATATGATCAGGGGTTCAACCTCAGATGAAGATGACTAGAAGTGCTTTCGCTTTCTGCATGTACTCTACCTGCACTAGTTTGTTGTTTGTATGGCTTGTGCCATGTTATAAGCCTAAGAGTTTTTTTTTGTTTTGCATGTTTATGAGTGTTTGCATTATCAAGCTTCAAGTGTTTGCCCTATCATTGATGAATGTTTGGCTATGTTGGCATAGATCCTTTGTATAGTCTTGTTGACACATACTTAGATTTTATTTTGTATTGGAAACATTTGCGTTGAAGCTTCAACACTTGAGTGTTTCATTACTCAGAATGTAAAAGAGTTTAGGGCCGAGTTAGCTAAATCACCTCTTTATTGAATTCATACCAAATGGTCTTTGTTACATAGGATGCCGAACGGCTGTAGCTTAACACTTGTACAATGTGAGTCTATTTGTAATAGTACTTCAAGTGGTCAGCAATTCATGGATGGCCAAGGGTCTTGCCGTCGGAGTTTCTGAGCTTGTAGGAGCCAGGGCGGCTGATGCCGACGACCTCGAACGGTCCGTCCCAGTTAGGACTGATTGTTCCTTCACTCGGGACTCTATCACAGAGTAATCTTTTCTTCAGTACCCAGTCTCCCACTTTGAAAGAGCGAGGTTTGACCCTTGAGTCGTAGTAGTTGGAGATGCGCTGCTTGTAGGCGACATTCCTCAGGTGAGCCTGATTTCTGTGTTCCTCGACTAGATCCAGGTTGAAGGTGAGTTATTTGTCGTTCTCACTCTGCATGTAGTTCTGGATTCGGTATGTTGCTTGCTCAAGCTCAACCGGGACAACTGCTTTTGTACCAAAAGCAAGTGAGAATGGAGTTTCTCTTGTGGAAGTCCGATATGAAGTGCGGTATGACCAAAGAACTTGGGGTACGAATTCTGGCCAACAACCTTTAGCTTTGTGCAAGCTAGTTTTCAGAGTGCGCTTGATTATTTTGTTAACAGCCTCGACTTGTCCATTAGACTGGGGATGGGCTGGAGAGGCAAAACATAAGTTGATGTTGAACTTAGAGCAGAACATCCTGAACTTCTTGTTGTCGAACTGCCGCCCATTGTCCGTGACTATCGCGTTGGGAATGCCGAATCTGCAGAGGATGTTCTTCCATACAAAGTCTTCTATTTTTGCCTCAGTAATGGTTGCCAAGGGTTCTACTTCAGCCCACTTTGTGAAGTAGTCAACTGCAACGATTGCATAGCGGACATTGCCCTTCCCTGCAGGTATTGGGCCGATCAAATCAAGTCCCCATTGGGCGAAGGGCCAAGGGCTGATCATAGGAGTGAGTGGCTCGGGAGGGGAGTGATGGATAGTTACGTAGCGTTGGCATTTATCACATGAGCGAGATATTCTGATGGCATCTTGGTGGAGTGTTGGCCAATAGTATCCTTGGCGAAAAGTCTTGTGTGCTAGGGATCGAGACCCAACATGATCTCCGCAGACTCCTTCATGTATTTCCCGAAGGACAATTTCCGCCTCCGCAGGTGTAAGGCATCTTAGGTATGGCAGGGTAAAACCACGATTGTAAAGTTGGTCATTAATGATCAGGTAGCGGGCAGACTTGTATCGAATCTGCTTAGCTTGGACATTGTCATTTGGGAGGGTGCCATGAGCAAGGAATTTATAAATTTGGGTGATCCAACTATCTCCTTGTTGTAAATTGCACACTTCAGCGACCATAGTGCTTGGTGCTGCCAACAATTCGACATGAATTTTTCTCCCAATCTTGTCTTCCACTGCCGAGGCGAGACGAGCCAAAGCGTCTGCATGACTGTTTGCCGCTCGAGGAACTTGGGTGATCTGGTAGTAGAAGTGCTTGAGCAAAAGTCGTGTTTGCGCAAGATATGCTGCCATGGAGCTATCCTTAGCATCAAAGTTGTTCGTGACTTGGTTGACCACTAATTGGGAGTCACTGAAGATATCAATTTGCTTAACCCCAAGATGCTTGACCAAACGTAAGCCTGCTAGAAGGGCTTCGTATTCGACCTCGTTGTTCGATGCCTTGAATTTGAAACGAATAGCGTATTCTATCGCCACTTTGTCGGGGGTAATGAGGACTAATCCTGCTCCGCAGCCCTGTTGGTTGGATGAGCCATCAACATACAGACTCCATGCTGGGGTTATTGATTCTATCTTCTGAGCTTCCGATGGTAATGAAGCTACTGCTTCAGGTGTAGAAGCAATGTCAACATGATATGTGAAGTCGGCGATGAAATCTGCTACTGCTTGACCCTTTTCGGCTGGTTTTGGTTGGTAGGAGATGTCAAACTCACCCAATGCTATCGCCTATTTGATCATTCGCCCAGACGTGTCAAAACTCTGGAGTATCTGTCGAATAGGGTGATTGGTAAGCACGATGATGGCGTGTGCTTGGAAATAAGGGCGAAGTTTTCGAGCAGACATGACCAATGCTAGAGCTAATTTCTCAATGTTGGAGTATCGTGTCTCCGCATCTTGTAGGGCCTTGCTAGCGTAGTAGACGGGCCGTTCGACACCACTGTCCTTTCGAATAATAACAGAACTGACTGCTGAAGCCGAAACCGATAGATAGATAATGAGAGTGTCACCAACTTCTGGTTTGGAGAGCAGATGGGCTTTACTCATGTACTCTTTGAGGTTCCTGAATGCCTTGGCACATTCCTCCGTCCATGTAATGTACTTCTTATTTCCTTTGAGTGCTTTGAAGAAATGAGCACATCTGTCTGTGGCCTTAGAGATGAATCTGGTTAAGGCTGCCACCTTGCCAGTAAGGCTTTGGATGTCTTTTGAAGTTACTGGCTCTTTCATGTCGAGGATTGCTTTGATCTTTTCGGGGTTAGCTTCAATGCCTCGTTGGCTAATCATGAAGCCTAAGAATTTGCCAGAGCCCACGCCGAAGCCACATATGTTGGGGTTCAACCTCATTCGATACCTCTTTAGAATGGTGAAAGTTTCATATAGGTTGGTGATGTGTTGGTCAACATGTTTGCTCTTGACTAGCATATCATCAACGTAAACTTCCATGCTCTTCCCAATCTGTTCGGCGAACATTGAATTGACCAGTCTCTGATAAGTTGCTCCTGCATTCTTTAGGCTGAAAGGCATGACTTTATAGCAATATAGTCCCCTGTCAGTAGTGAAGGCTGTGTGTTCTTGGTCTGAGGGGTTCATGAGGATTTGGTTGTATCCTGAATAAGCGTCCATGAAGCTCAAGAGCTCACACCCTGCCGTAGAGTCTATAAGTCTATCAATGAGATGAAGGGGGAAACTATCCTTCGGGCATCCTTTGTTTAGGTCGGTGTAGTCGACACACATTCTCCACAAGACCTTTTGAAGCAGGAGACTTTCCTTGGTCGGATTTTTCTTAACAAAGACAACATTTGATACCCATGTTGGGTAATTGACTTCACAGACGAAACTTATGTCCTTGAGTTTTTCAACTTCTGCTTTCATCGCCTCGTATCGTTCAACATCATAAGATATTCGCTTCTGTTTTACTGGTTTGGTCTTGGGATCAATACTCAAGTGGTGACAGATGATATCGGGAGAGATGCCCGGCATATCTTTATATGACCAAGCGAAGACCTCGGCGTTATCTTGCAAAAAGGAGATCAGCGACAACCGAATGGGTGGTGACAAAGTGGTGCCAATCTTCACCATGCGATCTGGATGGTCTTTGGAGATAGAGACATTCTCTAACTCTTCAGCGGGTTGTGCTTGCTGGGTGAATGAGTCATCTCGAAGGTCGTCGGGTTGACTGTTGCCATCATGAAGATCCGAGTTGGCTTCATCTGGACTGGTCTTTACTACTTGGTTATGTATAGAGAGGGTCTCATTGGGGACAGGCAGGTGTTGTTGCTTAACTGAAGTGTTGTAACATGATCGAGCACTAAGTTGATCTCCCCTGATGTATCCATTGCCGAAAGGGGTTGGAAACTTTATCAACAACATATGTGTGGATACCATGGCCTTGAGATCATTGATGCCTGTGCGCCTAAAGATGACATTGTATGCCGTCGGGAAATTGACCACTAGGAAGTTAGTGGTAATAGTAGCTGTGTAGGGGCCTGTACCAATGGTGAGGGGTAAGTGCATACTCCCTAAAGGTTGTACGATATCGCCAGAGAAGCTTATCAGATGAGAAATCGAGCGATCGAGCAAGTGTTCAGCTACATTAAGTGCCTTGAAAGCTTCAGCAAACATGATATTGACTGAAGCACCTGTGTCTATCAGGATTCGTTTCACATCAAACTTTGCTATGTGAGCCTCCACGATCAGTGGGTCGTTGTGAGGGTAAATGATACATCTTTCTTCCTCAGGGTAGAAACATATTGGATCCCAGTTAGGCTTTTGATACTTGCCTCCCCTGATGTCTTCCACGTGAAACACTTGATGGCCTGGTCTCAAAGTTCGTTCACTGTTTTTCATGGCCCTATTGGAAGATTCAGACATGGGTGTGCCGCCGCTTATGGAATATATCACATTCACCTGGCATTGGTTACGGTTATCCCTTGAAGGGTGAAGGAGGAACTGATCAATTTTTCCTTCACGTGCCAAAGCTTCAATATGATCACGGACGATGATGCACTTCTCGCCATCATGGCCATTATACTCGTGGTAGCAACAAAACATGCCCGTGTTCTTCGTGGACTTGTAATCTGGCTGTCTTGGCTTTGGCTTTGGTATCAGGTGAGCTATACTGGGGTAGATGGCTGTGTATGTAGCGTTCAAATGTGTGTATGTTTCATACATCGGGGTAGGGCCTGTCTTGACACGTGATTGGCCCACTGCGTTGACTGCCTGGGGACGGGCGTTATTGTGACTATATCCTGAGTTATCGCGATAGTGCCCCTTATTCTTTTTATTAAAATGAGATTGGTGAGGATGGAAATCTTTCCTTTTGCCCTGGGATTGATATGTCTGCTGACTTGGCGAAGCATTAAATGAGGCAGGGGGGTGTACTGTTACCGTTTAGAAGGTTGAGGTCTTCTCATTCGGTTGGATTTGGCATCCACTCCCTACTTGCTGATAAGGGGTGACTGTATGGGGTTTCCCTTGATATGTCCTTGCCTCGGCGGAGGCATGGTTGTAAGCTTGTGCCATCACCTCAGAGTAAGTCTTCCAAGTGTTGGCATTGATCATGTACTTGAAGAAACAGTCACGTAAGCCTGCCGTGAAGGCCTTGAGGGCGGTCTTGTCATCTGCATCAGCGCAGCGAGAATACTCATGGCTGAAGCGGCCAGCATACTTTCGTAATGACTCATCCGACTTCTGGGGAATAGTGTACAAGTCATCTGCAAAATGCAAGCGATCGGTCTGGAAGATGTGTTGAGAGACAAACAGCTTCCTCAACTCTTCAAATGAGTCTACTGTCTCAGGTGGAAGACGACAATACCAGTTTAAAGCTCCGCCAGAGAGGGTGGAGGGGAAGAGAAGGCACCGTTCTTCGTCGGTGTGTCTCCGGTATACCATGGTGGACTCAAAGAGGTTAAGGTGTTCAATCGGGTCTTCCCTTCCAGTATAGAGTTGTAAGTCAAGCTTCTGATTTGTCTTCGCTTGGAGGGGGTGTTGAGGATCCTTCTTGTGAGGGGGCCAGGCCTGGGTTGGTTCCAGTCAGGTATCTCGGCTTGATGTTCAGCCTTCAACTTGTTTACTTCCTCCAGGAGCTGTAGGACAAGGGGGTCCTGAGTGGAGTCGTGCACCACTGAAGTTTTCTTCCGTAAGGCCCCATCGCCTCTTGGAAGTAAGAAAGTTTGATCAAGATAGCGTGATTTTTCCTTGGACTCGCCACATTGACTCCTAGAGTGAGTATGTCGGAATATTTCCGAGTCCCCTGTACCTTCATGTTCTTCTGGGACCTGTTGCCCATTCCCTAGATTGGTTGCTGGCCTGGGTCGTGGAAGAGGACCGAGTCTTTCAGAAACTCTTGGGTTATTGATCTTCGAGCTTATGTGGATGAGATTCTCTCGATGTTGCTTTAGGAAGTCTCAACAATCGCGATAAACGACTTTTGATCCTTCCATTCCCTCTGTGAGGAGGTGTTTTCCTCTACTTCTTCTGCTTCGGGTTGAAGCAGCTGGGTTGAGAGAAGTCTCATGTTTATTATCACATTGATGTGTAGCTTGATCCCTATCAGGGATATCCATGTTGGATATCGGTGACCCTCCGTGTTGGGGGGCATTCAGATGATTGTTGACCTCAATAGGGGCGACGAGCTTGTGTGTTTGAGCATGCCTAGCCTCGTGAAGCATCTCGAAAAGTTTTTCATATTGTTCCTGGAGGAACTCATTCTTCATCGCTATCTTGTTGTTCTGAACCTCTAGCTCATCGACTTTAGCTTGAAGAGTAACTCTATTTCCTTCCTGCTTTCGTTGCTTCATACTAGGTCCAAGGGGGGTGTCATTTTGTGTGCTATGGCTTCTTTCGCTCCCCATGTCGGAGAGAGATGCTTGGCCAAAAGAGAGTGTACGAGCGGTGGAAACCAGCTTGACAAAGCTGAAGAGAGTGGGAATAAGTGTCGTTCCCACAGACAGCGCCAAATGTTGATGCACAAAATCAGTGAGGACTTTGGTACAACAGAAAGTGTCAAGTTTTGTGACCTTCGCTTGGTTGCTTCGGTCACTAGTGAGGATAAGTATGTAAATGAATAGAGACAGAGAAGCAAACACAAGATATACGTGGTTCACCCAGATTGGCTACGTCCACAGAGTAGAGGAGTTCTCATTAATTATGAAGGGTTTACACAAATACATAGGTTCAAGCTCTCCTTTTGTGAGTTCTAGTGAATAGTTTAGTACAAAATGACATTAGAGATTATTGTGGGAGAATGATTCCTATTTATAGAAGAGAGTTTCTAGTTTTGTTCTGACATTGACACGTGTCGTGTTGTGATTGGCTTCTGATGTTGACACGTGTCGCGCTGTGATTGGCTTCTGATGTCGACACGTGTCGCATTGTGATTGGCCTCCTGGTTGAAGGGAAGCTCTTCTAGGTCCTTGACGGTATAACGTTGACAGGTGCTCAGTAGTTTCGGGATTGATCAAGTATGGTACAAACAGATGGTTATTTATTTCACGTGAAAAAAAAATTCCACTTTCATCTTTAACGTTGCCATGTTACATTGGTCACTTCTATAAGCGCGATACCCCTCCCATAAGCAGTGCTCTTCATGAAAAACCAGGGGTGGGTATTCTGATACATGTGGCCGAACAACTCAACAGCTACGTTAGTAATGCAGGGAAAGTTTAGTGTGCAACATTTAGTTATCTTTGACCGTTGCTTATTCATGTATTGTAAAATTCCAGATCAACTTCATTGTTACTGTAGTTTCTCTTACTTGCTGTCCACTTCGCTCATCTTTTTTATGTGCTTATCTTTTGGACATAGAATTGCACGGTTGATCTACCGGGTGGGCCATTGCAGATTGAGTGGAAGGAGGAGAACAACCACATCTACATGACAGGCCCGACTGAAGTCGTATTTTACGGATCAGTGCCTCTGTGATTTCTTTTCACAAGATTGTCTTTGGATGAAGCATGAAGATGGATTTTGTAATTTAAATTTATCTGAGTTATGTAGAATTGCAAGTAAAAAAACCTGTGGAGTCGGAGACGTTGAATATATCATGTGTTTGCTTTATGAAAGTTTGAATCCCTCCAGTTGCACTTGTGCTCCATGACGAAATGGTAATGTGAGCCACATGGCCATCGAAAATGTGACTTTTAAATGATGGTTAGGGCCATGCGTTGGCGTAGTCGTATTGGTTAGATGTTGTGCTCTCTTTATGCATTCAAGTTTGAATTGTCCTCTATGCAAGTTAGAATATTGCACGTATAAAAATAAAATAATGGTTAAGAGATTGGCCCTACAAACAGTTTGTTATACAAGTAAATATTAGAGAGTCAAACTCGGCATTTCAAGTGTGAGCAACAAGCCTTTTGCGCTCCATTTTCACATTGCATTAATATCCCACTTTTAGTCTAGAATTATGCTTGGCTCAGTAACTTGGAGTGCGCATGGGTGATTGTGTCGTCGATGTAAGTGGGCTCCACAATACAACAACTTAGTCACCCATGCAACCTAGCGTTAAGTTAGCGTGAACTGTCGGTGCAATTGGATCCCACAACTGAACAACTTTATGTCACACAATGCATCAACGACTTGTAATCAACCGCGTATACTAGCTTTCCCCTTCAGTTTAGCGTGCTTTGATCATAACGTGAAGTGATAGCATTTCATTAATGAATAGGAACAATTACAAGGGTTGTCATGATGAGTACATTTTTACAGTGACCAATTACTTGATCTGGAGATAATTTGCACAGACAAGCATAAAAAGTAATCCCTTTAATGGCTACCACAAGCAGCATTGACACCAGTACAAGCACCAACAGTACAAATTTGTCACAAAAACAGTGGAGGTAACAAACTTAAACCGAGGTATACACAACGTCATCGCTAAAAGCGTGACATCTTTAAACCATTGTGGATAAGGTGAGGCCACATCGTCCATCAACTTTGCAATGGCGCTCCACGCTCCGGCCATCCTGCATTGTCTCCTCGTAAGGCAACTGCCCGGTTTAGCTTTTACCAAGCCAAATCGCACCCCCATTAATCATTACTTGAACCTTGAAAGTCAGTTCAAATTACATAAGATAAGCCTTGTAATCATCATTCATCATGATAAATTTTTGGAGCCTTTTTACTTGATCGACATGAATCAGCTCTTATATGTTTCCCATATTCTTTAATATAGCTTTGTTTCTTACTATCGTTCATACGCGTGTGGACAATTAATCATTGATGTATGTAAAACTCATAATAAGAACAACACTCGTTAATTGTTGACAAGCTAACACTTGATAAGATATGAAACATAACTAATTGTTACAATAGATATCAACTTTTCAAAGTATTTTAAATAGAAAAATGCTGGAGAGATTAATTTTTTTAGATCGTATTTTGTAAACGAGATGTGATGGTTGATAGTTGGATACCATTTTAATGATTCATAGAAGGAATTTGACCCTTAAATGGCACATCATATGATATACAAAATAATATTCAAAAATAAAATCTCTCTAACATCTCTGTTTTAAATAATTCTAAAATTAATTGTGCAACCCTATGCGTACATTTTGTTGAGAGGTTATTTCACATTTAGAAATAAGAATCTTGCATAAATTAATAATGTGCACGAACTAGATTTACATTTTAATGTCTGCACAACATTTATCAGTGGTTCGACAACTTTAAAACAAAATTAACTCATATTTTTTAAAAAGGGTAATTTTAACAAAATCAATATATGTTATGATATTGACATTATATCAATTAAATTTATTTTAATTATAAGTAGGTCAATGAGGCTACTTAGTACTACGATATAGTGGTATTCCTCTTGTAAATGAGATGTTTTAGGTTCGATTCTTGCTAAATACGAAGTTGAATCACATTGTTATGGCAAGCTCATTGTAGGGCTTAGCCCACTCTCCCACCCTCTTAGTGTAGATATTATCGTTTGTTCAAATATAAATAAATAGGTCAATGAGACCTTGAGGTACTATAACACCTCAATCAAACAAAATTTACTAATTCATGTGACTATAGCTAGCAGCGTGCAAATTCTTTTATTTCGAATCAGGTCAATCACACACCTCCTAGACTTCACACTTCGTGTGACTCTCGCAATTTCTGTTTCTTTCTTTTACATTGGATTTAGAGTCTGCAACTAAGCAGTGTGCAAAGTCTTTTTTTTTTTTTTTAATCAGGTCAATCCCATGCATCACTCACACGCCTCCTACGGTTTACATCTCGCACGACTCCTATTTTTTACGTTTAGATTCAGAAACTCCAACGCAATGTCCACTTTCTGGTTCTGTTTTTTACATTTGGATTTAGATGTTACGTTGCAATGTCCCATTTCCTGGTTTTGCGCAATTGAGGTACACGTACAAACCTCACCACCACCATCTGCTTCATGATCTCGTGGAGGGCGTTGGGTTATGGAAGGAATTGTGTCAATCACAATGTCGTAGTCGCTGCGACTGAGCCATTGGGATTTGGTGCTCCTAGCCATCGCCAATGACCTCGTGTTCTTCATCATAGAGAGGCGAAGAAAAATACAAGAGAGAATGGAGAGATAGTGATGTGCAATAATCCAACACTCAAATTAAAACCCTATGATTATAGTATATGTAAGTAGGGATCGTTTAAGGCCGGGGATTAGAAGGGATGCTAATCTACTCAATTCAAACTTTAAAACACTAAACTAGACTCAAAAACAACAAACTAGACTCTTATGACTCAAAACAGACCAAATTGACTCAAAACAGCAAAACTAAGTTAAAAAGACTCAAAACAACTACTAAAGAGTGATTTGGACGAATTCTAAACTAACTTGACTCAAAACACTAAATGGGGACAGATTTGAACTAAATTAACTAAACTAAGACACCAAAGAAGAACTAAGGGGGGTTTTTGGACGAATTTGACAAAACTAAGTAAATTGCAGCAAACAAAGTAAGTTAAAACGAAATTAAGATGAATTCAAGGGTGAAAAGCTAGTTAGAGGGTCCTTCTCCACACATGAAACATATACACATAAATTGATTTCCAGTATTGTTTCTTTAAACCATGAATGACAATGCCCCAAATTAATCGTGAATGCACAAATTAACTCTCAAATTTCCCTAAATTCATTGAATTGAATGGACAATGCATCGCAACCAAATTATTCTTCTCAAGTTCCCTATATGAACAACATGATAGAGATACATTCAAAGATCATTACGTTCTATGAAAATCATAAGTATTGACATGACATTCGTAACTATGAACTGCATGATACTCCTGCCAAGAATCTACTTAATACGATTGTGACCAGCAACCTTCACTACTTGTAAATATAAGTTTGTAATTATTAGGTGAAACTCCCTTATATTTTAGCATCAGATTCATGCATGCAAATTAAGTATGCATCCTTAATCAACACACAAGAATAAGTTTTCAATCAAACAGATAAGTAAATCACATTCATGTTTTACAAAACAATAATTGAAGGTAATCAATTCATATTAAACATATGTCCATAGCTTCGAATTCGCCTCTAACTAAAAAGGAATTAGTTCCTCATGTTCATAACAATTGAAAAGCAATCTGAAATAAGCATTGAAACTAAAACGAGGGAAGAAAGAACTCTTAGAACTCCAATGGTTGCAGGTGGCTTGCGCACAAGGTCCTCCTTCTCCAATAGGAGCCACGACAAGACTTCTTCTTCTTCTCCAAAATTGAGGCAAATGTTGTAGAATGGTGTTTTTGCGGCTGAAAGGGGGTGTAGAATTATATGGGGGGTGGTGGTCGAAATTATGGCTGAAAACATATATTTATAGGCTAGGGTTTGGCCGAATTTCTGGAGGAAAAGGCTAGGGTTTTGCAGCACAAGGCTTGGCCCAATCCAAGGGGGAAAATAAATAGGGTTTCTGGCAGATTTTAGGGTTTCTAGAAAGGGAATAGGCGCCACTCTTTTAGGCTTCTAGAAAAATAATGTTTTGTGGCAGAAATTGGGACTTCTAGAAGGGTTTGGGGCGCTGCCTTTCTAGGGCTTCTAGAAAGGTGGGTGTGGCACATGTATAAGAGAAGGGATAGGCCTTCTAGAAGGAATTTAGTTCCCCTTGCAGCTGATTACTAATCTTCCAAGACTTGAATTGATTCCTCCATCTCTTTAGCAACGTCCTCACCTCATTTTATCTTCAAAAACGTCCATTCCTTGTGCTCCACATGCATGCAATCCATTCCAACCCAAACTTGCTCTAAATGCTCCAAAATGCACTTTCTTGCCAACTTTGCCAATTAGACCTACAAACACATGAAAATAGCTTAAATCACTATAATAAACACAAACTAACTATGAAAATGCAAGAAAACAAGCTAACTAAGTCGCATAAATATGCTCCTATCAGATAGCCAGAAGAGATAGAAGATAGTAGATAAGAACGAGAGAGGAGAGAAGATAAGAAAAGAAATAAACTGAAGAGTAAATAATATAAATGTTACTTTTTAACTAGCCTAAATCCATGTGTCATGCTTCATTGATCTATACATAATTATTATGAATATTTCATTGATTATGAAAAAAAAAATTGGTCATTAATTTATGACTAATTAGCAAAGATTCTATTCGGCTAAATAACATTTTTTTTAAACTAATCCAAAAAAAAAAAAAGTATGAATCATTATTCGATTTTTCTATGGTTAGATTAGATTAGATAATTAGATGAGATTTTTATTGCTCATGTTTGAAGTAAGTTCCACACGGAAGTTCTCTTTTTCAAGAAGTTATATTAATATTGTAATATTATCAACGAGTGTTGTTATTAGCAATTCAAAATTTTTCATTCTGCATTTCGCATATTTTCTCGAGGAGACTGCAAAAATGAGAATCATGTTTAAACTACTCTCTTCTTTTTCTTTATAGGGGTACAAATGGAAGTTCACTTTTATAAATTCACCCACACGCAAGTTAACATACGCGCCTCGTTTGAATTATCACCGGGCGGCCCCACCCAGTTTGAAAAACGCATAGAATTCCGTCTCGCCCCAACGGCCACTTCCCCCCTATACAAAAGCGCACGGTAGCCGTTGGAGAATTAGACACCACCTTTCTTCCTCATTTTTCAAATCCACCGATTCGATTCAAATTCTCTGAAAACCCTAAAAGCCCTTTCTTTCTCCTTATTCCCCTTTCTCTCTCTTGGTCGAAAAATTTCATATATTTTCCGGTTGATTTTGTTAATCGAGTTGGACTTCGTCAGGATACACAAAATCACAGAGGTAATTTCGTGTTTCGATCCCAATTCAATTGTAACCTAATGCAAGGATTTTTCTACCAAAGACGGAATTTAGGGTTTTCTTCTGGTAATGCTGATTAGTTAAAATCAAGTTAATTAATCGGCACGAAAAGTTTCTAAATTTGTTGGTAGGGATTTAGGGGTTTTTTTATTGTGTAGCTGATAGGTTTATATGATTTGTGATGAAGTGTGTTGGTGTTGGTTTAGGTTTAGGAAGAGTGAAAAAGAGATGGCAATCACCCCTGATCAGACTAGGAAAGTTGGGATGGGGCTGTCACCATCCCCATCTCCTTTTCTTACTCCTCGTCCCGAAAGGCGGCGCAAAACGCTTGAGTACAATCCAAATCGTCAAGACAAGGATAAAGAGGTTAATGTGCAAGTTCTTCTCAGATGCAGGTAAGTTTTAGTCTCCCTTTTTTTTTATGGTTCAAATTCTGATATGGAATTTCAATGATCATTTTGGTGGTTGCAATGTGATAGAAATATGTTCCGCTTCTCATTTAATTGTTGGTATACTTTTCAACATCTGGACCATAGAATTGTTTGTGTACGTATTTCTCTAGTCTTTGTAGTGTAACATTGTTATGCCAGAGTGGTTCATGACATCGAGTTATCGGAACTTGCTCAAGTTTGATTCAAAAGGCTAAGCAATATCCTGTTGGTTTATTGTTGATTTGATTTCAGGCCTTTAAGTGATGAAGAGCAAAAGTTGAATATCCAGAAGGTGGTATCCTGTAATGAACAGAAAAGAGAGGTCACTGTTATGCAAAGTCTAAATAACAAGCAAGTAGATAAACTGTTCACTTTTGACAGGGTAAGGTTCTTTAGTCTCCATTCTGACAATGTTACTTCATAACACTCTTTCGATCAACATGTAAAAACTGTTTTTGTTTATTAAAATTTTCAAGGTTTTTGGGCCAAAAGCACAGCAAAAATCAATATATGAGCAAGCCATTTCCCCGATAGTTAATGAAGCTCTCGATGGATTCAACTGCACTGTTTTCGCTTATGGGCAGACGGGAACTGGTAAAACTTACACAATGGAGGGCGGGATGAGAAATAAGGTATAGAATCTACAGATTGATTATCTTGCCATATACTTGCTTTGATTGACAATATAAGATATCTTCTCTCTTCTGGCAATTGTAATGTACACATACTGTTTCTTGTAGAGTGGCAATTTGCCTACTGAAGCTGGTGTTATTCCACGGGCTGTTCGTCAAATTTTTGATACACTTGAAGCACAAGATGCTGACTATAGTGTGAAAGTGACGTTCTTGGAAATATATAACGAAGAAATAACTGATTTACTAGCGCCTGACGAGAATCCAAGAACTGCAGACGACAGGCAAAAGAAATCTATTTCATTGATGGAGGATGGAAAGGGTTGTGTGATAGTAAGAGGCCTTGAAGAAGAATATGTGTACAGTGTAAATGAAATTTATACTCTCTTGGAACGAGGGTCTGCCAAGAGGCGTACAGCAGACACTCTGTTGAACAAGCGCAGCAGGTATGTTTTCCTCAGTCACTAAAAAGATATTTAACACCAGAGGACCGCTTCATGTTAACTCTTGTCCCTTTTTCTTTGTTTGCAGTCGCTCTCATTCTGTCTTTTCCATTACTGTCCTCATAAAAGAAGCAACAGTTGGTGATGAGGAGCTAATTAAATGTGGCAAAATTAATCTTGTGGATCTGGCAGGATCGGAAAACATATCTCGTTCAGGTGCACGAGAGGTACTATAATAAGTTTTCTAAGCTTAAGCTTGCTGTATTTTGTTAGTCACTGGAATTGCAGCCAGAATCAGGCCCAGATAGTATATTTGTTTGCGTTTTTACATATCTAGGCTCCTTATGTTATTCTAGTAGTATAGGTCTTTTCTTAAAGACAATCCAAAGAAATGATAGAGCCCCAAAGTTAGCTTTTAAATGAATTTGTAATAATATTGAATTGCATATCAGAGTTTGATAAAACTTCTGTTTAAAACTGTAGGGACGTGCAAGAGAAGCAGGGGAAATAAATAAGAGCTTGCTCACGCTGGGCCGTGTCATAAATGCACTAGTGGAACATTCCACTCATATACCTTACAGGTACGTCCTGATATATATCGATCTTTATTCAATCAGTTTGTGGCTCACTATCTTTTTCTGTTATCTATATGTTTAATCTAATGTGCCGACTCTTTTTGCAGGGACAGTAAGCTTACAAGACTTTTAAGAGATTCTTTGGGAGGAAAAACAAAAACCTGCATCATTGCCACAATTTCTCCGACTGCTTCATGCATGGATGAAACTCTAAGCACACTGGATTATGCCTATCGTGCCAAGAACATTAAAAACAAACCCGAGGTTCGTCCTCCTCTTTCAGTCTATTGTTACTTGAAATGTATTGCTTTATGTGATGACTATATGATGATGATGAGGTTTATTTTTGCAGGCAAACCAGAAAATGTCAAAACCTGTGCTGCTCAAGGAATTGTATTCAGAGATTGAGAGAATGAAAGAAGGTTGGATGACGATTGCATAACCTCGGATTGGAGATTAATTTTATATTAATCTGTTCAAAACTGAATGCAGATATTCGAGCGGCACGGGAAAAGAACGGTGTTTATATTCCGCATGAAAGATTTGTCCAGGATGAAGCTGAAAAAAAGGTGGACCTTCTCAAAGATTGGCGTTTAAGTTCCCTTTTGCATTTGTAATTTTGTACTAATGTAGCTTCATCGTTTAAATCTGAAAACTTTGCAGGCTAGGATTGAGAGAATAGAGCAATTGGAGAATGACCTCAACCTCACAGAAAAGGTACAGTTTGCTCTCTCCTCAGTTAATTATTCTTCTATGATATTCTGGTCATCAAACTCACTTCCTCTTTCAGCAAGCGGAAAGTTTTCGTGATCTGTATATCAGCGAACAAGAACAGAAGCTGGATTTACAAAGTGAGCTCAAGGACTGCAAGGTATGCATCATATACCTATATTTTTCCTCTACTCATTTTCAGTTTATGCATCTTATCAGGAATTTGATTTCGCCTATTTCAGATAAATCTGGATAACTGTAACAAGGCTCTGCTTGAACTTCAAGAGGATTACCAAATAGCCACCTCAACCTTGAAAGAGAAGGAGCGTATCATCTCCAAAATGCTATTCTCAGGTAAGGAAATTGAGATATTATTGAGAAAATTTTGTACCTTTTTCTCATATTTTTGAAAAACTCTCTTTATCAGAAAACCTTTTAATTGGCCGGGCAAAGGAGTTGCGCAGTGATTTGAAGAACGCATCAGAGGAAATGAATTCCCTCTATGAAAAATTAGGTATGATTAATGAACTTCAGTATGCAAGGTCATAAGCATGCCCCGTGCAGAAAAGTAACTTGTCTCCTGCATTTTGGTAATTGGCAAATGATTAATGATTATTGTAGTTTTATTTACTCTTCTGGCTGAACAGAATACATCTGACAAGAAAAGATGACGAGTATTTTAACCTAAGCATTCACATGTCATCCAAAATCCTTTTTCCTGAACTATTGCATCGTCATATGTACACGCAAGTCAAGTGCTTTTCTGCTCTCTGCAGATCAGAAAGACAAGATGGAAGAAGAAAATCAGAGCTTGGTTTTGACATTTGGTTCTCAACTTGATCGGAGTTTGAAAGACCTACATAAGATCATCCTGGGGTCTGTTTCTCAACAGCAGTATCAACTAAGATGCATGGAGGAACATGTTCAGTCATACCTTGCGAGTAAATGTGATGTAAGAGAGACTTGGCTATGTCATGTACTATGCTTGCCTTGTTTCACCATAGTTATCTGTTTATTAAAACTGTTGCTATTATCAGGCAGCACAGGTACTGGAGTCCAGGATTAAGAAGATAACAAAGACATATAGTTCCGGAGTAACAACCTTGAAGGAGCTGACCAACATGCTGCAAAAGAAAGCATCATCTGACCTGGACCAAATAAATGCTAAGACGTTATCACATACAGAGGCTGTTGAGAAGGTATCCTGTCCAAAAGTTTCATGTACCATTCGTAGGATGTTCTTGATTTATTAGCTGAGCATAGTACAAATGTTTGTCTTTATAGTTTCTTGAAACTGCGGTTAAGGAAGCCAACGAGGTCATCCAAGATATTCAGCACTCTCTTGATGAGCAGAAACAGCTATTGGCTTTCTCCACTCAACAACAAGAGGAGGTAGGTAATTCATACTTGTTATAATTTGCTCTTGAAAAATGATTAGAGATTCTTAATCTTTGAGTAAAACTGTAGGGATTGCAAAGAAGCTTGATGTCAGCACAAGTAATTTCGAAGGCCACAGGTAACTTTTTTGATGACCTCCATGACCGCGCTTGTCAAGTTATGAAAAATCTTGAAGAAACCCAAATTCAACGAGTCAACCAATTGGTGAATTTTGAGAAGATGTTTAAGGTAAGCAAACCCAAAACCTACAGGTGTGTTTTGACACGATGATATATGTAAGGCTGATGAACTTTCATTGCTTTGAAACAGGAAGAAGCTTGTAGAGAGGAAAAACATGCTATGGAAAAAATTGCAGTAATTATTGGAACACTGACATCTAAGAAAGCCTTTATGGTAAGTATTTGATTTATTTTGTCGCTTGAAGAAGAGTAGTTTGTAGGTATTTCGTAATTTGACATTTAGAAAGAAAAAAATAAAAAAAATTAGGTATCGGAGGCATCAACCAACATCCAGGAAAAGAGTAAAGAAGACAACACCAGGCTGCAAAAGGCAATCTTTAACATGCAACAAGTGGCATCGGATGCTAGGACGGAATTGAGCGAATATTTCGGAAAGGTGGAATGTGATTTTATGAAAGAAACATTCTCAGCAGTTGAATCTCAGGCAATCATGGAAAACTGCCTCCAAGAGTGGTAAGTTTATTACTTGAACCAAATCTGAAAATATGGTGCAAAAAGATTGTATCCTCTGTTTGTGTAGGAAAATATAGCGCATGGTATTCTGGTATTGCAGCACCCTATGCGCAACGTTGATCATGCGTACATGCTGCATGGGTTTCCCCCTATCAATTTATTACTCCATATAACCTTTTTTTTTTCCCTTCACATGGTATATGCAGCTCAGAGAGAGTGGGTTACTCTGGGAAACAGTGGGAAAATGCCCAGTCAGCCATAAATACTCTTAATCAGAACAGTGCTGCAAATATCGAATCTACTGTGAAGTAAGTTTCCACCATCTTTGACACATCAAACTTTGTAGTCATAGTTTGTTATACCATTCCAATGCTCCATTGAAATTTCAATTCCTTGCTTTCAACAGGGAAAATATCTCTGCGAACCATTCTGCACATGAAAAGTTTGTTTCTGCATCTTCCCGTGTGGATTCAGATTTCAATGCTTTAGCCTCCGACACATTGTCATGCGTTAATGGTAATTTCAATTTACTTATACAACGAACTAAGTGCTTCACTCCTATACAATGCCTAACTGGTGATTTGATTTGAAAACCTGCAGATTCGCTAATGCTGGACTATGTAAAGACAAAGGAAATAGACTCCATGACGGCTGTGTGCGTTGATCAGCTTAAATCAGTACAAGAAAAGCATGGTGATGGCGTATCAACTATACGAAATCAAGCGGAAAAGTGCTTTGTAGAAGAGTATTTGGTATGTTGTCACCTATAATGAAAAGTATGTGGTTTTATTAATAGTACACGGTCAACTTCGTTGCATGCCTAATGTCATTGCTGACTGGTATGATTAAACAGGTGGATAAGCATGCTGGTGCGACCAAGAAACAAGTCATTGCTGTCCCCAGCTTGGAATCTATCGAGGAGATGAGAAGCTCCGTCGAAGTCAAAGAAGACGGTTCATCTAATAACAAATTAAAACGGAGCCAAATGGAAAGCAAGATCCCAGGTCCTAGAACTCCTTTCGCGGATGTCAACTGATTTTTGAGTGAAGAATTCAAAGTACCTGCTGTATAAGGTAAGGTTCCATCCATTTCAAAATATCGAAACATGCTCATCAACTGATGAGTTCCGAGTTGTTTTCTGCTGATCGAAAAAGTCCTATGCTGCCGGTGCACGCAGCTCATTCGGAGACCGATGCATGGCAGGGTCTTGTGTTCCCATTTAATCCTTAGAAGTTAAGAAAGAATTATGATTGTAATATTTTTGTAGTTTCCGTCTATGAAAACATTTAAAAGTTTCTCCAACTTCTCATAACTGATTGAAGTAATAATGTTGAAAACCATCTATGAAAACATCTAGAATCACAAACTAATATTACAACGTCAAGTGTTTTAAGCTTCTTACATGACATCAAATGATTGATTTGAAACACCGTCACCTTAGCATTTATTGGCTAAAAGAAGAAATCAAACTATTCTCCTTTTGTGCAAGTTTTTTTCACATTTACGGGCGAGAAAGAAGAAATCAAACTATTCTCATTCTGCCAATTTGTTTGGTAAGGACCAAGGAATAATCTTCCTTCTTAAATAAGACATGGATGATTCTCTGGGTGCTTTTTTGTTAAAAGTGCTTTTCTGACATCAATGCTTAGAGCAATCTGAAATACTCAGAAGCTGCTTGGCAGCTTCCCTCCACGGTAGTAAATAGCCATAGCCCTCCGCTGACGACCCGCTGCATCAAGTTTAACTGGTCGAATTTATCTGCTTTCAAGCCAAAACTGGTCAACGCTCACACGGTTACTTAAAGGTATACAATTTCACACGTGGATATAATCTAATCTTAACTGCTAAATTCATTACAAAAAACACAACGATTACAAGTCAAACGAACAAAAGGGGTCAAACTCGCTGATTACAAAAAACCCACCACACTAGCTGCTTCCTTAACGCGGTCCAAGGGCAGGATAGTCATTTCGAAAAAGTCAAAAGCAAACACTAGTAAACTAAATTCCTCTATAAATACGATCACAATTGGACGCTCTCCTCTTCATTCACTCACAACATTTTGCATTCAATTTTTAGAGACATTTGGCATTTGTACGTTTGCTTTTGCTTAGACATGAAGAGAGATATGAGAGGAGAAGAATCAGGGTTTGGATTAAAGGGTTTGGACATGGCAAAGTGTCTAATGCTACTATCATGTGGCATGGAGACCAAGTTCAAAACATGTTCAAACGATGTGTTCGAGTGCAAAACTTGCAACCGGAAGTTCACGTCGTTCCAAGCTCTCGGCGGTCACAAAGCGAGCCACAAGAGGCCGAGAATATCGATGAGTCGTGATGATGAAGACCGTAAAGATGAACGTGAAAAAGGAAGCGACAAGTCCATGGTTATGAACAAGAAGGCTAAAACTCACAAGTGCTCGATATGTGGCTTGGAGTTTGGCATGGGACAAGCCTTGGGTGGTCATATGAGGAGGCACAGAGCTTCTAATATGGACATGGCCAGTTTTTCTTACGCTCCTTCAGCTGTCATTTCGAAGATTCCAGTACTGACAAGGTCGAGTAGTAAGAGGATTATGAGCTTGGAGATGGATTTGAACTTGACACCGTTGGAGAATGACTTAAAATTGTTGTTCGGGAAGATGGCACCAAAAGTTGATGCTTTTGTATCATAATTTTTTGCTGTACTTGTTACATACCATGAGGGCTCACCATTGTATTATTTTCATTAATTCCCATTTTTATTCTTTCATTAATTTTATTGGATGTTCAACAACATTATATATTAATTGAATTAACACTTACTGATTTTCTTAACTTAATTCTTGTTCTGTTTTTCCAAGTCTTATCTTTTATTTTTACGTACCTAAATATGATCGTTTAATCTGTATTTTGTAGTAGTTGTTAGCAATTTGTGTTTTTGGTGTGTTTGATTCGTCTAGCTATTTACGAGGTCACCATTATTTTAAGTAAATATTAAATTATATTTTAAAAAAGAGTAGAAAATTGACATATGAACAATTCTGTGTATATATGTGAGCTAAGTCCATGTTTGAACCAGAAAAAGATAGGTCAGCGGTCCATTGAAATATAAAGAAGCCTTCGTAGGAGCCTTCCGTTATGGGCTTTCCTTCCACCTTCCTCCCAAAAAGAACATCGATTGGTACTTGTCTTCTGTTTTATTACCTGAGATAATTTACACTAATTTATATTAGGGAGGGAAAAGAGAGTTTGAATTCGGAACACACGGAGTTAAAGAGGATGAATTTTAGGGAGGGGAATGAGAGTGGGAACATAGTGAGTTGAAGAGGATGACTGTTAACAACAACATTTGTCTTCTTTGAATTTTTACATCCTTTGTAGCCAATAAATTGAACAAATTAACGGACAATCAAGAAGCGTAATAAGAGAAGTGCAAAAAGTAATAATGAATGCGTGCAAATGGTTTTTTTTTTTTTTATTATTATTATTATTTTTTTTTTATCAAAAGTACGATATTCATTAAGTAAGACCGAATTCATACAAACTGAGGATAACGTACATAATGCGTGCAAATGGTTGATTGCTATGTTCTTAAAGCATTCTTCTTCAACGCACTGCATCTTGAGTTCAAACTCTCCCATCGCTTTAGTATAATTTTGAATAATAATTTTGTTTATACTAAAAATAATGAGAATGCGAGAATCATTCTCCGTCCTTCAAAATGGCAGAATGCCCTCAGTTTCATGTTGGGCTTTGACCCGCTGCTTTTGTTAGAATTAAGGAATATGACCCTGTTTTGTAGAAAGTGAATCAAGAAGAAAATGAATGATTTCTTCCTACACAGATGAATGCAGCTAGAACGTTCAAAACCAGAACTAATAAAGCTTTTTTCTTCATTCATACTCTGCACACAAGACATGTGCAAGGATATATCCGTAGAGAAGAGAGTTCACAATTCAATCTCAACCCTTCATGTAATCTACCCTATAAGATAGATACAAGTGGCAATAGACACTACTAAAAACTAAGATTACATCTCAGCTGTCCAATTGGTCTATAATCCAATGGCTCACATTTAAACTTAGAAATATAAAGAAAAACACAGCACACACACTTATATTCCAACAGCTTCCTCCTCATGAAACTTGATTGCTCTGATCTTCATTGACCTTTTCCCCACCTCCTGAGCTTTTCATTGTGCATTATTCAAAACTAATTAAGCATGAGGTCAGTCATTACATTTTATTCTAAAGATAACAATGCAATACTACGATATAAATTAATGTTATGTTGTTACACTTGTGACGGATTCACGAATTTTTCTTTTAAGGCAGTTCTCGAACTTTTTGTCTTCATGGTAGCCACGCTCAAGAAGAACATCAAAGGAACATTGGGCAATTTCATGTGTAACATTAACAGGTCTTTTTGTGGATTCGCTAGTGGTTAAATTAGAACAACCGACCAAAATTATTCTTACTATAATGTTTGGTCCAGATTTACAGTTTCATTATAAGTACGCATCTCAAAAGTTCTATTAGTAATGTGAATATGTCAATGCCCTCGGCCGAATCAAGCAGTGGGATTGCTTCAAAAGAAACCTTTAGCTCAAGGCAAGCTCGGTTCACGAAAGTAGGCATCAGAAATAGGCATTTTTCGATTCAAGAAATGCCACTTTCAATACTAAAGGGTAATTCACATGCACCGATCTCTTGTTCTACATCAAAAAGTCATTTTTACAAATTTTGAAAACTTCTATTTTCGAAAATTTCTTCATCAAATTTAACTCATATCTTATCCTGCATCCGACTCTCCCACTTAAAAAGGAACTCAACCTCGATCATTTGGAATTGAAATGAACGATGAGCAACACTCAAAACTTTAGTTATTGAGGTGCTAATTATGATCTGAAATAAGTGTTTGATTACTTTGTTTAATTACCACGAAACTTACATATTCGGATTTGACTAATGCTGAAAGGGTAGTACTATCTACATTCTCATTCTTACTTCTCACATACTTTCTCAATTTTCGATTATCAGATCGAATGAATAAAGAATATCAAGTGCAAAAAATTAATAAGGGGATGAGAGAAATAAAAATAGGTATGTGAATAACACTTTCCATGCAGAAATAGTGAAGCTAATTAATGTACTGAAAATCCAATAGTAGTTTGAATTGATACAAGTCTTTTCAAATCATTGTCACGCACTGAAACCAGAGCCAAACTGAACCTTATTTACCCTGTTGGTTACTCTGCTTGTAAATGGAGTATACCAGTCTCTGGCGATAAAAAGGGACGTCCATCGATCACTCAGTTCACTGGCTAAATCGGGGGAAGAACAAAGTTGCGTACCTTATATTTTCCTGTGCATTTTACCCTGCAGATTTATAATGTCGGTCCCGTACATCCTAAATCTCGGTACGTACTTTGACCTAGCTGCCCTCATTACGTAGAAGTTACATGCATTAGGTCTGCAGTGAGCTACGTTTTAACTTTTCCCCCTCTACTAAAAGAAAGATGTTCAACTTTAATTTCTGTTGGGTGATTGGGTCCCTCGAGAAAAATCCAGTTCCACCGTAACCGCTCCTTTATGTTGATCCACGATGAAAAGCTGAAGTGCCTAAGGCTCAAATTATTGTGTGGAGTTATAAAGTTGACGGGTGGAAAGATAGGACAAATATAAACAGACGTAATAATACTTAAATGTAATTATATACATAAAAGTGAAGAATGTCTCGGTCACAGTTGCATAATTATCTCTTGGAATTATGATTAAAACACTCATTATCCTCTCCACTTGGTTTGTTGATAGAACATTAGGATCATCTACTCAATACAAATGTATAGAAAACTAATCATCTTGAAAATAATCATGAGATCATTATCAATCGGTGTTCTAAATTCTGATGGACCCTTTCTCCAAATGGAGAAGAGAGGCAAATCCCACTTACCCATTATAGTATACTAACTTAACCGTTGGTTTCTTTTCATTTTTTTTTTTTGTGAAGCTTTAACTAATCCACTTCAAATTTGTTGCTCGTGATCTCCAATATTATGACCTAAAGCGATTGTTTGCACTTTGCATGTGTGCAATTCATGTGCAGGAAAGAATATTTGAAGGTGGAATTGATCACTACAAGAAGCTCTCTAAAAGTTGGTCCATGGGGAGCCTTCAAGTTTTTTGTGTATCAAAATAAAAAATAAAAAAACTATACGTAAACCAAAAATCAAATCCAGTCCTCCAAAGATTGAATTTAACAAAAGGATATATAGTTGCAGACAATTGTGTAACATTCACAAAGCATCACGTTCATAATTAAACAGTGTTCTGAGCTTAAACAAAACATTAATGTAATTATTGTGGGTCGGAACAATGTTTGTAATTAGCTCAAAAGCATTAAAAATTACAACTCCAATCCAACATTCAATAGTTGATCCGAAAGCCAATCCTTCAAGATAATAACGAGGTTATTGTGGAACATATGACCAGAACATCACTTTCACCCAGATTATGCATGGTTCATCACGGATCCGTTGACCCTTAGAGCAGCTCCAGCGTGTGCTGGAGCCCGAGGGACAGGCGAGGGAACAGGGCCCGAGCAATCAAGCCCAGAGTGTGCTGGTGAGGGAGCCCGAGCAGGCCCGTGGAGAGTTGCCAGCCCGAGAGCCCGAAGTGGGTTTGATGCAAGGCTGACGTCGCCCTGACGTCAGCCACGTTTTTTCTTCTGTTTGCTTCAGTCGCTGGGGCCCGTGTGCACAGCTTCATCAATGACCGTTGGAGGCAACGTGGCGCCTCGGCGTCCGTTGGATCTCAACGGTTATTTGTTTTATACCATTGGATTTCCAACGGTAATAATAATTTTAAAACCTTATTTAATTGCAACCGTTGGATCTGAGATCAACGGTCCACGTTATTCACCTTTACAAATTAAAAAAGAAAAGAAAAAAGAGTTTAAAAATCAGAAATCTTACCGTTGTGCCATGTGGCACAATCTGGAGTGTTGGAATTCAAAATTTTTTTAATCCAATGGCAGAGATTAATTAGGTGAATAAAAAATTTTAAAAAAATGTAAAAAATTAATAAAAAATCCTAAAAAAAATTTGAATTTTTTTTTAAAAAAAAATTGATTTTACTTTTCTATAAATACCTTCTCATTATCTTCTACCTTACACCACAATTTCATATTTTCTCAACTACTTTCAACCACATTCCTATCTTTCTCTCAAAGTTTCAATCCAATTTTTTTCCAACAAAATGACTAATGATGCAGGTACGAATTGGACGCTCCTTGAAGATGTTGCGTTGTGTACTAGTTGGGTTGAAGTTACTCATAATTCACTTACGAGTAATGAGATGCAGTTGCGAGAAATGTGGAGTCTTATTCATACCAATTATCTTGAGAAAATGGGTGGGAAAAGAACCAAAGAATCGATGTCCAGTCGTTGGAAATTACTTAGCCAATCGTTTAGTACGTGGAGAGACGCCTTGGCACAAGCTAGTGGTAATCTTCGAAGTGGGGAAAATTTATTAGATCATGTAACAATATATTATTTATTTTGTTGTCTTATTTATTTGTTAGCTACTTTGATTATAATTATTTGTTTGTATTATTTCTTTGTTACTTACTTTCATTATAATTATTTGTTTGTATTATTTATTTGTTACCTACTTTGATTATAATTATTTGTCTATATTATTTATTTGTTACCTACTTTCATTATAATTATTTCTTCTCCCACGTTGTGTAGGAACTTCAAGCACAAGCTTGGTATAATGCCAAAACCAAAAGCAAAAACAAATCATTCAACCGGTGGGAATGTTGGAATATTGTCAAAGATTGTCCTAAATTCAGAGTTGTGCCTGTCGGTCCATAAGTTTTCATGAACAGCACCCCTCTACACTCTACACCCGATCATGCCTCACATGTTCATGAAGATGACGCAAAAGAAGTGCCCGAAATGCCCCCCCCCGAACAAGCGTCAGGGTCGACCCGTTATCCAATTAGGCCTCAAGGTAAGAAGGCTTCAAAGAGAAAAGGAAGTGCTTCCAAGAACGATTATGCAAAGTATATGGAAGAACTTGCTCGCCAAGGTGAATTGACTTTGGCGCGGGAAATGGCGAAATTTGAGGCTGATAAGGCTAGAGAAGAGGCAAAAACTACAGCTATTGAGAGAGCATTTCAAGCTAATGAGAGAGAAAGAGAGCTACTTATGCAAGAAAAGGAACAGGTTAGAGAAGAAAGAATGGCTCAACGAGATCGTGAAATTATGAACACGCCTTTAGAAGGGATGTAAGATCCCACATCGCCTAGGGGAATGATCCTTATATGTATATTCTCATCCCTACTTAGCATGAGGCCTTTTGGAAGCTCACTGGCTTCGGGTTCCATCGGAACTCCGAAGTTAAGCGAGTTCACGCGAGAGCAAACCCATGATGGGTGACCCATTGGAAAGTTCTCGTGTGAGTTCCTAGAAACAAAACTGTGAGGGCGTAGTCGGGCCCAAAGCGGACAATATCGTGCTATGGAGGAGTCGAGCCCGGGATGTGGTGGGGGCCCGGGCCGGGATTTGACAATTTGGTATCAGAGCCTAATCCTGGCCGTGGTGTGCCGACGAGGTCATCGGGCCGCTTAAGGGGGTGGATTGTAAGATCCCACATCGCCTAGGAGAATGATCCTTATATGTATATTCCAATCCCTACTTAGCATGAGGCCTTTTGGGAGCTCATTGGCTTCGGGTTCCATCGAAACTCCAAAATTAAGCTAGTTCACGTGAGAGCAATCCCATGATGGGTGACCCATTGGGAAGTTCTCATGTAAGTTCCCAGAAACAAAACCATGAGGGTGTAGTCGGGGCCCAAAGCGGACAATATCGTGCTATGGAGGAGTCGAGTCCGGGATGTGGTGGGGGCCTGGGCCAGGATGTGTCAAGGGAAGTCTCCAAATTTTAAATATTTTTGGAAGTCAGAGAAAGCGGACGTGGTGCGAATGAGGCATGCAAGAGAAGCGAGAGCAAGAGGAGATGGTCCTAGCACAACAAGAGAAGATCATCCTAGCACCACAAATTGGTTAAGTGATGATAAATAGAGTACTTTTTGTAATCGGAGCCCATAATTTTCCAATCACTTTGGGTTGTAATTTCTTATTTATTGAATAGAGTACTTTATGTTGTTTCCAATTTATTGATTTTAGTACTTTATTTAAACTAAGAGTATATTTATTTAATTTGGTAATTTATTTATACTAAGAGAATCTTTATTCAAAAGACATTTAAACACACCAAATAAAATTACATAAACATACCAAATAAAAAAAACTCACTAAATGAACTAAAAAAAAACACACCACATAAAATTAAATAAAAACACCAAATAAAAACAAACACTAAATGAACTTAAGTATCTTCAGCTTGTTTCAATTCCCACCGGTGCTCTATCAAGTCAATTTGTGGGCATTGTGCATATATGGCCTTTGAAGTGCAGTATATCGTTGAATAAGTCTATCATTGTAACGTCCATCCCTTTCTAATGGCTCGTGTTGCACGGATTCTTCGGTGGCATCATAAGCACAATATATTTGTGTTCTGGAATTTTTCATCGTGTCTGGCTCATATTCATCAATGGCATCATAATCGTACTCATCTTCCACAATCATGCTGTGAAGAATGATGCATGTCATCATGATGGATCGAAGCGACTCTACATCAAACATTATGGCAACACCCTTGACAATCGCCCAGCGAGCTTGGAGAATGCCAAAGCAATGCTCCACATCCTTCATGCACCCCTCTTGACAGCTTGCAAAGTGTTTTTCCTTAGCACTTCGCTAACGTGGCACTGTTTTGACAAACGATGACCACCTTGGGTAAATGTCGTATGCTAGGTAGTATGCCCTGTCGTACTTATGTCCATTGACCCAGTACATGACTTTTGGTGCCTTTCCTTGCAGAACATCGTTGAACACTAGGGATGACATTGAGGTCATTTTGAGCTCCCGGAACCTTGAAAAATGCATGCCAAATCCATGTATCAAAAGATGTCACCGCCATCAAAATGATTTTTGATCATTTTCTATCCCCATAAGTGCCTTGCCAAGCACTTGGACAATTTTCCAGGTCCAGTGCATACAGTCGATGCTTCCAATCATCCCAGGAAAATCTAGCATATCGCCCTTATTCAGAAGCCTTTGCAAGTCCATCTTAGTAGGTCTCCGGAGGTACTCTGCGGTGTAAATAGATTTGATTGCTCTGCAAAACCTTATTAGGGATTCAAGAATGGTTGATTTCCTCATCCTTGCTATCACGTCCACCTGGTCTGCAGATACTCCATATGCAAGCATCCGCAAGGCAGCAGTAATTTTTTGCTCAGGTAGGAGACCCATAGCACCAAAAGCATCTTTCTTTTGCATAAAGTAAGAATCATGGTTGCAAACAGTGCCTATGATTTTGTTGAACAAATGTCGTTCTATTCTAAAACGACATATAAAGTACGTATCAGGGAATGCACTGTTACGGACAAAATAATCGTCCAAAAGATCCATACCTCGTCGCCTGCTTCTATTAAGGTTTGCGGAACGGCTGGGTCTGCAAATCTGAGCCACAGCTTGGATGACTCAACGGGAATGTGAAGTTCTGGCCATTCTTGCTTCGTCATCTTTCCTTCTACGCTCCTTATCATCTTCCATCTCATTTTGGGCCACCTGGAGATTGAACATTCCTTCTTATTGGTTAAACAATTCTTCCTATTGCTGATCGATTTCCCACATCATCCTTGAAGAAGAAGACATTGTAAGAAGGAAGTAGAAACTATGAATAATAATAATACAGATTTTGATTTTGGTGAAGAATGAAGCAGAAACTATGAATAATGATAGAGATCTTGAGAAAATTGGTATGAGATTTCTGAGGATGGATGGTGGATTATATGGAAGATTCAAAAAGGATTAGGTTGAAGATAATGCCACGTGGCATGCCGTCATTCATTAAAAATCTGACTGAAATCTATCCTCAATGATTGTAAACAGATTGTGACACGTGCCGCGACGTGATTGGTTAAAAATCTTATCGGAAATCTATCCTCAACTATTCTGAAAAGATAACGACACGTGGCACGACGGCATTGGATAAAAATCTTATCGAAATCCATCACTAATAATTGTCATTTCAGATAATGATACATGGCGAAACGAGAACGATTAAAAATCTTATCCGAAATTACAAATTAAATTATTTTGTATTATTTTATAAATAAATAAAATACTATTATTTTATTGCCTATTGCCAGGGCTAAGGATGGGCAAAATACCCATGGGTTTGGGTAACCACGGTTACCCGCCCATTTAAAGTTCACGGTTACGGTTATGAGTAACCCTTTAGACGAACAAACAGTTATGGTTATAACCGTTTATCCGTGAAATTTAAATGGGCGGTTATAACGGGTATCCATCGGTTATGGGTATTATCCACAGTTATAACGGACATCCATTTACCCATTTAATTTAATATGTGTAAAATTTAAAAAAAAATTAAAAACCTTAAATTTTCAATTTCTCTGCCAGAGTCTGAAACGCCCCGTCCCCGCTCATCTCTCCCTCTTCGCCGCCCTCTCTCTCATCTTCCCCGCCCTCTCTCTCATCTATGCCACTCATCTCTCTCTCTCTCTCTCTCTCTCTCTCTCTCTCTCAGTTTCTCTTTGGTTTCAGTTTCCATATTTTCTTTCATTTTCTCAGAAACCAAACAAGGCATCAAATAAAAAATTTCTTTTTAACCCTTATTCGGTGCTGGGTTTTGATTGTTCATTATTTCAAGTTTCATGAATTGGGTTTCTCCAAGAATTGCGATATTTTTATGAATTTTTGTGCTTTAGCAATTGATGAAACTTGAATTTCTATATAATTGATTACGTGTTAAAGAATAATCATACTCTTTTTTTTTGTCAATGGAGAAAAAAGGGTCTTGATACGATTTTTAGATGTTCAATTTATGTTGGGCAACCTTCTAACTTTGTATTTTATAGGATTAAGTAATATGTTTTCTATGGTTGATGAGCTAAAATGTCGAAAAAATGGGTCTTCGTTAATGTTGTATATGTTGTGAAACAAAATGCAGTGTGTGACTGTGATGTTTAGTCGTCTATCGAGCCTTCGAAATCCCCGAATTTTGTAATTTTCAAGTTGTTAAAAAAAACATGTAGACGGGTGAAAAAATGGTAAATGGGTAAAAAAAAAAAAAAAGGGGTTCAAAAACGGGTAAACGGTTATAATTAAATGAGTAAACAGTTATGGTTAAATGGGTACACAGTTATGGGTATGGTTAATCATTTATAAACGGTTATGGGTATGAGTATAACCGTTTATGCAATTACCCAATGGGTAAACGGTTATGCGGGTATGAATATAAACAGTTATGGGTAAATAACCGCGGTTACCCGCCCGCCATAACCATTGCCCATCCCTAGCCAAGGCTATTCAAGTGTAGGGGTGGAAATACAAAATGCAGTTACTGTTCATTAAGGGCAGTTACTGTTCATTGAGTGGATTAAATAGTAGATAGCCCTGGGGGGCCTTTCCCACAGTGGAACTGCTATTACGATCATAATTGGACATGGACGATCATAGTATCATTTCATTATTTGATCAAATTGTTATTATTATTTTGGTTCAAACTTCAAATGATATTTCATCAAGACTTTTACTTGTTTTGTTTGTTGAGCCAGTAAATACATGAAATTCTTTTCATTTGTGATAGATACTTAAAACAATTTTTTGTTGTAACTGTTACAGTCCTATCACGTGTTTTGGTCACATAGTTTTTTAGCTTAGATTAAAATCAAATATTATATATTTTAATAAGCTGAGAATTCATATTCGTGTGTCCAATATGTAATTATTTATTAAAACCATTATTTATGCTAACAATGCATGTATTTACCTCTTACGTGCCAAAATGATCCAATTGCTGAAATGAATGTGAGTGGTGCAAGTTGAGCATAAACTGTGGTTTACTAGAATTACACGGGTCTAATTAATCGTATTCACATCAATTGGGTCTGAAAGCAAAGTCAACCCATCAGATAATCCCAACCAGATGCTTTTAGTTTTTGACGTATGAGTTAAATATTCCTTTTTTTTTTTACTAGCTAATATTATTCCGATAAATTTTTCATAAACGAGTCTTGATTTCTTTCACGTGAATACATCCTACCCACCTCATGAGTTTTATTATTAGTTGTTATACTGTTAATTTGAAATACATTTCAAACAAAAATCTATATATTTATGATTCAAATAATAACAATATACTCATAAAATATACATGTTTTGACGAGTGAGTAATTTCTCTTGTATCAATCGGCATAATGATTTGTACAAAATAACGAGTATCTACTATAAATATAATTATACCTACATAGACAATTAGCTGGACCAAAGCAACAATGTGTTCTTTTTGGGTTATGTGATGTACAGAAAAAAACAGAAAATATAAAGAGTTGGGCAGTTTGTGAGTAGCCTTTTTTACCCTTCTTTCCACTTTTCTCTTATCCAATGGATGTATTTAGCCCCAACCCGAAAGCTGAAAAACCATCAACAACAGCAGCAAGATATTCTGATTTTTCTACCATTAGTTGTCAACGACCTATCAGCTACCAGTTTTAATGGGTGAAAAGTAGAGGAGTGAAGCCTCGTTTGGGTTTGGGTTCTCAAAACAGATTAAACCATGGAGGTTGGATGGTGGGTGCAGAAAATTGTTTTTGCAGTTTGCCCGAATGCTTGATGAAAGAATGTTGTTGTTGCCCAAAGGAGCTACAATCTTGCCCGATGGGCAGGACATCTTTTATGCTGCAATTTGTTTAGATGTTGTCAATTAGACATGGGGCCCCATGTTTGGTCTGGCAAACGGATTGGAAGTGTTCTTGCCATAGCTGTTGTAGCTTCAACAATGTGTTACCAACCTGCTTACAAAGAGTGCAAGGCTCGAAGAAAATTGTGAAAATTGCAACGACTTTTCCGACAACTAATTTCTCTCTTTCCTGAGCTCACACGAATATTGAGGACACTCCATGTCGGTGCTTGAGGTGTCTTCAGAGTTGCTCTTTTTCAAAACAGCTTGCAGTGGGATTTTCTCCTTGATCTGACAATGCTTCGTAGCTTTATTTGGAGCGTGGGCTTTGGTGGAGGATCCGAGAGAGAAGCGGTGCAGCCTTGGAAATTTGAAGTGGAAAGAGGAGGTTTATCCTTCTGATGGCTGCAATGGTGACAGTTTCCCAATTTTTCACCATTTTCTTTGCTTTGGTGAAACTATTATTTCCCTCTACAGATGTTGAGGAATTCCGGTTTGCTCTAGATGCAGAAATACTTAAATATGTTGATGAAGCTTATCTAAAAGAAATCTGCTCTTTGCCTTTCACTTGGCCCGAAAGGGCAACACACTATATATATATTATATAGTATTATATTATAGTATATAAAGAAGGGCTCTCTCTCTCTCTCCTCTCTCTCTCTCTCTTCCTTTTCCTTCACTTTCTCTTCCTTTCTGTCTCGATCTCAAGTCTGTCTTTCATTTGGCCCGAAAGGGCAACAGACAATATTATATTATATTATGTTAAGTAAATAAATAAATATATATATAGATGGGCTGTTTTGTTGTTGCCCGAAAGGGCTTTCTTCCTCTTTCTCTTTCTTTTCCTTTTTCATTCTCTCTTATGTTCCTCTTTGCCCGAAAGGGCACCTCCCTCTTTCTTCATTTTTCTTTTTTTTATTATTTCTCTCTCTTTCTCTTTCTTCTTGTCTCCTTGTCTTTCTTTCTTCCATTTTACCCGAAATGGGCTATATATATATATTTTTTATTTTATTTTTATATTTTATATTTTCCAGTTTGCCCGACTTCGGGCATTTTTGCAGTTTACTATCTATGTAATTAGTGAGGTTGCTCCCATGTTTTTTGGTATCCACAAGAAGGAATACAAGCCAGACATAAACATTATTTCTAATGCTAGTTGCACTACCAATTGTCTTGCTGCTCTTGCCAAAGTTTATCAACGACAGAAGGACCGAAGAGGTAGACGTGCCTCTTCCTTCGACATCAATCCTGGCAGCATAGGAGTTGTAAGTTTCACAAACTTTGCTCAAATTTGTAAAACTTGGGGGGCACTGTTTGCACTCAAAATATACCAATTTTTACTTATTTGGGCAATTTGGGTAAAATATGGCATTTGGAGGATTAATGAGCAAGAAGACTAACTTGGAAGATATTTAACTATCAAGTGGGATAGGTTGGCACTATAATATTGTTTCTCTCATTTGTTTTGGTGGTGGAGGTTTGCCAAGAGAGTTGTTTAATCAAACTAAGTGCATGCTTTTTCATGCAAGTGGATGGAAAGATATCATGCATGCTTTCAGGCAAGAATGTGTAGTGAAAGAAGCTAGTTTGCTTCTTTTAATTATTTTATTGCAAGTGGGAAAAGGCATGTGGTGGAGATGCAACTTGCTTCTTTTTTAATTGTTAGTTTATTACAAGTGGGGAGACAAACATGTGGTGGAGATGCAAGTTTCCCTTTTAATATTGTTTCTACATGCAAATTGGCAAATGCAATGCAAGCTGCCCAAGCAATGAAATGCAAGCTACCCAAGCTTCTTTCGGGCAAGTACAAAGATCTCAGCAATGGGCTCTTCCAGACCTCTATATAAAGAAGCAAATGGAGAAGGATTATGGACAAACAAACAAATACAAGCACAAACTCTGCTCAAACCAGATTTGCCTTCAACGAAGCTGTAGTCAGCCAAGCCTTCATCCCTTTCGGGATCAACCCTCACCAAAAGCCTTCTTTTATCTAGTTTATTAGCTCTGCTGCTCACTTGCGGTATCGATCTCATTTGTAGCTTTTATGTACTCATCTTCAGTCATTTAATTTACAAGCAATCTACAATATTAGTCATTCACTTTCCTTTGTCATTTACATATTGTTCTATCTCTCCATATAAGTAAAGTCCTTATTTTTAAGGCAAAGAAAGAACATTAATTTGAGCAACTCCCACTCAAATGGCACAATCTCTTGATTTGAAGTCAAAAGGCGCAACCTCAATCATTCAAATCTCATCTACTAGCGGCATCTAGTAGTGGCACGCCCGCACCCACCAATCTCGTATGTGAGCAAATCCCCCGTATGCCCGTAAGGCACATGGCGGATTTAGGGAGCAAACAGCTAGTTAATTAACAAAAGCAAGAAACATGCATGTTTCTAACTTATAAAGTGTTTATACAACTTCTCAATGAATCTCCAAAAGCTAATTTGTTTAATTGTTAAGATACGTTAATGCGCTAGCTGTTGGAGGGAGTGTTCGAAGAAATGATCTATTTTAGCTTACAAACCATGTGACAATGACGTTAATTATGCATTACATAAATAATTAACCACTTTGAAAGCCATTCCATTAGCATAACTATCTTAACTTAATCATCCCCAGTACTAATGCTATATTATCATCTTAATTAGAACTTTGTGGAGCTGTGTAGAAATATAGGTTTTCGTGGACGGCAGGACTCCTTGTTTAATAAGTTATTCACGTCTGTTATGAAGTAACTTAAATCCAAAGTTGGATGATTAATTAGTGTTAGTGTTGATATTTGTTGCATAAAATTATAATATTTAAGGGATTTTTCATTTAAACCCGGTTAACTGATGAGTTGTGAGAAAAAAACCCACATATAATTTTTAGTTCGTTAATGTTTAGATTTAGATTTAGGCCCTAATCTCTTATTTCATATGTTTATGTCCATTTTCCCATTAAATTAAATTATAAAAATAGACCTGATATCCTTGCTTATATGCATCATTTACTTCTTAATTTAAAATTTGAAATTAGAATCCTTCTGACCAAAGACACAAAATAAACAAGCTAAAAAAATCACGATCAATCTCATGGAAAAGTAAACCCTACCTAACCAATAGCTCGTGAATAAGTTTGAAGAAAATTACATATTGCAGAGAAACTACACTCCAATTGTAGCATATCTATCGAGGAGGTAGAATACAAATTGATATGATAAGAAGATAATTTAGAAGAAAAATAAGTACTAAAAATTACCTATTTTATAGAAACTGCACAACAAAAGTTGTATATCTATATAGAGGGAAATTAAACTAGAAAAATTGTACATCTGTATCGAAGGTTTATTGTTGTTTAATAACTAGAAAATGATTGCCTATTGGATAAGCTTGGTAGAGCAAAGGGAAAGGGAGGAATGTGACAATCTGTCCCTAATTTTACGATCTTATTAATTTTAAATGATTGAATTGATGAAAATTTCTCTAGAGGTGAGGATGTTGACTTTCATTGACTGTCTTTTCATAACGTGTATAAGCTACTATTTTAGCGTATTCTCAAAGTACTCGACGATACGAACACGTAGGGGCAAGTGGGATTGAATTTGGAGCTACAACTTAGATTTTATGGAACTACGAAACTTGAGGGTGTTTTATGGAATTTGAATTTTGGGTATTTTATTATTTTAATATTTTCTTTAAGCTTTTTGTCCAGTGGGACCCGCCCACGTGGGACTCCCCACTCCTTCCTCCAATCCCATGCCCTCTCCTTCCCACTCTTCGGCCAAATCTTTTTCGCCCCACTCTCCCAATGGATGACTACCACCTCACCACTCAACTCTCTCTTTCTTCTTCCTCAGCAAGCACCGAGAGGGTGCAACCGCTTAAACCACCACCACTCGTCGTCTCCGGCAAGCCAAACCTTCAAGCCGCCACCAAATCTCGCCACGTCGATGAAGGTTATCAACATTCCAGCCCAAAACTAGAACCAAGGTTAGAACTCGAACTCTAGAACTTCACCACCATATTTTCCGACGAGGACCTCTTGGATTTCAATGTGGGTGAGTCTCGAAAATAACCCAAAACTTAGTGGATCGTGTTTTTGTTTGTATTTCTATATTTTTCTAAGGTTTTTGGTAGTAGTTTTGGTGCATAAACGACGCGGGTAAAACTCCCCAGTTTTTCGACGAGACTCCAGCACTGTGCAGGCTATTTCCCACCATTTTCGGTCACGATCCAACCCCATATTGGTATATTTCGATTCCCTAACTCCTGAGCTTTACTTTGGCTTTTGGATTTTTGATTTTGGTTGAGAAATGAACATAAGATAGCCCTTTGAAATTTCCCGGCCAGATCTTTCCTCAGAATCCGGCGACCCGCCAGAGAATAAGAAGAAAAAAAAGGGCCTTAGGCCCAAAGCCCGTCCCAGTTCCTTAACCCAACCCGGTTCCAATTGGGCCAAAATATTCTAAGAATATTATTGTTGTTTTCAAAATTTCTCGAGAACCCTCATAGGCTAATTTCACATTCTGAGTCCGCTCATCGGGGCATCTCGGTTGACTTTTTAGGGTTGATCGTTGACCTTAAGTTGACTTTTTACAAAATTTATCGTGAACCCTCCTTAGCGTATTTCGACTCCTTGATTTCAAATCTGCCGTCTGTTTTCTGAAATTCAACCGTTTTAAGATAGTTCCTTTATTAGTCGTACTTTGTACGAAAATGCGTAATTACATTAGTACGTTATATTTACCTAAATGGTTTTGTTTCTAGGCGAAACGCTTCGCAAGGACTCTCGATGCTACGAGGCGGGTTCAACTCGACGACATGATTTGTGAGTGGGTCTTTTCTTTGATATATATATATATATATATCTGTGTGTGTGTGTGTGTGTGTGTGTGTGTGTGTGTGTGTGTGTGTGTGTGTGTGTGTGTGTGTGTTTAGTTTCCATATATGCATCTAATGATGAATTTGCTATATGAATGCCATGATTCAATAACGTTATAAGAAATGTTGTACTGTTGTGAAATGCTAAAATAATCCTACGGGATGCGCAAGTAAGTTTACTATGTTGACTAGAATTATTAAATCGTTATCGCATGATTATATTTATGTAGTCTGCTCATCGTTGTTGCACCCAGTGTTAATGCTCGCCCAAGGCCAGGGCCAGTCTTTCACATGTATGTTCGCATCTGCACCGCACAGTCACCTTGGATCCAAGTAGGTGCCAGTCATGTTGTACATGTTGCAATAGGCAACTCCAACATCTTGTCGTACATGTTGCAATAGGCAACTCTGACTCGTATGTGACCACGGATAACGCCAGTCTTCACGTGATTGTAGCACTAGAGCGTATATTATGATTACATCCAGTCCTGTCGTACAAGTTGCATTAGGCAACTTCGACTTGTGGGCTAGCATAGATCGATGAGCATCTTATTTTATTATGCTACTTTTGGGATATTGTGATTGGCATATTTCTGGAATTATTGTTGATTTGCATTTGATTTCATACTTATACGTAGTATGATTTTCTGGAAATTATACATGTTTTACAGCGAGGGGTTAGTATGTTCAGAAAATAAATGTGTTTTATAAAACTTTATTTTCAGGCCCACTCACCCTTGTTTTGCGCCCCTCCAGGTTTTAGCAGCTCAGCTTTCGTATCGACGAGGATTATTGGCAAATCTTAGTGTAGACAATTACCTTTAATGGTATAATTCTCACCATATCTTACTGTACTGTACTTATGCTCTGACATCACGTGTGAAATGGGTTCATTCCCGCTCACAACACACTCTTGTATTTAGGCACTTTTAGGTTTAAATTTATTCACATTTTCCACATCACTACACTTTATGGCTTCGTCACCTTCTAGGTGTCGGCCAACACAACTCAATTTGAAATCATAGGGGACATTTCAGGTCGGGGTGTGTCAGTTTGGTATTAGAGCATAAGTTTGGGCAGTATTGCGTTCATCACACACGTGATGTAAGCATTCACGGTTTTTGAACCTAAGTGTCAAATCTTGCCACCTCGTTGAATACGAAAAACATGTTAGCTTTTCCCTAAGTTTTGGGCATTTTAGACAACTTATCGATGTTCTAGATGATCATTTCGGCGACCACCTCTAGAACTTAACAAATAACCTTCATGCCAAGGAAAATCCCGACTTTGAGACGAGTTTGTGGCATGAAGCAGGGCTATTGTATCAGTAATTGTGTACCACCGGAGACTTTACCAATCAATCTTATCACTATTCTCCAGTCATCATTACCAAACCTTTCGAGATAGGAAACCAAGAATAGTTTCGATTCCTTGGCAATACTCGTTAGTATGCCACCTATCAGAATTCCTATGAAGTTTATTTTCGTCAAGATTCCAGAATTGTCTTTAAGTGACAACATGGTGCTAAAGGGGTAGCACTCGATAGAAGAACATCTGGGGCAGCCATTTTTGGTCCCTGATAACACTAATCTTTCCAAATGCGCTAGTGATTATTCCGGATCTTCAAGAGGAAGATCGACTTCCATTTAAGTCCGTTCTAAAGTAGAATATTAGCAAATTCATTTTTCCGGCTTTAGGACATTCCAATCAATACTAGTTCTCGAATTTCTTTTGGTGATGTACTCGTCATTTCGATGAGTATAGGCATGAGAGTACGAATTGTTATACCTATGATCAGTAGAAATCCCGAAGTAGTAAGTATTTTTCCCTATAATTAATGAAAACCACCTTATAGGACCAATTCCTTACCAATCATCTGAAACCATCCACCCAAGTGGGCTTTAACCTGTAATCAGCCTACGGTGGCACTACTAAATGACGATATTGTCAATATTTACGAACTGTCAACCAGTATTCCGATGGTATAACTTCTGATACCAGCCACGCGATAGTATCTGGGAGTGATACCTTTATGCCAGAACGCCGGTTCACAGTTTCAGGGTAACGAACAATATCAAAATATCTTATGTGCGTTAATTAGCGGCGCGACAGTTAGACTCGTTAACAATGACTATCTGAGCCGAAGAAATTAATCATAGAAACTTAGGAGCAAGTTTTGTGTTAGGACAGTAAACTCATGGTTGTTTCTACCTTATCACCTATCTAGGTAAGCAAAACCTTTTCGACTAGCCACATTTTCAATCACTTCCACAGGTAGACAATAAAATTGAAGTACGAGTTAATTTCTCACTGTTAGAGTGAATTTAGTATCAGGAAAGCTATGAAGATCTATTAGCACGTGGCGTAGTGAAAGGTAGTAGTATGGTACATTTCGAGGAAGTATATTTTTAGCGTCATTTCTTAAAATTTTGCCTAGGATATCACCAAATGGTGAAGTCAAGTACGCCATCGATCCACTTTCTCGTACTACACCAATTTTCCTTGTGTCTTTGTGAACAACTCCAACAATTGAGATAACTTAGTTACGGAAGCTTACCAATTGGAAATTTATCCAACCAAACACCTTACCTAGGGAATCTCAAACCCATCCGCGAAGGCGAAAGGCTGAACCTTAGGATCGTACCTATATCTTTGCAATGTAATCAGGTGAGGGTTAAAATCGTTAACCCATACTTTGAATTGATGGTCTACCCGACCACTTTTGGAACTCGAGTTTTCTTCCGTAGCTTATTGAATTCATGGTAGTCTTACAGACGACTTTCCCACCTACTTCAACATCGAGATAAAACTTCCTAAATACCGACATTCAGCTTTATACAAAATTTCTCAAATATTAGTTGTTTAAAATGGTACTTTTCTTGGGAGACGTGATATTGGTAGATGATATTCTTTTCTTTTTCCCAAAAGGTTGTAGCGGAAGAAAGTTGAAATTCTCACAAAGTGTTGTGAAATTCAAGATATTCTTTGGTCTTGTCGATTTTATCGACAATTTGTTAGCGATCTTCTATAGTGTTTTTCCTCACTCATCGACCAAGGAAAGTTAATTTAGTTTGAGATGTTGAATATGAATAAAGTTTCTCCTCACCTCTGTTTTATGCCTTTCGATGACATCAATCATTTCGAAATCCTTGATGACGTGTTCTTTGAATGTTTCGGTTGTCTAAAGGCAGCATGGCAGAATATCACTTATGTTTCCCAACAATTGGAACTGTACGAAATGAACCATCTTACTCATGACCTAGAGTCAACAGTTATCATCTTCATTTGAAAACCGAATGATACTTCTCGGTGGAGAAACGTGTCCGGGACCTTTATCAATCTTAGACTTTTCAAATACATCCTCATTCGAAATAAGCTAAATTTATGACAGCGGCAGTGGAAGAACCAAATCAACATCTACAATTGCACTATCGTATATCACCCCGGTTGTGCAAAACGTAATTACTATTACAGCAGCAAAAAAAAAACATATATACCCTTGAACATCCTTAGCTTGCCTTATCCCATTCTAATTGGGATTCACGAGCATCGATTTGACGTTATTTCTGAAATATCAAGAAATCGTTCGAGTGATTATAATCACTTCTTGTATCCAAATAGAGATGGGGAATTATCACTCTAAACTCCCAGTATGAGATATCTTATACATGTGGAGATTATGATGATGTTTCGGTGATTACTAATCGATTTGACAAGTCAACTCACCTTTCGTTGGTCCAGATGGACTACGTTTAAACCATTTGGTAAAATTCCTTATTCTTGAAATTATATGATTTTCTAACGTTTCGATCAGCATCTACTCTGATTGCGATTCCATATTCACTTCTTGTGCTGGAAAACATTCCAATCAACCTTGAGTACATGTCTACCCTACTGCACTTTGTATTAATTTTGAAGCAGACAAACAGTTTAGGTGAATCGCTCGGACATTGAAGTTTTAGTTGTGACCATTAATTCCTCAATCACCCAACAAATACTTTGTTAAATGAATCTTTACCATTGGTGATTGAATATTCCATAAGCTATAGTTGTAGTGATATGTAATACGTTTAATGCAGTAACCTTGTATTTTAGATTTGATGGATTTGTTTTGTCTCTCAAATCCCTGATTGTTCTTTTAGTCTTCTTTACATAGTTCTTAGCTAAATTCGAGAGAAATTCAATGTGAATTTATTCACTATGGCGTTGTGGACTACATGGTTCGACTATATGGGGTGCATGTCACCACTGTCCCTCACAGTGATACGTGTTTCATTTTCAAGTTTAGGGAAGTCTTCTTGAAGGCCATGCATACTAAGTTTTTGGTCCAATACCACGTTTCACCCTCAGACTAACGGCTAGTCTGAATGAACTATCCGGACCTTAGAGGACATATTGCTTTTAAATGTTTTATAGTTTTAACCAGTTATGGTATGCACTTATCTTTGTTAAAGTTAAGTGTAACTGCAGTTACATTTCTGGTTTGGCTATGGTATTGTTTGAGCCTTGGTATAGAGATTCTACGCACGGAACATGTTTAACAGATGAGTATTGCGAACAGGTATTTGAATGATCGAGATTACGATATAGAAAATTTACTAATATTGTTAATGTTACCCGTTAGGGTAGTGCATGAGCACGATCGAGGCTTTGATCAGACGATGTATGTGTATTTCCCAATGAGGGGCAAGATGGTAATATTGCACCTTCAGGAATTATTTGCTTGCTTATCGTGACAACAGTGAGTTGTTGGTATTACGGGCTGCAGACCGTAATATCATTAACTTATTCGTTGGATTCGTTAAGCAAGTAGATAGGTAGGTCCGTCTACGTTAGTATTCTATTTATTTATACGTTAGGTTATTTATTTATTGTTTGGGCTTAACCTAGTGATACAACACGCTTATTCACAGAGTATGTTACGCTACGAGTGCATATGTGAAATCTTTCTATGTTTGGTTTTTTATTTCAGTACAACTATTTTAACTTTACTTCACTACATACATATTTTGACGTTATGTTTTTATATATCTATTCTTGATCTTTTATTTTTATAAAAGTATTATATTTTGGTATTGTATTGAAGAAGAATGAAAGTTTGAGTTTAGAGGCATGAAAGAGGAATCATTGCAATCCGATCGCGATGGAATGGAAATCTCTTTTATGCAATCGCACTAGCTTGATTTCTTCCTTATATGTATACATTCTTCCTATCTTTTGGAGTATATTATGTATAACAAATGATTTCAAATTTCGGGGACGAAATTTTTTTTAAGGTGGGTAGATTGTGACAACCCGTCCCTAATTTTACAATCTTATTAATTTTAAATGAGTGAATTGACGAAAATGTCCCTAGAGGCGAGGATGTTTACTTTCATTGACTGTCTTTTCTTTACATGTATAAGCTACTATTTTAGCGTATTCTCAAAGTACTCGACGATACGAACGCGTAGGCGAAAGCAAGATCAAATTTGGAGCTACGACTAAGATTTTACGGAACTACGAAACTTGAGGGTGTTTTATGAAATTTGAATTTTGGTTATTTTATTATTTTAATATTTTCTTTAAGCTTTATGTCCAGTGGGACTCCCCACTCCTTCCTCTAATCCCGTGCCCTCTCTTTCCCACTCCCTTGACAAATCTTTTTCACCTCACTCTCCCAATGAATGACTGCCACCTCACCACTCAACTCTGTCTTTCTTCTTCCTCGGCAAGCACCGAGAGGGTGCAACCGCTTGAACCACCACCACTCGTCATCTCCGACGAGCCAAACCTTCAAGCCGCCACCAAATCTAGCCACGTCGATGAAGGTTATCAACATTCTAGCCCAAAACTAGAACCAAGTTTAGAACTCGAACTCTAGAACTCGACCACCGTATTTTTCGACGAGGACCTCTTGGATTTCAATGTAAGTAAGTCTCAAAAATAACCCAAAACTTAGTGGATCGTGTTTTGGTTTGTATTTCTAGCTTTTTCTAAGGTTTTTGGTAGTAGTTTTGGTGCAGAAACAACGAGGGGAAAACTCCCCAGTTTTCCGACGAGACTCCGACACTGTGCAGACCATTTCCAACCATTTCCGGTCACGACTCAACCCCCTGATTGGTATATTTCGATTCCCTAACTCCTAAGCTTTACTTTGGTTTTTTGATTTTTGAGAAATGAACATAATATAGCCCTTTGAAATTTCCTGGCCAAATCTTTCCTCAAAATTCGGCGACCCGCCGGAGAAAAATAAAAACAAAAAACAAAAAACAAAAAAAAGTGGGCCTTAGCCCAGCCCAGTTCCAATTGGGCCAATGTGCCAGCCCAGCCCAGGTCCAATTGGGATAGAATATTTTTTGGAATATTCTTTATATTTTCTTTCTCAAAATTTCTTGGGAACCTTCCTAAGCTAATTTCGACGTCCCGAGTCTCTTTTTGAAACCCATTTAGTGAAATTTTGACACCCTGATTTCAAATTCGCTGCCCTAATTTCGACGTCCCGAGTTCTTTTATCAACCGTACTTTGTACGAAAACACGTGATTACATTAGTACGTTATATTTAGGGGTGGTTCGGTATGGGATATCATACCGAAACTAGTATCCCGAATCCCAAACCGAAATTTTTCGGGATGGGAATTTGAAGACCAATCCCAAACCAAATTTTCGGGATTTCAGGACAAATCGGGAATCCCAAATTGAAATATGAAATTATGAATTTTTGTTCAAATATATAATTCAAGAACACATTCATGAACTAGAAATGTCATTTCATTTACACTACCATTTAATTGAACACTGGCATGCGTGACTGTTTTTATCAGAGTTAAAATTCAAATTAATTAAACCCTTTTTGCAATCTGTTGAGAGACAAAAGAATCAAGTCTTCTGAAATCATCAGCCATGGTAGCAGCAATAATAGAATCCAAATAAATATCAAACAGAACATGAAAAATATGCAAGTTGTAGGGCATTCCATGTTGCAGAGCATGAATTAGAAACTACTAGCATCAATTATAAAAGAATAATATTATATATATATATATATAATAATTAATATTATATATTTTCAGTTCGGTATGGGATTCCCAAAATATAGAAAAGCCAATCCCGAATCCCGTACCGAAATTTGGGGATTGGTTTGGGATAGCATCCCGAAAATTTCGAGAATTTTGGTTTGGGAAATTTTTGGTTTGGGATCGGGATTTTTTCGATTCGGTTCGGGATTTTCGAGAATTTTTTCCACCCCTAGTTATATTTACCAAAATGGTTTCGTTTCTAGGCAAAACGTTTCGCAAGGACTCTCGATGCTACGAGGCAGGTTCGACTCGACGACATGATCTGTGAATGGGTCTTTTCTTTGATATATATATATATATATATATATATATATATATATATATGTTTGTGTAGTTTCCATATATGCATCTAATGATGAATTTGCTATATGAATGCCATGATTAAATAACGTTATAAGAAATGTTGTACTGTTGTGAAATGCTAAAATAATCCTACGGGATGCGCAAGTAAGTTTACTATGTTGCCTAGAATTATTAAATCGTTATGGCATGATTATATTTATGTAGTCTACTTATCGTTGCTGCACTCGGTGTTAATGTTCGGCCAGGCCCAGGGCCAGTCTTTCACGTGTATGTTCACATCCGCACCGCACACTCACCTTGGATCTAAGTAAGTGCTAGTCATGTCGTACAAGTTGCAATAGGCAACTCCGACATCTTGTCCTACAGGTTGCAATAGGCAATTCTGACTCATATGTGACCGCGAATAGCGCCAGTATTCACGTGGTTGTAGCACTATAGCGTATATTATGATTACACCCAGTCCTGTCGTACAGGTTGCAGTAGGCAACTCCGACTTGTGTGCTAGCATAGATCGATGAGCATCTAATTTTATTATGCTATTGTTGGGATATTGTGATTGGCATATTTCTGGATTTTTTTTTTTTTTTTTTTTGTCAAATGGAAAACTTTATTAAATTCTAATATGAATGTTTACATCTTCAGCAAGAACATTAAATAAAAATTCTGGACCAATAACATCCCAACGGAAGGCACCTCCAAGTGAGGCAACATATGAGGCGACAGCATGAGCAGCGGCATTTCCATTCTGCTTGACAAACCTAAACCTCACCCCTCGAAATTAGATACCAACTGACCAATATCATGAATATAGCATTCCAAAGTCGCATCCACCACATATTTCCCATTAATCATACTAATTATCACCTGAGAATCAGACTCGATCTCCACTTCCTTATAACCCAACTCCAGACAAACCAATAATGCCGCACGAATCGCCGCAACTTCCGCCATAGTCGTTGTGTTGAAAAACAGTCCACCCCCCCCAGCCACTCACAACAACCCAGCAAAATCCCCATCACCCAACCATATCCATTTTTGCATGTCTTAGCGCACCAGGCGCCATTGCAGTTGACCTTAATCACCCCAAAACCTGGCAGCTTCCATCGTACTGGCTGTCCAACAAATACAGCCCCTGGCATGACCTCACTCCCCCCAGATTCATGTTTTGCCGTAGAGGTGCAAACTCTAAATTCCAAAAGTTGTTTGCGTACCAAGTGAACCATCTCCATGGGATCATTTAACACCTTATGAAACACCATTTCATTCCTACTATTCCATATTCTCCACATAATAAACACACACTCCTGCAACATATCATTTTCATGAAATCTTATACATAACCCCTTCCAAGTCTCATGAAAATCTCGCCCAATAATAGCCATGATATCTAACTGTAAAGAACAACAATACCACAAAACATGACTAAACTCACATGCAAAAAACAGATGGTTCTCCGTCTCCTCCGCAGCTCCATACATCACACATTTACTTTGCACTCGCATTCGCCGTCGAAGAAGGTTGACCCTAACTGCTAACGAGTTATTGCAGCAACGCCAAATAAAAAATTTCATTTTATTTGGCATAATCAAACTCCAAATTTCCCTCCACACCCGATCACAGTCCTCCTATCGGCTGCTACTCCCCGTCCCTTTCCTTCCAAGTTCCCCATTTTCCTGCATTTCCATGGCAACACCATACCCCGTTCGAACCGTATAATCACCATCTTTGGAATAGTGCCATATGACTTTATCAGAACAACCTCCAATACTCACCGGTAATCCCATAATAAGATTACCATCCCCCTCCACAAAACATCGTTAAACTAAATCATGCTTCCAAACCCCCACCTCAGAGTCAATCAACTCCTTCACCATTACAGGCATGTCATTATGCCTCGATCGAACTCTAAAAGTATGTGGTCGAGGAAGCCACGAATCATGGCTAATCCGAATACAACTCCCATCACCAATCCTTCATCCCATGCCTCTCTCTAGAATCCTTCGTCCTTGTATAATACCTTTCCTTAAACGAACAATCTAGAAAATATTAAGAATTTGTCCCAAAAGCGAACTCGGATTATGCAAGATACGCCATCCAATCTTTGCTAAATAAGCTAAATTAAAGGACACTAAGTCCCTAAAACCGAGCCCCCCAAATTTTTTCCTTCTTTTCATTTTCTCTCATGATATCCAATGCATGCCGTGTTTATCCTTGTTCCCTCGCCACCAAAACTTAGCAATAGCAAACTCCAATTCCTTGCACAGACTCATCGGAAGTTTAAAACACAACATTGCATAATTTGGTAATGCCATAGCAACCGCTTTAATTAGCACTTCTTTGCCATCAGGGGAAAGAAACTGCTCCGCCCACCCATTTATTCGCCCTTCCAACGTTTCCCGAACCCCTTCAAACACCGCCTTCTTCGAAGAACCAAAATCCGCCTTTATCCCCAAGTACTTACCAAATTCTTCATTGCCAGTGATATTTGTACAACGAATAATTGCCTTCCTTTGTATCCTCGAACATCGAGCCTCAAAATACAACGAACTCTTCTCCCTATTTATAACTTGCCCCGAGGCTTCCGCATAGCATTGTAAAATATCCATGACCACGCGAGCTTCTTCCTCCTCTGCCCTGCAGAAGATAACAGCATCATCGGCGAAAAATAAATGGGATAATGACATTCCCCCAGGCACCACCCACATCCCATGCAACGCACCCCGCTCATCCCTCTTCCGCAGCAAAGCCGAGAACCCTTCAGCATAAATTAAAAATAGAAACGGAGACATAGGATCCCCTTGTCGTACCCCTCACTGCGGGTGAATAAACCCATTGGAAGCACCATTAATCAACACACTATAAGTAACTGTTGTAATGCATTCCGCAATTCTATTCCGAAACTCATCCGGAAAACCCAAAGTTTCCATCATTGCCAATAGAAAGCTCCATTCAACATGATCATAGGCCTACACCATATCCAACTTCATAGCCACCGACACCTCATCCCCATCGCCATGTTGATTAAGAGAATGAAGTATCTCTGGAATTATTGTTGATTTGTATTTGATTTCATACTTATACGTAGTATGATTTTCTGGAAACTATACATGTTTTACAGCGAAGGGTTAGCATGTTTAGAAAATAAATGTGTTTTATAAAACTTTATTTTCAGGCCCACTCACCCTTGTTTTGCGCCCCTCCAGGTTTTAGCAGCTCAGCTTTCGTATCGACAAGGATTCTTGGCAAATCTTGGTGTAGAAGATTACCTTCGATGGTATAATTCTCACCTTATCTTACTGTACTATACTTATGCTCTGACATCACGTATGAAATTGGTTCATTCCTACTCGCAGCGCACTCTTGTATTTAGGCACTTTTAGGTTTTAATTTATTCACATTTTCCACATCACTACACTTTATAGCTTCGTCACCTTCCAGGTATCGGCCAGCACATCTCGATTCGGAGTCGTAGTAGACATTCCGGGTAGAGGTGTGTCAAGGAAGGAAACCACTGCACTAAAAAACACATTTGTACCGAGAACAATATAGATGAAAAGATTAGTATACCTACATATGATCATATACGTAAAGATGGAGTAGGAGAAGAATGAACTAAGGGCCTCATCTTGTTCCTTGCGTTGAAGAAGACAACCAATTAGGGAAGCAAATATTGTACAAATCGCAGCTTGCTGATATAAACTCATTTGGCATAAATTACATTGAATTACAAAGCTAAAATTAAGGAATTTCCTCCTAAGGGTAAATACGGTTTGTAGGATCGGTTGAAAATATTGAAGGGCACATTGGGTATTTCAATAGGGAGGAAAATTGGATGAATAACTGTGGGCTGACTCTTCACCACGTAGAAAGAAAGTTTGCTTACATGGAATATTGGTCAAAGGGTTTAATCTAATTTTTTATAGGTTTTTCATTTTCATAGGTTTTTATAGGTCTTCGGAGGTATATAGTTTTTATACTTTTTGTTACATGGGAGATAATTGAACTCTAGCTATTACAATTCCAACTCATTATCTTACGTACGTACATATCTTCATCACTTTGGCTAACCTCAAAAGCTTACCTTAAGAGGTATGTATGTGCATATTCACCCATTATATACTCTACGTGCCTATACTATCCAAGATAAAATATCTTGATTTTATTTAGACAACAAATATATTTTTATAAGGACCGAAATATGTATATATGGTTAAGGTAGTAACTAACCTATTAATGATATAATGATGATAATGTTTTGTAGATCATGGTGAAACTAATGCATTCATTTGAAGGGTACTATATTGAGGACTAGGTATGATTTAAGTTGTAATTAACAGTCTTAAAAGCATCTGATGAGGCCCAGAGAAGCAATTGTAATATGATTGTTCTCGAAGTGGCCCATGGCCTTTTATCAAAATGATTATTTATTAATTAAAATTAGTGTTAAGTAATGTTATGGAAGGCCCTCCACTTAAATATGATCGGCTCGTGAGCCTCATGATTAGGAAAGTTAACCTTAATCATGTTTAGTGCTGAACCAACAGTTTGGTCGTCTTTTAAGTGTTGTTATGGCAGGTTTTTTATAATAATTAACTAATCCACTTTCCATAGCAGCATATGCATGCATATATCGATGATCCTCTCCAAGCATGGCCTAAAGGTGATCACCGCATGGTTGCCATATTTCTTGACTGATATCCGAAATAATACCAACTCACCTGATCAAATATCCAATTCCATGATTAGAAATGGTGGACATGCATTTTTTTCCCTGTAAATTGAAATATAAAATTAATACTTCCTATAGGTTAATCTTAATCCTAGCCCAAGAGAGCCATATATTGTAATCCCGAGTTTCGGCTGAAAAACCACGTCATCAACTCCTTGCACGGCTTTCCAGTTTGCTTGGAATGAGCAAGCAAAAATTGCCAGCATACTAAGGGCTGGTTTGGTATTGCTGTACTTTAAAAAAAAACTGTTGTGAGAATAAGCGGCTATACTGTGACTCTGTGAGAATAAGCGGCTGTGAAATAAATCAGCAGAGTGTTTGGTAAACTTTTTTGTAAAAGTGCTTTTGGAAAAAAAAAAAAACAGTCTGATAGTAGATCTTTTCATTAAAGGAGCACTGTACCTCCGTGTGCTTTGAAAAAAAACCAGTTTTCCAAAGCTGCAAATAGCAGCTTCAGCTTTTTCCTTTGATTTCAGCTTATTCTCACAGCAGCTTCCAAAATAAGCCTTTTTTTTCAGTTTACCAAACACCTAAAACTCTCACAGCTTTTTTTCATGGGTATTTTTTTTTTTAAGCACCTCACTCCCAAACCACCCTTTAAAGTAATGCGGATTTTAAGACCGTTTAAGATGATATTATTATTTATATACTCTAGTAATTGTACACATATTATGCACGTACTTATTAAGTTTTGAAATAAAATTTACAAATAAAGAAAATATAAAATGGTCACTAAAGTTTTTTTGTGACAATCTTCAAACGATTTTTCGTCACTGAAAAGGCTGTTCATAACTTTAGTGGCCGTTTCTGGATAACTAATTGAAAAAAAAAAAATGTGGAAGAGAAAATCTTGATAACTAATGTGTCACTTGGCTGTGAGGCTTTAAATAAAAAAATAAAAAAATAAAAAATAAAAATAAAAAACTGTATAGCTATTGTATTTCATTTACTATATTATTGCCTCATTTTCATTGAGCCTTGTCTCAAATAATGGCAGATCTTGTCTCATATTAGGGATTCAAGCCTTTCTCTATCCAAATTGATGTTCCTAGGCGCAAGTTATTGCCCACCTGTTCCAGCTACTTGGCTCCTCAGGTTCTTCCTCCGTGGATTTTGATTGGAGGCTTGCTTTGGGTTTCAGTGACTGTTAAAGTACAATTTACACTGTTTAATAAAATTATGGGAGCGGGCGCAACTGGTTTGCCACCCCATTTTTTGTTCATCCTTTTGATTCGTTAGTTCTTCTTCTTGGAGGCAGTCGCTTGGCGATCATGGTGTGGCTATTTTGGTGGAGGAGGTTGGTTCTCGTTTCTAGATCTAAGATTTCCAATTTAAAGATTGTTATGGGCTCACTTTTGGATCATATTACTGTTGAGAATGAATCATAAATTAATGAGATGAGAGATTTTGCATGGATTTATAAAAAAGTTAGACTATTTCCCATATTACCAATTGATTTTATGGTGGAACCCCAACTCTCTTCTTACCTTGTTTTGTTTTTGCTTTTCTATTGAGATGCACTTTTACTTTAGGTTGTGAATTGTCTTTGAACTTTCCTCATTTTGTATGAGTGTATTTTAATTTTAAAAACACAAAAGAAAATGTCTACACCATTGGAGTCATTTCCGCCTGCGTAACACACATTAAAAACAGTTTGCATGCTGAATTCTCTTCACCATTGAAAATACTCAAACTATGAAGCCAGTTGGAAAATATCATCCTGCTCCACGTAAGCATAGAGGTTAAAATTCAAAAACCTCCATTTGTCTAGTCAATGATCGTAGGAACAGTGTCCAGGTGCCCTTGAAAACCCTAATAATATCATTGAGCTCAAAAGTTTGTGACATCTAGAAAATTCTAGAGGACCCTTGTTCTTCACCCAAAGAAGCTTACATTCACAAATAACATATCCAGTCCGAAGAAACGTGTTGACATTGCGTAACACTACCATACACTTTACACTACATTTGGAAACTGCAACATCTTTTATACAATTTTAAATGTTGCTACAACAAATCATCAATGTATAAAATTGGAACTTTCTAATCCTCGGATTATGTTAAGCAATTATCAGTATCTATAGTACTCTTTCTGTTGGCTTAGGGGTGGTTTGGGAGTGAGATGCTTAAAAAAAAATCACCCATGAAAAAAAGCTGTGAGGGTTTTAGGTGTTTGGTAAACTGAAAAAAAATGCTTATTTTGGAAGCTGCTGTGAGAATAAGCTGAAATCAAAGGAAAAAGCTGAAGCCGATATTTGCAGCTTTGGAAAACTGGATTTTTTTCAAAGCACACGGAGCTACAGTGCTCATTTAATGAAAATACCCACTATCAGACTGTTTTTTTTTCCAAAAGCACTTTTACAAAAAAGTTTACCAAACACTCTGCTGATTTATTTCACAGCCGCTTATTCTCACAGCACAGCCGCTTATTCTCACAGCAGTTTTTTTTCAAAGCATAGCAATACCAAACCAGCCCTTAATACCTTTCGGCTTCTTCTTCTCACTCATATTTGCGAACAGTTTGCGCCATATTTAATCATCCTACAAGGCTAAAAGATTGCATGCCGAATGCCATTTCTTCTGAATTTTGCATGTCAAGTGTCAGCCCGTGGCCGTGAAAAATAGGTTCCGAATTCAGCATGGGACCAGATGTGGCAAGTCTCAATCCTTTGTTTTAATCGTGTTGTGCCGTGTCAATTATAATCAAATCCGTATTAAAAAAATAAAAATATTATTAAAAGTATAAGAAAAATGGACTAACATATATCTGACACAAGACATTCAAGATTTTAAATAAATATCAATGAACTGTAAATATCATGATCTTGAACTAATTTTTTTGGGTAAAGTACAAAAAACTACCTTAACTATTGGTGTTACGACACTTTCATACCTCATCTTTTAAAATTGACAATGTCATACCTCGTCTTTAAAATTTGGTCAAATGTTATATCTTCCGTTAGCCTGGCCGTTAATTTGTCAGTTAAATGCTGACGTGGCAAGATCCAGACCCCACTTTCTATTTAAAAAATCATTTAATATTGTTTAAATATTAAAATAATAATGAAAAGTTAAAAAACAAATGAAAAAAAGAAACAAAAAAGCAAAACTCCCTCCCTTCCCCCACCCTCCCTCCCTCCCTCCCTCCCTCATCTACCTACTGCAACCCGTGCAACCCAAAAAACAGAAGAAAAAATTAATAATAATAAAAACATAACTTCGTCCCTTCCCCCCCGGCGTCCTTCTCTCTTCTCCCCTATCCCCTCTTCTCCCCCACCCGAGCCCCTACCTGCAACCCAAAAAAAAATAAAAAATCCCAGTTCGTCTTCCCCTCGCTTCCACCCTCCGCACCCACACCCCGTGGAATCGGCCTGGCGGGATCTGGGTTTTTTTTTTCTTCTTTTTCTTCTCCTCCTTCCTCCTCCTTCTTCTTCTTCCTCTTCCTCCTTCTCCTTCTTCTTCTTCTTCTTCTTCTTCTTCTTCTTCGCAGCGGGGGTTGGGGGGTTGATGGGTTTTCAAAATTTTTTTTTTCTGGGTTGCAGGTAGGGGCTCGGGTGGGGGAGAAGAGAGAAGGACGCGGCGGGGGGGGGGAGGGACGAAGTTATGTTTTTTTTTTTTAACTTTTCATTATTATTTTAATATTTAAAAATATTAAATGATTTTTTAATAGAAAATAAGGTATGGATTTTGCCACGTCAGCATTTAACTGACAAATTAACGACCAGGCTAACGGAATGTATAATATTGGATCAAATTTTAAAGACAAGGTATGACATTGTCAATTTTAAAAGATGAGGTATGAAAGTGTCGTAACACCAATAGTTGAGGTAGTTTTTTGTACTTTACCCTAATTTTTGTGTGTAAACTTAACTATAGTTGTTGCATGCTAGCGTCACGCAATTTGGAAGGATGGTGAAGTTTATATGTCACTGAGGCTAATACCCAAATAGTTTCTTCCTAATGACCAGAAAATCTAGATTATGGAAGATTCTAAAGGATAAACACTGGACCGGCCTTGAGGACTTGCTACTGCGCTCGTCAAAAAGGTTGTCATGTAAATGAATGATTTACGTGTGTTACATTACTACAGGCCCCTCAATATTATATTTTCTTAATTAAAGATTGCTTCTGATTATGTAACACTTTCTTAATTAAAGATTGCTTCTGATTATGTAACACTGCGAGAAGACGAAAGCAATGTATGGTTACATTAATATATTACTAATGAGAAATGCTAAGAAGACTCTCTCAAAAGTTTATTTTTCATAGATTCTCTGCCACTTCATGTTTTGGACACAATGTTCTTCAATGTTGGCATTAAACTGTGAAATGACAAAGTGTCTATAAGAATCCCACTTTGAGAGAGTCTCATTAGCATTACTGATGACTGCTTACGAAGTGCCAGCTAAAAAAACATGACTACTTTTGAAGTTAAAACTCCATGAAAAAGTTAGTCATCCTGACTGAAAAAGAAAACCCATTACTATGGCAACATTGACTGGAGCTTTTACAGAGTTTCTTATGGATTGAGGTAGTTATTGTATTTCAGATATGTTAGGCCTTAATGTCACATATATGCATTAAGTTTATTAATTACATTAGTAATCATATTTTTCAAATGGGCAAGACCAATTTGATATATTTAGTCACATAAGTGAATCGTATTTATTTTGTATTTGAAGTCATAGGTTCAATTCTTTCTTCGTCTCTTGATAAAATTCACCAAATTTTTTTTATCAGTGCATAATCATTTGAAATTGTCTAATATAACATTATATTTCTAATCATTAATTTCAAATACATTGTATGCAAAAAAATAAACAATACATACTCTGTATCTAAGGAGACAAATTTGATTTATTAAAATTATCTTGATTTTACTTTTGTACAAGCAAGCTAGTGTAATTTAATAATGAAACCGATTATGGAAGAAAACATCAGGTTGATGCCATCAGAGTTCCTATTAAAGTACACCCCCTTTACCATTTTCCTCTCCACTCCAACTTTTTTGTTTCTTCAGGTAAATAAATCAAAACACCTCCAGGCTCCAGTGCACCATGTCTCCTCAAGGTGCCCTAGAACCATATCTAATACCATTTTAAAACTTAATCATCTTCCAGTATATTGGGTTAGGTTGTAGGCATGATTTTATCGAATATTTCTAGCCACTGAGTGCAGGCCACACGGCCTTGGCTCAACTCAGTCGGGACACCTTGCCAACAACCATTGGCTTTTTTCCACCTTTTCATTTCAACAAATAATATTATAACTTTAAACTAATCCATAGTGTGTTAATTTGTCATTGTTCGTATAAGAGCAGTTCCACCCCTAAAAAAATGCACCAACACCCACCACATTTATCCACTCAGTGAATAGTGATAGACCCCAAAGAACAGTAATAGGCCAAATGCACCTCCACCCCTAAAAAAATACGATGGCACAAACGATCTTCATCCCTACAAAATGCGCTGGCACCCAGGCCATTTAAAATATTTTAAATTTTTTTATACAAGAATAAATAAATAAAATAGTTTTAATTTCGGACATGATTTTTAACCAATCTCGTCACGCCACGTGTCATTATCCGAACGTACTATTTTGTGAATAGATTTCCGCTAAGATTTTCAACCAATCCCGACGCGCCATGTGTCACTATCTGTTTACAATAATTTAGCCAAGATTACAATAAGATTTTCAACCAATCTCATCACGTCATGTGTCATTATCCGAATGTACTATTTTGTGGATAGATTTCCGATAAAATTTTCAACCAATCCCGACGCGCCACATGTCACTTCCTGTTTGCAATAATTTAGCCAAGATTTCGATAAGATTTTCAACCAATCACGTAGTACCACGTGGCATTGTCCAGAACCTTATCCTTTCTTTTTTTGTCCATATAAACCCTACATCTCTACATTCATCATCACACCAAACTCAATCCTTCTTTTTAGCTCAGAATCCTTCTTCATCGTTTTCAAATCTTGAGTTCTTTTTACAATGTCTTCTTCAAAGAGAGTGTATAAACAATTTGAGGAGCAACTGAAAAGATTGTTGGCACAACAGGAAGAATTGGTCAATCTCGAGGAAGGTGGAAGTAGAGATGAGGGCCTCACATTCTCGCCGTGTCATGAAAGTTATGGGTCAGATAGCCAAACTCAGACGTGCCGCAAACTTCGATAGAAAAAGGGAAAGACGAGGTAAAAATCTCTTGGAAGATTATTTTATTCCCAACAGCGTATTCCCTGATCATGGTTTTAGACGTCATTTTAGAATGCAACGAAGTTTGGTCAACAAAATCATGAGCAACCATGATCCATACTTTGTACAAAAAGAGGATGTTTTTCATGTTCTAGGTCTTCTTCCTGAGCAAAAAAATTACGGTTGCCTTACGAATGCTTGCATATGAAGCATCTACAGATCAAGTGGATGAGATCGCGAGGATGGGAAAAACAACTGTTCTAGAGTCCCTGATGCGGTTTTGCTCTACAATTGAAGCTCTCTACACCAATGAGTATCTCCGGGCACCCACGCCAATAGACATGCGAAGGCTTTTGAGGAAGGGTGAGATGCGAGGCTTCCCTGGCATGATTGGAAGCATCGAATGCATGTACTGGACTTGGAAAAAATGTCCAAGTGCGTGGCAAGGAGCTTATGGCAACAAAAAATGAGCCAAAAGTATCATTTTGGAAGCGGTGGCTTCATTTGATACATGGATTTGGCATGCTTTTCTTGGTGTTCTAGAAGCTCAGAATGACCTAAATGTCATTGCCCAATCTCTAGTGTTCGACGAACTGCTGCAAGGAAAATCGCCGAGATGCACATATTGGGTTAATGGCCATAAATACGACGGATCATACTACCTTGCAGACAACATTTACCCAAGGTGGTCAACATTTTTCAAAACAGTGCCACGTCCACAGATTGAAAAAGAAAAACACTTCGCAAAATGTCAAGAGGGGTGTAGGAAGGATGTGGAGCGTTGTTTTGGTATCCTGCAAGTTCGTTTGGCGATTGTTAGGTCTGCTACTAGAATGTTTGATGTCGAGGCACTTCGATCCATCATGATGACGTGTATTATTCTCCACAACATGAGTGTGGAAGATGAGTATGATTATGATGTCGTCGATGAATATGAGCCGAATCCGATGAATAACTCAAGAACACGTATCTACTGTGCTCATGATCGGACCGAAGATCATGTGCAACACGAGCCGTTGGAACGGGATGGACGTTACAATGAATTAATTGTTCAGCGGTACACTTTAGTGCAAGAGCCATACTGGCACGTAACCCGCCAGAATGACTTGATTGAGCACCAGTGGGGATTGCAAGAAGGTGAAGATAATTAAAATGAGCTTGTGGTTGAAGAATAAAGTGTATTTTTTTAAGTTTATGTAATTTTATTTAGTGTGTTTTTTTTTAAGTTTATTTGGTGAGGTTATGTAAATTTAATTGGTGTTTTTTATTTTTTAAGTTTATTTGGTAAGTTTATGTAATCTTATTTAGTGTGTTTTTTTTTAGTTTATATGGTGAGGTTATGTAATTTTATTTGGTGTTTTTTTTTTAAGTTTATGTAATCTTATTTGGTAAGTTTATGTAATCTAATTTGATGTGTTTAAATAAAGTACAATAAATAAATTTGAAATTGCATAAAGTTCTAAAAATAAATAATAAATTACATAAAGTACTAATAATAAATAAGAAATTACACAAAGTACTAATAATAAATAATAAATTACATCTATAAATAAAAATAAATAAGAAATTACATAAAGCACTAAAAATAAAGACAAAATTACATAAGAAATTAAATAAAGTACTACAAATAAATACAAAATTATACAAAGTCCTTGGAGCTAGGATATGTGGTGCTAGGATTTGTGTAGCTATAACCCCCTCGACTTGTTTCCGTATCTCTTGCACGCCTCCTTCGGACGACGTCTCTTTTTTCCGATGTCCAAAAATATTTCGAATTCGGAGACAGTCCTACTAGAGGCTTGTTCATAGTGTCACAATCTGCTTGAGCCATCATTTCTTCTCTAAGCATCTCATTTTTCTAGATTAAGTGCATCTCTAATCATCTCGTTCTCTCAATTAACTATTTCTCTTTGTCTCTCAGCCGCTGCATCACGTCTATCAGTAGCTGCTAATATTGTTGCCATAGCAGCAGCTTTTTCCTTATCTCTAGTCACTTCCCGCGCCATGTTCAGTTCACCTTGGTGAGCAAGTTCCTCCATATATTTAGTGTAGTCATTTTTGGAAGAACTACCTTTTTTCTTTGATGCCTTTTTACCTTGAGGCCTGAGGGACTGACGAGTCGGTTGGGTCTTCGACACTTCATCAGCCGTCCTTTCCGTGTCTTCAAATGTGTCGCCTTCTTGTTCGGCCGTGTCTGCTCCTGGAGAACTGTGTAGACCCATGCCGTGCATAACAACTTCTGGACCGATTGCCACAATTTTGTATCTGGGGTAATCTTTGACAATTTCCCAACATTCCCATTTGTTGAATGATTTGTTATGGTTCTTCGCATTGTAGAATGCTTGTGCTTTTAGTGTCTATAAATGTGGGATAAGACAGTATTATAAAATGTGGGTGTAACACAAATAAATAAATTAAAATATTGATGCGGGTGGAATACATATAAATAAATAAAAATATTGTCACCTGATCCGCTAAACTTGTCCCACTATGCAGATTATCGAAAGCATGAGAGATGGCGTTTTTCCAACAAGTAAAGGATGCGTTGAGTTTTTTCCAACGACCTTGAAGACCTTGACTACTTCTGGAGTCTTTTCCATGTAAATCGCAAAACACTTTCGTAATTTTACTCCACATTTCTCGCTTATCCATCTCATTACCCGTAATTGGGTCATGAGTAGTGTGAACCCAACATTCACACAACGTAACATCTTCAATGAGCTTCCACGAAGTCATTTTTTTCTCTCAAAGTGTAGAAAATATTGAAATGTAGAAAGTATAGAAAGTGTAGAAAATATTGAAATGTGGTGTAAGGTGGAAGATGAGGGTTAGGTATTTGTAGAAAAAATAAATAATTTTTTTTTAAATTTTTCTGTATTTTTAAAAAAAAATTCATAATTTTTAATAAATTTTAATTTTGTTAATTAATCTGGACTGTTGGATTTGAAAAATATTCAAATCCAACAGTCTATAAGGTGCCACGTGGCCAACGATCATAATTCTGACCGTTGTGCCTTTTTTTTTTTGGGAGACAAACGTGAACCGTTGATCTGTGATCGAATGGTCCAGATCAAAATTCAAATTCAAATTTTTTTTACCATTGGAAATCCAACGGTTTAGAAAAAATAGCCGTTGAAAATCCAACGACCCAGGCTGGGCCACGTGGCATCCCCATCTGATGGCTGAGTGCGCCTGCACATGTGGGGCCCCCGTCTGATTCTGTGTCGGCTACTCGCGCAGGGTCACGCGTGATTGCCACACGCCTAGCAAATGGCGTCATACAGGCCGGTCCACGCCTCTGTCGATTTTGGGCTGGCCTAGAGACCAGCACGGGCTGGGTGCCAGCCTATCCGCTGGGCTGAAGTGCAAAGCCTGGGTGCCGAGCCATTTTTTGGCTGGGTGCCGGCCTCTCCTCTCCCCGGTGGAACTGCTCTAAGGGGAAGAGCCGGCCCTGAGAATGTGCAAAAGGTGCCACTGCACAGGGCCTTCAAATCGGAAGCACCCCACATTTTCAGTACATGTATATAGTATGTAATATATATTTAAATGTGCATAATAACACTAATTATCGCTAGTGGTTTAGGACTACAACATTAGAAAAATAAAGGGTCTCCATCTAAATTTTACACTGGTTTTATTGATCTTTAATTATAATTAGTACAAAACTAATGAGAGATTTCAACCGATTAGTACGGATCATATTGCATAATCTTCTACCAATTTTGTCTAATATGACCAAAGCATTAGGAGTGGCACGTGTTCGATCCCATTTAAATTGGTTACTTTTTCTGAAGAGGTTGCTGTTGCTGATTAACTTTTGTTGCTGCAGGTGATTTGCTAGTCAAATGGTACGAAAAGGCCACGAGCGTGTACTAGTGTAGTCACCCCCATTAAGAAGTAAATAAGTGTTTTAATAAGGGACTTGGATTGTCTGTCCTCCCATTTCGGTGCCCTCCTGTTTTGTGTGGTCACGGTTAAACCACGTCAACATTTTATATTGTTTTTTTTATAAAAATAATAAAATAAAAAGAAATAATAATATAAAATGTTGACGTGGTTTAACCGTGACCACACAAACAGGAGGGCACGAAGAGCGCACCGAAATGGGAGAGCAGACAGTCCAAGTCCTTTAATAAGATAATGGTAGATAATATTTGATGAGTTGGACAAGTGGGATCCAATACACTTGGCAACAAGAGGAACTGGCAAGTGTTGGTTAAGTATAGGCTGCTGCTCCCACCTGAATTGTGGAGGGAATCGACCTAACAATTTTTATGACTAACTAATAAAAATTGAATATACTAAGTTTTTCATTTTTTGGTTACATGTCGGGAATTGGACCTTTGTCCAAACGTGATTCAAACTCGTTTAATTGCGCACACTCAATTCTGATGCTAACCTTACAATTTAGTCTCTACGTGTGGGATTCGACTACAATACTTATATATATTTAATACAATTATTATTTGACGGTTAGATATAAGTCATGTAAATATATGAATTTAATACAATCACCATAAATTTGAGATTGGTTCGTTGACTTGATCAAATTGAACTAGTGCACTATTGGTTGACTTATGCTGGTTACTCTCCAACCTGTCTTATTTGCACCATATAAACACTATCATTTTCTATACTTTGTGCCTAACATATGTTTCACCGGAAATGAACAATGTGTAATCATACAATGAATATTGCTACTGAACTTCACTATCGTACAGCTATCCTTTTTTTCTTAGGATATTCACACGCCTATTTTTTTTTTTTCACACACTCCTCTTGATTTTTGGTTGTCGGATCGGATGAATTGACAGAATATCAATAACCACATATTAATAAGAGTATGTGAAAGATAAAAATGAATGTGTGAATAATATTTTTCTTCTTTTATTATAATTTTTAGAATAAAAAACAAGAACTAGGGCTTGGTGGTTTTGGTTCTAATTGGATCCTAATTGCATGCACCAGTGTACTGTAATAAGAGTATGTGAGACATAAAAATGAGTATCAATAACATTTTTCTTCTTTTATTATAATTTTTAGAATAAAAAACAAAAAGTAGGGTTTGGTGGTTTTGGTTCATGGTTGGATCCTAATTGCCAAGGCCGGCTCAAACCCAGTGCGGGCAGGGCGACCGTCCGGGGTCCAAAAAAATTAGGGGCACCAAAATTATTAGTGTGGCCTATTTATATATGTTTTTATAAGAGTATAAATTTATAAATTTGGTTTAATGACAAAGAAATTTAACTAGAAACGGTGATTTTGTTGTTTGAAATTAATATGGAGGTCTTGGGTTCAAAACATCATGTGTGCTTATTTAAATTCCAATTTTTACAAATTTCTTTTCATAGAAGCAATGGTTTTTGTATTTAAAATTAACGAAATGTCCTAAGTTCGAAATGCTATGTGTTTATTTTTTTCAATTTTTACGAATTTTTATTTGGTTGTTAATTTATTTTTTAATTACTAGCTAGTAACTATGTGGGTTGCTGTCACATCCCCGCCGGGGCCCCCACTACATCCCGGGCTCAACTCCGCCGTAGCACGATATTGTTCGCTTTGGGTCCCGACTACGCCCTCACGGTTTTGTTTCTGGGAACTCACACTAGAACTTCCCAGTGGGTCACCCATCATGGGATTGCTCTCGAACGAACTTGCTTAACTTCGGAGTTCTGACGGAACCCGAAGCCAGTGGGCTCCCAAAAGGCCTCGTGCTAGGTAGAGATGAGAATATACATATAAGGCTTACAGGATCCACTCCCTCGGGCGATGTGGGATGTTACAATTCACCCCCCTTATGGGCCCGACGTCCTCGTTGGCACACTTCCGATCAGGGATTGGCTCTGATACTAAATTGTCACATCCGGCCCAGGCCCCCACCACATCCCGAGCTAGACTCCGCCGTAGCACGATATTGTCCGTTTTGGGTCCCGACCACACCCTCACGGTTTTGTTTCTGGGAACTCACACGAGAACTTCTCAGTGGGTCACCCATCATGGGATTGACCTCGCACAAACTCGCTTAACTTCAGAGTTCCGACGGAACCCGAAGCCAGTGAGCTCCCAAAATGCATCGTGCTAGGTAGAGATGGGAATATACATATAAGGTTTACAAAATCCACTCCATTGGGCGATGTGGGATGTTACAATTGCTATTTTTAAACATTCGTTCCAATTCAAGTCTAACCTTCAACAAAAAGTAATGCATAGACTAAAATTTTAAATCAAATTTGCAAATCATATAATGTGTCATCAAAATGTTTAATTTGGTGCACATTCATTACTTATACATATCTTTAAAGACTCGAAAATATCATTATTTTTTTAGTCTTATATTGACGAGGTTAGTAAATAAGAAAAAGCATCTTACGATTTATACAAAAACATTTTAAAAGTTCAGATGGAAGACAAAACTCATAATCTATATACTTGTAAGCTCGGAGTTATTTTTGTTTCCTTTTCTCGATACAAAATAAATTAGTTTGTCTGTGGTTCTAAATTACTGAGTTTGAAATGTTTTTCTAAATATAATTTTATTGATGTTTTACGTGTAAAAACAAATAATTTTTTTATATAAAATGAGGGCACATTTTTTTATGTCGCTCTGAACCTCAAAAATCTCTGAGCTAATTGCATGCACTAGTGTACTGTCCCCTCGTAATCTACTACACTAACAAACAACTTTACTGCTGGCAGGCAGTGGCATTCAAAGTTTGATGCATAGGGACGAACCAGGAGTGTCTCCTGAGCATTTCCCTAGGGATCCTAGGGATCCCGCAATCTTGTCCGTTCATAGTATATCGTGCGGTCAGAAATCATTTAAAATTTAAATTTTAAAATTCAAATATGAATAGTACCTAACGAAAACTGACCGCACGATATAAAATGAACGGACAAGATTGCGGGATCCCTAGGATCCCTAGGGAAATGCTCAGGAGACACTCCTGGTTCTATAGGGACCTATTTACTAAGTGTCATATCAATATATATATATATATATATATATATATATATATCTCAGAGCTGTAGATGCCTGCAGCCACCATTTTATTTAATTAAAATGTGAACAGCTCCTGCAGCTACAGAAGTTCTATGTCAGCGTCTTGAATCTTGATCACTCTCTTCTCCCTCAAGTTTTCCCTTCTCCTCCTCGAGTTGAGTTGCAAGTTATGACCCAGACTGACAATCATTTTCCTTTCCTTTTATGGGTTCGATTTGGATTAATTACCTCAACGGAATCCATCCGTCATCCGGCAACTTTTTTTTCACACACGCAGCAAATAACAAGAAATTAACTTGACTCTTTAATACTGTGAAGTTTTGTGATTAACCATGAGACTGATTTAAGAAACTTCATATTTATGATTGAAAATGTTCATAATATAAATACTTTGTAAATACTGTTTTTATAAAAAAATTAATAAAAATAAATTTTTGGACTCCCGATTTGCAAATGCAAATCAAAGCTCCTATCTTTAATATTCAACCGAATGTACCCACTTTTGAATTGTGCTATTACCAAAATAACCTTGATACGTATATGGTCTTATCCCCCTTTCTCTCCCCAAGTTCTCCATTTTCCCCTCCCAGCTCCCAAGTTTCTCCTCCTTTCTCGTCACCTTATTCTTCGTCGTGCATAAACCCTTCTAAGCTTTCTACTGGTTTATCTCAAATACGAGGCAATATCATGAATTAACACCAAATGAACGGCTGCTATATGTGGTGAATATACAGTCGATACAATAAATTTGAAGATGTATCCCAGCAGGCCAACGACCTAACCTTTGACCTAAGGAGAATCCCGAACAAAAATAAAAATAAACCAAACCAAAATTTGGAGACGTAAGTGAGAATTAGCGAGTGATTAAACTAAAAAATTAGAAGAAAACAAGTCTTGAAAAATGACAAAACCTAGAGAAGAGGGGTAATTGTGAGTGAGAGTTGAGAAACGAGACACATAAATTGGAGTCTCGACAGAGATGGGAGTCATGGAGAGTGAAAACTATAGATTAGAACTGGAGAGGTTACGACTCGTAAGAAAGGGAGGGACTTGTTTATATTAAGGGTGTTTTGGTAGTAGCACATCCAAATTGAGTGTATTTGGTTGAATTTCAATTCGTGAGTAGTTTTGATATGCATTTGTGAGCATTTTTGCCAACAAATGAATAAAATATGACATCGTTTAGTAATTGAACTGTATTAAAATAGATGGAAGATTTTAGTAAAAAGATGTAGAATTGTTTATCTATTTGCTACAATTGATTGATTAAACAATCTTAATTTTAATTGATTTTTTTTTGTAAAAATGATATTTATAGAGATATTTGTAATATGAATGGTTACGATTATAAACTCAAGGTGAATCGAGGAGGAACTCCTCAAAACACTTTGTTGTCGACTCACAAAGCTTCAGTGGTTATGATAGGAACTGTTTATAATCGTAACCTTATTCATGTTATATATCACTCGGTAAAAATTATCTAGGTAAAAAAATCAAATAAAACCAAGGTCGTTTAATCAATCAACTATAGCAAGTAGATTAAGTGCTCATAATACTCTCATTGATTTCAACTATCTCTTTGTATACAGTTCGATAAAAACCTCATATTTTATTATATTGGTAGAAATTATTTTTACATAGTAATTTATAATATGAAAATTTCTGATCAGAAGCATGAAGTCAAATTTGTTTTTTTATAAATTATTGATAGGTGAATTATCTAGTATGAAACTTTTAACTGGAAATTCTTTGGTCATTGATACATCAGAGCATGATAAAATTTTCAATTGAAAATTTAATTAATCTATGAAAAATAAAATATTACTTGAATTTTGTTCATTGAGATTATATTTGTTATGCATTTAATGGATGAAATATGCTAAATGAACATACGAATTTTAACAAAAAAAAATCAAGGATGACCTATGATTATTTGAATAATCGTATGAGTTGCATTTTATTTAGTTGATTAATATGATACCATCAATGATTCTTTCTTTTGAGCTGTGCTAGCATTTGAGGCGCACACAGATCAATGGCGAGCTTCTTCCCTGTGTTTTAATACTTAACTATTGTTGATTAATATGATAGGAACTGTCATGTGTAGGATTATCAGAGAGACGTGTTATAGACTCACTTCTAACAACATCAATATTCACTACTACAATATATGCTATCACCGTCGGAGCAAAAATCGACGAGAAATCCGATTTCTGTCGCAATTTTGGAAAAAATGCGACATAAAACAATGTAATGTCGCATTTTCAAAGCGACACTATTGCTAGCGTCACGAAAGGGCTTTAGCGTCGGTTTCGTGGCATAAACCGACACTAAACAGCGTCGCTTTAAAGCGACACTAAAATTAACGTCGGTTTAAAGCGACGCATACTTACACGTTACGTCACTTTAAGGCGACGTTCATTAGCAATTTAATTGTAAAATATAAATCCTACTGTCGCTTTTAAACGACACTGAAATAATATTAAATTAATTTAATATCCCATAAACCGACGTCAAATAACAATTAAATAAATAAAATATGCAAACGAATAACGGTCTTAACCGACACCACCTTTGTTAATAATAATAAAAAAACAGACAAACCGCATTCTTCTTCAATTCATTGTAACAGAAAAAATTTATATAATTATATTAATAAATTCCAAGGCCAAAATAAACATTAATGAAAATAATTAAAAAAAAATAGCACAAATATTGTACATACATTAATGAAAATAATTAACAATAAAAATAGTGCCAAAATACACAAATATTGTACATCTAACGTTCCACTTAATATACAAAAACCCATCCGTCATAACAACTACTAAATCCGACATTACAAACATAACATAAAAATACAAAAAAGATAGAACGAATAAAGTGTCATATTTAGCCGACAAGAAAACGAACCAAATAAACTACGGAACCGAATCTGCGCCTGAACGTGGCACATATCCTTCTCGTCCTTGAGGTCCTATATTTGATGCCAACATCCTCGACAAGTCCACATTAGATCCAACACCCGCAAGCATTTCAGCAAACCCCCCAGCTGGAAATTCAGGACAAGGAGCAGCCATCTCGGGTCGATATACTGGCACTTGATAAGGCGGCTCCTGCATGTAAGGCATGGGAGGCTGCTGCATGTATGGCATAGGCGGCTGCTGCATGTATGGCATAGGCGGCATAGGCATCAGATACATAGGATACGGAGGTTGCTGATTATAGCCAGCATACGGATATGCAGGGGGTGGCTGGCTTTGACCCGACTGTTGAGGAGGAGGAGGCTGACTCTGGCCTGACTGTTGGGTTCCCGGGCTATACGGTGGTTGTGGTTGTGACTGAAATCTTTGGAAAAGCCACGCAAACATCTGACTTTGCTTGTTCTCTAGGTCCGAAATCCGTTTATTGTTATTTTCGTCCCTCAATTTCAACTCATTATTTTGAGTCATCAGCAATGCCATTGCACTGTTAGATGACCTCTTTGAGGAAATTGATGTAGAAGACGAAGAAGACGCATAGGACACCATATCAGGAGTCACCCCATGACCGTATCCTCTGACTCTATTATACCTTTCAGGACCCATTGTATCAACATACACTTGGGTCCTAAGATCTTCATTATCCTCTTGTGACACACCCCGTCCCGAAGGAGGGCATGCTGGCCGTCACGTGAGAGTGACGTAACCATTTACACAGTTCGGAAGCTTTGAAGATACCATTTCTAATGATATACCACCCGAGGGTGAAACCTACATTTATGAATTCTGTCAGAACACCGTTGGATTCCTCGTGGCCACCAAAGCTCTGCTAACTTGAACCTGGAGGGGCGCAAAACAAAATGAGTGGGTCAGTAAAACAAAGTTTTTCGAAAACATATCATTTAAAACATTTCTAACCCCTCGCTGTAAAACCTGTATACTTTCCCAGAAAATAGCATAATAGCATATAGTTTTTCATAAATCTCAAATCATCATCTTTCTTAAAACCAGAGTGTACGCCATGTAAAAACTTTAAAAAGAGTCAGTTTGAAAGATGCATCAATGTAACAGGTGAAATAAGAAATCAACCGGAGTCACCTCGGTGACCTGTACGGTCTAACTCTGCACGTCACTCGGAACTATATAAGGTAGTCTGTACGATGACTGGTGTATAATTACGCTCTAGTGCTTCTCTCATCAATCATCAGCGCGCATATCTAAGGTCACCCACCAGTCGGAACCCCTCTAATGGTCTGTACGACTGGCATGTCGGAACCCTCACATGGTCTGTACGACATCCACCTACTTGGATCCAAGGCGAGCGTGCGGTGTGGTGAATACTAATATAAGCACTAACACCTAAGGGCAGGTTATGAGCTTAAACATTTCAACATCAAATAATTCAATGAATAATGAACTCACCTGACTTACCTGTGCCTCCACAGCACCATGCACATGTATGCATCATATATCAATCATATAATTCATATTATTCATCACATGCATATCATTCCTATCATGGCATTTCATTCATATCATGCATCTCGTTCATGCATAGCATTTTAGAAACATACTTTCATTAAAAACTCAGTTTCTGGGAAATTCAATAGTATATAGGTAAATACAGAAAATACTGCCCACTCACCTGGAGTTCGCCCTACAACTCCCCAGCACAACACATCAAGCGTCAAGATGATCGGTGCCTAGAACCATAATCAAATCCAATCTCAGAATCATATCGATAGAATACAACTTATATAAAACACGTCACTACGCAGTTCGATCTGGAAGATCTGCAACTCAGATTTCCAATCCATAACTTCCAGAGGTCCACAATATACCTCTAGGACAACCTCCTAAAACTTCATTATCATCCAACGGTCGGATCTCCGTCAATTTCCAAAACCAAGTGACGGTTAACGTTCTATTTTATGAACTTACAACTCCAATTCCAAAAGATCCGTAAATCGGATTCCCGATCCGTAAGTTCCTATAATCCTCAAATATTACGTATTACAACGTATCAAATTTTGGTGACGATCCAACGGTCGGATCTTCAATTCACGTTTTCACCTAACCACGAATCGTAACCGACTTAGGTTCAATTATTCAATTTACGTCCATCAATTATCAAAACTGAACCTAGAGCATTAAACACATGATAAGAATGACATTGGCGGGCCATTGGCCACGCGCCGCCGCACGAGCCGTCGCGGGTGGCGGTTGGCCGCCCCGGCTCGCCGGAAAATCTAACTATTTCCAAAAATTACCAAAATTTGCAGATTTGAAGATCTCAATGAGTAGAGTAACTTTCATACCTGTGGCCAGGGCCAATTTGGCCTGGAAGTGCTTCAATTTCACCAAAACCGTGAAGAACCCTAGAATTGGGTGATTTCAATTCGACCTTCAAATCAACTCCGTCGTCCTAACCAATGCTTGGGCTTTGTTCTAGGCCTCAAGGGAAGTCTAATGATGGCAACAATTGAGAGAAATTGTTTCAAAAATAAGAGAATCGAAGACACAAAGTTGCCGCACCCTTTGGTGCGTTTTTCCCAATTTCAATACCAAATCTCTCCAAATTTGAGATGAAAATGATGAGGAAGGAGTAGTAGGATACTTACTAAGTGAAATCATGGCTCAATTCGTCGGAAAAATGGAGAAAGTTCGACGAAAATTGGTGAAGAACACCGGCGGGTCGCGGGTTGCCAGGTCGATCATCTCCTTTTCCTTCTCCCTCCTTTCCTTCTTTCCCCTTCTCTGATTGGCCAGTCTCTTCCTCTCTCCTCTCCCCATTCGCCAGCTCTCTCTCTCCTTTCTCTCCCGGAGCTTCGGCTCTCTCTCCTCTGGTTGGGCAGATTGCCCAATCCCCATTTCTGTTCTTCCTCTTATTCTCACGCACACACACACACACACACAAAACCTTATGTCCTGACATCCCAGCCCTCCATTTCAAATTCCTTTAATCTGGGCCATCCAAATTTTAATAATAAAATTCATAAAATGTCCAACTTCAAACTTTAAAATCTTTTTCGTTATAACTCCAAATAACGAACCGTCTGCGCCCACGCGTCCGTAGCGACGAGTACTACGAGGATATGCCAAGAAAACAAAATCTTAGATGGCACGACATGACGATTAACCTCGAATGACGTGCGTGCCTCAAAGGGCATTTTTGTAAAATCCTTTATTAAACTTTAAAAATTTCTTAAAATCAGGGACGGGCTGTGACATCTTGCCCCGACTGAATCAAAGTTTGCAGATTGCTCTCCATTGTTGCCTAGCATTACAATTTTTAAAAATAAAAATTCAATCGTAAAACAGAAAAATAAGCTATAGATAATAAAAATGAATAACAATGAAATACCAACACAGTAAAATAAATTACCCCTGTACGCTCCGATTCTTCATCAATCCAAGTTTCATTTTTTCGTGTATGACATTCACGAAAAAAGGTTACATGATCGGCTTCTTTCCCATGCTTCTTCCGCTTTACCAAAAATAAAATTTCAGACAAACAATTTTAGGCAAACCTCGTTAAAATTAAAATTTATAACTATAGAATATTTAAAATAACATTTCTTCAAATTGTACAATCCATACATATTCTTGCCGCTTTCTTGCAAAAGATTTTGTACCAGTAGTATGGTTCATTGTTTTCTTTTGCCGATTAATCTTGTTTTTTCAGCAACCTCCTGAAAATAAAAATAAAAAAATTATTACACAAATTTATAGTTATAACGAAATAAACTACATCGTTTACCTTTGTTTTATCTCCACTCCAGTATGCCAACAAATTACCCCACTAGGTAGGATTCACATCAGGAGGAGGCTGGCGACGCTCCTCTGCAGCTCTGTTGGTATAATACTTTTTTAACATAAATTAAAATAACAATTAGAGTGCAAAAAAAATTAATTTAACATAATATATTCTTAAATTACTCAATATTATAAGTTTATGTTATATTTAATGTTGTTAATTTAACATAAATGCTTATAAATAATATTCATTCCATTTTCTCATAACAATTCAAGTGACAAAATTAATTAATTCGCCTAAATATGAATTAATTTAACAAAAATAATAGAAATTTATCTAACTACTTAAATTACAATTTTTAAATAAATAAACTTGTGTATTATACAATTTAAAAATTAAAGAATTTAGTGATAGAAACCTGAATTATAGAAGAATTCTGTCGTCGATCAATTCTTTATATACTCAACCAGCTCAAATAAATTCCCTACAACAATAAATTGTATCAAAAAATTAAACATAAGAGGAGAAATAAAAATACTACAAGCAAGAAAAGCTTACCTTTGTGAAGAATGAACTTGGAAGAACTCGGAAGCTGAGAGAGAGAACAGCAGAAGGTTTGTAAACCGTGAGAATGAGATAAATGCAAGAGAAAAAGAAGAAAACACGGGGGAGGGTATATAAAGACCATCAATCTGTCGCTTACAACCGACACTGGGTTTCAAAATATTTAAAAAAATAAAATATATGTCGCTCAGAACCGACGTAGGATTTAAAATATATAAAAAAATCAATTAGTGTCGCTTCTATATGCGACACCCATACTTTATGTCGCTTAAAAGCGACGCCAGTATTTAAAATTATTAAAATGTGTGTCGGTTATAAGCGACATTAAATGTTTACGTCGGTTTAAAAGCGACGCAGGCTTTCTAAATCCGACGTCATATTCAGTGGGTGTCGCAACTCTCTTGTGCGCCACTATATTATATTAAACCGACGCAACAACTGACACTATAAGGCCCTTTTGTAGTAGTGATTGTCTCCAACTTAGTAATTACCACGTGCACAATCCGCCAGGTGTACGGTTTTATCACAAAAAGCCTTCACATTAGTTGGAGTGGGGTTGGAACATTTGAACTCTTATTTTCTCAAAGATACGGTCGGTGTGAGATATTTCAACACGCACCCTCATGTGGGACCCAATTAGTGGATCACAAGTGATAGATCCACACATCGACAACCACGTAGAGCCAATGGGGCTCACCTTATACGCCGGGCCAAGGGACGCACCATTCTTGTTATTCTTCTCCCATTGGGAGGAAATATATGTACACCGCTATTCTCCTTGTGATTCAAGAAATATTAAAGAGAGTTGCAACCAAACTAGGAAACATAATTAAATTCCTAATCCACCTAAAACTCACTCCAACATCATGTTATAAATCACTCGGTAAAAATCATCTAGGTAAAAAATCAAATAAAACTAAGGTCATTTAATCCACCAACTGTTGCAAATAGATTAAGTGCTCGTAATACTTTTATCGATTTCAACCATCTATTTGTATACAGTTCGATAACTAAAAAACCATATATTTTATTATATTTGATAGAAATGATTTTTATATCATGAAAGATTCCGCTCATAAACATGAAGTTAATTTTTTTTTTAGATTATTGATAACTGAATTTTTTTAGTAAGAAACTTTTAACCGTAAATTCTTTGGTCATTGGTACATCAAAGCATGATAAAATTTTCAATTGAAAATTTAATTAATCTATGAAAAATAAAATATTACTTGAATTGTGTTCACTGAGATTATATTTGTTATGCAATTAATGGATGACATATGCTAAATGAACATACGATTTTTTTTTTTAAATCAAGGATGACCCGTATTATTTGAATAATCGTATGAGTTGCATTTTATTTAGTTGATTAATATGATACCATCAATGATTCTTTCTCTTGAGCTGTGCTAGCATCTGAGGCGCACACAGATCAATAGCGAGCTTCTTCCCTGTGTTTTAGTACTTAACTATTGTTTGTATTTTCAACGTTTATAATCATTTCATCAGCAATTTTCACAAAAACACAGTAACAATAAATGGGACTGAGATGGATCTTAAATCCTGCGTACGGTTCCATCAACTGGCGGTAGACTGCCATTGCGTATGGATTTGACAAAGGCAAAGACAAATTTTTTTTTAAAAAAAAAACCATCTAAATCAAAGGGCAAATCATCAAAATCAAAAGATTAGACAGCTAATAAAGGCTCAATCTATGATTGGTGAGGAAAGAAGGCATAAAAAAAAAAATTAGGTACCACAAATTTAAAATAGGATAATGTTTAGTCAATTATATATATAATTATCGTATCTTTGTCTTATAAATTTTATAATTGAATTGTTTGTTGTGAACTTTCATAATTTAAATATGATTGTGTAAATCTTAAATTAGATTTGATTCTAATTATTCTTTTCGATATGGACTTGTATTCCTTGAGGATGAAGGATTTCTTCTCTCATTTTATTACTATAAATAAATGCACTACGTAGGAGGATAACATGTCCTCAACACACAATTTCCCTACGATTCTACAAACACATCTCTCCTATCTCTACCCTTGTCGCCGGCCCCCTTCCCCTTATCAAATAAAATAGGCTACAACACGTTATTAGTACGCTCCTAGCGTTGAAGCTTTTTCTGCATCAAACTAGCTCATCCATATCATCATGCAATCAAGTTCTTTTAAAACAATGATTTTTATCTCGATATTTTTGCATCCCTGATAGCATGAACATTCACCATAATGCATGACCAAACTTTACGTTTTTCGAATTTTAGATTCTACATAAATTGTGTATGTATTATATTCATAATTGTTGAATTATGTGAATTTGATATTTACCATAAATTGCATCAAATATATGTCCATGCATTATAATATTTGAATTGCATATGCATTGAATTGAATTGAATTGAAAAAAAAAATTGAAATTCGGAAACCTAGGGTTCTTCGAACCCGTGACTTGTACTACTCATCCATGTCGATGGGCTGCACCTGTGAGCCAGCCGAGACCATAGAGCATCACTAGTCTCCAACACCAGAACCCAAAGTCACCACCGACATCACCATTGATTTTCCGACGAATGCATGGCCTGTAGCCATGCCCAGCCACCATGGCTGCCTTTTTCTGACGACCTGAAGTCGTCTCTTCAAAATCATGGCTGAGATTTTCGTAATCTCGTCAGAGTTCAAGAACCCTAACTCGAGCCCGAGGGTTTCTTGGTTCAATGACGTTAAGATTTCACTCTCCGTCACCTAGGAAGAGGTTCTACGGTGAACCATAACCCCAAACCGCCAACAGAAGCGACAGGTTCGGCGTTCTTTCCCAGCAAAACACACCCAGCACGCGCCGGGCTGTTCTTTTGGTCCAACAACATAGCCCTTTGGGCTTTGGTTCTTCTCGGACCAATCTAAAACCAAAACTTGGTGTTGGGTTTGTATGCCGCAAGGCCCGCTGCAAACCCCTTCTCTTGGCCCACTAGCCACACAAGCCCAATTGGACTTCAATGTTCCCGTATCCCCACCGCAGTGGAACCTCGCCCCCGTAGGACACCTGGTGTTCCCTGCACCTCATAGCACATGATCCCTACCCCTGCACAGGCTATTTTTTTTTTATCCAGCCCACAATTTTAGGCCTGCTACTCGACCTCATCTCCTTTACCTTTCTCACCATGGGCCTGTAGTTTCACCCGAGACACCCCAACCCAATTTTTTGGGCCTGGTCTACACGGTCAGAATTTTTTAGCTCACATGTGGGCTTAGGCCTTCTTTTAGGCCCCGAGTTTTCAATGCCTAATTATTTTAGGCCTGCCAACACTTTTAATTTTGGCCCCGAAGTCCAAATAATTAATTCAATTATAATTATAGACCCGATGTTCTATTTGCATATTTTCTTGTTGCATATTTCTGTGTATATATTTTCGTTTGTCTGCAGAAACATATGAACATGAAGTTCATAATTATTTTGAAACCTAAAGTTTCTATAAACATGCCTTGTTTGAAAACCTGAAGTTTTTCACTTAAAAACATCACCCATGAAAACCTGAAGCTTTTTCATGCGAATATTAACCAATACATGTCTATTAGAACATGAATTTTCTACTCCTACGTGAATGGATTGATTTTTTTTTCTCCATTGCACTAATCACATCTTGTCCTTTATTTTGTGATAGGAATATGTCGAATTTGAACAAACTTGACTTCACCGCTTTGAAGGTCTCTGGAAGGAACTACCTCAAGTGGGTCCAAGATGCGAAGCTGAGAAAGCCACCGCTATGATCTTTATCCGAAGACATACCCATGACGCCCTGCAAACTGAATATCTTATTGAGGATGATCCACGAGCACTATGGGTCGCTTTGGCTAATCACTTTGACCGAAGAGGATTTCCTGGAGAATACCTATTTAACCTTCTTTGCAACTAATATTGTCATGCATCAACAATATAGAGCTCAGAAGTTTACTAAGTTTGTCCTGGAGAATACTTGTTTTACTTGCTGAAAAGTAAAACCAGCTGTTAATGAAGAATCATCAAGCTCGACCTACTGGGGTGACTGTTGTGTCTGAAGCACATTATAGCACAAACCAATGCCTAAAACACCAAAAGAGGCGTGATAGGGGCGGCCAGAAGCCATCCCGCCAAGGTCAACAGAGTCAAGGCCCATCCAAAGGAAGAAACAAAGCTCATAAGTGCCTAAACTTCGCTCATAAGGCCCCAAACTTCAAGAATAAGGGCAAAGCACCTGAAACCATGGATGCGGATATGTGTTATCGCTGTGGTTCAAATGACCATTGGTCCCGTGTTTGCCGAGCTCCCTAGAAGGTTGTAGCTGAATATCATTCTTGTCGTAAGAAGTTTGAATCAAACTTTGTGCAAGTGGACGATCCGGAGAGTACCAAGATGGAGGTTTCTGACTTTCAGGAGGCTATCACACTTACGGAAGATTATAATCTTAGACATAGACTTATTTTTTAGTTAAAATAAGACCATGGGGCCGAATTCCACAGTAGTCACCGAACCTCCCTTGTTTTTTGGTTAATTTTGAACAATTTTCCTTTATGTTTGGATTATTTGTTGGTGATTTGTTTTTGGATATGTTAAGTTTTAATTAATTTCCGTCCTTGAATACTTAAAATTATTTTGAATGGATATTTGTTTTTAGAACTTTCATTCTAGGTATGACTAGTGGGAAAGTTAGTTGTCTGGCAGATAATGCAACCACTCACACCATTTTGCGTGAACGCATCTTTTTCACTAACTTCATACCTAAGAATGCAGCTTTGACAACCCTCTCAAGCCTATCCAACATGATCGAAGGATACGGTAAGGCACATATAATGTTGTCCAATGGTACAATCTTGACCATTGATGAGGCTCTTTATTCTCCACGTTCTTGAAGAAAGTTTTTGAGCTTTAAAAACATTTGAGATAACAATCACCACGCTGAAACCCACATAGAAAACGAAGTTAAATTTTTGTGCATAACTTCATAAGAATATGGCCATAAACGTATTCTAGAGAAAATTAAGCGTATCCTAAGTGGTCTATATACTACGACCATACACCCTGTAGAAAGTCACTATATGGTCGGCTATACCTCTGGGATCGCGCACGAAATTACACTTTGGCATGATCGTTTGGGACATCTTGGACGAATAGTGATGCGCCGTATCCTCAAATCTGTTGGAAATGTGCCCTAAAGCCAATCATATGATGATACTTTACGGACATTTCACATGTTAAACTAATCTAGTTTACATATAAAAGGCAAACATTATTGTTTGAGACGTCTCATATAAATGTTATATGCTTAAACGATAAAGTCCAAGGAATATGTGATTGGGAGAATGCAATCTAATGAAGTTAGATTAATGAGACCATTCTTTCGTAGACACATCCTAAACGTTCCTGATCATAGGATTGCCAATTGGGCATTGACAGTCCGATAAGATCAGTACGTGCTATGTCTTCTCTCAGGGAGAGTGACTAGTCTCGAGTCATTGGTGTGTGTGACATCAAGACAAGTACGTAGGTGCTCAATAGAGAATGAGTCCACTGAACACGATCAACGAGGAGTTCTCATACTCATGTCACATGAGAACTCATAGTTGGGATAATGCAAATTAGTCCTTTGACCTGAGGCATCACAGTTGTTGTCTTGTGGTTAAGTCCTTGATCTTTGATTATGTCAAAGTCACCCCATCGGGGTGTCCACGACATCATTGGGGTTAAGCCACTTAGTCATGGAGACAAGTGAATGTGCAACAAGGGATCTCTAACCTTCAAAATGGTTTGAGGGAGAATACTCTATGATATGATTAAAATCTCTGGCCAGAGTATGAATGAGATTTGGGAATGCGTTCCAAATCACATTCAAGGTAATCATATAAGCAAACGAATCACATTGGATAATAGACATGAATAAATAAACTATCAAACCAAACAATGTGGTCAAGAGTATTAGATTAGAGAAAGACCGTATTGCATTTGTAATCCTAAACTGAATAGGTTCTCTACCTCTTCTGATTAGCTTGGGTAGCCATGATATGCTGCTAGGTGTCACTCATGGTTTGTGGAAGCCCTAAACGTGTGTAATCACTAAAGGGAGAATTGAAAGTAAGTTTCAATTCACAATCGATGTAAAATGGTTTTAATCGCCCACTGCCTCGCTAAAAGGAACCTAATGTATCGTACACCGTGTAAGGTGGAGATTGAGGAAACAAAGGAGATGAGTAAGAATAATTAAATGGTTTAATTATTTATGGCAAGGATTAATTAATATGTTAATTAATCAAACGAATAAGTTCGTTAAAGACCTCGGGATAGTTTTGGACCTTAAAGCCCAATGGGCTTCGAACGTCAAAGCCCATTGACTTAAGTTGTATGACAACTTAATGAATAAAGATTCACAAAGGCCCAAAAGCCCAAATCCATTTAGTGTAGAATTAGGGTTTTTGGTTCTTTAGGTCATTTAAAGAAGTGACTATATAAAGAACTTTATAACCTAAAATTCATAAGTTGTTGATTTTAGAGAAAATTGGTGAGAACACAAAGCTTCCATTTCTCTCTAAGAGGCCAACCACCTTGGGGGATATTGTCTAGCAATTCTATTTCCTCAAGGTCACTCATTTCTTCTCCAATCCAACCTTGGTGTAGAATCTTTAGAGGTTCTCTATTTTGGGAACTTGGAGAATCTATTTCATTCAACCAAATCCATGGAGCTAAGAAGCAAGGAATGAAGGCCCTATCTCTTGGGTGATTATCCTTTGCATATGCAAAGAGGAATCTACAAAGGTAAATATTTCTCAACTAATAAATGTTGATTTAAAAGTTGAGTCAAGGTTCACCAATCTACTAGGCTTTGAATTTCATGGTTGATGTTTTGTTTTTGAATGCATGAAAGCATGATTCCGCCTTTAATTTGTTAATTGCATGCTATATGATGTTATTCAAATGAACATGTTTTTCACAAAATTTTCTTCAAGTGGTATCAAGAGCCTAGGTCTAGTAGTTGGTGAATCATTTTGGGTTTTGTAGTTCATAGTTTTTTTTTATTTAAAAGTTGTAATATGTTACAAGCTTTATTCTTATTTCTTTGAATGTAAATTTTGTTAGAAAATTTGTCATCTCAAATGTTGTAGATGTAGTTCATATGAGCATGAATATTGGAGCTAAAATTTGGTGCCATGTTTTTGGGGAAATTCGGCCAAATCCAAAGGGTGATTTTTTGGGTTCATGTTTGTCTTGTTAAAATGGTTTTAAAGTGACTTTTGGAACCCCTAAGTACCCTAGGATGTTAGCCCTCTTTTGAGTGGTGAAAATTTGAGTTTTGGTGAGTGAAAACATTCATGGAGCTATTATGAGTTTTCATGAGTGTTCTTCAATGTTCTTGAAGTTCTTGCCAAGAACAAAAAGTTTTGAAGTTTTGATTCAAAAAGTTTTATGTTTTTACATAAAGTTTTGATGTAATTTTAGTGGGTGATTTTAGTGGGTGATGATTATTGGTAAAGTATTATTAATGGTTTTAATGGTAGACAAACTTTTTTAAAAGTTTGACATAAATTCAATTAATGGCTATAATGGTAGACAAACTTTTTTTTAAAAAGTTTGACATAAATTCAAAATATTTCATCTTTACCTCACCTAACAAAACCCACTTACAAAAACTTTGTAAAAATCTTTTTTTTTTTTATCATGGCCGGCCACCCTAATAGAATAGGGTATTTTTGGGTCTTTTATTCAATTACATAAAGTTTTGATACTTTTGTGTATTTGCACTTTGGCCCAAAAGTTTACGTTTTTACGTTAAGGCCCAAAAACGTTAAAGGACAAATTGTTTTGCTCCTTTAATGAAGTTTTTTGTATTTGTTGAAATTTTTGGGTTCTAGTTGTAATTACATGAAGTAGTGGACTTTTGTGTTTTTACAAAGTGACCCCAAAAGTTTGTGTTTCGCAATATAGCCCAAAAAGTTGTGGTTATTGCATGATGGCCCAAATTAAGTAGGGAACAAAAATTGTTTTGTCTCTTTAAATGAGAATTGGATTTTCATTTCATTTAGCTCCATTTAAATCAATTTTATGGATACAAAAACCAAATGAAAATGTTGCATTCAATTTAATTAATTAAAGTGTTGATTAATTAAAGGGTGATTATGAACCTAAGCCTACGATAATTGAGCTATGTGATAGGCCGTTTCAAATTTGTTTAAACCATGGGAATGTGTAGATTAATTTTGGTTGTAATTTGATTTGATCAAATGTTGTAAAAGAGCATAAGCTCTTCTTTACTTTAAAGTAATTTGAATTATGCAAATGTTGTAATGAGCATAAGCTCACCTTTACTTTAAAGTACTCATTTTCTTGTTTTATTTGATATGCATGAAAATGGAGTAGTTGGGTCCAACGCCCCTAAGACAACACGCCTTAATGTGATTAAACGCGTAACTAAAATCAATCTCCATCCCTAGTCCGAGATTCAACACAAGGCTCGTGTTGAATCTAAACAAAGGTTCATAGTCATCCTAAGGCCCTAAGGCAACTATATAGTCCATCAAATGAATGCAAACCTTATGTTAGTAGTATCATATACTCTTGCTTTAAAAACCGTTTTATAAGTATAGTGGGAGTATTATATACAACTAAATTGAATCAAATGGACCAATAGTTGTAATAGGACCAAAATTGTTTTAATGAAGATTAAAATGAATACTTATATGTGATGAGACCTAAAACCCTCAACCAAACCATTATTAAGTTGAAAAGCGTGAGAGTGCTTAGAACACTCTTTCGTGGCCTTCCACCGTGGTAGCTCCAATCGTTTATGACTTGTACACCGGCTTCACCCTATAATGGGGGAGTACAAAGTGCATGCTTATACTCAGGAGGAGTCTATATGCATACATGATGAAGTGAGGTAGGCAACGAGTTTAGCCAACATGATATAATTCTGAGGCTATGCTTGAACCCCTACACGAACTAGGCATGGTGGGAATGACTTAACTAAGTACAATGACGCCAACATGATATAATTCTGAGGCATCATTTTCTAGAGGCCAAATTGATGGGTACTTGCATTAGTTGCAAATGAGTAAGCGTACTCTCTCATTATTATTAACGCTAGCCAACATGATATAATTCTGAGGTGGGCTTGGTAATAGTGAGTCTCCCATAACCTACTAAGAGTTTCCTCCAAAACTCTCGAATTCCAATGAGGGATATGGAATTTGCCAAAAATAGTGGGTGGTGCTATTTGATTTAAAGACCCGAATCAAATGGCTTAAAATCAATCAATTTATATTCGTTATGTATTTGTTTACCAATATATTTGCAAACGCTATCCAAAACTTGACAAAGAAAAGCCGAATGTTTTAGTTTCCGGACTTGGTAACACAATCCCAAAGATTGTCTTAAATGGATTGTGCATGTACCTAAGAAGTCTCATCCTCACAATCTTCCTATTGATAATGTATCATTGGAAGAACATGTTAGAAATGTCTATCATGAAGAGGACAACACAAACAACCAATGCTTATTCCTTCGTTATATGAACAAAGGAACTTACGAAGATTAACATAAAGACAAAGACACTTTTAGTGCCATGATTCTTCACTTACAAATTGTTGTATGAAGAAATAAGAGTTGCCTTGAACAACTCTTGAAAGTTTGTAATTATGTTTAGAACATAATGGTTGGTTGACAAAAATAGTCCATCAACATGGACTTATGATGATTTTGAATCATTGAGTGTTGAAGTGATAAACCACTTAACGAGACGGAAACTAAGTTAGGACTTCACCTTTATGTCCCTATCCTAATGGTTCACTAAGTTTATTGTAAACTATGTAGTGAACAATAACCACACACTCTCCAAAATGTTTGATGTGTATAACACAATTGAAAAAGGTTTCAAGAGAGATAGTGGGAGTTTAGGGACCATGACTATTGTAGTCAAATGAGAAGTCAAATGAAGAAGATAAAATTAACTCCAAGGGAACAAACTTTCTTTATGAAAGGATGGACATTGGAAGGGGTATTTGCAAGAAATGTCTTGCAAGTGTCAAGAACACACCTTTCGAAGGTGTTGTAAATTGTTCTTGAATAGTTCAAAACAGTTGGTTCTTCTACTTGAATGCTTGATTCTGTATTAGTAACTATGTTTTACAATCGTTGTAAAAGTGTGGCTAATAAGAAGTAGAAGATTAATGAGAGAAGAGAAAGTACTTCACATTCGGAACGTGAATAAAATATAGATCTCTGCGAAAGCAGATGGTACTAACTTTCTCATATGAACTACCAAAGAAATTGGAAAAACCAAAGATTGTCTTTACATTCCAATTTTAAGGAACTTAATTCCGTCACTATAGTAGAGATGGATGAATGTTTTATTTGACAAAACATTGTTCTTTATTAATCACTGATTGGATTATAGTAATCTAATTGATTGTCTCTATAGTAGAGATGATATGGTAGCGTTAACTGTTTAGAATATAATGATGCTTAAAACCCAAAAGGTTGCAAGATAGTGACTAATCCCAACTGAGTTGTGATACCTCTAAAACATAAATTACGAGTTGGTCATAGATGGATGCTTTGGATCGTTAGATCCGGATTCAATACCTTCTTGTCAAAATTGTATAGAGGCGAAATGTTCGAATCTTTATTCTTTTGGAAAGAAGAAAGAATCACAAAGTTATTGAGGTTAATTCACTTAGATGTTAGTGGCACTTGTCCACAACATAATACTACTCATGTTGTTTGACATTCACCGAAGATCACTCTCGGTTGGACTATAGTTTATTATGAATAAACACAAGTCCGAATACTTTGCAAAAGGTTTCAAAGAATTCAAGAAATGTAAGTTGATGAGTAAGACGTCTAAAGTACTTACCTCCTTAGATTTGATCTAAGGAAAGGTAACACTTTAGATGAGTTTCCTTGAAAGATATCAAGGAAATTAGCATCATAAGATAATGATTTTCTCCATTAGGAGAAGAACGAACTTGAATAAGATTTAGTTCGTTGGATATTATCAATTACCCATATATAGGATATATATGCTTCTAAGATAATATGATTGTCAATTAGAAGATCTTCCAAATTTTCATAACTCCATAGGATGTAGTTGGAAAGAAAGACAAATCTTAATTGTGCTAAGATTTGAGGTTGTGTGCTAATAAGAAATATTTGTTTAAAAATTATCTTGTGGATATCCTTAAATTAACCTTTGGATATCACTTCTATAAACCAACCAACAAATGTTGTTTGTTGAGTAGTTCATTGTAATCCTACAATGTGATTTGCCTTAAAGCAAATGAACTAGGAATAGAACTCAAAAGAATGGGTTCTTTGAGAGACAAGATGATAATCAACAAATATAACAACCTAGTTCCTATACCACAAGCTCCAAGGTAGTCAAGAAGGATTTTTTAAACCGTCTCAGTTGAATGGTTTGAACTTTATGACTACATTGAGTGTATATACAATATATACTCAAGGAAATGGTAAAGTACCATTTGACCCGAAATAATGAAACCTTCATAGCTAATTGGTAGCTTAAGGTGGCTACAATCAAAGAGAATGGTTGACTTTGAAGGAACCATTTTTGACGTAGTCTTAGTTTCAATTAATTCGAAGATAGCTAGCTACAACTAAATGTTGATTCAATGTTTGGACATAATATAGGTTTCCGAAACCATTATTAAGATAGTCCTAATAATATATGTCTAAAACTATGAATCACAAAACATGTAAGTTGTAGAGATCCAACCATCATGGATCTAAGCAAGCTAGTGGGAGCCATAAGCGTCTTATGAGAGAAAGATCAAAACGTTTGATTTCTCATAAAGATGTAAATGAATCTTTTGTTTACTAGGTTTACAAAAGATTAGTGGGAGTTAATCATATTCCTAAATTTAAATATATGTATGATATATTAATTTTGGAAATGAAAAGAATACTTCATTGTTAAAGTTATGACTTTAAACTTTCTATAACGATAGAATGTATATGGGAGACATAGTCTATATACATGGGATGGAAATCTATAATGATAGATTTTAGGATATAATTGGATTATATCATGCCATAATAATAGACAAAAGGATGCTAGGAAGTTTCTCATATGATGATAAACTTCAATCAGAAGAACAACTCTAGTGAGACTAGGAGGTAGCTCTTCTCAAAGGGAACGTACCCTTTGACTCCCAAAGAAATAATGCGTAAATCGAATCCTTTATGCATACGCAGAAAGGTGATTTATGTATTTCATATTGTATGAAAAACATTGATATGAGTTGTACCTAGAAAGGTACAAAGCGATATCAATGCAAGCCCAACATCAGAACCATGGCAACTGTCAAGTGAGTCCTTAAGTATTTAAGAAATACTAAAGGATAGGTTCCTCGAAGAATGAGGAAGAATTAGAGTAACGTAATGGAAGCGTAAATGTATTAGATTGTGAATCTAATCCATCATTGGATGTTTCTTCATTATGAATGAAGAAATAAACAGATATCTCTTTATTATGACTAAAAAGATATTTGGATGGAAACATTAAAGTAATGACTTTAGTGTGTTCCATTATGAATGCAAAATATATTGCCATATAGAAGTTTACAACAATGTTGTTTGGATGGGAAAGTTCATTTATGAACTCTCTATTCGGTTCCAACCAGAAAGTGTATGACACTAATGGGGCGATAGCTCAAGCCAGGGAATCAAGGTCTCATCAAGATCCGAACTCATATGAGAGACTGAACCACATGATTGGGAATCATGTATAATGGTGACGTCGATATTCTCAAGGTTGCTTCTATGGATAACATATAGATATCCATTGCCTAGGCCTACTACTCAGCCATTTATGAAATGACTACAGAAGAGGAATCATAACAGATGATCAAGCTGATTGGCTCTAGTGCAAGTGGGAGATTGTTGGAAATGTGCCCTAAAGCCAATCATATGATGATACTTTACGGACATTTCACATGTTAAACTAATCTAGTTTACATATAAAAGGCAAACATTATTGTTTGAGACGTCTCATATAAATGTTATATGCTTAAACGATAAAGTCCAAGGAATATGTGATTGGGAGAATGCAATCTAATGAAGTTAGATTAATGAGACCATTCTTTCGTAGACACATCCTAAACGTTCCTGATCATAGGATTGCCAATTGGGCATTGACAGTCCGATAAGATCAGTACGTGCTATGTCTTCTCTCAGGGAGAGTGACTAGTCTCGAGTCATTGGTGTGTGTGACATCAAGACAAGTACGTAGGTGCTCAATAGAGAATGAGTCCACTGAACACGATCAACGAGGAGTTCTCATACTCATGTCACATGAGAACTCATAGTTGGGATAATGCAAATTAGTCATTTGACCTGAGGCATCACAGTTGTTGTCTTGTGGTTAAGTCCTTGATCTTTGATTATGTCAAAGTCACCCCATCGGGGTGTCCACGACATCATTGGGGTTAAGCCACTTAGTCATGGAGACAAATGAATGTGCAACAAGGGATCTCTAACCTTCAAAATGGTTTGAGGGAGAATACTCTATGATATGATTAAAATCTCTGGCCAGAGTATGAATGAGATTTGGGAATGCGTTCCAAATCACATTCAAGGTAATCATATAAGCAAACGAATCACATTGGATAGTAGACATGAATAAATAAACTATCAAACCAAACAATGTGGTCAAGAGTATTAGATTAGAGAAATACCGTATTGCATTTGTAATCCTAAACTGAATAGGTTCTCTACCTCTTCTGATTAGCTTGGGTAGCCATGATATGCTGCTAGGTGTCACTCATGGTTTGTGGAAGCCCTAAACGTGTGTAATCACTAAAGGGAGAATTGAAAGTAAGTTTCAATTCACAATCGATGTAAAATGGTTTTAATCGCCCACTGCCTCGCTAAAAGGAACCTAATGTATCGTACACCGTGTAAGGTGGAGATTGAGGAAACAAAGGAGATGAGTAAGAATAATTAAATGGTTTAATTATTTATGGCAAGGATTAATTAATATGTTAATTAATCAAACGAATAAGTTCGTTAAAGACCTCGGGATAGTTTTGGACCTTAAAGCCCAATGGGCTTCGAACGTCAAAGCCCATTGACTTAAGTTGTATGACAACTTAATGAATAAAGATTCACAAAGGCCCAAAAGCCCAAATCCATTTAGTGTAGAATTAGGGTTTTTGGTTCTTTAGGTCATTTAAAGAAGTGACTATATAAAGAACTTTATAACCTAAAATTCATAAGTTGTTGATTTTAGAGAAAATTGGTGAGAACACAAAGCTTCCATTTCTCTCTAAGAGGCCAACCACCTTGGGGGATATTGTCTAGCAATTCTATTTCCTCAAGGTCACTCATTTCTTCTCCAATCCAACCTTGGTGTAGAATCTTTAAAGGTTCTCTATTTTGGGAACTTGGAGAATCTATTTCATTCAACCAAATCCATGGAGCTAAGAAGCAAGGAATGAAGGCCTTATCTCTTGGGTGATTATCCTTTGCATATGCAAAGAGGAATCTACAAAGGTAAATATTTCTCAACTAATAAATGTTGATTTAAAAGTTGAGTCAAGGTTCACCAATCTACTAGGCTTTGAATTTCATGGTTGATGTTTTGTTTTTGAATGCATGAAAGCATGATTCCGCCTTTAATTTGTTAATTGCATGCTATATGATGTTATTCAAATGAACATGTTTTTCACAAAATTTCCTTCAAAATCATCACACGGGTATCCACTAACCCAAAGTTTAGATTCGATTCAAGGAATCGCATGTCAAACATGTTCTATAGGAAAGCTTACCACTAAGCATTCTTATGACAAGATTCGTTTGAATCCTCCCATTTTTCTACAATGGATTCATGGGACATTTGTGGACCGATTCACCCTATATGCGAACCATTTAGATATTTTATGGTTTTGGTTTACGCTTCCACACATTGGTCACACGTGTGCTTGTTGTCCACAAGGAACGCTGCATTCTCCAAACTGTTGGCTCAGGTTATCAAGTTCAGGGCTCACCACCTTGATTATCCAATCAAATCTATTCGATTGGATAATGCTGGAGAATTCACATCTAAAACTTTTGATGACTATTGCATGTCGGTTGAGGTTGAAGTTGAACATCCAGTATGATTGGCAAATGCATTCATTAAACGCTCATAAATGATTGCTCGATCGTTGGTCATATGTACCAAGTTCCCGATCATTGCTTGGGGTCATGCAATATTGCACACAGCTATGTTGGTTCGCCTGAAGCGTGTTGCTACCCAACCATATAACGTTATTCAGTTGGTTACCGGATACGAACCCGACATATCGCATCTGTGCCTTTTTGGTTGTGCGGTCTATGTGCTGATTTCGCTACCCTTACGTACAAAAATGAGGCTTCAGCAAAGGATGAGAATCTATGTCAAATATGATTCTCCTTCGATTATTTGTTACTTAGAACCTTTGACAGGCGATTTGTTTACCGCTAATTTCGTGGATTGTCACTTCTATGAGACAGTTTTCCCGTCGTTAGGGGGAGATAAGAACGTCAACGTTCTTGAAGAACGATGCGAATTATCGTGGATGACACCCACATTGTCTCATTTAGATCCCCGCACCGCTCAGTCTGAAACTGAAGTGCAACGCATATTAGATCTCCAGAGCATGCCAGATGCTTTTATCGATCTAGCGCGCGTGACAAGATCACATATTCCAGCTGCAAATACGCCTGCAAAGATGGATGTACTAAATGTACGACGAAATTCCCTCATGGAGGTCCGGGACGCCAATCTTGGTGATCCGCGTACATTAATAGCTAGCCAATCATCTTCCTCTACACAAAAGCACGGCAGACCTCTTAGTTCAAAGGATTCACATCCCTGGAAGAGGAAACCCACGACACAGGCTTCTGAATAGCCTATCGTGAATCCGACTGTCGCTTATTCATTATATCCAACTCAAGAGGAAAGTCTAGATTATGGAGGCGTCCTTGAAGAGACGAATCATGAGATTTCGATCTATCATGTTAGCTTAGATGATGTGTGGTGTAGAAGTGAGATGATCGTCAATGATGTATTAACATATGCAGTAGTTATTAAGATCATGTTGAGCGATGACATTGAACTTTGTTCCGTTGATGAATGTTGACGTAGAACTGATTGGTCAAACTTGAAACAAGCAATCTATTCAAACTTGATTCGCTTATGAAACGTAAGGTGTTTGGACCTGTAGCTCATAATCCTCCACATGTGAAGCCCATTGGCTACAAATGGGTTTTCGTTTAGAAGCGTGATGAGAAGAACGAAATTGTGCGTTACAAAGCTCATCTTGTTACGCAAGGCTTTTCACAACACCCCAGGATTGACTATGACGAAACTTATTCACTCGTTATGGATGTGATTACTTTTCGCTACCTTATCAGTTTGGTAGTTTCCGAAAAACTGAGTATGCAGTTGATGGGCGTAGTAACTGCGTATCTCTATGGAGATCTTGATACGAAAATTTATATGAAAGTTCCTGAATGACTTACATTAATTGGATTAAATATTTCCAAACCCCGGAACACACTCTCAATTCGGCTAAGGTGTTCACTTTATGGTTTGAAGCAATTCGGAAGAATGTAGTATAACTGTTTGAGTGAGTATTTGACTAGTCAGGGATATGTGAACAACGAAGTATGCCCTTGTGTGTTCAATAAGAAGTCACATTCCGGTTTTGTGATAATTGCAGTGTATGTCAATGACATGAACCTTATCAGAACTTATGAAGAGCTCGAGAGAACTGTCGCGCACCTGAAGTTGGAATTTGAGATGAAAGATCTAAGAAAGCCTCGATATTGTCTTGGTCTTGAGATAGAGCACTGTTCGAATGGAATCTTAGTACATCAAACGAACTACACCCATAAGGTGTTGCACTACTTTAATGAGGATAAAGCGAAGCCTTCGAGTACTCATATGGTCGTTTGATTGTTAGATGCAAAACGAGATCCCTTCTGTCCAAAGAAAGATGATGAAGAGATTTTGGAGCCTGAAGTTCCTTATCTAAGTGCTTCAGGATCTTTATTGTATTTAACTCAATGCACTAGACCTGACATCTCCTTCACTGTTACTCTTTTGGCAAGATACAGTAATGCACCAACACGCAGACACTGGACTGGCGTGAAAGACATCTTCCGTTACCTTAAGGGTACTACAGATTTGGGCTTGTTCTATCCTTACGGATCCTCGAGTGATGCCGCACCCCCCGCTTCTCGAGTCGATTCTCGCCTTGTTGGTTATGCCAATGCAGGATACTTATATGATCCGCACAAGGCGCGTTCTCAAACGGGTTGGAGGCACCACAATCTCTTGGAGGTCAACTAAACAGACCTTAGTTGCCACTTCATCTAACCATGCTGAAATTCTAGCCTTACATGAAGCAACTCGGGAATGCTTTTGGTTCAGAGCAGTTGTGGGTCGTATTCGAAGCTTCTGAATCTTTATCCCGTCGTAGATGTCCCGACAACGATCTTTGAAGACAACGCAACATGCATCGAACAACTCAAGAAAGGTTAGATCAAATGAGAGAACACCAAGCACATTGCGCCAAAGTTCTTCTTCTCACATCAACAACAAGAGCATCAGAAGATTGAAGTCACGCAAATCTGTTAACAAGACAATTTGGCCGACCTCTTCACCAAATCACTACCGAAGGCGACGTTTCAGAAGCTTGTTCAAGGAATTGGTATGCGTAAACTATCTGAGTTGTAACATTGCTATTTCTCTTTGAAATTGTGTCAAACTCAGGGGGATATAATTATGGTTGAGAGTCGCTTGATTCTTGCTTATCTTAAATCTTAATTCAAGTGGTTTTTTTTTTTAACAAAAAAAATACAATGATATATTTTGAATCAAATGGTGAGTAATAAATTGGAAGAGTAATGCTATGGAGATTAAATTGTGTAAACCAAATGATGTGGTTGTTGATAATTGGATTATTAACTAAGTGTTGGTTAACATGCTTATTTCCTATTAATGACATATAATTTGGTTTGCAAATTTGGTAAAAAATTTGATCTCCTTAACATTACTTAAAATTAAAATAAAATTCGCAACTTATGAGATTCGAACTTAGAAGTCTAAGACCTCTCTGTAACAAAATTATAAATAAAGAGGAATATACCGTTAAGTGACAAATGGCATGATTAACTTTGTTTTATCTTCTCTTGTGAAAAAATAAGTGATATAGGGAAGGTTACGAGTGCTTGGAAAAGACTCCTGTAAGCATATCTTCAATATGAAAAAATATACTCTAAAATTGCTGTAGATTACCATGAACCACATCATTGAATCCCTTTTCTACCCAATGGCTACTCTTGGTAAGATTAGGTTACACCAATGTGCTTCAAATTCCATTCAGTTAACGCTTGTATTAAGTTATTAACTAGTTTGTTTCTTATAAAATCTACTTCCAACATTTGGTTGACTTTTGATCCTTAAATTTGCAAATCTAGCAAAAATAATGAAAAATTAGCCCCTCACATGGTTTACTTAATTTTAATTTGTTATTATTGGTACCAATTGATAAAAAATTCCTTAGTGTCATCTCATGTGAACATATATCTACCGTATGATTTTAAGGAAAAAAAAAAAGGACAAAGGAAAAAATTCCTTACTTAATTTTTATTAGAACTTCATCAATCATCATAATGCATATTACGTCTCAAGGGCATAATTCTTTTTGGAGAGAAAAGAAAAATAAAAGAGAAGGAAATGGAAATTTAATTATTACAACATTTACTGTATACATTGTAAGGGCATTACCTTTCCATTGAAGAGGTTGTTTGAATGTGCTTTTAAAATGGCTGAAAGCGCTTTTAGAGAAAATATTTTTGGGTTCTAAAAGTACTTTAAGTGCTTTATGCAAGAACCACCAATTATTTGCTTCTTCCAAGAAGCACTTTAAGTGCTTTTTCCAAGATTTACTTGCATTTTTACTAAGGATTAGTTCAAAAAACATTTTCACTAAAAGCGCTTTTAGTTATTTTAAAGGCACATACAAATGATCTCGAAATCTTGTGTTAGAATCCCTTCTTTCAATATGCTTTGTATTAAATAAAAAAAAAGAAACTTCACGAAAATTAAGTACCGGAAAAACAATAGTGGTTTAACCTACGGTATTACCTAAAGGTGTGTGTAAATTAAAAAATTAGTCACTTAGTATTAAGATCTAATGATATTTTTTTTATTTGTAAGTGAAATATTTTAAATTCGACTTCCATGAATCAAAAGTTTGAAACTAAATTATGTCTTACCAATTCAACACCCTTGGCCTAGACTAACTTTAGTGTTAATGTACCCCATATATTAATCTCCGTCAGAAATTCCATTGAAAGTTATCAGTTGTTGCGCACTAGATCATTTTCAAGTGTATTTTGATCGAGGGTTGTGATTTTCACACATCCTTAATTACTTTTCCCACACCCCTTCCTAGTTAAGGGTGTCTGAAAATCACAAACCTTGATCAATCCATGACCTCTAGATGACTTTGGACTAAGAAACTCATTGAGTACAAGTATTCGAGAGAACAGAAAATTTGTCCCACAAACTTTAGTATTCTTATTCCAAGTCATACGGGGTTTAAATGTAAAAAAATAAAAAAAATATTTGAAAAAGGGCTCACATGCATTACTAATGATTTTTTTTAACTAATTTAAGCAAAAAATAATGGAAGTATTCACACAATTATGAATTTAGATGAGAAATTGAAAAAAAAATTAAGGGCTGTATTCAATTAAGATTTTGAGAGATTTTAAATCATTTTACAAATTTAGAGGTATTCAATCAGGATTTGAAGTGATTCTTTAAAAGTGTAGATGTATTCAATTAGAATTTAAAAGAATTTATAACATTTCAGGTGTATTCAATTAGAAATTGATTTTTAAATATTTTTAAAAGTTAGGGAATTCGAGGTAAATAAAGTATTTCGTAGTGTATTTTAAACATTCTCAATTCTCATACCTCTTAGAATTTGAGGGAATTCACTCAAAATTTTACATAAAATCTCTAGACTCCATCAAATCCATAAATTTATAAATGGGCTAGCACCCTACATATTGTTGAATATACACTACATAAATTTTTTTTATTAAACAAATTATATATCCTGCCATGAAATAACTATTTAAGCCCCATAAAATGTTGAAAAATAAAATTATTTCTTATAACACCCCAAATCATTTTCTACGTGTATTCAAATTGAATGTTTATTGCTTGCGATTTTACTGCAATTTCTTCCTATATAGCTCTAGGAGAAACAATTGAATGTTTATTAAAAATTGGTTGTTTGTATTTTCGCCCTAATAATTCAATGGACTTCCATTACTGTATGTTTGGTGTGTAGACTTTGATCAAAGGTAATTTTTTCATTACCAACACATGAAACATTTACAAACAGGATTAAATTACAAATAGAGCCTAGAACTACAAAAAGAATCCCAGTACAAAACGCCCAACCCAAAGAGTGAGCAAAGAACAAGCAAAAGAAGAACAAAAACCCTAAGAACACAGCCGCCATCAACACCGCCGACCACGAACCACCACCGCCTCTTGCAATCACCGGAATCCAACTAAACGAAGCCTCCAAATAGAAAATCAAGAAGATTCCACCCTCTTCCATCATCCCACAAATTCCAAATTCGCAGCCATCAAGTAAATGAAACTCATGGGAGGAACATCCCACAAGTAATTGTGCCAACAAAGGCACATATATGGAAGGTGGTGGTGTGACCACCCGAGCAGACGCTCTAAACACCTTCCAGGAGAGCCGCGAAATGAGGTTAGAAAAAATAGTTGTAGATCGGAAAAATAAGGGGATAAAGAGAGGCCGGAACCCAAGGGGATAGGTAGAAGATGGGCTGAAAAGAGTCATGGATGTTGGAAGGCAACATGGGGAGAGAAAAAGATGGTAGGAATTGAGAAATTTCCGACGGAGGCCAATGTGCCGTTAGATCCGATGCAAGAGGAAGAAGAAAGAATGGTCGGAAACAGGTGGAAGCAGAGGAAAATGGAGAAACAGAAAACAGACATGGAAGAAATATGAGGTGTTGCCATCGACTCAGGCCCTGCTAGGGCCGGCGGTTGAACGAAATTAGAAGCTCCGGTCACTCACACAGAAGATGAGAAACACTCTCAGCCTGAGAGAATGAGGAGAGAATTGTTGAGAGAATTGCTTGTTGTAGACTCTTTTGTACCTTTTATTTTAATCACTAAACACAGTAGATATATTCCCTTTCATGCTTTGTGAAATTGTATACTGTTCGTGGCAGGAATTTCCGTCGAGGATGCTTCCTGGCCAACGGGCACACAGCTCCCCGAGAGGTCGGCGTCGGTTGGTGCTTTCTGTCGGGCTCCTGCTTCACTGGCAGGCTTGTCGGGCAGAGCCTGTCGGGCGAGGTTTGTCGGGCAAGGCTGAAAGAGAAGGACAAAGTTAACTTTGAAATGTGCCTTTGTGGGGCCTTAGGTGTAAGCCTTGAGGCTCACAATCAAGATTAACTTTAAGTGTTCAGGCGTGCCACTGCCATCTTCAGCATGGCAGATGTAAAACGGATGTTGGGTTCTGATTACATATATGCCCGAGAGTCTATATTAGTTACAACAGGTGCCTTTGTAGGGCCTTAGGTGTAGGCCTTGAGGCTTTCCGTTTAATAACTAACATTCATACTCGAATATATAAGGTTCGTGCTCTTGGTTATATGAGTTTTATAACCAATATACTTTTGATCACCTTAGCCCGAGGAACAGAACGAATCCAAATAGGTGCCTTTGTGGGGCCTCAGATAGGCCTTGAGGCTTCCTATTAGAACTCATTCCATACTCAACGTTCTAGCCCGAGGAACAGAACGAATCCAAATAGGTGCCTTTGTGGGGCCTCAGATAGGCCTTGAGGCTTCCTATTAGAATTCATTCCGTACTTAAACGTTCTATGGTTATCATAATATAATAGAAATAAAACTACGTGATATGTTGATTACTTGCGCCTCAAGTAACTTCGAACTTCTTGTTTATCAAAGCTTGTCGTGGATGGGTTAAGTCCACATAAGGTTCTTTTTTTATGTCTTGAGGTCAAGGACTTTTAAATGATCAAATCTTACATGCCCGAGGGCTTAGAACTTAGATCTGATTTGAACCATGAAGACATATTCAAATCGGATTCAAGCATTGAGAGAGAGAGAGAGTCTTTTAATAGCCGTATTACTAGAAATAACTTGCATACAACTTGTAGTACAGAACATATTGCTAGACTAATGAATGTAAAGACAAAAACAAAGAGGGTCATGCAAGGTTTAACCTTGTCGGGCAAGGCTGATCGTCTTGCAACTTCCTATCTTTGTGGTTTATCAAGGGGTTTGAAAGCTTAGAAAAGGAGTTTGGGAAATGAGTTTATGGAAAGAGATCGATACTACGACAAGAGTTGAACAAGGTAGCAGAGCTATTACAAAGGCTTTGAATGAGGGTTTATCCCGAGAGAGATGAAGGCTTGCTGACTACAGCTTCGTTTGAAGGCAAATTTGGCTTTTTGAGCAGAGTTTGTGCTTGTATTTTTGGTTTGTTTGAGTGTCCTTATTCCTGATTTCTCTTTCTTCTTTTATAGACAACTCGGCTTGGCCTCCTGTAGCAGTAACCTTACCCGAATGCAGTTTGAGGGGTAGTGACTCATCAGCTATTTTACTTGTATTGCCACTGTAAAGTACTTTATGGGCTGTATAGCTGGTCAGTCTATACCACTTGACATTTGGGTAGGTGAGCAAGTGGTCTGCACTTAAGTTAGAAACGGGCTTCTTCTTGTCTTCTGGACTTTGGCTGGGCTTCGAGTTCTTCTTCGTTTTAGGCTGCCCTTTGGGCCAACTTCCCCCGAGCCCAGAGTTCAAGTTTTGATCCAAACATATACATTTTTTTATCATTTCCAATTGTTGTAAAAAATGGACAACTAAAGTCAAAATTCATCGGAATTGAGGCATTTACTGCAGAAATGTTCTGCTATGAGAGTGTGGGGTGTATTTAGAAGTATGTGGATGGTATGAAAAAGTATATGGAGATGTACTAAGATAAATTTAAATAAAAATGTGGATGTAGGGTGCATTTAGCAAGTGGGGTGTATTCAACAAGACTGTGAATAAAACAACCTTTTAGTTTTGAGAAAATTTTCAATGTACCGAAAACACGACTTTGTACATTAACTATAATATTACAATTGGCTGAATATTTGTTTACGTTTCTAATCTTGTACTATTACATTAATGTATCAGCCATGTTCCCGCAATACTAAAAGAATCTCTCCTAAGTTTCGGTGGAATTTGCGCACAACCCCATATAATTTAGTAAAATTTTGGGTAAATTACAATTTACCACCTCAAGTTTGGGATCGATTTCAATTTCTTATAACATCCTTAAAACATTTCAATTTCTTATAACATCCTTAAAACATTTCAATTTCATACCTCAAGTACTATTTTATTTCAATATAATACATCCGATACATTTTTCTTCCATTGATCTGTTAAGAGTTGACGATCCGTTACATTTTTCTTCCATTGATCCGTTAAGAGATGACGTGGCTGCCACATTTGTGCCATAACACTGACAAATTTGTGACAGGTGGCAAAAAAAAAACTTGAATCTTCTTAAAAAAAAATTGAAAACGCATAACCCCACTCCCACCTCCCCCGCAACCCCTTCCCACCCCTCTTCTCCATCTCGAGCCTCCCAACCATCTCCCTCTCCTCCACTCTCTTCACCTCCCCTCCTATCCAAAAACCCACCTCACCCCTACCTTCGATGCCAGTGGTTGACCTAACATTAGAGTCCGGCGAGTCAAATCCCGACCTTGGATACTTGCTAGAAGTTTCGGACGACGAGCTGGGCCTGCCTTCATCGGAGAACTTCAGCGATGAGGCGGAGAAAACGAGTTGGTACAAGTTTCGTCCCACTTGTCCGATGGTTCAACGATCCTGTTCCGAGTTACAACTTCATCATCCATCTACATATGAATTCAACTCGGAGGCATTTGAAAGCTGTTGCTGCCCTAATCTTAATGATGGTGAGCTCTTCCTTTGCCGCAGAGGAGACTTGACTGAAATTTCGATTGTGTTTACGGCTAGAATCTGGTGGTACGGACCGCGGGTTGAAGCTTTATGAGTTGCAGCGACGGGTCTGTGGAGTGCTGTGAAGTGCTACTGCTATTGTGGAATAAGGCTGGCGTCGTGGCGATCGAAAACTTCAATTCGCGAGGGCTAAAGGTGGGTGACCTCGTGGGTTGGGTTGCAGCGGGTTGTCGAAGTTGGGCCATCTTCAATGGCGAATGTGACCAAAACTTAGGTCTATGATGGCTGAATTTCGGCCGGAAAGCTTGGGGATCCGATCCTGTTTGGGGTTGGCGTCGTAGAACTTGACGCGCACCATCGTCTGAACCATCTTCAATTCCATAGAATCTCTCATTTAAATAGCTCAATAAATGAGAGGAGGGAGAAAGGGATGGGGGTGAAGAGGAGAAAGGGCTCGGGGTAGGTGGGGTGGGTTTTTGGATGAGAGGGGAGGTGAAGAGAGTGGAGGAGAGGGAGGTAGTTGAGAAGATTCGGTTTTTTTTTAATAAAGAAGATTCGGTTTCTTTTAAATTAATTTTTTTTTTTTTTTGCCACGTGGTATAAATGTAGCAATCACATTAGCTCTTAATGGATCAATTGATGGAAAATGTCACGGATGTATTATATTGAAATAAAATAATACTTGATGTATGAAATTGAAATATTTTAAAGATGAAAGAAATTGAAATCGACTTGAAACTAGAGATGGTATTTTACCCTAAAATTTTAGTAACACTAAACACGGTAAATTTTGCATTACTCATTTTTTAACAAAATGACTAAAATATCTAAACGGAAAATGTGTGCTTTGTAAAAGTTGGATTTCAAAGTTGAACACCCTCGTCTAGTCTCCTCACACGAAAACCTCTCTCTCTCTTGATGTTTATAAATTTGAGAAGCCAATCTGCTGCCTTTTTGGTTTTACGAGGAACGCCCCCAAATTCCCCGGCATTCTTCTTCTCTCTTCTCCTCTTCCCAGCCAACCAAAAGATGCAAACAAGCAGGAGCCCGCGCACATCAGGTCTTTGGCTTCTCTGACTTGTCTCTTACCTTCTTTACCTGATCGACAACGAAAGATCCACAAAAGAATTAGGGCTCGCCTTCCAAGTTTTCAACCTTCCTCAATTTTACCATCATCTCCTCTGGGTTCATTCCTGTAAGCATTCCATTTCCCCAGTAAACCCAAAACCCAAAATTTCAACTTTTTTTAATTTTCTGTAAATATGCTGTTGTGCTTGTTTTAATTATTGATTTGTGACATAAATCCCATTTCTAATCAGCAATGCGATTGACAGTACGTCCCTGAAATCACTCAGTCCTTATGATTCTCTCCTCTCTCTCTCTCTCTCTCTCTCTTTGTTTTATTGTCCCACTATTTTTGTGAAGTTCTGTTTTTTTCCGTTTCTGTGCCTCATTTGTTAATTACACCATTGTTGTCTCTCTAATCACCAAGATCTTGTGACTCCTTCCCTATATTACAAAACCCAAATCTCAAATTCCCCAGATAAAAAAAAAAGCTTCTGGGTTCCAGTCGTTTCTCATCATTCTCTCATATCTTGGTTCTCAAAGTCCAAATCTTTATGTTTCCCATGTAAAACCCAACTCCAGACTTGACAAAAGGTATACCTTTTGTGACATATTTTATTTGGATTTGATCCGTGGCTAAAGATCTCAAAAAAAGGCCAACCCTTTTGGTCCCTGTTCTTGTTCTTGTTTAATCTCCTCTCCTCCTCCTTCCTCTCTGTAAAGGCTACCTCCATTGCTTGTAAATAAGTATTCCTCCTCCAAAAGGATGAACCTGGCCTATTCTCTCTCTCTTATTTATTAATTACCACAAAAATCATTTTCTCTAATATTGTAAGTTTTTCTTATTTCTTTTAATTTTAATTTCATTTCTTCAAGCTTACGTTGATTCCGAAGCTGTCTCCATATCTCCTGCAACTGGGTTTTTTTATATTGCCGTTGACTGCTCCATTTGACACTAATTTAACCTTCGTTTTCCTCTTGCCGGAAATATGTGTCAATAAATTATATTATTTTTCGTTTGATTCAGCACCCCTTTTGTTTTTCTTGTCGACTTTCACTTCCCGAATCATATTTTTTTCTTAATAAGTAAATTATTAATGTGTTTTTAGATTCGGATTATCTTAACCCACCTACTAAACTCGCCTTCCTCTCCATCCAGATTTTCAGAGTTGTGGATTGGATTTTGGTCCGGTGACTGGACGGCGGAGCAATGCGGACCGACGGAGGGAAGATTTCCAAGGTACCCGATTCATCTTTTGGCCATTAATTTGTTCGTTTATCGTAAATTTGTAATAGATACGGTGCCTGTAACCGAAATCGAAACAGAAATTAAAATCCGATATCGGAATTGTTTTGTTACAGCCCTCGTGGCCGAAGGTAGTGGCGAGGAAATGGCTCAACATACCAAGCAAAGGGGACGAGTTTCATTCCGATTACTCTCCGAAATGTAAGATTTCGGTTTTTCGGGGTGTCTCGTTTCGTATCGGGTGTTTTCGGCGGTTTCCGAACTGAAGTTTGTTTGTTTGTTTGGTTGTTGTGTCAGACGAGACTGGGAGAAGGAAGAGCTGCTCGGACCAAGACCGCTATGTCATCGTACCGGACGATTCTTCAGGTAATTTTACCATGCAACGGCACTGTACTCGTACTAGGTACACCTTGGGCTCTTTCCCCTCCATCTTGCACATGCGCCCTGATATCCTCGGAGCCGTCCGATCCACGGCTTTTGTTGTTAGTTTTGATTAGACACGAGCTGGGTCATGAATCATGATGGGCTCCCCTTGATTCTGGTTGGGTCGCCGTGGGATAGTACAGAGGTAACTCTGGTTGTGCCACGTGGACGGTGAAGGATGTTAGGATGATGGAGTTTGGAGTTATTGTGGTGCGGTAACATGAACTGTAACTAGGTGTTCGTTGCTATATGCTTTCTCAAAGTAATTAAGCTTTTTTAATTTTGGGTTTTAGTTGGATTAATCTTATTTTATTTTATTTTTCTTATAAGAAGGGTATACCTTGGTGGGGAAAACAACACATAGACCAAGTTTTGGGATGGAGACACCAACTTTCACCAATGATCTCAATCTCAAGTAAGTTCTATATCACGATTGTGTAAGTGTCGTCTTCTAGGGCATAACTACGTAAATTTCACGTAAGTTTTATATCACGATTGTGTAAATGAAGACTTTTAGGGCATAAATACGTGATAAGTGTGAATACCTACAAATAATTGGTAGTGTATAAACCCTTATACACACCATTGAATGCGTCAAATGGACCACTTAATGTGCTACTTAGTGTCATTCAATGAGTAATGATGACAGTATTTTCATGTGTTTATGCTATAGCCGGACTTGCTTACGCAAGTAATTGCTAAATTACATCAGTCACGTACATACTTAGGTCAATAAATACGTGGCTGTAACTTTTCTTAGATTGTGTGGTGTTCATAACTGCAAAAATGTAGGGCTTTGTCCTTTTGAAACAATGATTCTCTTCACACAAGTTTTTGTGAGACTAGACTTAAAGAAGTCGTTTATATATTTAGAATGTTCGTGGGGACATGGAATGTTGGAGGGAAATCACCCCACGAGGGCTTGAACTTGGGGGAGTGGCTGAAGTCCCCTACTCCCGCAGACATCTATGTTCTTGGGTAAGTCTTTGCTTTGCATCTCTCTCCTCTCAATTTGCATTCCAAATTAGACTCCTTTCTTGTATTTTTCCTTGTCATTTTAATAATAATAGTCTTAACATTGAAAAGAAGAGTTTGTGCCAATTAGTGGTCCAACCTATTATTTACTCTTTCATTAGATCCAATCCAATATTCTTTTTATATTTGGCTTCTTGTTGCAAGTTTTAGTTACGTAGTATACGGATAATATTTTCTTTTCAGACTGTTTATTTGATTATGATGTTAAAGAGTAATGCTAGAGAGCAACTATTTAGTCCAAATTTCGTAAACCATATGAAGTGGTGGTTGATGATTGAACTACTACTTAACTGTTGGTTAATGTGCGTATTTCTTGTTTGTGACATATCGCATGATTTACAAATTTGATCTAAAAAATTGATTCATCTAGCATTACTCAATGTTAAATCATAGTTTACGAAGTTAATGATTTACATTTAGAATCTGACAATATTTTATGTCAAATTATCTAAATGGGATTTTTTTTTTCATTTTTTGTGTGTTTTAATTAGGTTCCAAGAAATTGTCCCTTTGAATGCCGGTAACGTATTGGGTGCGGAGGACAAGGCCCCAGCTGCCAAGTGGGTGACGCTTATTCGTGAAGCATTGAACAAGAATGACTCTGGACTTTCGCATTATTACAGCAGTGCCACCCACACGGAACATTCTTCACAGCTTGACCAGCAAGGCAAGCCTAGGCTCAGCTTCTCCGACTTGCTTTCGTTAGAAGACGAGCTTAGCGATGCGGACTTTGAAAGACTTCTGAATTTGAATCCAGCATCGACTTCAAGTGGAGAAAACTCACCAGCGTCGCCATTGATGTGTCCATGGAAGGGCAATAGTCCAAGGCAAGGACATCGTTATTGCCTATCAGCAAGCAAGCAGATGGTTGGAATATTTTTGTGCGTGTGGGTTCGCGCAGATCTTTGTAGACACATTAGCGACACGAAAGTGTCGTGTGTCGGTACAGGCATAATGGGATACCTTGGAAACAAGGTTAGTTAAATGCCAAAACACAAAATTTATACCACACGAACTGAGCATATGATCAATATACCACCATCTCTTTAACAGAAGCGGGATGACCTGTGTAGTTCCCGCATGGTTGGTCCAACACCTATTGAAAAGATGGTCGATCACTTGAGATGATACAAATATATATAGTAGTGCACATATGACAACATTGTGGTTGAGTTAGTCGCTCTTAGCTATATGATTTTTCGTGCAACAGGGTTCAGTATCAATCAGCATGACGTTGCACGGAACAAAATTTTGTTTCGTGTGTGCACATTTGACCTCTGGGGAGAAAGAAGGGGATGAGATGAGAAGGAACTCAGATGTCATGGAAATCTTAAAGAAAACAAGCTTTTCTCATTCATGTAGAATAAGGGGACAACTGCTTCCTCCTGATAGCATTATAGACCATGAGTAAGTCATCGAAACCTAACCTCTTTATTTTTGTTCATTTAATTGCCAATAATTATAGATTACAGTTGTTTTAATCCTCCAATTAAGACAATTTTGCCTGTTTTTAATCTAATGCAGCAAGGTTATTTGGCTCGGGGATTTAAATTATCGGCTGGCAACGGCTTGCTGCAGTGACACACATGAACTACTAAAGAAGCACGATTGGCAGGCACTTCTAGAGAAGGATCAGGTAAGATACTAACGTAAGTTCGTTCTACTGTAACATCTCAAATCCAAAACGGTATTGTTGGTATTTTGAATCTTACGCTCGGATTTGGTTGTTTCTTGGCAGCTAATTTTAGAGCAGCAAGCCGGTCGAGTGTTTAAAGGGTGGGAGGAAGGGAGGATATATTTTGCTCCAACCTACAAATACCTGGCTAATTCTGATCATTACGTTGCCCAATCTTCCAACTCCAGAGAGAAGAAACGCACTCCTGCTTGGTAAGATTCCTTGCATCAAATTTTACTACGCATTTCATCGAGTTTATTGAAATATAGGAGCAAGCAAGGTAGTGATCACCATCATTACACAAACATAATGTAATTATATTTTTTTATATGAATTTTTAATTACATACGTAGGCGAGACCCGTTTCACCTATATCAGAGATAAGATCAGTTATATTATCACTCATCAATAATGTAGGCAGTAAATGTAGTACATCAGGTAGCAGCGTTGCATCTTTGAAAATATTCAATTAGGGTAATCATCCTCTTAGTCCCATAACTGACCTGTCAAATTTTATTGAATCTGTGTTTGACTCCAGGCTGCAGTTCCGGATTTTTTTTTAAATTATTTTTCAAATTGTTTTTATTAGTACTGACTTTTTCACATTTTCTATTCAATTGAATTAATCCAAATAAAGCTTAACTTTTACGTGCTATATTAATTTTTTTCTAAAATTGGCGTTGCCGGTGGTGGGATTTAACTGTTTAAGCATCATTAAGCTGGGACCATTACTGTGAGAGCAGAGAGAAAATAAATAATTAAATAAGATATCACTTTCTAATTAAGTAATTATCAATTTTGTTCACATGAAACCGATATTATTTTTTGGTCATCATTTTATGTTTTAGATTAATAGTTTAATTTAGGAGTCGGCAGGTGAAAAATGGACCTGTTTCCTTCATCTGGTTAAAAAAATTGAACATGTGACTTGTACAGACCGCCATGTCTGTATTATCATATTCAAAACAAGTTGCTTTTATTTAAACCTTTGCTACTGCGGACGTCGGCATAACCGCGTTGATTAGAGCAGCGATGCTCTTTTATGCACTCGAGTTTGAATATATTTTTCTGCAGTTTTAAATTAGTTTAAGATATAATCTCTTGTATGGAAAATTAAAAAGAAAAAGCCTTCGGTAGTATCTTTTTTTTCCTCTAGAAACCAACACGAACCTGAAAAACTAAGTTTAGGGTCCCTAGTAGCGTTCATAATATCTGCATTGTTCTAATTTCTCACTTCCATACGCTGAGTTTATGTTTGTCGTAGACACAGCTACAATCAGTAAATGTGACACAAATAGTTATGTTCGATCTTATATTCTTAAGTTTAGTTTGGAAAAGAAGCTAATGTGGTTTGATATATATATATGGCAGGTGTGACAGGATTTTATGGAAGGGGGAAGGGCTTAAACAAATGTGTTACATGAGAGGGGAGTCGAAATTCTCAGACCACAGACCAGTTTATTCGTTGTTTTCAGTCCGATTAGACTGGGCTGCCAAGAAAAAGCCCAACTCTTGCGTGCTCAAGTCATCGGCCAAAGTGCAGGCAGAAGAGCTTTTGCTGCTCACCAGAGCCAAAAGCTTAGACACCATCTCAAGGTTCTGATTTAATTACTGCCAAACACAGCCCACATTTTTGAAGACCAAAAGCAGAAGCAGAAGCAGCCAGCCAATGTACAAATTTACAGCTAGTTGTTGTGTAATGGGTTTGGTTCTGACTGACTGACAAAAGCGGAAGCTGGTGTTTCTGGCTTTTTTTGACAGTTGTTGGGACTGAAATATTAAGCTCACAAAGGCATGCTTAAAATTTTGAAGGCATGATGATGATGAAGTTTGAGTTGGTAGTGGAGCAGAGAAGCAGAAGCACATAAGCTGCTAAGGACTGGGGAAAGTGGGGATGGTGAGTGAAAGCAGCTTCTGCGAAAAGTTGAATTGTAAGTGGTTAATCAGCTTTTTGCAGAAGAATGCATCTTTGTTTGAGATTAAGTAGGGGGAGAGGGAACAGAGAGAGGAGGTTTATTAAAAGTTGAAATGTGTAGAAAAAAGGACAGTTTTGAATGAATGTTTCTGTTAAGGGAACTGGGGGTAGTGGCTTTGTAGTAGTGTCTTTGCTCCCCATATTGTTTGCTTTTGCAAATTACTAATGAAATAGAGTCGGTCTAGCCCGTATTAAACTCACCAACTTTGTAGCGCTAGATCCCCATCCAACTTAACAAAACCCCACAATCTGCTTTGTTGTGAAGAACCTTTGTAGAGACTATGACTAACGGCTCAAACTCGAATTTTTGAGTGACGACTGTTGTTGAGAGCTGAGGCAGTGATTTTTTGTGTTTCTTGTAATTTTGTAGCATTACAAATGACTATAAAGAAACTCAATGTTTGTTAAAAGTGACTAACAACATTGCTTTTTTGCTATACTCATAACAATGTCTCGTGTTATAACTTAAATACATTAATAACAATATGATATGAATTAAAAATAATAAAAGAAAAAAAAAGTGAATTAGTAACAATATGATCCACACACAAAAGTATATGGAACTTTTAGAGCCAAGACAAATGCCCACCAAGACACTAATGGAAACACTTTGGACCTATTATTTCCACCCAATTTTGTTAGCAAGTCCATTATAAGAAGAAGAAAAAAATTAGTGTGGGGAATATGGTCCGATACACTAGGTGTTATAATACAATAGGTTGATTTTTTTTCCAAATTTCTAAGCAATTATATTATTTCATTTGATGTACCAGACCGGGCACATTGACCCTTTCATTGGCCACCAATTATACGCTTCATATTCCCCCTTAAGCCTTAATAGTTAATATAGTAGATAGAGTTTTGTTTTTTTTTTTTTTTTGGAAGCAATATAATAGATAGAGTTAGATGTTTCAATTTCATCAACAATTATCTAAAGTAATGGAGGAGATGCTTCCAATTCCAATCAAAGCTCGAATGTCTATTTTAAGGTGCATAGTCATAGTGCTACTACTCACCAAAGTATTTTTCCTCCCATAAAATTAAATAATTCCCAAATATACAAAGCATATATTTCCCCTAGGTGGGACAACAACCTTTTTTTCTTACAAATCCAATAAGATCTGGACAGGTGTCACGCATTCATAACTCAAGTCACCGTCAAAGTATGGTACGCGCCTATCGTTACTATAGGATATTGTTATAATTCATACAATGCTATATATATAAAAACTTGCAAGTATTCTTGTATTCTTAACATCATAAAAAAAAAATTAGGTGTAAAAATAATGATTTACTCGTACAATATGGTACCGTTTGGTACGTGGGACAGAACGGGACGGAACGGACGAGCCGTTTCGTCCCACGTTTGATGCGTCTAAAAACTGTGGAACGGGTTGTCCCATGGGACGAAATTTGGCTGATTTTTCGTTCCACCTCTTCCCTCTGGAACGATCCGTTCCACATCCGTGGAACACAAATTTATAACATTTTATGATAAAATTTCTCCTTATCTTTTTTAATATTTACATCATTTGTTCCGTCCTATTCCGTCTCGTCCCATCCCGTTTGCATACCAAACGGTACCTGTAAGATGTTCAAACACTTCTAACTTCCAAGTTCCAACTGCAGCTCAGTCCAACCGGTTTCAGAACAGTTCGTGTCCCAATGCCACGTGTACGGCCCCGATGCAATTCCCACGCATAGTGATCGTGCAGGGCACTCACATCATCTTGTATTCTTTTTTTCACTCGACTGCAAAATCCAAGTCCCTCTCACTGTCAGATCTCACCAAGATCTCCGTCCGTACATTATCCGGCGTGTTCTCCGGCCACCTAGGCGCCGGGAAGTTGATCGTTCACCATCTACGGATCCCACTGTCAGGTTTGCATTGAAAATACCGCTGCTTTTGATGATGCGTTACAGAGTAGGGTCTTAGGGTTAATAGTTTCTGTTTAGCTGTTAAGTCCCTGTTTGGTTGCATTGCTATTAAATAAGCGATTTTCGATTCTGGGTTTTCAAAAAGTGATAATCTTTGCATTTAGAGGTTCGATTTTCGCTTCGTTGTCGACATTTTCTCGGTTGCCAAACAGAGCATGACTGATATTTGTAGTGGATCATTAATTAATTGTGTTTATACTTAATTAATTGGGTTTACAGATTTACTTATTTGTTTAATCTTGTTTGGCAGATAAATTAAGTGCAGAAAGTTTAATCTTGGAATTGGAATGTCAATGTGCATTGTTGGTGGAAGGAGGTTTGTATATAGGAGTGTAAATAGTTGTTCAACCAGGTCCCTGGCAATTGTAAAAGCCCCGGCGGAGTGGAGTTTGCAGTGAATGAACAGAAATGGTAGGTTTGATATCTCTTTAACGAAGTTTGGCTTTCGAGATTGGATATCTGCATGTGTTTTTAGCAATGTGCTTTTGTTATTGGTTTGGATGTTAGGTTTTCGAATGCATATGTGTTCTAAGTTTTAGTTCTCATAGCTGGTTGATGTGTTTCACTTTCGATTTAAGGTTGTTAGTATTAGTTTGGTATTTAAAAGCAAAATAGAGATTTGAATTTGCATATTTTCGTATATGTAAATTAGTTACGTAGTGAAGTCGTCTTTCTGAGTAGTATTTGTGACAGTCTTTTCAGAATCAGGGACTTTGGATGGCAAAGGGTACTGGGTGTTTAAACAAAGGTGAGGCGCTGTATGATAATTCTTCTAGAATTGAGCCTAAGCGTTCTCATCAGTGGTTCATGGATGGTCACGAAGTAGGGCTGTTCCCCAACAAGAAACAGGCGGTTGAAGTTCCGCACAACAATCTGTATTCGGGAATGTTAACTGCGAATGTTTCTCCGTGGGGAAATGTTCCTAGTTTTCAATCATTCTCTGGCCATTTCACTGAAAGGCTATTTGATTCTGAAACAGACCGTGCTGTGAATTTTGATGAAAGGAGCATTCCGTCTGTTGGAATGGAAAAGATGAATTTGGCTAGAAAAGTTAGTGAGGATTTATTTGGGAATGACTCCTCATTTGGTCTATCTATGTCCAGTACACTAGAAGATCCTAGATCCAGTCCTAACTACGGTGGATTTAGAAAAGTCAAAGTTAGCGAGGTAAGGGACTCTGAGAATGTCATGCCTGTTTCAATCGGACAAGCTTATGTTCAGGCAGATAATGATGCTGTGTTGACGGCTCACGCTTACAAGGCTGACGACAACTCAGCATCCACGGGCCTCATTTATAAGAAGGGGGATGACAACTTCATATCCATGAGTGATACCTACAGCAGGGCAGATAACGGCTTCATTTCAATTGGGCAACCCTTTAACAAGGGGGATGAAAGCATGTTGATTGGTCAATCATACAAGGAGAGCAATAACACCCTATCAGTGCGTCAGACATTCAACAAAAGTGACAATAATATCATTTCTATCGGCCAAACCTACAACAACGCAGAGGAAAGTACCATGTCAACGGGTCATTTCTACAATAAAGGGGAAGAGAGCACTATATCCGTTGGTCATGCCTACAGCAAGGGTGACAACAATATGTTATCGATTGGTCACTCTTATGATAAGCGGGAGAGTACTATCATATCCTTTGGCAGATGTGATGATGATGATGCAAATACCTCTGCAATCTCTGGTTATGAGCTTCTGATGGGTCAGCCTTTTTTTAAAACAGAAGCTGTGAATGAGAGAGAGTTGGGCAAATCAAAGTCCTGTGTACTTGTTAATATACCTCATATAACTGCTGGAAATGAAAATGTTATGAAAAAGAAAGTTGAACAGAAAACGTCTAAGAAGGTTCCCCCGAACAACTTCCCATCAAATGTTCGAAGTTTACTGTCAACAGGTATGCTGGATGGAGTTCCTGTAAAATATACGGCCTGGTCACGGGAGGTAAAAATCCTTGCTCTCATGCATGCATTTTCAGGTTAGGCTATCTTTGGTGACACATATATTCTTCATATGCATTTTAGAAGGAGCTGCAGGGTGTGATCAAAGGTTCTGGGTATCTATGTGGCTGTCAGTCGTGCAACTTCTCAAAGGTGAGTTTGTTCTGTTTTTTTATTTATTTCTTTTTTCATATTGAAGGCCAATTTGGTGATCCGTTCGAATCAACAATGCTTATTAGGTAATCAATGCATATGAATTTGAGCGTCACGCTGATTGCAAAACAAAACACCCGAATAATCACATATATTTTGAGAATGGCAAAACTATATATGGGATTGTTCAAGAGCTCAGGAGCACACCACAGAACATGCTGTTTGAAGTTATTCAGACTATTACTGGTTCGCCTATCAATCAGAAATCCTTCCACCTTTGGAAAGGTGATACACCATTTGACACTCCAAATTTTCCCATTTTTCTGGTATGCTTGTTTTATGCTACGAATGTTTTCTTCTCATGTCTGCTCCTCTTTCTCCATGTCAGAATCCTTTTTGGCAGCAACACGTGAACTTCAGCGTATATATGGCAAGGAAGAGGGAAAGCAACTTTCATGAAGCAAGCTTGTTCGGAAGCAGGACCATCTTTTGTTTTGTGAATACAAGTAATCGTTTTTGGCTGTTACTTGCTACTCACTGACGGTGACTTCCTCACTAACGCAATGGCTCAGGGTAGGTATGTCAAGGACAAGTAGCTCTTGTAAATCTTTGAGACGAACCTTACGCCCAGAATAGAACCTCCGTTTTTAGTCGTTTGACATATGATGACGGGTTGCAGTTTGTATTTTGTAACAGTCTTGAAGGAAATGAAATTTTAAGATAATTTAGTACTTGCTTTCTGAAAGATTTTTTGTCATTCTTATTGTTATTATGCAAACTGATGTAAATAGATAGACCATAGAGAAACCTAAAAACATTACTACAAGAAAATTGGTCTTCGGCATGACCGATTAAACACTGGTCACAAGCAGGGCCTGAATTAGTGACCAACTTTGCTAACCGATCTCCAAGGTTCACATCGCTCGGTGAAATTTGTTTAGAATATGTTCGTATGAGAGATATATAGATATTGGATTCCTTTTGTCATTTTTTCTTTTCCATCTCCTTGCATTTCATTTGCAAGATGGTGCGATTGTGATGGCCTCGAGAGCTTTTTCATCTTGTGCTTGCTTCGTTGCCGTTAATTCATCTTCGATTGTTTTTTCCGGGGACTCGTGATCTTTGGCTTTACCCCAGACAACGAGATATAGGCCTGCGATTATGACCACAGCACCCAGCAGCCTGTAAAATGGTCAAATCATAGTAGTTTAGAGTATCGTTTTGTTAAAAAAGTTAACACATAAAGCATGCAGGAGTGTGGTAATTTGTGAAGGATGTAACATGATGGATTACCTTCCAAGAAACATTTGCTCACGCAGGATGAAGGAGCTCATGACAGCAACAATAACCATGCTCAGGGGACTGAATGCTGTCACAAACACAGGACCTCTGTATTTCATTACTACTCCTTGAATGTAATAAGCTAGTCCTGAACAGAATATTCCCTGCATGGATATTGGGTAAATATAAAGACCATAAGAATTTAGGGAAATATGCACAAATACAACAATTACAAACTTTGGGAAAGAAAAAAAAGGCTAGAAGAACACTAGACATACAACTAATCAACACTAAACCATGGTTTATATACGGTGTATTATTTGAAGGTCCAATGTTTTAGGGAGGGGCTGTGAAAGATTTAAATTGAGAGCCCTCATCTAAACTGCAACTTTGCCTGTATAAAAAGTACAATGGGGGATTGAGCAAAAACGAGTGGATGGTTAGAAACACGAACATATGTAAAGGATTAGTAATAGAGATTATGTAAATTCTCCAAAAGGACATTTTTATATAATAAACAAACAAAGAATACTAATTGGCATGAGATGAGAACCAGTTTCTCCTCAGCCCTCAGTCCTCAGCCCTCAGCCCTTTCACTTGTTAAGTTAGTAAAACACAAAACTCAGATGGGGATTTAATACAATTCAAAATTTTCTCCTGCACACACAGGTTGTGGGTGCATGAGCCGTATTGACGTATTCCGAATTATTATAAATATTGTATCGTTATTGTATTGTCATTATATTGTCAAAATGGTAAAAATACGTATTGACATATGGGTCATGCGCAACCCATGAGCACAGGAGAGAATTTCTCTAATTCAATTAGAAGTGAATTTTTCTTACACTGTAACTAGCTGCCAATAATTTTATATCCCATTTTATCGACCAGACGGCAGCATTTCCCCTTTCCATCACCAATGCTACAGCAGTTCCTTCCAGTGTGCCCAACGCACATATCCAAGCGGAAAGGGAGAGCTCGGCTGGGTACGTTTTCAGTGTGATTGCCTGCAGAGACAAAATTTTCACCGTATTTTTAAGAAGATTCTCGTCAAATAATGCACGTTCGATATTTTTCAACGTACTATACCCATCATGTATTTTACTATGAAGCATGGATACGGATACGGATACGGCGATACGATACGACACGACACGGCGATACGGAAAATCTCCAAAAATTAAGATACGATACACTATGGATACGGCAAATAAAAATGTATATAGCAACAAAAATATACATTTTAAAACATAATTCATCATTCAAATTCAAGTGCATTTGAGTTGTTAGAGAAGGAAAGTTCGAAATCTAATCCTCTTTATACAATAGAAGAAGTGTGAGAGTCGTATTCATGGTTTTAATTAAAGAGAAGCTCTTTGTATTTAGCAACTTTCAATTATAGATGTCTTCTATTAGTTTTCTCTTCCTCATTACCTTTTTTTGAAAATGTAAATGTATCTTAAAAGCAGGATACGTGTATCCTAAATGTAGGATACGCATATCCATCATGTCAAATTCGTGTCCATCAACCAGGATATGTGTCGGACGAGTATCCGAGAGTATTTGGCAAGTATCGTATCCGATCAAGTATCGGATACGGGACCTAACAGAAGTATCCGTGCATCATAGGTATTTTAGTACCATCAACCAAGGAAACTTAAATTTATGAAACAGTAACCTGCAGAATCATGAAACAAGCCCAGCAGAAGCAGCCGACTGTGATCATTAGGGAACCCTTGATCGAATCTTGGAGGCTAGTAGCGGCACTTGTATGCTGTTCATGGCTAGCTCTGGTCCAAAATAAATGCAAAAGTGGACCCTTTACGAGGGTCATGATCATGGCACCTGCAACTGTTGCTACAGTTCCAATCAACTTACTTTGGCTCCGAATGCTTTTCAATTTCACTTTCTCAAGCCTGAGAGTAAAAGACAACGAGTTGTTATGTGTATCCCAACCCGAAAAAAACTAGACATTTCACAAAAATAATCTCGGCGAAAAAGAGATACTTTGTGCACATTAGCATACGTTACCTAAGAACCCAAGCCATTACAAAAGTAAGGGCGGGAAGAATATTGCACATAGCTGCTGCAAACGTTGCTGTTGTGTACTTCATTCCCATAAAGTACATATTTTGGTCCAGAACTGGCCTGCCAAAGAGAGATAGATATATAATGATTTACAAGAAATTAGGAGAAACCTTGCACAACAAGAAAGCAATTAGAAGCATTACTCCAGCAAAGCGAGCAGCATTATCTTGATGAAGATCGAAAGCGTCATCTTCGGTCTCACTTTTCTGCTCAAGAAAAACAAACACCCTTTAGTAACGAGAGTCACACAACACAACTTCTAAGGTGGTGTTTGGGGTGCATGAGAGAGAGAGAGAGAGAGAGAGAGAGAGAGACTTGTCCAGTATGACGGCGAAAGGAGCAACGACAGCAGTGGCAACAACGTGGCGGTAGACAACGAGCACGTAGTTACTCATCCCCTGGTTTAGTGCTGCCTTAGAGAGAATATCCATGCCGGCAAGCCCAAATTGCAAGAAAACAACAGCAAAGAAAGGCTTGGCAGCCTTCATTGTTTCGACTATGCTCATTGTGCTCTGGAAACTTCAACTGTAAAATATATGCACACACTTCTCTTCTCCTGCATGAAAAAACTTATGAAACTATATTCCTTTTTATATAGAAACTTTTGTTTACACAAACCCTAAAGATTCCCAGGGACTTAAAAATACAGGGAATCTACTAACCTATTGAAATGTCAATATTTGTCGAAAACCCTTTATCGCCTCATATTCGATATGAGTGAGTTTTTGTGATTTACTTAGGAACTACTAATTGAACAAATAATACAGCTTAAAGATAACTTGTTAGTGCCCTCGAATTAAGTATTAAGGTATCTTTGCATGGGTTTTGGGTCACTGCTGATCAAGTGGAGTTCCTTTTTTTTATAGATGTCTAGGGAAAGTGGTTTTAGATAGTTCGATGAACTTTGAATCCGTGTACGCAAATTCCCCCTATCTCTACATGAATTATTAGATCAAAAAAGCGAAAGTATAGTTGCGCACTTGAAAACACGGTCACCTTTTGCTTTTACGTTAAAATGACTGAAGAAAAAGTGTAACAGAATTCATTTCGTTTGGATTCCCCTATTCTGGTATACCTAGGATGGTTGATTCTCAATCTAACCTATGTAATGGTCTCGAATTTGTTCCTCGATCATGTAAATTCTGAGCTACTAACATTAGATGCACCAACTGTTTTCACCAAGTTTATTCATCCGATAATGTGTCTGTACACATGTCAATATCTTACTTGTCAAAAGTAAATAAAAATTAGAGCGGGATTAGATTTGAATAAATTGTGGACAAACACATTATTTGATAACGAAAGTTGGTGAAAACATTATTCGATTGGATTGCCCTATTATGGTATACCTAGGATGGTTGATTCTCAATCTAACCTATGTAATGGTCTAGAATTTGTTCCTCAATCGCGTAAATTCTGAGCTACTAATACTAGATGCACCAACTGTTTTCACCAAGTTTATTCATCCGATGATATGCCTGTACACATATCAATATCTTACTTATCAAAAGTAATTAAAAATTAGAACGGGATTAGATTTGAATAAATGGTGGACAAGCACATTATTTGATAATGAAAGTTTGTGAAAACATTATTCAATTGGATTCCCCTATTATGGTATACCTAGGATGGTTGATTCTCAATCTAACCTATGTAATGGTCTCGAATTTGTTCCCCGATTGCATAAATTTTGAGCTACTAACACTAGATGCACCAACTATTTTCACCCAGTTTATTTATTTGATGATGTGTCTGTACACATGTCAATATCTTACTTATCAAAAGTAAATAAAAATTAGAGCGGAATTAGATTTGAATAAATGGTGGACAAACACATTATTTGACAACGAAAGTTTGTGAAAACATGAGATGTGCTCGCATTACTCAGTTGGAGGTAGCACTGTGAGTATATATATATATATATCAGTTTAATTATTTCGTAATGTTTAATAATGTGTGAAATATTGGTAACCGAAGAAAAGGCCAGTTTTACAGTAAAAAACTATGAACATCTAAAGTTCCCACTATTCATTGTTTTTTACAAACTTTAATCAATGGGCTTGTTTCCTTGTGCTTTAGCATGATTCATCTGTAGACTGGGCACTAGTATTATTAAGCTAAATGGCTAAACAAACTCCTATCTGGAACCCATTAGATCATTTAGTTTAGAGAATGTGGGTCCTTGTGCCACTCAACAATTATGGGGAGTACTGTGGATGATGCTCAGGTATATGCACTGTGGCCAATTGACATACATACAATAGATTTTAGGTTCAAATCTTCTGCTTATTTCAGAGCATTTCTAACAATATCAATCTATGATGGAATACGATTTGACACAAGGTGACATAAAATCATCAACAGTTGAATAGATCCAACTCCGTTATTTTGGACTCTATGTGTTCGGTTTTTACACTCCATAATGAATTGTCTAAACTATATTAGGAATTATAGACTCAGAAGATTTAGTGGTTTTCCCAATTAAAGTGGTTTTTCCAATTAGAGTGGTTTTCTCAATTGGAGTTGTTTTCCCAATTGAAGTTTGTTTACCCAATTTAAATTGTCTACCCAATTTATTGTTTTCCCAATTAGAGTTAGTTTCTCAATTGGAGAATGATCCATAACTAGATTCCAATTAATATTAGTATTCTTACCAAAGAGGACCTTTATATGTTTATATAAATAGGCTATTGTACTAGTTTTGAATTATAGCAAAACAATAAGTTGTATATCACTCAAGGAGTCAAAGTGAAAGAAAAGCAAAGTGTGTGCAAGAGAAAAGAAAAGAGATAAAGAGTGTATTTCTTGTTCTTGTTCTTTCAGATTTTTCGTCAAGTCTTAATTCTAAAAATGTGGCAAGATTATCCGTTGTACTCATTATTGATGGAGTGAATTATTGTTGTTGTTGCACTATGGACTTAGGCACATATAGTCAAACCACGTTTATTCTTGGTGTAATTTGTCTTGGTTATTTTGTTTTCGATTTCTTGAGTTTTGTTTTGTTTTTCTCATTCTTAAACGCGATATTCACAACAAGTGATATATGAGCCTGGTTTGGTTGATATTCTTTTAAAATGGAGGTTGCGACCTACTTTAAATGGGTTACGTGGAAATCAAGAGGAAGACATGCTTTACTGAAGGTGTTAAGAGTATGTCTGATGTTGATTGGACCAAGATGAAGATGAGCGATGTTTTTTGGCAAATATGTCTATAATTGCCTTTGCCAATGATGATGATAGTTCTGATCAGGGGGAGCCTGGTCAAGAGATGTTCGATTAGGGGAGTCTGTTCATGGGTGTTGCGATTAGGGAGAGCCTAGTCAAGAGAAGTTTAATCAAGAGGATCTTGTTTAAAAAAGAGTTCGATCAGGGGTAGTCTGATCATAAGTAATTCAATTAGGGGGAGCCTAGTAATGAGTAGTTCGACCAGGGTGAGTCTGATCATGAGTAGTTCAATTGGGAGAGCCTGATTATGATAAGTTCGATCAATGGGTGCTTGGCCAAGAGGAGCAATCATATTTTGTGACACCTTCCTCATGGTCTGGGGGGGTGATTATTGGGATTTTCCCGCCCATGATGAGTTGTCCTAAGTCTATTAGGAATTATAGACTTAAAAGATATAGTGGTTTTCCCAATTGGAGTGGTTTTCTTTTTTTAATCCGAACCTAGAGTTATAATTTAGGCCCTATTGCCACGGGTGCGCGTAGGATTGGTCTGACCCGCTCTTCTTAAAACACCTCCTAACCATCCTTAATGCCCCCACTTGGGTCACAAGTTCACATGACTGAACTCGGCAATTGGAGTGGTTTTCTCAATTGGAATTGTTTTCCCAATTGGAGTTGTTTCCCCAGTTGAAGTTGTTTACCTAATTGAAGTTTGTTTACCCAATTTAAATTGTCTACCCAATTTATATTGTTTTCCCAATTGGAGTTAGTTTCTCAATTGGAGAAGGATTCATAACTAGATTCCAATTATAATTAGTAATCCTTACTGAAAAAAGACTTTTATATGTTTATATAAAGGGGTTATTGCACTAGTTTTGAATTGGAGCAAAACAATAAGTTGTATAGCACTCAAGGAGTCAGAGTGAGAGAAAAGCAAAGTGTGTGCGAGAGAAAAGAAAAAAGATAAAGAGTGTATTTTTTTGTTGTTCTTTTTAGGTTTTTCGTCAAGTATTAATTCTAGAGATTTGGTAAGATGATCCGTTGTACTCATTATCGATATCGTAAAAGATTGTTGTTTCTGCCCCATGGACGTAGGCACATATAGCCGAACCACGTTAATTCTTGGTGTGATTTGTCTTGGTATTTTGTTTTCGATTTCTCAAGTTTTGTTATGTTTTTCCCATTCTTAAACACAATAATCACAACACTGTGATCCAATAAAATTATGCTAACCTACCGTTTGATATAATTCAACAGTGAAGGAGAAAATAAAACAATAAAAGTTAAATGGCCTCATTCTTTGGATTAAAACGAGATTCTAAGTTCAAATTTTCTGCTTGTCCCATAGCACCTCCAAGACTCCAACTATACTAGTATATGAATGCGTAACATTCTTCATAACAAAACTTGAATACAAGTTGACACAAGGAGACGTAAATTAATCAGCAATTGAATTAGATTTATAAGTCAGGTTCTTCTGGACTCTATGATTCAAGGAAATTGTCATCACCTACCATTTGATCTAATCCATTGGTGCAAGAGAAAGGAAAACAACAAAAGTTAATGACCTCATCCATTGAATTAGATCGAACGGTAGGTGACTACAATTTTCCTAGACCATAGGGTGCAGGAGAACATGATTGTTAGATTTATATCCCAATTTGGTGATATATGATTGATTCTGTTTGATGTAAATACACCCACTAGCAAAGTGATTTTCTAAATATAGAAAAGAATTTCCTCCTAATTTTTCCAGTAGGGTTTGTTCATAGAGATCAAAGAATAACAAGCTCATGAGTGATCAGTATATTTGTGGCTGAAAATGGGGAATTAAACATGGGTGGCATCTGAGTAGGCAACGAAGAATTGGTTGGAATTTGATGGCAGGCAGACCAGCATTAGAATCCCTACAAGACCAGACATATGAGAGAGTACCACTGCAACTTTAATTTTTCATCTTTCCATTCACAAGTGCCACTACATATGAATATATGACAGCATCCATCCAGAATATGGGCCAAAGAAGAAATGACAGAAGTGGGTAGTGGAATCTGTGTAAGAGTGAGCCACAACAACGTGATTGCTATTACCTTGGTTCAATCCCACTGAGGAAAAATTGTCTAATTTCTGAATAAATACCCACCCTCGAGGAGAAAACCACGGCCATGAAAAGCCTTGCTCTCTATTAAACATGCCACGTAATGGAGATAATTTGTCCTATAACTGGGAATATCGCGTGACCACTTCACATTATGGAGAGAATCCGCTCAAAATATAATCGGAATATATCTTCTTGTGTCTACAATATTCATGTGATTGGCCCATTTAATTGATCAATTAGAAGAATATGTGAAAGAATAATGAGAATGAGAAAGAGTAATGAGAATCAGATGATAGGATAATCCGAGCTACTAACTGATTAGGCCAATCGTTCATTGAGCAATTACACAAAATTTATACAAGATGTTGAGAATAAATCCCAGGTTAATAGATGAGGGACTTTGCATGGCTTATAAGTAAGTTAGGTTACTTCTCATATTACCAATCAATTTTATAGTAAAACCTCAATTTTTTTTACTTTTCATATAATATTAGAACTACAACAAACCTAAGATAAGTAAGGTTACAAGGAAATCTAAACAGCTTGATAGGCAAGCTACAAGTTACAAGCAACACACCAAATCCATTATTGGATTGTAAGATATATTTACCTGGTATGATCAATATATATACTATATATATCTGTAAATGAGGGGGTATATATCTCATTGTGTCACCGTCATATACATGGATATTCTCTAGTCATGAAATGATTTTTGGAGATAAAAGGAGATATGTTACCGACAGGACAAAATATTTATCCACTTAATGAGCATATGACCCATTACTCGAAAGTTTTCTCCACATGGGAATATATATTTACTGACAATACAACTGATCACTCAGGTCCCGTTTGGTATTGTTCTTTTTCACCAAACTTGCTTTATTTTAAAATTAAGCAATAAAAAGGGTTTGATAAAAATAAAATATTCTACTTATTTTTAAAGCAACGACCTCCAAACAGTAGTTTTTAAAAGTAGCTTGTAAATTGCTTTTAAAAGTTGAGTTTATATAAAGCAGAGTGGAGCTTTTAATGAATACTTTAAATTCATGTAATGTCCTCATTAATTTTTAAAAATTACATTATTGATCTTTTCTACACACATTCTCTCCATTAGAGAACAAATTGACCGCCTATCACTACATCTATTAACCTTACATCACTACCATCATTACTACCATCGTTGTTACCACTACTACGACCACCATCGTCACCAGCACCATTACCACAACTATAACCGCCGCCACCACCACCCCCACCATAGTAACTGCCACCATCACTTGTGTCCTTGACTCTAGCACCATTTTCACATATGCACCACACCATGTTATTGGCACCAACACCATACCCCCATTGTCGTAGTCATCACCGCCACATGCCCCTACCAATGTTGTTGTTGCCACCACCCATATTATTATGTCCATTTTTTGTCATTATATACAATTATGTTATTTTATATTAAATAATGTTCAACTGCTTTATTTTGATTATTCTTAAAGCAAATGAGTTTTTAAAAAACAAACACAGCAATTGCCCTTAGCATGTAGACAAATCTTACGTACATGAAAGGTGAAAAAATGGTTTTGCTTTTGGTCGGTGCTTACGTAAATTATTTAAGCAGGTCTTGAAAGTGAGGGTTGAGGATAACCACAAACCCTAATGGTCAAACTTCCAAAAGAGATTTTTAAGATAGAAAAATGATAACTTTGAAAAAGACCATGGCAAAGAGTTCACTCATTGTACACTATTGGAGTGCTTTTTTCCCAATGACACAATTTATACACATTTTTGTATAATTGACACGCCATGACGACGACGGACGTAGTTCCACGACTTACTGGAAAAAAATGAGGGACATCACTTTGATCATATTTCCTCGGTAATTCTCTACCCTAACAACAACAGCTCATGTCCTCGTCTTCTTTTTTTTTTTTAGTCAATTCGTGTCCAAAAAAAAAAAAAATTCAACTTCCACCAATCACACATTGCCAAAGTAAGCAAAAACACTCACTTATTGCCCTTGTAAGCACTCACTGAATGAATAATGGAATGCATTTCTCCGTCTTTATTTTTTTTATTCAAGTAGTTTTCTCCTTTTTCTTTGTTATACTTTATTTGCTTTTCTGGTAATGGCCATGGCCCATGAAATTATCAGCAATTGCATCTTTTGGTCAACTTGTGAAAAAATAAATAATGCAGCTTTACGGTGTAGTGGAAATCTATTAGCTAGCTCTATCGTCTATGGGCAACACATCAGGACAGGAACCCCAACGCCCTAAAATCTTCCAAATCAAGTAAAGCTAATTTGATGCCATGCCAGCTTTTGCCAAACAGATTAAAGAGAAAACATGTGTGTGCGTTTCATGCCAAATGCACCAAGAACAGTCTAACGCCACAGCACGGCACGGTGAAGTGACTGAAATACGGCAATTTATGGAGCATTTCAGACAAGAAAACATAGAGATGTTGACACTGGGATAAGATGAGGAGATTGATCTTCGTCTTGAAAGGACATTTGAAACAAGACAATGTAGAATAGTATTACGACGACCTAGTCTCACTTTGTACCTTCTTTCACAGGCTCATAGCATGATCCACGATTGCTAATCAAAACCCTACCTTGACTTCCCACTTCGCACCTACGCTACTTACGGCCAGAACAAAATACTAACTAGCATCAAGTATAATTGAGAAATGCTAGTGTTAGTCGTTAGTTGTCAACGCTGGTACATGACTATAAACCATTGATTGGCATCGGATTCACTTCCACGAATATCAATGGTTTAGAACCACCACTACCAGCATGAAAACCTATGTTAGTTGTCCACACTCGTACAACATATAAAAAAGAGTTGAGATCCGAAAACACGTACCTTTGACACACATTTTGTAGGGCTCATTTCGTAATGCATTTCAATGATCTAAATTCTTTTTATTTTAGTACATCATTCATAGATCGTCCTCATAAAAAAATTAGACAAATCCAAAACCATTAAGATATTCATTTGAAATGGATGGATACAGTTCTATGAAGAAACACTAAATTTAGTCCAACGGTAAGCACGACCTTTGAGGTATGATATAAAAGATAAATGATTGAATCGTTGAAATACATTACGAAATGGGTCTCACAAAAATCGTGTCGAAATATGTATAAAAAACCTATCCCCAAATCCCAACCCTATAAATAGGATAGTGCTATTCACACCCCTATTTTTACCTCCCTCACACCCTTGTTAATTTGTTGCCATTGATCTTCTTCAAATTATTCAATCTACCAGCGAAAATTAAGATAAATAAGTGAGAAGTGAAAATAAGTGTGTCGACTACCCCTACAAATAATGCTCAAATTCAGTCAACATGCATCTCGCTTTCTAAGAAAGAAAGACAGGGAGTCGTAAGGATATCTTCGCACCAAAACTTTAAAACAAAGGGTGGTCAATTTCCGTCATGGTTTCTCCAGGAAAATAAAGGAATGAGCGCGAAAGGAGAAAGAGAAAGCTCATGAAAAATCAACTAATATATAATTGACTTGCCAAAATATGAGGATCTACCATTCACACCCAAATCAGTAGTAATTATCAAATAATGATAAAAGAAAGCGATACAAGCACAAGTAACATAGTTGTGACAAATCAGTTTTTCTCCCCAGCGCAGTGGTTGCGTTTGCCTTGAACATTTACCCATCATATCATGTTCGCCACAGTTTTCAACCGCAACACGCTGATTTTTGGGCAGCTTGAGCAGCCCCGGCTCCCTGGTCTGGTTGATTAATCTTGATTGTCTGAGGCTGCCAAAATCCAACAAAAGTAACCTCAGTATATCATCAGAGCACGAGATGACAGATTGGGTTTAATCAAACGGTTGCCAGTGCCACTCAACTCTAGTTGGTAGCAAAGGCTGAGGCTCAATAATGAAGAAACAAATTCGGCACTTTTGGGGGTGACTGACAACCAACTGATCTATGCGCCCACTACCAACTTTGATTTAATTGTTGAACAGAAAGAGCTTCTTTAAGCCACAAAAGACATTCTTTTCCGTTCAAGTATTAAACAGAAAGTGTTTCTAGAGAAAGAAAACAAAATCGTATATTTGAAGTATTATGTTAAAAAGATGAGAGACCAATACCAATAATTTAGTTATAGAAAGGAAACAAGCTACGTATGTATCAGGAGGGAAATGCAGTAATATAAGTGACATGGACGTTATACCTCAGCCCTCGAGTCAGTATCGGCGAGTCTTTGCTTGATATCCCTAGCTATTGAAAAGAAGACCTCCTCCACATTCAAATTCGTCTTTGCACTCTGTAATATACAGTAATACACAGCATCTTTTCAGCAAAATGGGAAAAAACCAACTACTTTGTAAGTTAGAAGACACCAAGAGAAACTCACAGTCTCAAAGAATTTGATTCCATATTCGTCAGCAAGTGCTTGACCCTTTGAAGTTGGGACAGCCTGAGAGAAGTCACTTTTGTCAAGACAAGATTGAAGAACCCTGAATCACTCTCAAGAAACATACAAAGAGGGGATGGGAACAAACCCTTTTACTTTCATCCATGTCAGCCTTGTTACCCACAAGGATCTTGTTGACATTGTCAGAAGCATGCTGTTCTATGTTACGAATCCAATTCCTAATGTCTGCATACAGGTAGAAATATAGCTTGATTACCATGCATATGTAATAACCAAAAAACGTAAAAAGACCCTAAGAAATTACATATAATTCCAACAGTGTGTACAACCCTAATATCAGGAGAAATATACTGTCTTTTTTCAATTAATTTTTTTTTTTTTTTTGGAAAAGGAGAAATATACTGGATCTAGAAAGCTAGGGAGTGGACAAATGATGAATGTAAGCATAGGGTGATGTAAGTGATGAAGAAGTTACTGTTAAACGATGACTCATCAGTGACATCATACACGAGCAAAATACCCATGGCTCCACGGTAGTAAGCTGCAGAGACAGAATAATTAATAAGGTTATCAAAATTCTTAGGAAATGAAGTCAAGATTCCAAAAACTATCAATCTAAAAGTAATATGAGATCTCAACATCATTAACAGGTTTAGAAGTATTTTGGAACCGCACTCAAATGGGCGACCAAAAATTAGAACTCATAAGACAAAAGTAAGAGCTGCTGCATAAACTAAATGAGCTAAGGTCCAATTCCAACTCTGACCATTTAATGTGCACACCAGTGTGACCCACAAAAATTAAAAACTGAAAGAAAAATAAGGCCTACAACCAACATATTGAAATGGCCCTAACCATCATGTTTACATGGTTCTTCCGTGCATGTCTCACAACTGTAGCAAGAAGGCAACAGAGAAGCCCTGGAATCATACAAGACCCTTCACATTCAGATTGCCACAAGCCAGCAATATAACAAATATGGAAATATCTTAAATTTAGACCAAACACCCGCTTAGTCAGAGTATTAAGTTTTTTTGCTAGATGTCTTGCCGACAGATTGGTGCACACCTAACAAAACACTGATCCCAGTGGAGTCAATCCAAACATAGTATCACTGTAAACGCACAAGACTATAGAGACACCATGCCCCTTTTTTGACAGGGGACACTAGTAGTAACAGCTTCCAACCTACTCTTTAACAATTAACTTGATCAAATTTACAGCTCCAATTGAATTTCGGAACCAGATACAAGCCCATCTGAGCTTGAAGATATTTTGTTCTTCTAACTTAGAAACATCAAGATGCAATTTTCGTTAAAACATGCTCCTTCGTGAAGATGCATAACTGATCAACAAGCTTGCAAACACAGCTGTAAGCAGCATATAATCAAACTTCCATTTAGGAGAAAGTTGGACATGGTTAAACATTCAAATTCAATGAAAAAACACTTTGAAGCCACAGAACTAACCAGTTGTAATTGTTCGAAACCGTTCTTGACCAGCAGTATCCCAAATTTGCAATTTAATTCGTTTCCCATCAAGCTCTATGGTCCTTATCTTGAAATCAATACTGTCAAAGAATTACAACTTAGCAAGATTCAGAAACCGCTGCAGAAAGAAGAAATAACAAAACCTCAAGCACATTCAAGCACAAATAATTCTTACCCAATGGTTGTAATGAAACTAGTTGTAAAGGACCCATCAGAGAAACGCAGAAGAAGGCAACTCTTACCCACACCTGCAAAGTCGCATAACAAAGAAAACAGAAAGGAATTAAACTCAAACTAATGGATGTGGTATACAAGGAAACATAAAACAGAATTGTGGACATGCTCGACATCCTTAATCAATAAAGATATGTCATCGGATCCTAGTAACCCTTGAAAGGCATTTGAAAACAATAAAATCATTGGTTGCCTGATGATATTAAATAGAACTAACCAACCCAACGCAACAAACATTCTCTTAAATTTGGAAAAAAAGAAGTCCAAGGTGTCAGATAGAAGGACACCTTGGGAAATATCAATGAACTAACAAATACATGTTTACAAAACTACTTCACACAGCTAGTGCGTTTCAACCATTAGTTTATGTTTTTAGATTGAACCGGTTTCTCAAATACGCATATGTTGGCCAATTGGAGACTCCTCAAGGTGTGGTCCCCTAAAAGGAGTCACCCGGTGGTAAAGTTCAACCTTGCAAACTTGCTAAAAATAATGCACTGATGAAAATTTCCATACAACCACGAACACATTATCAAAGGAATTACGCTAAGTGGACTCCTAAGAAAGCAGCATTCATTATATAGATTGACGCAAACATAGCTTCAAACTCCATTAGTCCCAACAGGATTACTTTGAAAATGCATATGGAATATACCTCAAAATAAAGATACCACATGAAATTTTGACTAAAAGAAAAGCTAACTTAGAACTTCAATTAACCAAATCAATCGCAAATCTAACAACTCAGACCACCTATTCGGAAAATAAATCATTTGATCCTAGTAACCCTTGAAAGGCACTTGAAACAATCAAATCATTGGTTGCCAGATGATAGTAAATAGAACTACCCAACTGAATGCAACAAACAGTCCCTTAAATTTGGTAATGTCCAAGGAGTTCAACGGAACGACACCTTGGGAAAATCAATGAACCAGCATATACATGTTTAAGGCACCACATGATTAAACAGGTAACAGATTTAGGCTCAACTATTGGAGACTCCCCAATGGTGAAGTTCAAGGTAGCAACACTTTGCTAAGAATAATGCACTGGGAACAATCTCATTATCAAATAAATTATTCTAAGTGGAGTCCTTAGATAGCGACATTCGCTTAATACAAAAACCCGAGCATATGCTCCAAACTCTTATAGTCCCCCGAATACAATGAAACTATTTATTCTGAAAATGCATACGGAATACACCTGAAATACAAATAACACATGAAATGCAGCTCCAAGGAAGCTAAACTACAACTTCAGCTAACTAAATCAATCACAAATCTAACCATTTCAGCCGCCTAATCGAACGAAGAGGCTAACCAAATCGCAGCCTAAATCTTTCACCTACAATTATTACGCACATCAATCATGTACCTGGAATTAACAGCAACAAAATACGATCTACCAAACAGAAATCGAAATCACAAAATATCCTAAATATGCGCATCATTAGCCCTAAATCAACCCTAAGATTAGAACGTAAAATTCCCAAACAATATACGATCAAACGACTCCGCAATAACAGATTCCAGTCCAGGAGATGAGAAATTTGGAGAGGGTATAAACGGAAAATCATACCGCTGTCGCCGATCAGGAGGAGCTTAATGAGGTAATCGTAATCGGCTCGAGCTCTGGCAGGTGGAGCAGCCATGGCAAGGATCCCAAAGCCACAAAAATAATAAAAAGGAGAGATTTGATTCGAGGACGAAGAGAAATACCAGATCAGGGGAGAGAGAGAGAGAGAGAGAGAGAGAGAGAGAGAGAGATCTAAGGAGATGTGAGAGAAAAGAGGAGGGAAGCGGAAGCGGAAGCGGAGTCCTTGTTACGTCAGCAGACTCAGCAGCACCAGTCGGCCGTTGATTTTTTGTTTTTTTATTTGTTTTTATTGTGGTGGGGCAACAGAGTTCCTGGCCGTTGGATTATACGGGTACGAGATCTGAGAGGATGTGAAGCACGCGATTGTACTCGTGAAGAGCGTCGGAGATGTTGTGAAATTGTTAGAAATTTTCAGTAGTTTTTTTAAGTGAGTCCGAGGCAAGTTGAATTTGATAATCGATATATATAGCATTACTGATATACTAGTGTGAATTCAATACATTGATTTCACACTTATGAGTAGACCTGTAAACGGGTCGAGTTTATCGAGTTTGGGTCGGGTTCAATCCGACTCGTTAAGTTAACGGGTCATCCAAACCCAACCCGTTAAGCTAACGGGTCATCCGAACCTGACCCGTTAAACTAACGGGTCACCCGTTTCACCCGTTAACAATTATTATTATTATTTTTTTGCATAGAGTTTATTTTTTGTTGTTAAGACTTTACTGAAATTACTAAAACATCTTCAACTAACGAGTCTAACGGGTTGACCCAAAGTGACCCGTTAGCGACCCAACCCATTAAGCATCCACCCAAATACTAATATTAACGGGTCAGGTCCAAAATGTCAGGTCTACTTATGAGTTTAATATATCACATTCATAAGTTTAATATATTGAACTTACGAGTATATTGGTATCACACTTAAATTTCTCAATGTACTATAAAAGTATGATTTTTATGTGTCCAATTTATTGGTTTCACATTCACTTTTTCAGGTTTACTGGGAAGAACTTATTTAGATCATCAGAAAATATTTTCTTCCTTTTATATGTGAGTTGCACATGATTCATATAGTGATGCTAGTCAAGCATACCATGACAGTGCCGCTGAGTATCAACGTTATGGTAACGGCGGCGCTGATATAAATAGATATTACACTGATATTTGATTAACATTGGTGATATGATGTTAATAATTGGTATTAATACATCAATATAACGTTAAAATGACGTTGATATTTGGTTGCCATATCGTCAGTTGCGTCACCCATGTCTTTTGGTTAGGCCATGCACGGTCCACGGGTGCAGGTGTGAAAATTTGAAACTTGAAACCTAAAATTTTACCGGTTAGGTATGGTTTAGTAGTTTTAAGTGAGTCCAATAACTATATATAGGAATCGGGCAAGTTGAATTTGATATATATAGCATTATTGTTATACTAATATGATTTCAAACTTATGAGTTTAATATATCATACTCATAAGTTTAATATATTGAACTCATGAGTATATTAGTATCACACTTAAATTTTCCGATCCACTATAAAAATGTGATTTTTATGTGTCTAATTTATTAGTTTCACATTCACCTTTTCAGGTTTACTGTGGAATAACTTATTTAGATCATCATATTTTCTTCCTTTTATATGTGGGTTGCACATGATTTGTATAACAACGCTAGTCAAGCATACGATGACAGTGCGGCTAAATATCAACGTTATGGTAACGGCATTGATATAAATAGATATTACGTTGATATTTGATTAACATTGGTGATATGATGTTAATAATTGGTATTAATACGTCAATATAACGTTGTTAAAATGACGTTGATATTTGGTTGCCATATCGTCAGTTGCATCATCCACGTTACTTGGTTAGGAGAGATTTTTCAATGTGATCGGAACACGGGGTGATACACCACATGTCACTATGCAAATGGTAGGATACGTGTATTGAAAAGTTAATAGCTTAAAAAATAAAATTTTCCACCACTTACATAAAAGCACGTGATGTACCATCCATATTCCGATCACAATGAAAATTTTCTCTTTGGTTAGGCCATGCAGGTGTGAAAAATTGAAACTTGAAACCAAAAATTTGTACCGGTTAGGTATGGTTCAGTATTAGGCTTTTTCAAGCATGAAACTAGATCATATTGATACCAATTGGTTTTGGTTTAGTTCGATACCACATAATTTTGGCCAACGATATGAAGCCCAACAACATTGGCCCACTTCAATCCATTATTTTCCACGGGGGAATGAAGTGGCTAAACCTCTAATTTCAAAATATGTTGAGAAAAATTTTTAAAAATGTAAATTATACTTTATCACCTCAGGTTTGAAGTCTATTGTAACATCATACAACATCTTCAAAACATTTCACTTTCATACCTCAAGTATTATTTTATTTCAATAAAATACTTCTGTTACATTTTACATCCATTGATCCGTTAAGAGCTGACGTGGCTGACACATTTGTGTCACATAGCTACCAAAGTTGTGTCACGTGGCAAAAAATAATAATTTTTTTATCTATAAAAAAAAAAAACCCCCGAATCCCCAAAATCCCACCCCCACCTCCCTGCAACCCCCTCACCCTTCTTCTCCTTCCTGAGCTTCCCAACTTCATGTCCTTCTTCCTCCATCACCACCACCCATCTTATGCAACCACCATGTCAATCATCCCCTCCCACCAAAGCAACCACCTCCATCTCCTTCATCCTCATAGTCAAACATCCATCGTCGCCGACTTCGATAACAGGGCCTGGTGTGACTGGCGGATGGACTCGAGCTCGGCGAGAAGACCATCACCGGATTCAGAGGTTTTTGGGTTGTTCTGCTCATCTGGGCCTTTGACTGGTTGTCGAGGTCCAGATCTAGGGATCGCTCGGGGTAGGGGGTTGGGGGGAGGTGAGTGTGGGCTGAGATGAGGGGTTTGGGTTTCAGGGAAGGGGAAGGGGAATGGGTCGGGAAAGATGATAAGTAACAGAGATGTGGGGTGGGTTTTTGGATGGGAGGGGAGATGAAGAGAGTGAATGAGAGGGAGGTGGTCAGAGGAAATGGGTTTATGGGTTTTTAGTTTTTATTTATTTATTTTGTAATAGGGTAAATTATTATAATATTTTTAATGCATAAAAAATATTTTTTTTTTGCCAAGTGGCACAAATTTGGCAGCCACGTCAGCTCTTAATAGATCAATGGATGGAAAATGTAAAGAATGTATTATATTGAAATAAAATGGTACTTGAGGTATGAAAGTTAAATGTTTTGATGATGTTGTATGAGGTTACAATAGACCTCAAACCTGAGGTGGTAGAGTGTAATTTACCCATTAAAAATTTATGACCAACCAGAAGATTTATTACTCATACGCTTTGAAATTAGTTTTCAAATGTAAGAAAACTTTTTGATTAAAAACTCATAAAGAAACTTGCAAAATTGGTTTTCAAATGTAATTCCTGATAATGTAATGTTTGATGGCTTTTAGGAATTAATTTAAATAATTATAAATAAATTATCATTAATTCGGCTCACTACGGTAATGATCAACTTTTTCAAAAGTATGAGAATTGGATTTGTTGATGTACAAAATCGGGTTGATTTTGAAACAATGTTAAGTGTCAATGTGTGACCTTTCTTAGGGTTGCTTCAGTCACTAAGTAAAGATAGTGTGTAGAGAGATAGAGAGGAAAACAAACACAAGATGTACGTGGTTTATCATAAGCTGGGCTACGTCTACGAGGGTATAAGCATGATACATCATTAGTGAGTTCAATAATAGATTAAGAGGTATTCAATCAGAAGAATCTTTATTGTGGAGAATGATCTCCTTTTATAGTTGAGGAAAGTCCCCCATTTTCGTTTGCAGTCAAAGTGGGACTCTAAAGACTTTATTTTGGTGTTGACACGTGCCGAATTGTCGTTAGTCTCCTGATTGGAGAGAAACTCATGCGCTTTGGCAGGCACCTCAACATGTACTCTTCAATAGGTCTTTGAATGTATACAGTTGGCCAATACTCGATAGTATCGGGGTTAGTGAAATATGGTACAAACAATATCCATACCATTTATATAAATTTAGTCTGATGAAACAGAATATTTTGAACACAAAACCAAACGAAATTGGTTTGGTTTAAGATCGTTTCTGTACGATTTCAATATTTTGATTTTAAGTATCCACTTCTAATCAAACGCTTAATTGTTTTACTTTATATTTTATCATTTTTAAGTACAACAATTTATATAAAAGAAAACTAATGAAAATGACTTCAAAACTTTGAATTTTAATCAAAAATCATATATTAACTTTATTTAATGATAAGGATAAGAAATAAAAAAGAAAACAAAAACAAAAAAACAATCTAACCCAACCGCATGTAAGCACACGCCAACCAATTCAAATATCAAATCAAGCCTTTACTGTGAGTAGATAAAACCAATAAGACCAGCTCTACCAGAGCTGAAAGCCTGATGGACTGCCTATCAAACATTCCCAAACTACCCGAGCAAGAAGGTCCAGCCCAAGCTGGCGATTGAGCCCAAGGGGGCCTAAGGGAGAGGCCCGTGGGGAGTTGCTGGCCCGAAAGCTCGGAGTGGATATGATTCAAGGCTGACGTCGCCCTCACGTCAGCCACGTTCAGCTTCTATTTTGCGTCAGTCGCTGGGGCCCGCGTACGTAGGCTTTCGTCAGTGATCGTTGGAGGCCACGTGGCGCCTTCTAGCCAGTTGGATCTCAATGGTAATTTGTTCCATACCGTTGAATTTCCAATGGTAATAAAACATTTAAAACCTTATTTAATTTCAACCGTTGGATCTGAGATCAACGGTCCACGTTATTCACCTTTATAAATTAAAAAAAAATAGTTTAAAATTCTGAAATCTTACCATTGCGCCACGTGGCACAATCTGGAGTGTTGGAATTCAATTTTTTTTTTAATCCAACAGCAGAGATTAATTATGTGAATAAAAATTAAAAAAATGTAAAAAATTAATAAAAATCCGAAGAAAAAAAAATTTTGAAAAAAAAAATTGATTTTACTTTTCTATAAATACCTTCTCATTATCTTCTACCTTACATCACAATTTCATATTTTCTCAACTACTTTCAACCACATTCCTGTCTTTCTTTGAAAGTTTCAATCCAATTTTTTTCCCAACAAAATGGCTAATGATGTAGGTACGAATTGGACGCTTATTGAAGATGTTGCGTTGTGTACTAGCTGGGTTGAAGTTAATCATGATCTGATTACGGGTAATGAGATGCAGTTGTGAGAAATGTGGAGTCTTATTCATACCAATTATCTTGAGAAAATGCGTGGGAAAAGAACCAAAGAATCGATGTCCAGTCTTTGGAAAATACTTAGCCAATCATTTAGTATGTGGAGAGATGCATTGGCAAAAGCTAGTAGTAATCTTCGAAGTGGGAAAAATTTAGCAGATCAGGTAACAATATATTATTTATTTGTTTGTACTATACCCCAATTTACATTAGCTACTTTGATTATAATTATTTCTTCTCCCGCATTGTGTAGACACTTCAAACACAAACTTGGTATAATGCCAAATCCAAAAACCAAAAGCAATCATTCACCAGGTGGGAATGTTGGAATATTGTCAAAGATTGTCCTAAATTCAGAGTTGTGCATGTCAATCCAGAAGTTGTCATGAACAGCACCCATCTACACTCTACGCCCCGATCATCGCATGTTCATGAAGATGAAGTAGAAGAAGTGCCAGAAACGTCCCCCTAAACAAGCATCAGGGTTGACCCGTTATCCAATTAGGCCCCAAGGTAAGAAGGCTTCAAAGAGAAAAAATGAGTGCTTCCAAGAACGATTATGCAAAGTATATGGAAGAACTTACTCGTCAAGGTGAATAGACTTTAGCGTGGGAAATGGCTAAATTTGAGGCTGATAAGGCTAGAGAGGAGGCAAAAGTTGTAGCTGTTGAGAGAGAATTTCAAGCTAATAAGAGAGAAAAAGAGCTACTTAGGCAAGAAAGGGAACTGGTTAGAGAAGAAAGAATGGCTCCGAATTCTAAATACTTTTGGAAGTCGGAGAAAGTGGACGTGGTGTGAATGAGGCATGCAAGAAAAGCAAAAGCAAGAGGAGATGGTCCTAGCACGACAAGAGAAGATCATTCTAGCACCACAAATTGGTTAGGTGATGATGATCCATTCACGAGCCCATAATTTTCCATTCACTTTGTTTGTAATCGGAGCCCATAATTTTCCAATCACTTTGGGTTGTAATTTATTATTTATTGAATATAGTATTTTATGTTGTTTCCAATTTATTGAATTTAGTACTTTATTTAAAGTAAGAGTAAATTTATTGAATTTGGTAATTTATTTATACTGAAAGAATCTTTATTCAAAAGACATAAACACACCAAATAAAATTACATAAACATACCAAATAATAAAAAACTCACTAAATGAACTAAAAAAAAAACACAAAATAAAATTAAATAAACACACCAAATAAAAACAAATACACTAAATGAACTTAAGTATCTTCAACTTGTTTCAATTCCCATTGGTGCTCTATCAAATCAATTTGTCGAGCATTGTGCATATATGGCCTTTGAAGTGCAGTATATCGTTGAATGAGCCTTTCATTGTAACGTCCACCCCTTTCTAATGGCTCGTGTTGCACGGGTTCTTCGGTGGCGTCATGAGCACAATATATTTGTGTTCTGGAATTGTTCATCGTGTCTAGCTCATATTCATCAGCGGCATCATAATCGTACTCATCTTCCACAATCATGTTGTGAAGAATTACGCATGTCATCATGATGGATCGAAGCGACTCTAAATCAAACATTTTGGCAGCACCCCTGACAATCGGCCAGCGAGCTTGGAGGATACCAAAACAACGCACCACATCTTTCATGCACCCCTCTTGATAGCTTGCAAAGTGTTTTTCCTTTGCACTTCGCGGACGTGGAACTGTTTTGACAAACAATGACCACTTTGGGTAAATGTTGTCTGCTAGGTAGTATGCCCCGTTGTATTTATGTCTGTTGACCTAGTACGTGACTTTTGGTGCCTTTCCTTGCACGACATTGTTGAACACTGGGGATTGGGTAAGGACATTTAGGTCATTTTGAGCTCCCAGAACCCCAAAAAAGGCGTGCCAAATCCACATATCAAAAGATGTCACCGCCTCAAAAATGATACTTTTTGCTCATTTTCTGTCCCCATAAACGCCTTGCCATGCACTTGGACAGTTTTTCCAAGTCTAGTGCATATAGTCAATGCTTCCAATCATCCCAGGAAAACCTCGCATCTCGCCCTTCTTTAGAAGCCTTTGCAAGTCCATCTCAATAGGTCTCTAGAGGTACTCTGCGGTGTAGATATATTCGATTGCTCCACAAAACCTCATCAGGGACTCAAGAATGGTTGATTTCCCTATCCTCGCTATCTCATCCACTTGGTCTGCAGATACTCCATATGCAAGCATCCACAAGGCATCAATAATTTTTTGCTTAGGAATGGGACCCATAACACCAAAAGCATCATTATTTTGCACAAAGTAAGAATCATGGTTGCAAACAGCAACCATGATTTTGTTGAACAAATGTCGTTTCATTCTACAACGACGTTTAAAGTACGTATCAGGGAATGCACTGTTACGGACAAAATAATCGTCCAAGAGTTCTGTACCTCGTCATTGTCTGCTTCTATCAAGGTTTGCGGAATGGCTGGGCCTGCATATCTGAGCCACAACTTGGATGACTCGACGAGAATATGAGACTCTGGCCATTCTTGCTTCGTCATTTCTCCTTCTACGCTCATCATCATCTTTCATCTCATTTTGGACCACCTGGAGATTAAACATTCATTCTGATTGGTTAAACAATTCTTCCTCTTGCTGATCGATTTCCCACATCATCCTTGAAGAAGAAGACATTGTAAGAAGGAAACAGAAACTATGAATAATGATAAGAAGGAAACAGAAACTATGAATAATGATACAGATTTTGATTTTGGTGAAGAATGAAGCATAAACTATGAATAATGATAGAGATCTTGAGAAAATTGGTGTGAGATTTCTGAGGATGGATGGTGGATTATATGGAGGATTCAGAAATGATTAGGCTGTAGATAATGCCACGTGGCATGCCGTCATTCGTTAAAAATCTAATCGAAACCTATCCTCAAAGATTGTAAACAGATTGTGACACGTGGCGCGACGTGATTGGTTAAAAATCTTATCGAAAATCTATCATCAACGATTCTGAAAAGGTAATGACATGTGGCACGACGACATTGGATAAAAATCTTATCGAAATCCATCACCAATCATTGTCTTTTCGGATAATGACACGTGGCGCAACGAGAACGATTAAAAATTTTATTCGAAATTACAAATAAAATTATTTTGTATTATTTTATAAATAAAATAAAATACTAATATTTTATTGTCTATTGCCAGGGCTATTCAGTGTAGGGGTGTAGATGCAAAATGCAGTTACTGTTCATTAAGGGCAGTTACTGTTTACTGGGTGGATTAAATAGTCAATAGTCAACGGTGGAGCTGTTCTAAGAAGACTAACTTGCAGTGCAAAAAGAAGCAGTGGGAGTAGTACAATAAATGATGAGATGGAATGGATGGATGAAATAAATTATTTTTTAAACATTTCATTGGGAAGGAAAACATGAGAGAGAGTGAAGCTTCAATGACTTTTTTTCTTTTACAAAGGGAGAGAGAGAGAGAGAGAGAGAGAGAGAGAGAGAGAGAGAGAGAGAGAGAGAGAGAGAGAGAGTGAAGCTTCAATGACTTTTTTTCTTTTACAAAGGGAGAGAGAGAGAGAGAGAGAGAGAGAGAGAGAGAGAGAGAGAGAGAGAGTTCTGTTTACCTGCAGAAAGAAGGAAAAGAAAAGTAGTAATTTTTTAGGGATGTCCAATTAATCTATCAAGTATCAACCTTTAATTTTATAATTTTTTAATAGACAGATAGGTAATATTTGTCATGTAAATTTTGATTGACTGGTAGTGTACACAAAGACTGTCGACGCCATCTATGGAGTTTTAGGTTAAAAACCAAGCCTCCACCATGGTGGATTCATGAGTTTAAAAATCTAATGGTCAAGATTCATCCATCAATCAATATAACAACTAATGAGAAAACACAACTAATTATTTGTATCTAGTTAATATTGATGACATGCCTTTTCCAAGTTTATTTTCATACCATTTGCCACTAATTTCTTGGCCCCCAAAACCTTAAATGCTAGTTTGCATTTTCCAGTCGAGCTTCGTCTGTTGTCCATTGTTTTCTCAGCCAGGGCTAATGAAATAGTGATAGATAGTACTAGTGTTTAGTTTAAAAAATAGTTAGTATTTAGTTTACGAAATAGTGGTAGTACTAGTGTTCGATTTAAGAAATAGTCAGTTTTCAGTTTACGAAATAGTGATAGTATTAATGTTTAGTTTAAGAAATAGTCAATGTTCAGTTTAAGAAATAGTGGTAATACTAGTGTTCGGTTTAAGAAATAGTTAGTGTTTAATTTATGAAATAGTGATAGTACTAGTTTACGAATTAGTGATAATGCTAGTGTTCAATTTAAAAAATAGTCAGTGTTTAGTTTACTAAATAGTGATAATACTAGTGTTCAGTTTAATAAATAGTCAGGTTCAGTTTAAGAAATAGTGATAGTACCGGTATTCAGTTTAAGAAATAGTCATTGTTTAGTTTAAGAAATAATATTCAGTTTAAGAAATAGTCAGTGTTCAGTTTAAAAAATAGTGATAGTACTAGTGTTAAGTTTAAGAAATAGTAAATGTTTAGTTTAAGAAATAATGTTCAATTTAAGAAGTAATCAGTGTTCAATTTAAGAAGTAGTAATATTATTAGTAATTAGTTTAATAATAATCAGTGTTCAGTTATAAAAATATTCAATGTTTAATTTAAGAAATAGTAATAGTTCCATGGTTCAGTTTTAGAAATAGTTAGTGCTAAGTTATAAATATAATCACTGTTCAATTCTAGAAATAATATTGAATAAAATCGACTGAAATGAGAATCATTCTCTATTATCGATTCCCTATTATGGTATCGTAATATTTTTTACTATAGATCGTATACACCATCAGTTTTCAATTATAAAAATAACTAGTGTTCTTATCACATAACACAAACTTCAAAATTTGTCCAAACTAAAGATAAACTCACTATTTTGAAATTAAAATAAGCATTGTTTATAAAACTGAAAAATGAAAATTTTCTTCAGTTTTGGTATTGTAATATTATTAGTTTGTTTGTTTAAAAAAAATTATAAAACAATGGTCAAATAAACAAACAATAAAAAAAATAAAAAATGTATTGTTTAAGGAGTGAGAGTAGAGTGATCAGAGATAGTGGATAGAGGTAAAATGAGAGAGGAGAGAGAAGAAAAAAAAGTTGATGTGGATAGGTAAGATGAGAGAAGAGAGAAATGTAATAGAAATATGTGAAAAGAAGGGAGAGAGAGGAGCTAATGTGAGAGAGAGGGACTGCGGGAAGTATGTATGTGTGATGTGACGTGCGGTCTAGTGTGTAAGCTTTTGGTTTTTTTTTTAAATTATGTTAAACTTTTGTTTTTTTATATTAAAATTTAAGTTTTTTTTATTAAAATTTAAGCCATTTTTATTAAATAAAGTTAATAAATGATTTTTTGTTAATAAAAAGTTTAGAGAAGCTATTTTTATTAAAACTCCATTTATATAAAAATTGACACACCACGACCGAGATCAAGGCATGCTGGCCGTCACGTGAGAGTGACGTAGCCATGTGCACAGTGTGGAAGCAATAAAGATAAGAGTTATACGAATACTTAAAAACCGAATTTATATATATATGCAACCATGAAATGCATATTCAGAATATAAAAGCATTTGGCATATTATTTCAAAGCATACTTTCCTTATAAATGCATTTCTGGGAAATATATCAAGTATATAAATATATACTGAAAACAAAAGCCCACTCACTGATATGTCGACAGGTCGTAACCCCCGAGTCGCCCTTGGATACGCTCGTCCTCGGGATAAGTCTCACCTATATGCGAATTAACTATAAAAATGTTATTTTAAAGCACATAGGCAAAACTAGCTAATAACTTCTCATACATTGCTCAAAATGGGTATATGAATACACCACATTAACCTACACAACCTCAGGATCATCCCCAAATTTTTAGATAATTTTTTTGAGCTCCCACGCACAGCCACGCGCCGGCAAGGGCACGGCAAAACGCGCTCCCCACGCTCGGCCATGTGCCGGGCACATGTAACGGAACAGGAACAACGTTAGGAATATTCCTTGGAATATTCTGTTAAAACCCAACAGTAACCGTCCAAACTAACTGACGGCATTAGCATATTCCGTCAAAACTGACGAAAGATTCCCCTGTTTTCTCCGACGAGTCGCCGGTTTCTGGAAAAATATTAAAATTGTCCTAACTTCTTCATTTTTGCACCATTTTTCATGAAATTTGAACCATTGGAAAGCTAACAACATGTAGAATCATGTTATACTATTTTTAAGCCTTGAAATTCACTAGAATTTACCTGAGGAAGCTTGATAAACTGGTCAACTTCGAAACTAGCTATCCCGACGTCCAAATTTATCTAACGAACCACCCCGAGCCTTCTTAGGACCTCCTAAAGCTCTCTATGAGCTTGAAATTCCTTGAAACTAACATATTTACGTCCACATGAATAGTGACCAAAATCGGGGCTAGGGTTTCCTTACCTGAAATTGATACCTTTGAACTCGTAGGGTCCTCACGAACACAATGATACCATTTTCTTCCTCGATCTGTGAGGTTTGGGGTGTTCTTGCCCTCGTCCGTACGTATAGCAAGGAGAGAGAGTGAAACCGAGAGAGAGAGAGCACGGAAGAGGAAAGAGAAAGGGTAAGGATGTGTGTGTGGTCCCAAAATGCACACCAATCACAACTAAGAGAACACAATTAGTTCTAATTGGATCCAATAAAAGAGGAATATAATTAATTGGTCCAAAATCTTAAGTTTAAACCACCACATCCCATAATAATTCTCAACATCCAAGGATATTTAGGTAATTTCACACCGTCGATAACATAATTAACCTACATCTTCGGGACGGGCTGTGACAAAAATAACTAACAAACTGACATTTAAAACTAAAAGTTATCTTCATCCTAATAATAAAAAATAGAGATAGTGAAGGAAAATTTGTGGAAAACATGTTCATTTAAGCAACATCAATAGCATGCTATTAACAATTAAAAGGCGGAATCATGCTTGCAAGCACTTAAAAACAAAACATTAACCATGAAATTCAAAGCCTAGTAGATTGGTGAACCAAGACTCAACTCAAATCAAAGTGAGTTGAGAAATATATACCTTTGTAGATTCCTCTTTGCAAAAGCAAAGGCTAATCACCCAAAGAGAAGGCCTTCATTCCTTGCATCTAAAATCTATGGATTTGGATGGAAGAATAGGTTCTCCAAGTTCCCAAAATTGAGAACTTCTAAGTCTCCACACCAAGGTTAGATTGGAGAAGAAATGAGTGACCTTAGAGTAGTAGGATTGCTAGATAATCCCTCCAAAGGGGCCGGCCTCTTTAGAGAGAAATGGAGAGACATGTTCTCACTAATTTTCTCCAAAAGAAACCCTTAATGAATTTAGGCTATAAAGTTCTTTATATAGTCACTTCATTTAAGTGACCTAAATAACCAAAACCCCATTTCATTTCACATGGCCGGCCATATAAGGGATTTGGGCTTTTGGGCCCTTGTGAATCTTTATTCATTAAGTTGTCATACAACTTAAGTCAATGGGCTTGACATTCGAAGCCCATTGGGCCTTAAGGTCCAAAACTATCCCGAGGTCTTTAACGAACTTATTCGTTTGATTAATTAACATATTAATTAATCATTGCCATAAATAATTAAACCATTTAATTATTCTTACTCATCTCCGTTGTTTCTTCAATCTTTACCTTACACGGTGTACGATCCATTAGGTTCCTTTTAGCGAGGCAGTGGGCGATTCCGAACTCTTTCAAATCGATTGTGAATTGAAACTTACTTTCAATTCTCCCTTTAGTGTTTATACACGTTTAGGGTTTCCACAAACCATGAGTGACACCTAGCAGCATATCATGGTTACCCAAGCTAATCAGAAGAGGTGGAGAACCTATTCAGTTTAGGATTACAAATGCAATACGGTCTTTCTCTAATACAATACTCTTGACCACATTGTTTGGTTTGATAGTTTATTCATGTCTGCTATCCAATGTGATTCGTGTGCTTATATGATTACCTTGAATGTGATTTGGAACGACTTCCTAAATCTCATTCATACTCTGGCCAGAGATTCTTAATCATATCATAGAGTATTCTCCCTCAAACAGTTTGAAGGTTAGAGATCCCTTGTTGCACATTCACTTGCCTCCATGGCTAAGTGGCTTAACCTCAACTATGCCGTGGACACCCGCGTATGGGTGACATTTGACATAATCAAAGATCAAGTACCTAACCACAAGACAACTATGATGCCTCAGGTCAAATGACTACTTTGCATTATCCCAACCATGAGTTCTCATGTGACATGAGTATGAGAACTCCTCGTTGATCATGTTCAGTGAACTCATTCTCTATTGAGCACCTACGTACTTGTCTTGATGTCACACACACCAATGACTCGAGACTAGTCACTCTCCCTGAGAGAAGACATATCACGTACTGATCTTAACGGACTGTCAATGCCCAATTGGCAATCCTATGATCATGAACGTTTAGGATGTGTCTACGAAAGAATTGTCTCATGAATCTAACTTCTTTAGATTGCATTCTCCCAATCACATATTCCTTGGACTTATCGTTTAAGCATATAACGTTTATATGAGACGGTTTAAACAATAATCTTTGCCCTTGATATTAAACTAGATTAGTTTAACATATGAAATGTCCGTAAAGTATCATCATATGATTGGTTTTAGGGCACATTTCCAACAGATAGTGTCTCAGAAACTTATCGAATACCCACCAAAATTTGTTCAAACATACTTCCTAATCCAAATTTGAGGGCCTTTAGTTTAGGGTTTAAAGGCTCATAGTTTGGGCCTTTCAAGTAATTGGGTTCATCATCTTCTGTTTCATTGAAGTGCATTCACCTTTAACAAAAATGCTTCTATCAGGTGGACGGGCTCTTTGATTTTGGACCAGATACTCTTCACAAAACAACTTCAATTTTAAGTTTTTTTTTATTTTTTTAACAAATAATAGTATCTACACTGAGAGGGTGAGGAAGTGGGCTAAGCCTTACAATAGATTTGCCATAATAATCATCAACTTGTTATAAATATTATTGATTATGCATTTGTCCTATTGAGGTTAATATGTAATATCTTAATAATTTTTAGCATATTTTTGTGTACTCCATAAGCCAATAAATAGGCATTTTGATGAGAAGGAAAGATATGTTAATTTCTCCTTCACTTTCTCTCTTATCTCTCTTTGTTCAATCTTTTTTCAAAGTTTATTTTCTAACATGTTATTAACATGATTTTTTATTAGGGTCTGTTTGATAACCGTTTCATTTTTAATTTCAATTTTTTTTTCAGTTTTTTTTTAACTGTAAACTTGTTTTAGTAACTACTTTTAGTTTTTAGTTTTCAAAAAAGTAAAAAACTGAAAACTTTTTTTTTGTCAAACGATAGATTTTGTTAGATTATATTAGATTAGCAACTTGCAAAAAAAAAAAAAAAAAAAAACCTTAAAACTTGTTAAGTAACTACTTTCAGTAGTCATTTTTTATTTTTTAAAAACTGAAAACTTGTTTGGTAACTAATTTTAGTTTTTAATTAAAAAAAAGGTAAAAAGTAAAAACTTGTTATGTAACTTTCACTTTTCACTTTTCATTTTTTAAAGTAATTATTTAAGGGCACATTTGTTTGGCCTCTTTAAGTCTCACTGGACTGGACTGCCTTAGATAGGAATCTTAGCCCATGTTTGGCGCAAACAACGACTGCCTTTAATGAGACTAAGTCGGACTCGCATCGACTAAAAGCTTCACTAGCTGTTCTTAGCCAGTCCCCCCGAAAACTGGCAGATTGTTATCCCGTCTCTAGCGCCCTCGTCGTCTGCAAGCATGCCTTCCTGCGAACCCATTTACCAAATCATGCCTTCCGCCCTCTTCTCCAGTTACCAAATCTGAAACGGCTTTGCCGATTCCGTCCAGCGAACCCAACCCCCTCTTTGCTTCGGAGATGAATTCATTCAGTTAAGCTTCCAATAAGCTTAATCCACACCATACACAACACTTAAATTCGAAGATTAAACCTTATAAATCCCAAATATAGAAAATATCAAAATCTGCAATAAACCTATAAATCTATTACCTTGGGTTGTTGTGCACTTCTCCAGAAATATGTAGGCAAAAAACAAAAGACCTCCAGAAATTCACAGTGCTCTTCTCCAGAAACCCAGAATTCTATGATTTGGGATTTTTTTGAAAAAGATAGCTATCTCTGGTTAAAGGAACAAGAAGAAAGACTTGTTGGTCTTTGATCCAAATTAGGTGCAAAATGCACAGCTTCCTCCGTTGAAGAAGAAAACAGGGAGAAAATGGGGAGAAAAAAGAAGGATGATAGGGAGACGGTGTGCCGGAGAAAACAAGGGAGAATGGTGGAAAAATGGTGGATGTTTCCAAAAAAAGGAAGAGAATCCAAAAAGAAAAAAATAAATTAATAATAAAATACATAAAATATTAATAGATATAAATAAAATATTATAATAGATGTCGATTATATAATATTATATTATAATTTATTAATTATTCTGCTTCTTAATCCGACACTGCACTAAACAATTCACTAAGCTAGTCCAGCTTAGTCTAGTCTAAGCCAGTACAGCTTAGTCCCTGAAGCTAGTCCAGTCCGGTACAACAAACGCCTCCTAAAAGCCTACTCAAGACCCACTAAAGTGAATTTCTTTTCTCAGAAACATCAAATTCTCATAGTACAATTTTTAATGAAATAATGAAAGGGATCTCAAGAAATATGTGAGTCCTCTATATGCTCATGCTCATCAATCAGTGAGTTGGTGCCCAAATTCTATTTGCAATCTCATCTCTTACACCATCTAGGGGTGGGCACGGGCTGGGTCGGGCCAGGAATAGCAGAATCTAATATAGGAACCAGACCTAACCCGGTCCGGTTGAAACGGGCCGGTTCGGGTGGGTCCACGGGTCCTTGGTTTTTTTTTTTTTTGTTATATTAAAAAAAAGGCAGAGAATAATGTATAGATGCATAGTCAGATATCTATTAATTATATAGATATTATTAATGAGAATAATATATTTCCTTTTATGCTTCTATTAGGAATCAGGATATACAAATGCATAGTCAAATATCTATTATAATCCTAACAAAAATAAAGGCAGAGAATACACAACCAGGTTTATGCAGCATGGATGCCTTTATTTTAGACAGAAGGTAATGAAGGGGTAAAACAATAAAAACAAAGGTAGAGAATATAGAACCAGGTTTACAGTCCAAATAAACTACTAGGAACCAGGTAATAAACTTGAGAACGGGACTACATCCCTGCGAACCACCAAAAAAACGAACAGAAGTATTAACCACGTCTACTACTATCAAAGAAAGCTAGGATAAAAATTAATGGACTATTGAGAGCAAAAGAGAGACTGGGTCCAAAGCATCACGAGTTCTAGATTCTGACACTCCCATCCAGAGAACAATTAAGCCATGAAGGACATACTGTATTCTAGATTCTGACACTCCTATCCATGTTACCAAAACATTTTCATCCCCCCAAACAATTCATAACACAGGCAACAAACAAAAATTAAAGTATGCATTAGCCATCTTTCTCAGCATCTCTACCACCACTAATCCATCTTTCATTCAACAAACAAAAATCAAAGTATGCATTAGCCATGTGAACGACTCGATATAGAGAGATTCAAACTTAATGAAAGCCATTTCTCATAATAAGTTCTAACAAAGTTTTAAAAGAAATGGCACAAGACCTAAATGAACGAAATGACTTGATGCTTCGTTGTCTCGATTCCCAGTCTACTTGATCTTCTTCTTTGGCCTCAGCTGCATTAATAAAAGATAACACGAATAAAGAACAAAACTAAAACAGTAAAGGTTGAGAAGGTAGGATCAAACAGAGATCGGCTATATGAAATACCTGGTTGATGTGTCCACACTTCTTCTTCCTGCAGTTAACCTCATGGGGGTGCAGGCATGGCACCTGTTCACGAGCATTTATATATGTGAGATACAATGAGAATCAAAGAAAAGCAAAAGAACTCTCAAACTAAAGAAAGTAAGACACTCAATCAAGTCAGACGAATGGTTTCGGTGTAAATATAAATCAAACTTCTTAAACTAAATCCAATATGACATTGGGATTTGGCAATGTAAGTACTCATCCACATTCTCTTTTCTAAATCCATATCCTTTTATATAAAAAACACATAGATTTTGTCTCAGAAGCAAACAGATCAATCATGAATCATTAATCTACTGCAAAATTAAGTTAATTAACTCTAGTAACCTAGTTCGAAAACCACATACATTCTCGACCCTCTGGGTTCTCAGATGCAAACAGATCAATCATCAATTCAATCATCAATCTACTGCAAAATTAACTCTAGTAACCTACTGATCGGATCATATTTATATATATTTTACATCAAATTCACTCGTCTTTTCTTAGTTAGTTCCTTATATTTTTGAGCTATTTACGTTATTTTTGTGTTTATAGAATTTATCTAGCTAATAAAATAAAAATTGCACAAGTGAGATTTTAAGTGATAAATTCGTTAAAGCTGCCTTACTCACTTATTTTCTTTGTTTATGTTTTCGAATGTGGTGATTTATAGTTATCAATACGTGCTTGATCCTAATGTGGCTGGTATTATTTACAAGGAAATGCAAATAATGCTGCACTTTGCAGCTAGTGGAAAACGAGTGGGAAGGCAGTGGAACAAAAAGAATGGCAAGCAGGAATAAGAGGAGCTGCTGTGGAAAATGTAAAAGCAGGTCAGTTGCTGCTTGGCAGCTCAGCCACAAGGAAAATAAAAAAAACATAAAGTAGAAGAAGGAGGGCAGCGTGAATAAATGGAGGAATAAGGGAGCTGTCAGTGGGTGCCAAACGTGGAATATAAGCTGGCAAAGGTTGGAAGACAGCACAGCAAAAGCAGGAAATAATGTGAAGAAAAATATAAGAAAAGAAGGGGTTTGTTGGAGCGCCGGGGGAGAAATAATAAAAGACGTGGAACTTGAGGCAGAGAGGGGAATAAGAGCTGCCTCATGCAGCGTGACATGGGGAGACGAGCTGACAGCAGAGAGAGCTGAAGGACTGACAGGAGCCACGGGGCTGCCTTTGGCAGCGTGTCGGCGCACGGAAAGCAGAAGCTGGCAGAGGTGGTTTCGGGCAGAGCAGAAACAGAAGCAACAACCTCCCTTTCTCTCGGTTAATTCGTTCCTCCAACTTACATTTTATTTTATGCCTTTGTTTAAGAATAATGTATAATTAATTTGTTTTGGCTAGAGGTTAATTCAAAACCATGGATATATTTGTAATTTGAATTGATTACCTTCAGTTGTGATTTCTGAGTTGTGAATTAAATGTGCTTAACTGTTTGATTGATAACTTATTTTTGTATGTCGATTAAGGATGCATACTTAATTTACATGCATGAATTTGATGCTAGAATATAAGTGAATTTCACCTAATCGTTATGAACTTATATTCACAAGTAGTAAAGGTTGTTGACCACAATCGTGTTAAGTAAATTCTTGGCATAAGTTTCATGCAATCCATAGTAACGAGTGCCTCGTCAATGCTTATGATTTTCATAGAACTTAATGATTCTTGCTTGTATCTCTATTATGCAATTCATGTAGGGAACTTGTAGGAAATGTTTTGGGTTGTCGTATGCAATCATCCAATCCATTAACTTAAGGAAAATCTGAGAATTAATTTAAGCGGACCTAATTAATTTGGGGCGTTGAGAATTTACAATTTATTGAAAGAACAACTGAAAATCAATTTAGGTTGCATATGTGTCATGTGTGGAGAATAATCCTCTAGCCAGTCCGTCGCCCATCCATTCACCTTAATTTCATGTTTTTGTCAATTCTGTAATTTATTTAAGTTTAATTTACTTTTCATCAAAAATCAATCCCCCATTTATTTTAAAGTGTTCGGTTTGTTAGAAATCATTTTAGTTTGTGTTTTCTTGAATTTTGAATTATTTTGAGTCTTTTGATTTGTTTTAGATTATTTGTTAGTTTTATTTTGAGTTATTCTAATTAAGTGTTTTGAGTCTAGTTTAGTGTTTTAAATTTTGTTTTTACGTTTTTAATTTAATTTTTTCTTTGGTTAGCATCCCTAGTTAATCCCCGGCCTAGAACGATCCCTACTTATCCATATACTACAACTGTCACAAATAGGGTTTAAATTTGTGCGTTAATTTATTTTCGCATCAAATTTTTGGCGCCGTTGCCGGGGATTAGCAAATTTGCTAATCCTTTTATTTTTGTTTTTGCTTATGTTTATTTGTGTTTGTGTATGTTAATTTTGATATTTGATTTATTTTTCTTTCTTTGAATTGAGGTACAAATGGAGCAAGACCTGGATTCTACTAGCATTCAAGATCTATTGGCACAGCTCACTGCTCAATTAACTCATAATGTCGAACGGACCACAATGCCAAGTGGCCCTACATTTGATATGCCCTATGAGCAAGGTTTTCAAACTCATCAATATCCCCAATTTTCTGCAAATGAAGATGTTTGGGGATATCAAGGCTATAACCAATCAAGGGGCAACATGTTTTCCAACGCTTACAATTCGGATTGGAGAGACTACTCAGATTATATGTGGGATGAACCTCAACACTTTCAACAAAGTGGATATTGGCAGCAAGACGAATTCTATTCAAGACCTATGCAGCTACCACAGCATCCCCCACAACAATTCCAATCAAATCAAAGTATGCCCGTGGATTATAATCAAAGGCTTGATGAATTAATTTCTTTGGTGCAGGGCTCACAAAACGAAGAACAATTACAGCCATCAGAGGAGTACTATCAATGGCCATGTGCACCACCACAGCCTCCACCACAATCTCCCCAACCAAATTCAGGTACGTCCTCGGATAATGACATTTTGAATAAGTTACTAACCTCTTTGACCCAGGACGTAGAAAATCGAAACATGGAGATGCAAAATAAAGCCAACAAGGTGGATGCATTGGAGGAGCAAGTTGGGCAGATTATGGAATTCATGGCACAGATTCGAGATCAAGGTGACATGGAGGATGAAGTTGTTCCTGAACCATCCAAACAGAGCCCGAACATGGATGAATTGCCAATTCAAGAAGAAGATGAGGATGACGACTTGGGCAGTTTAGAAGAATTCTTATCGCAAACCCCCCAAGTCCTTATGTCATCCAACTCAGGTGAGGAGGTTCAAAATTCAATTCATTCTAACATCGTTCCACCAAATGTCCTTTTTCCTTGCAGGTTTTTAAATCTCAAGGAAGAAGTGAATGAAAAAGACGTTGTGGAAGATATTCCAGAAAAGGAGGTGGTCGAAGAATTTGTTGAACTTATCAAAGAGGATGTAGTTGAGACAACCAATGCCAAAGAAATTGAGTTTGATAACAAGGGCCATGTCACAATCATCACATGCAATCTGGCTAAATGCAAAGTTCCTGAAACGTTCAAGGACGTGGTGTTTGTGATTGAGTTTGAACGTGATTGTAAGCCATCTTCTCCATTTTTAATTTTAATTTATACTAACTTGTTTCTAATTTTGATGATTCAGGCACCGTCATTAGAACTTAGACCGTTGTCGGATCATTTCAAGTACCACCGTCCGTTCAATGATAAGCCCATGCATTTGAATAATGAAGGGAGGCCTAGGAATCACCCACAATCAGATTTGCATTCCTAATCCCTTCTCTTTACTGCTTTCATTTTGTTTTGTTTATTTAGTTGTGATTTTTGTTTAGAAGTTAAACATAGTCTTTTTACTTTGATTTACTTATTTTACATTGATATTTAAAAAAAAAAATGAAAATAAAAAAAAATATATAAAAAAAAAAATAAAAAAAAAATATAATAATAATAAACATTACATAATTTAAAAAAAAAAAATTATTATTAAAAAAAAAAAAAAAAAAAAAAAAAATACTTATATTTATAATTAAATAAACTTAAATGCATAAATATTTTACAATAACTTGTAAACTAAAAGCTTTCATTGGTCGTTGGTAGGTGGTGCCTCGGAGGTCGACGGAGCCCCTGAAAGACGAAGCGCCAGAGCTGGATCATTCAGAGCCTCAATACTTGGTGCTGCTCCCGAGGACGAAGGCAACACAAACCTCGGGAGTAACGTCATAAACCGTTGATGATCACTCTGAATCCGCACTTCGGACTCCTGCAGCTGATCAAGCTTCCTCTTCATGCTTGTGGAGTAATTGGTTGCAAGCATGTGCAAATCCCTGTTCTCATGCCTAAGCACTCTGACCTCCTGCCGAAGACTAGCCACTTCAGCCATCAACGACTCCACCTGACGGGTTCGTGCAAGAAGGCGCTGGCCCATGTTTGATACTGAGCCTGCGCATCAGACGCTGTAGGCCATAGAGTTCTGAACAGCTAGTTCGTCGGACCGCCTTGAAAGTATCCTAGTGTCTCTAGGAGTGAGCAGATTTCTGGCCACCACCGATGCGGTTGTTTCGTTCATCATCATGGAATCCCCAACTGTAAGAGGACCATTTGGGGATATGAAGGATGGCTGCCAAATGTTGGTTGGAGAAGATATATCACTATCTTCCCCAACATTCAAGTTAAGGCGACGGTCAGAGGGGCAAGACATATTTGAAGGTGTTGAGAATGAAGAGTCGGACTGATCAAGATTAAAAGAAATGCAAGGAGGAAGTGTTTACAGGAGGGAGTGTTTACAGGGGGAGTTTAAGTGTGTTGTGGAACAAAAATGAGCGTTCTTATAAGAAGAAGAAATCGTTGAGGCATCACTCAGCAGTCGAAGAGGCGCCCTCTCGCAAATCGAAGAGCCGGGCTCCTTTCTCAAAAGCCGGATTCTTTTCTCAAAAGTGGCGTCGCCGTTCTCAAAAGTCGGACGCCGTTCTCAAAAGTCGGGCGCCTTTCTCAAAAGCTGGAGCAGTCAGGAATCACGAGGCGAGCCGCTCCCTGAATTGTCCAAACGTGTCACATGCAATTCCTTTCTCAAAAGTCGGGATTGCTCAGAAACCACGAGCCGCTCCCAGATTTTTCCAATTTTGTCGTCACTCGTCACGCGCTGTCAGCTTTGCGCAAATTACGGGCTGCTTTTTCAGAAAGCACGTAACCTGTACTGTTCATCCATCCACCGGCTGCCGACAGGGGTAAAGGAACAGTTTCGGTTGTGAAGAAAAATTCTATAAACGTCTACCTTCGCCTTCAACAGCAAAGGCAAACTCTCTCAACACTTCTTCATCTCCGAAATTTTTCATCTCCGAAAATGCCTTTCCATCAAACCCTCTCGAGTTTCTCTGTGTTTCTCATTCCCTGGGATACCTTTACAAACAAGTCATCTAGAGTTAGAGTATTTCATATCATGAAGGTTGAAAGCAAGAGTATCTCATATCACGCTTTCTCCCTGTCCTTTTCCTTGTCTTTGGGGCAAGGAGAAAGCGGGCAATCAGCCAGCACTCGGTGTCAATCTTCCAATCTAAGAACCGACTGCCTGGAAATCCTTCCTGATTGCTTACCTAGCATTGCTCTCGAGTGCTCATCTTCAACCGCTGATGTACTTCCGAAGAAGACGCCACATCTGCCTGGAGAACAGCCAAGGCAAGTGAAAATGTTACTTGAAGCATGTGGAGACAAGGTGCTGCTTCATCTTCAAGATCAAGTCTCATTTTCCTTGCTAAGAAGTTCCCCAGCCCAGTTCAAGCATACACCTGTGGAACGATACTTCTTCAAAAGCAAAAGTATCCCATATCATCAGAGTCAGAGGCAAAGATTTCTCATGGCATGCTTTTCCTTTACCCTTGCTCTTGGCTACGGGACAAGGTGAAAGAAAGGACATCGGTCGGCACTTGGACAGATTGAACAAAGAAGCAGACCACCACCTCTACCTCGTGCCTACCTGCCATGCAGAAGAACAAAAAGAGAAGAATGTAGCCTGCAGACTCAATCAACCCGGCAGAAGGAGTCCGAGTTGAAACCAAGAGCTCGAGAAGCCTCAACAACACCACCGATCAAGTCTCATTTTCCTTGCTAAGAAGTTCCGAGGCCAGTTCAAGTTCAAAGCTGTGGAAAGTCACCAAACAGGACCAATGATCACTTTTTAGTTTTATTCATTGTCTTTTATTTTCATTTTTAATTTTTCGTTTGCATTTTCTACATTTTCTTGCGTGCTTAACTGATTTATTTCTTTTCTTTGCAGGAACTTTTGGTTATTTCCACCCTTGAAGTTGATTGCAAAATTTTAGCTTGGGGGGTCATCGCTTGATTTTCTGCAAATTAGGGAAGTTTTCAATCCTATTGCTTTATTTTGTTTCTTTATATTTATCTTTTTCATTTTTATTTGCATTTTATTATATTTTCTGACATTGGGGACAATGTCTAGTTTAAGTGTGGGGGTAAAGAGTATAAAAATGACCAAATTGAAAATTTTTGTACCTTCGACTTTGAACTGGTTTCATTTGTTTCCATGTTATTCCATGTTATTGCTTTGTGTTTTCTTAATTAAGTTGTTGTTTTATTTAAAAAAAAAAAAAAAAAAAAAAATTTAAAAAAATCCAAAAATATTTTCTTGTTTTCCTTATTGTTTTGAATTAGATTTTTGTTAGTTTCCCGACCCAATGATATAATTGGATAAAATTTGAACCATGATGATCAAGAACTTAGTTAACATGTGTTGTGTGAAATTCCTTATTCTCGTGTTAGTTTGTACATTTTTGTTCATCTTTGAAAAACCAAATGCACATAGCCTTGTTGATGTGAAATTAAAGCATGATTTAAAGCTCCATATGTGAATTTAGTGACCATATACATCCTATGTGAGTTTTTGAGCCTATTGAAAGTGTGTGCATTTTTCATACACTCCAATTTTTTTATGTGTGATGAACTTATGTGAGATACATCTCTAGAACTTGCATAACGATCTTTTGAAATATTTGTCATTGATTGCATGAACTTGAAAATGATAGAGGCATTAGGTTTACCACCATGGCCCAAATAACCTTGTTTCCCAAAGAAAAATGATATCATTAGATTGCCAATTTGAGCCGTATTTGTGAGCCTTTTATTTCTTATCACCAGATATGTCTACCCTTATGCCTGAAATAAATATTTTTCCTTACCCTTTCCAAGCGAGTAATGCGAGATTGTCTTATGAGAAATGTTTGTGAAGTACTTTGAAGGTGTTTGGCAAAAGAATAAGTGTGGGGGTTTTTCATATTTGTTTCTGTTAAAAAAAAAAAAAAAAAAAAAAAAAAAAGAAAGATTGTATACAAAGAAAATAAAAAGTTTTTAAAGTTTCAGTTTTTGGGTGTGGTTGGAAATGTCAGAAGAATCGTTGGAGAGCTTGAGTTCTTATAAATCTAAAGAAAAGAATTGCTTGTAATGTAGCTTGGAACTTTTGTTTTCCTATTCTTTCGTTTCAATAACCCTATCCCTAAGCCTCATTACATCCAATAAAAGTCCTCTTGATTTAAGTTTTGCAATTATGACTGTGGAGAAGTGATCTTTATGCAAGCTTATGGTAGAACTTTCACATTTGTTTCTTTGAGCGAAACACATTAAAACTAAACACATGTGTGATTGTGAGTATATCCAGTGAGAAGGTTGCTAGTTTGCATATGGTGATTTTAAAAATAAAAATTTGAAATTGCATTAACATGGCTATCTCAAACACTACACTTCAAGGATGTTTCAAAGATTACTGCTAATATTTGAATAAGGAAAATGAACTTGGATTAGCTTGTTGGTGTTAGCTATGGTTCTTGATGATTGTGTTCTTAAATGAAATTCTATGAGGGTAATATAGGGGGAAACTAATAATTTTCATGTTATTACTTTTTCTGTTTTCGTTTGTTTTGCTCGAGGACTAGCAAAAGTTAAGTGTGGGGGTATTTGATCGGATCATATTTATATATATTTTACATCAAATTCACTCGTCTTTTCTTAGTTAGTTCCTTATATTTTTGAGCTATTTACGTTATTTTTGTGTTTATAGAATTTATCTAGCTAATAAAATAAAAATTGCACAAGTGAGATTTTAAGTGATAAATTCGTTAAAGCTGCCTTACTCACTTATTTTCTTTGTTTATGTTTTCGAATGTGGTGATTTATAGTTATCAATACGTGCTTGATCCTAATGTGGCTGGTATTATTTACAAGGAAATGCAAATAATGCTGCACTTTGCAGCTAGTGGAAAACGAGTGGGAAGGCAGTGGAACAAAAAGAATGGCAAGCAGGAATAAGAGGAGCTGTTGTGGAAAATGTAAAAGCAGGTCAGTTGCTGCTTGGCAGCTCAGCCACAAGGAAAATAAAAAAAACATAAAGTAGAAGAAGGAGGGCAGCGTGAATAAATGGAGGAATAAGGGAGCTGTCAGTGGGTGCCAAACGTGGAATATAAGCTGGCAAAGGTTGGAAGACAGCACAGCAAAAGCAGGAAATAATGTGAAGAAAAATATAAGAAAAGAATGGGTTTGTTGGAGCGCCGGGGGAGAAATAATAAAAGACGTGGAACTTGAGGCAGAGAGGGGAATAAGAGCTGCCTCATGCAGCGTGACATGGGGAGACGAGCTGACAGCAGAGAGAGCTGAAGGACTGACAGGAGCCACGGGGCTGCCTTTGGCAGCGTGTCGGCGCACGGAAAGCAGAAGCTGGCAGAGGTGGTTTCGGGCAGAGCAGAAACAGAAGCAACAACCTCCCTTTCTCTCGGTTAATTCGTTCCTCCAACTTACATTTTATTTTATGCCTTTGTTTAAGAATAATGTATAATTAATTTGTTTTGGCTAGAGGTTAATTCAAAACCATGGATATATTTGTAATTTGAATTGATTACCTTCAGTTGTGATTTCTGAGTTGTGAATTAAATGTGCTTAACTGTTTGATTGATAACTTATTTTTGTATGTCGATTAAGGATGCATACTTAATTTACATGCATGAATTTGATGCTAGAATATAAGTGAATTTCACCTAATCGTTATGAACTTATATTCACAAGTAGTAAAGGTTGTTGACCACAATCGTGTTAAGTAAATTCTTGGCATAAGTTTCATGCAATCCATAGTAACGAGTGCCTCGTCAATGCTTATGATTTTCATAGAACTTAATGATTCTTGCTTGTATCTCTATTATGCAATTCATGTAGGGAACTTGTAGGAAATGTTTTGGGTTGTCGTATGCAATCATCCAATCCATTAACTTAAGGAAAATCTGAGAATTAATTTAAGCGGACCTAATTAATTTGGGGCGTTGAGAATTTACAATTTATTGAAAGAACAACTGAAAATCAATTTAGGTTGCATATGTGTCATGTGTGGAGAATAATCCTCTAGCCAGTCCGTCGCCCATCCATTCACCTTAATTTCATGTTTTTGTCAATTCTGTAATTTATTTAAGTTTAATTTACTTTTCATCAAAAATCAATCCCCCATTTATTTTAAAGTGTTCGGTTTGTTAGAAATCATTTTAGTTTGTGTTTTCTTGAATTTTGAATTATTTTGAGTCTTTTGATTTGTTTTAGATTATTTGTTAGTTTTATTTTGAGTTATTCTAATTAAGTGTTTTGAGTCTAGTTTAGTGTTTTAAATTTTGTTTTTACGTTTTTAATTTAATTTTTTCTTTGGTTAGCATCCCTAGTTAATCCCCGGCCTAGAACGATCCCTACTTATCCATATACTACAACTGTCACAAATAGGGTTTAAATTTGTGCGTTAATTTATTTTCGCATCACCTACTTCAATCATCAATCACCAATTCAATTCAATCATCAATCATTAATTCATTTATCAATCTACAAATTTTAATTTAAAAACCCTAAAATCCCTACACCCGAAATCCAAATTAATAACAAAACCCTAATTTAAAATTACCTAAAATTTAGAAGGATAATGGCTGGTAGCAGCGTCTTTTACGGCGGTGATGGGGTGATGGTGGTCGCGACGGCGGTGGTGTTGTCGAAGATGAGAGAATCGAGCCGTGGTTTTGGGACCTGTGTTCTCTGGGATGTCGTCGTGGAAGATGGCTGCATGGGTGGTGTCATTGTCGGTCGCGACAGCGGTGAGGCTGGATGGGTGATGTCGTCGAAAAGATGAAAGAGTTCAAGGGATGGAGTGAGTGACTGTCTGAAACTGGAAATGGAAACCTAGACACAGACTAGGGTAGAATTAACAGTTGAGATTGGATGGTAGAATATCATTTAATCTTGGCCGTTCATTATTATTAGAAACGGGTTGGTCTGGGGCCCCATTTTTCTAAGGATTAGAACTCGACCCGTTCCGTATTTCCTAGCGCCCCGACCCGTAGGTCCATGGATCGTTTGCCCAGCCCTAACACCATTCATCTCCCTAAGTTGACTTTCAGATGCCACTGTTTAACTAAAGATAAACGAAAAACGAATAAGCAGATACAAAGACAACCTATCTGATAAAATATGGGGGAATTCTATTCAACCACATTAACAGAAAGCATCGGTCCATTCCACCAAAGATATCAAAGATAAAGAAGAAGCAAAGGGATCAAGAGAGCTAAAGTGAGATCAGTGAGATTCGGATGAGACAAGAGGTGGAGCTCGCGACATGTGAGAGAGAAGACGAGCTCAAGTTCTCTCTCACATGTTGTGACTCGTGAGAGCGAGTCGTATAGCTCGTTATCTGGCTGGCAAATATATGCTGTTATGTTTTGATTCAAAACTTTATTTATGTTACTAACATATATTCATTCATTGTTGGTAAGTATTGTATTTGCATTGCCTCATAATAAGGGCCTACTATGTGACGACCCGTCCCTAGATTATATATGTAATTTCTTCCCGACTATGTAAATTGTCTATTATGCCCTTGTAGGCAAGTGACGTTGACGTATTTATATCGCTTTTATTTTATTTCTCGCTATCGCATTTAAATTATACACGTTGTTACGAGTGTATGAGAATTTCTACCAGTGTAAAAATACTATTTTGGATAGATTTCGATTCTCTTTTCTGTAAGAAATCTAAAACCTATCCCTAACTTTCTATTTATCCAACCCGTGCCCTTTCCCCTTTTTCTTCACTCACCAATCAACTCCCTCAAATCTCTCACAAATCCTAATATCTCCCTCTACACGGCAACCAATCAAGAAAGCAGAAAAATTAGAAAAAGAAAATATATATCTCTTCCTTATCTCTTTCTCTCTCCCGTATACTCTCTCCCTTTGCAACCACCATAAACGGACCTTAAAGCTTGCAGATTGAACCTAAAAACCACTTCTTTGTGCTCATCTCACCTCCACGAGCACAACCATACCTTTAAAACCCTGAATGAACGAGTTTTCAACGTCGAACTTGTGAGGTCCGAACTCAGTGTTTTGAGTTCCACATGTTTGTGATAGAGTTACAAGCTCTTAGGAACTTTAAAGGCTTCTATTCAACTCCCCGAGGTCCTTAGTGAAGTTTTGGTGAAGAAACAATGTTGAAACAACCGAGTTTCAAAGAGTTCACTTTTGGCCGGAGGTTTCAAGGTGTTTTCCGACCACCTCCGTCCACTTTTTGGACTCCAAACAGGTATAACGTGATTCTACTCTTCATGAGCTTCAAATCCATATAAAGTAGGTTGAAAATGGTTGAAAAATGAAGAAGTTATGCAAGTTTGAAATTTTTCCAGAAATCCGGCAAAGTTTGACTTTCAGACGGCGGCGGACGACAAGGTTCGCCGGAGAAGGAGACGGAATATTCCGTCAAAGTTGACGGAATATTCTAATGGCATCAGGTAACGCCGTTAAGTTTTGTTATTTATTTAACGGAATATTCCTGACGGACGTCAGGGGCTCGCCTGCGCGTGGGGGTGCGTATAGACTTGTCTTGGTCGGCACGGAAGGGGTCCAAAATTTTATCTAAAATTTTGTGTAGGTTCGTGACGTCGAGTAGATCGATTTCATCTATTTAAACCCTAGGTTTGAGCAAACTATGGGGGTTTTATTTAGGTTTCCATATATGTGCTTTAATTAATTCTATTATAGTTATTTCACATATAGGGGAAACGTATCCCGATGACGTACGGGGCCAGGCTAGACTCAGTGGCTACGACCCTGCGACGTACTTGTGAGTGGGCAGTTGGTTTTATACCTATGCATAATTATAGTTTCCATAAATGCGTATTTACTTCATTTTTACGCTTATATTGCCTAGTATCATTATTGTGATATGAATTGTGATAAATGCTGCTATATGGTTGAGATATTACTATCATGACATTCATACATATATGTACATGCTCATCTTGCTGCACCGGTGTTAGTACTCGTCCCAGGGCCAGGGCCAGTCCTTCACGTATATGTTCACATCGCACCGTTTGCTCACCTTGGATCAAATTTGGTGCCAATCCTGTCGGGCAGATTGCATTAGGCAATCCGACTTGTATGTGACCGTGCTTATACACTAGCCCTCACGTGATCGTAGTACTAGAGTGTATTGATTACACCAAATCCTATTCGTATCATAAGTTATCTATCCAAACTCGTGTGTCAGCTTAGATGGATGAGCACTTAGCTATACTTGTTTTTCACATGATTATATTACTATGGCATTTGATATATCATGACTTGGCATATTTGTGGTTATAATGTTGTTGTATTATTGTTTATATACTTACGTGGTATGTTTTAAGGAAATTATACTTGTTTTACGGCGAGGGGTTAGTATATTCGAAAATAAAGGTCTTCTTATAAGCGTTGTTTTGCTGACTCACTCAACTTTCTTTTTCGCCCCTCCAGTACCTAGATAGCTGATTTCTTCGTGGCACTTGAGGAACCTTTGGCAATTCTGACATTATCTTTAGTTTAGACGTACGAACTTATCACTGTTGTGTAATAAGTGTACTTTAGCTACTTTAACTACTCTTTGGTAGTTGTACTGTCTTTTAAGCTTTGAATAATTGTAGTGGGTTATTCCCACGATTGCGCACTCTTTCACTGTTTAGTATAATTAGTTATAATTAGTTTTAAATTTATTCACTTTTTCACATCACTTACCCTTATGGTTACGTCACCCCCCGGTGATGGCCAGCATGCTTCGACCATCCTAGGTCGGGGTGTGTCATACTATGTATTCTAGATAATTTTTATACTAAAGATTTCAAATGAAGAGCCTAAAGTTCAAAAATATGTACTCGATACCAATACATTGTGTTCTAGATAATTTTGATACAAATTGCCTCATTGAGTAATTTCGTTAGTTCCAACCAAAATTATACTGTTGCAACATGCTCTTCAAACAATTGACATTGTACATCTATACTACTATATAAAGCTAGTAGCCCCATTTGGGGTCACGTGCTTCACCAAAAATGCCCTCAAACAAAAAAATTCAAAAGCAGCCCAAAATAATGCATGGTATTTTCGTCATATAAACAGTTTTTTAATAATTAATTTTTTGTGTAGTTTGTTTATTTATTTTTTAATTAGATCTCACAATTGGTTTTTTGAACAAATCGATATTATCTACACTAAGGGGAGGGGGTGTCGCCTTTGGCGAGAGTTGAACCTAAGACCTCTCACTAATCAGTGATGAGGAATAACACTAGACCGTAGTACTAGTGTCATCTCACAATTGGTTAGCAATAATGTGATTCAATAAGTTGTTTATTAAATATTATTTCTCTATTTTTAAACACGTTCAAAACATCTTAAGAGGCTTAATACCAGTTATAAAAAAAATATTTCACACGCGCATAATAATGTGATTTAATTAGTTGTCAAATGATTTTTTTTAACAAACAATATTATCTAAACTAAGCAGGAGCGGGGTGGGCTTAGCCTCACAATGAACTAGCAATAATGTGATTCGTAACACGCTGTGATTCAAAAAATGTCTTTTGCACGCGCTTAGGGACTTAGTCTTACAATAAGCTAGCAATAATATGATTTGTAGCACACCGTGATTCAAAAATTGGCTTTTGCATGCGCGCAAGTGCGTGCATTGAGGCTAGTATTATCAACCATGGAATTTAAACGAGCCCTAGTTTATTTTGAATCTTAGATATTATTTTGTACTATTTGTTCTTTGCAGAAAAATTCTCTAATTTCTCCTCTATTTCCTCTCTTGTCTTTTTCTATTCTCTCTTATTTCGTAGTTTATTTAACAAAACTTCAATTTTAAGTTGTATATTTTTTTTGTATATTTTTATTTTTTGTCCAAAGATCTAGTTCCCATGTATGCCTCCTACCAACTAAGAGAGTAGCAGAAACACGCATTGCACATTCGTAGAAGATTTCAAATCTAAATCAAATATTAAACATATAATATATGCCAACTAACTAATAATTTAAAAACAGCCCAAAATTCAAGCTCAGGTAGGCTTGCACTGTATTGCAAGACTTCTGCTGACCTTCCATCTCTTATTTAAATAACAAAACTAATAAATTGGCCAGCTGTCACTCGGTACTACAATCTGATAGTATTCATCTTCATTTATAAGCGAAATGTCTTATGTCGAATCTCGTGAATGACAAATTCGATACCAAATTAGGATGCCCATGTGTGGCTTAGCCGAACTCTCCCTCCCTCTTAGTGTAAAACATATCGTTGTACTAAAAAAAAAGACCAGCTATATATATATATATATATTGGAAAGTGATGATTTTGAAGGGAAAGCAATTTGGACGTCGTACCATGGGCCAACCATACATTAATATCAAATTAGTCATTTATGTGAAGTGAATTTGACAAATTTTCGATTAAAATGTACTCTAATCGTGCCTAGCTGAGCAGGGAATTCTCTCATATCTTCGATTGAGCATACAAGCATAAGCGACTGCAGTTTTTAACTACATAGCTAATCAGGGTTAGTTTTGTTAGGCTAGACTAGACACATTCGCTCTTTTTTTTACTTGGACGTTGAGCAAAGAATACAACCCCGAATCTCTTTTTAAGAGACTGTAAAAGAGGTTAGGACGTCCGATGCACCTACAAATAAAGAAAGAGTAGCTGTAGACCATAATATTAATAATTTTTTATTATAATTTTTTTTTTAACAAACGATATTATCTACATTAAGAGGGTGATGGAGTGTGCTAAGTCTCACAATGGGCTAGCAATAATGTGGTTCAAATTCCCATTTGATAATAATAAAATCTAAAGTCTCTCACTTATAAGTGAAGAAGAATATTACTAGACCGTAGTATTAGTAACAATCATAAATATTTGACACTTACATTTTAAAAATGATGGGGTGCCATGTGTCAATACCTTAATGTTAAATATCTAAAAGCAATATATTTTGCTACTTAGTACTACGGTTTGATGATATTCTTATTTACTTATAAGTGTAAGTCTTAGGTTCGAATTTTGTAGAAGGTGAATTCAATACCAAATTAGGTGCACATTGTGTGGCTTAGCCGAACTCCCCCTCCCCTTAGTGTTGAATATATCGTTGTACTAAGAAAACCAATCTATCTTATGGCAATTCCACTTGGAAGTTTATTTTTAGGCCATACGGGATTAATCATCCCGGTGGTTATAAGATACTCTAATGATGACCCCCTATGATAAAAAGATTAGGAATTAAACTCATGTGATGACGATCATTAGCAAATTTAGCCTAAAAGGCTAGTGAAAAAAATATTATACATGCGAGTAGCCATAGTAGCACTTTTTATGACCGTTGATCCAAGTGAGCATCAAAATATACATCACAGTTTAGATGCATCTACGTTGTCAATACATTAAAACCTCGTTTGTTAGAGAAAATTGATTTGAATATGACTATTCACTATATTGAAGGTATTTGATGGAAAAAATGAATGTCAACTTTCTTATTTTATCGAAGTTGAAGGATAGTTATGAGGTAAAATATCCCTTCTAATCGCTACAAAAGTGGTAGGATTAGAAGAGACAATTTTTCTTCATGAGTAATCTTAACTTTAACAAAATAAGAAAGTTGTCATCTATTTTTCTTTCAAAATAACTTCAAAATATTAAATTAATCCAAGTCAATCATCCCTGTCAAACGATGCAACATTCTAGATTCACTCGTACTCGTGCACTTGGACCACTGAAATTAGAATTAGAATTAGAATTAGAATTAGAATTAGAATTCTTCTTCTTTAGACGTCTCAAATTACGTGACAATTACGTATTTATGTCACTTCCTTTTTGAATGAATGCAATTGATGTAACATCTGCAAAACAAGATTCTTTGTGCAATATTAGTCACCAAATGAGAAACATCCTAGCAAATTTCAAGTTTGTTCATTTACCAAACAAAAGAAGAAAAAAGATATCAAATTGCTCAGCATATTTAAAAGCATCTGAAGTGCATTGCGTAGGAATTCCGAAGTATTGATTCTTTACTGGATAAGGAAAAATCAAAGTGGAAGTTTGCAAGTTAAGATTCCTTACCCAAATTGCCATCCCTTTGTTTGTATATTGCTGCATAGGACGATAATACGCAAAAGTATGGCATGTTCAAGTTAAGTTTTGCAAGGAATCTTTTAAACAAATTTGTGAGGTTGGTGATATGCAAACACATCTTTACCTTTTACATATTTCCTATTAATTTCTGTCATTTGATTTTCTTAAATTTATTTGATCAGATGACCGAAAATGAGATATGTGTGTGTATAGCACCACCCGTTTGTAATTGCATAAATATTCCTCAATACTAAAAACAATTTACATGAAACGATCGTTTTGTTCCGATCTAATAATGTATTGTCATGTAGAGAAACAACTATAACGGTAAAATTGTTCCATATAAATCATTGTCACCAACATGGCAAAAGTTTAGTAACATCATTTTCAAGTAAGTCTAATGCTATATATATATATATCATGGAATCACATCAATGGAAGTGTCATCTTGCATAAAGCATGTGATGTTTTCATACGGTCTAATTAGAAATAAGAGAGTATTGAGGTTCTATCGCATATTGTATATAAATATAAACTCACCAATAACTAGGGGATGGGGTGTGCTTAGCCTCGCAATATGCTAGCAATAATGTAGTTCAAATTCGCTTTTGGCGAGAATCAAACCTAAGACATCTCACTTACAGTAAAGAGGAATACTATTAGATCGTAGTACTAAGTGACCATCTAAAACTCTATGGATGGTTTATATTGTTTTCTTACAAAATATTTTGCGTTCTGTATACCTAACAAGCAAACTCCTTAGCTGGATATGAGGCATTAAGGTAATTCTAATTCTTTTAAAGTTCCAAGTAGTCAGTTTCAATCAACTGACCTAGTTTAAATAAGAGGCAGATTCTCTGCCCTCCCATTTTCCGTGCCCCTCATGTTTTGTGTGGTCACGGTTAAGCAACGTCAACCTTTTATATTATTTTTTTATAGAGATAATAAGATAAAAATGAATAATAATATAAAATGTTGACGTGACTTAACCGTGACTACACAAACAGGAGGACACAGGAGGACACGGGAAGTGGGAGGGCAGAGAATCTGCCTCCGTTTAAATAAGTGCAAAAAAAAAAAAATTTATGAGATTATAAAAATGCGCAAAGGTCGATTTTTGAGATGGACATTTGTTAAAGTTAAACAGTATTTTGGAGGAAATAAGTTCGATTCAGAATATGAAAGCTTACTTCAAATAAAAGTTAACATAGTGTTTCTATGTTATAAATACTGAGTTATGCATGAATAATACCCCTAATACAAAACCAAATAAAAACACTTAGAATCGAGACGCTGCCATAATAGTGTATGAAATTTATAGACAAGTTATTCTCGATCGAAAGCGAATAAATAAGATGTGGCGCGGGCGACCCAAAACAATTGAACAAGTGGGTACGTACGTATTGGCTGGCCATGAAGAACCGAAGAAGTCCTTAAGATTGACACGGTCCGTGTGTTTAATCTTCCTAAAATCAACTTCTTGAACCATTCGCCAGCAAGTCAATTTAAACAGAGTCCGAATCTCCTGCGCCTAAATTCCACCATTTGTGTGCTGCCTGGACCCAATATTTAATGCAATTTTGACTGTTCCACCAAACAGTGGTAATAAAAATATCTGAAAAGTTACCAAAAGAAGACTGGTAGGTATTTGTAAAATCAAAAGTCTTCGGATGGATAGGCATTCCCACTCATTACGCACCCCACCCACATGCCTAAGATTTAGGAAACGAATGCTCCCTCGACGGCTCTCCTTGCTTCCACGTCGCTTCTTTCACAAATGACTTTCGGTGTTTTACTGCATACTAATATGGAATATTGTTGCCACTTAGTACTACGATCTATTAATATTATTCTTTATTTGTAAGTGAGAAGTCTTAAATTTAATTCTCGCTAAATGCGAATTTGAACTACATTTATCACTCATGGTTTAGTGAAATGAAAATTAAAATTAAATGGCAGTTACAAATTTACAATCACTTGTCATGCTATTTAGTATATAAAAATATGCATCAATCATTTTAGTAAAAATTTTGTTAAATAAGGGTCAAAAGAATCAAAATACCCTCAATTTAATAAGCAACATGCCAAAATGATTTGACAAAAATTAAGGGTGTTTTTGTCACTTTTTCTTATTTAATAGATTTTTTTGCGAAGTGACTAAAATAATTAATGGCGGACAACCTGAAAGACCACTTTTATCGATTTCAAATCTCAATGGCTAAAATAAGGAGTTATGTCAATCTTAAGGACCATTTTGACTAAAAATCTTTTCCTATCTAAATGATATCGTATGAGTGATGTTCACAATTTTCTCACTTAGACATTCTCTTTCTGTCATCTTGTTTCTTTTCTCAAATTTTCAGTGTTATTTGATGACCAAAACTGTCTATTTTTAGGCTACTTTTCAATATCATGTCTGGAAAAAAAAAAGTTTCAGAATCATTTATGCTACTTGTACTTTGAATGTTTATGATTCTTCTATCCATTGAACTTGAAGGCGTGTGAATATCCCCTTTCTCACCATTCCATTGCTACGGAAAAAGAAATCATTTTAAAATTTAAAATTAAATATAAATAGTATTTAACAAAAATTAACCGTACGATGTATGATGAACAGTCTTGATCACGGAATTCTTAGGATTCCCAGGAAAATGATCCAGCGATAATCATTTTCCCATTGCTACTAGAATGGTCCATCCGATGACATGGAAACACACAATTTGTTGCCACAAAAAGCCACACGAGAATTAGCTTGCTCCGTCAGTTACACCATCCCAACCCACATAAAAAGCAAAATACGTTTTGTTTCAGTGGAGACCACTCACCGTCCGATTCACGATATCGCAGCGAACCAAAAAGAATGCCCCTCACGACCGTTAGGAACACCGTCTCTGTCGGACGGTGGGTCCCGATATTCTTCCAATAACCGCCGGCCACGTAGTACATATATGCCAGCTGGAAACACATTAATTTCCGTTGGCCAGAATATCCGGATTCCATGAGCACCAAAACTTGGGAATTTTTCACTTTAATTTTTCATTTTTTTGCCCTTTAAATGGGAAAGGCACAAAGAGAGCGGGAACACGTAGATGTACAGCTGCTTATTCCTTTCCCCATTCACTCGTCCTCCTTTCTCTCTTTCAATTTTTGAGATCTGCGCTCTCTTCCCCTTGAAGCTTCCGCTTCAATTCACCGACCGATTCGCAGCTCCGATCCTCCGCCGGTACGTTCTCGCCTCGCTTTCCCCGCTCCGTAACCTTCTTTGCGTTCAATTTACGCTGCATTTCTCGCTGTTTTTGGCGTCGTTTTGGTCAACTTTACTGTGCGTTCTAGCTGATTTTGTCGTCGTTTTTGTTGTGTTTGTGGATCTGGTTTTGTTGTGTTCGATTTTCCGAGGCCGAAGCCGTCGTTTTGGTCAACTTTACTGTGCATCCAAGCTGATTTTTGTCTCCTTTTTGTTCTGTTTGTGGATCTGATTTTTCCTTTTCGCTACTTGCTGCTCGTACGCGTCTGCTTTCGCTTTAATTACTGTTAATTCCATTAAAAGTTAATTATTGTGCTGAATTTATCTTAATTTCTGAGATTAATCTTTCAAGTGGTTCATAGCTATCAGTGCTATTTTTCCTTATTTTTTGAGTAAAGTTAGAGTTACTGTTTGGCAGATCTAGATTTAGGTCAAAAATATTTCCTTTCCGTTTCTTTTGCTCGGATTTTACTTTGAAATAAACGCTTTGCTGACGCGTTTTTTAAAACGTTTTCACAGTCAATTTTGCGAGGCTATTTTTGGATTTAATTTATTGGATTTTGAGCCTCTGGAACAGAAGAGAAAAGATGCTATTTCTGGAAATGTATTCTCAGTCAATTTCGTGAGGCTATTTTTGGATTTGAACTTTTAGATTTTAGCCAACTGAAGAGAGAAAAGCTTTTACAAAATTTTAGAGCTATTGGTATCTTTCGATTTGGTGTGAGAAAGTATTTGGCTTTTTTCGATTTGGTGTGAGACTGTGAGACAAATTCCATGAAACATTATTGAAAATTAGTATTCAAAATATTTTGCTTGGTTAATTAAATAGCTGATAGAATTTGCTAAATGTAGTTTGGATTTTGCTGACTTCATGCGGTGTATATATCTTGTAGATATGGCTCCACCGATTGAGACTGTTCAAAAAGTTCAGCCTCCACAAAATGCTATTGAACCCCATGTCACCTATCATCATGATCATTCCTCACATCCACCTCTAAATGAGAGGATACTTTCATCCATGACCAGGAGGTCTATCGCTGCTCACCCGTGGCATGACCTTGAAATCGGTATGCAATATCTCCAGCAGCCATTGTTCGTCGTGCTAGCTTTCTCTAATTGTTATTATAGCCTGTGTCTAACCACTCTACTTTTATTTTCATTTCAATGCAGGACCTGGAGCTCCTAAGATTTTCAACTGTGTAAGTATATTGAATCATTGATGCTTTAAATTTTTTGATGATTTATAGCGACAAATATTGCACTGAATGACTTCACAGTTGAAAAAAGTTACACATAAAGAAGTTATCTTAGAATTGACCAACTATCCAGAATCTAGACAGTCTTCGTATGTGACTCTCATATTTAAATAATCTGCTCCAGAAAATTATTGTTAACTTTCTTCTGTGCTTGCTCAAAGTTTTCATTTTCCGTGCATAATTTGAAAATTTGAATAAATATTCATTATATATTGCACTAAGTAACTATACAATTGGAATAAGTAACTTATGAAGTCTTCTTAAGTGTGAATGGAGTCGACCTACTTCAGAATCTCATGGCATTCTTAAATATAAATGTCATATTTAAATAGTGTGCTCCTGAATATAGTTTGCACTATAACATTACTGTTAACAGAATTTTCTCTGAATACTAAGTTTTTATATTATAATTGTAATGTTCACGACAATTATAGCTCTTATTCAGAAAGAGTGTTTAATTACGTATTGCGATATGTATGTCAACCTACCTGACCATAGTTCTTGTGGAAACATGACTAATAATCCAGGTTATCGAAATTCCAAAAGGAAGCAAAGTGAAATATGAGCTTGACAAAAAAACTGGACTCATCAAGGTAAATATCTAAGGCAAGCTAATCTTCCTGGTACCTTTATTCATTTAAGTATGATTGCTGAAGGGTGTTTGTACGTTCAGGTTGACCGCATACTGTACTCATCTGTTGTCTACCCCCATAACTATGGTTTCATCCCCCGTACTCTTTGTGAGGACAATGACCCCTTGGATGTCTTGATTATTATGCAGGTATTTTATGCTTCGTTTTGTTGCAAGCCATTTCGGAACTTTATTTTGTGAATATCAAGCAATGAAACATGGTTTATAGCATGCTAACCTGAATATGACATCAACCTGTAGGGCATGTACCACCCATGTTCAATCATTCGCTATGACACAATCAATCATATGCACGTCTTATGAAATAATAATCATATAAAAAATTTTGGGCTTAATTTGCCATATTTGTAAGGAATCATGTTTTTGAAAATGTTGCGTTATATTTGTAAGTAGCTTTACACAGCTTCCAAATCCATTTGGTTTATTTTAAAGCTGATGTATGTAAGTGGAGCCTCAATCTGATCTATTTTGACACTGAAAATTCTCACAGGAGCCAGTTGTTCCTGGATGCTTTCTTCGTGCCAAAGCTATTGGCCTGATGCCTATGATTGACCAGGTATATATAAAGACAAAGGGTTATTATCTTAACTTTGTTACAAAATTCTAACTTTTCATTAATCCAGGGTGAGAAAGATGACAAGATCATTGCTGTTTGTGCTGATGATCCTGAGTACCGACACTACAATGACATCAAGGAGCTCCCACCTCACCGTTTGGCTGAGATCCGGCGCTTCTTTGAGGACTACAAGAAAAATGAGAACAAAGAAGTTGCAGTTGATGACTTTCTCCCTGCATCTACTGCCTTTGACGCAATCCAGCATTCCATGTAAGTGTCAATGCTCTCTGACCGTCACACACTCATGCATGCCCAGGCTATATGATTACCTCTTTGTCTGTAAATTAACCATCGATAGTCATACAAGAATGTAGATGTTAGAAATTAGAATAGCATGGATACTGGAATGAAAAAGAAGTCGGGAAAGTTTTGAATCATTAGAGTTTTGGTCATTTCTGGTTTTGTAGAGAACATTGATTTGAATCTCATTCCTCTGTCCAAATTTCTTTTGACGTCAACCAGTGTTCATTCATTTAAAACATCAGATAACTGAAGCGATTGCATGTGCATAACATAACTCATCCTCGGTCTGATGTTGCATTGCCTTGTTTAGTTATACAAATGGAGTATAATCTTAATCTCCCAAACTCTTTGTTTCAACGTGATAGGAACCTCTATGCGGACTACATTGTGGAGAGCCTTAGGCGGTAGTTGTTCGTGCAAGTGATGAAACTTGGTGCTATCACTACTCTTATATAGGGGACGTTATATATTCGTTTCTCTGTAATGAAAAAATAACTGATATTTTGTTGTTAATGCACACATTGTTTTTAACAATGTATGCCTTTATACTCCGACTCTAGTTGGGATTGTGTCTTAAACCCTTTTATATAGTAATGATATCGACAAAAATGATAGGGAAAAGGAGAAAGGAAAATAGTCTGGCTTGATATATTGGTTTATGCCTTTATTTTTTCATTTGGTACGCGACTCTTGAGGCTGCCCTTTTTGTTTTTGTTGGAGAAACATGTTTTATTTACTTTGTGTCAATGTAATGGAGCAATTCTTGTGAACAATCCACCTTGTAAAATGCTTAATTTCAATATCATTTGTTACCAATAAATTTGATTATTTCGATGAAATAATCGGGTCAAAGTAAAGCTTAACTTTTAGCTAAGACTGAGTCTTAACATTGACCCTTCCGTGTGATACCATTTAGTATCGGACTTGCCAACTATGCCAGTTGAACTTGAAACTTTTCATTTGCAAGTGAAGCTGACCCTTTCATGTGATACCATTTAGTATCGAACTTGCCAACTATGCCGGTTGAACTTGAAACTTTTCATTTGCAAGTGAAGCGGATTGTTGAGAAATACTACTAGGTGTAATGTTAGTGGTGGCAATGTTTTTAACTTAACCACTCGATTTCAACTTAGAGCGTCTCATGCCGAATGAATTTACTTGGGTGTGAGATTTTATCTCAGAAGACTTTGATTCTATTAGCAACGAAATACCCACTTGTAATACGACGTGGGATCAAGTCTGTCCACATCCATGACTTGTATCAAGCTACACAACCGCAACTAACACATCCAAGCTTCCTACAAACATGTCATCCCAGATAAAACCGTCAAAACTTTAGAATTAGTACACACCAGTAATATATGACCATGTCTTCCTTTGTCGCCACAACAACTTTCTAGCGTTGATGGATGCCAACGTGCTTTTGGGGAACCAGTCTCTGATGCAACCTGCAATCCATTACAAAGCTAAACAAAACAAGATTGACTAACCCGCTATATATAATGTACGGTAGATGATTAAACATGGATATCGGAATTGAATGAATCAGACGAAAACAACGGTCATGATTAAACATGGGTGTATGAAAGACAAAAAAATGGTACGTGTTTATCATTTTCCCATAAAGTACAAAACCCTTTACTCTCACCATACTAAAAATGTTGTGCAAATGCAAGAATTCGACGAAATAACTGTGTGTGTGATTGTCACACTGTCATTGTTGTATCATCCATTCATATGTTGCAACACAGTTGAAATGCTATTATGTCCGTCTACTTGTTTTATTATTATTATTTTTCATTCATTTTTGTGGGAAGATAACGCAAACTGGGTATATGTCCATTCTTTATTAATGTTATATATATTAAATTGTGAATTTGTCATCTACTTAAATCATAACACGTGAAATGATAGAATCGAATATAAAAGTTTGGGCTTGGAACCTAAATCGTGAACGGGTGATACTCAAAACCTTTTGGACTTGGATGCTTGGGCCTAATTAATACACACATTCTCATCACTGTCACAGCCCACAGGTTGACTTTGTGATAAACGTCCATGTCACAGCCACGGTGTACTTATCATCGAATACCACGTGGACCATCAAAACTACACGTGGCATAAATCCATCATTTTCAATCGTCATTTTCTTGAAAGATATTTTTTAATGTGACCGGTACACGGGTGGTACACCACGTGTCATTATACAAATAGTGGAATATGTATGCTAAAAAGTTAATAACTTAAAAAATAAAATTTTCACCACTCCTATTAAAATATGTGGTGTACCACTTGTATTCCTGTCACAACTACAAATTTCTCATCTTGTTGGTCGAATAATGAAAAAAAAAAAATTATTCCAATTTCCAAGCTTAAAGCCATAAACCCAAAACCCCTTTCCTTCCGAAGGGGTCCTAAAACCCTAATTTTACCAGTTCGAACCCAAATCCAAACGCAATGAGCTCCTTCGCCAACACCACCAATTTCGACAACCTCATGCTCCAAACCCTAATGGGCAGGCTCCAAATCCGACCCCCCACCAACAACTCCTTCCTCTCCCAAACCCTCGAGGATCTTCTCCGCGACTCTGCCAATCTCTCCGCCGACGACGACGATGACGACGAGAACAAGACCCAGCTCGCCAAGGAAGAATCCCGCCTCGAGAAGGATATCATCCGGGTTATTCTCAGCGGCAAGACCGATTCCCTCAAGCCCAATTCGGGTCAGGCCGTCACCATCGGAGAGCACCACATTTGCGTGGGGTTTCATGAGGAATCGGGTTCGGACTATCGGGTTTGGGAGTGGCATGGGCACATCATGCTCTTTGATGAAGAGAACGGGTACACTCCTGAGTATATATATGGGAATTACTTTGAGAGGCTGATTGGTAAGGCTCGTGGAAGTGGTGGCAGCGGAGGTGGCAGTGTTCTTGTTGAGGAGGCCAAGGAGGAAGAGGAAGAGGAAGAGGAAGAGGAGGAGGATAAAGAGAAAGTTACTACTTTGGGGCTCAGGGAGTTGATTGATGGCGGGGATTCGGGTCAGGGTCGAATTCTTCATCGGAATATCAATGCGGGTTCTACAAGGTCTATATGAATTACCCCCTTATTTTTCTTGTGTGTTTTCATTTGATGTGCTTGTCTTGCATTGTTTTCCTTCACATTTGTTAGTGCTTTGGGTATTCAAAGTAGTTGTGATTTGAGAAATGGATGGTATATTGCAATGTGATAACGCGACCTTTTTGTGTTGGAACTTATATTTGGTGAGAGTTCGGTGCTGCATAAATTGCACTTTTTGCTCTTTACCCTAATAGTCTAGTTAACTTCTCACATTGATGTTCGGAGTGAACATTATCCTTCTTTCGAATATTAGAGTAAAGATTTTATGCCTACTGTATTTAGAAAGTCGGCACATAGGGAAGGACACATTTATTTTGTTGTTAGAATTGGTAATAAGTTGGATTTTTATTGGTTTAAATTTTATTGTAATTTTACTAAATCAAGTTGGAAACTCAAAAGTAGATTTCACCTGCATTGTGATGAACATTTACGGTGTGGTTGGAGGACTTTAGCCATTGGTGACTTTGCTTTCTGATAGACAATTCTAGTGATGATAAAACGTTTGTGATAAAAGTGTTCAAGATGTTGACTTAAAAGCTTAAGAAGTTTCGCATATCTGCCTGCTAGTTACCAGATAGGCTGAGAAAAAGAAGTGTGGCCAAGCAATGCCTTGAATATTTAGCGGATTATCTTGAAATTGGTAATATGATATGGCTACTACTACTAGTGGCTATGATGTAGGTGGGCATCTCACAAGGAAGTAGAGAATGATTCTGCTACTGCTCATACCATCAATTCTTCACCTTATTGGAAGTCAATATAAAATCCCAACATCAAACAAGGACATAAAGACGCTGCTGCTACTTGCTCTTTCCATCAATTTGTTCGCATGTTTGTAGTGTTAACAATATCCTACCAGCCTGACTGGTGGACCCTTATGCTTGTTGAACCAATATGGCATAGGTTGATTTAACGAGGATTAAATTTTTCTTGGAATAGATTTGTGCTCTGGATCTAGAGACTAGGATCTTGTTTCAAGTTGGATGCTCGTCCCCTAAATACTGTTTTCTTCTTCCTCTTATCCGTAATGGATTTATGACTTGAGGGTTTTATGGAATCATGTGAAAAGAGAAAAGAAAGAAAAGAAAAGGAGTTATAGAAGTTGAGTTTATTTTTTTTAGTAAATTTTAAATGATTTTTCTGAATTCTTTCTCTGATTCCTTCACCAAGCATTATTTAAGTATTCTCCTATTATCTGCATCTTCATGTTTCACTGATGTTTATGGTAAGTTGTGGTTCAGAGCTTTGAAATGACGGGATTTTGAGTAGTACTCTAGAATCATGTCTGGCTGTGCTGTAACTTTTCACCTCAGTATCTAATACCTATATGTATAAACCTAAATAAAGTTATGGTAGTATGTGCTTTTGTGTATGGGATCCTGCCGGTTATGTCTTTCGCAATGAGCTATGTGTTTAACCTGATTATCCTTCGTCTTGCAAGATTACCTAAAAGAAAGGCTTTTGGTTGCATAAGAAGCTTCTAGTGTCAAAGAAGGAGCCTCCTCTAACTTTTCCTTGATTTGGTACTTGGGGTGGGAATTCAAGACTGCTTATCATTTCACATGGTTGTAAGCTGTTATTTTATTTTATTTTTGTTTGAATTTCCAGTACGCAAGACGGTACAAAAGGAGGAATGTCTTGTGAGACATCATTCTGTTAAAGTAGTTTTTGATTAGCGCTGCTTATCAATGCACTAAAATGGTGCATCGACTCTTTTATATTACTTGGTTGTAAATTTTAGTTATGCCTGTAAGCTGGCTAGTACAAGATGGTTTATGCAAATTTGAAAAGACACAACAATTGAGTTTCATACAAGTCATTCTGGCTCCGAAAGGGTTATATTCTTGATACACTAGCAATACTATTTCTAATTTATTGTTTGAGTTACTCAATAGAGGGAGAAGACTTGCATGGAACAAGTTCACCGTCGCACTAATGCATTATAGGACGTGGCAGTGAACGCTTTTAATGTAAGTTGCATTGTGGTGATTAAAATATTGTCAAATTATGGATTTTGGTGGCAATTTTGATGACCTTCCTCAAAGTAATGACAATTTTTGTGGGGATTTTGTGCCGTTTTCTTCATCATTCTTGTATTCCGATTCGAGGTTTATCAAAACCAACGGACCTAGGCACATATGATGTTTAGGATGGCTTGACTTGGACAACTTATAGCTCGTTTGGATGTGCTTTTAAAATGATTGAAAGCCCTTTTGGTGAAAAAAGTTTCTGGAAGCAACCCTTAGTAAAAATGCAATTAAATCCTAGAAGGGTTTTTATCACAAATGGTTCCTGAAATTGACCATGACCATCAAGATGGTCCCTGAAATTGAAAATCAATCAATGTAGTCCTAAAAAATAGGTGTTGCAAATCCATGTGGTCTATCCGTTATAATTCTATTAAAAATTTTGTTAAGTGCTGATATGGCACATAAATGGGCCACGTAAGTCCTTTTTTTCCCTCACAAATGATAATTGAAATTGACCCACGACATCAATATGGTCTTTGAAATTGACACGCGACTTTCAAGGCCCATATTGATGGTAAGGGTCAATTTTAGGGATCGTTTGTGAAAAAAAAAAACCATCTTGGAAAAGCACTTAAAGTGCTTCATGGAAGAAGCATATAACTAGTGCTTCTTGCAAAAAGCACTTTAAGTGCTTTTGGAACCCATAAACATTTTCTCTAAAAGTGCTTTCAATGAATTTAAAAGCATATCCAAACGAGTCTTTACTAAACAAAGGGAATGTTTAATGCAAATATGGATTTCGACTTGTATATTCTGATCAAGTGAAGGTAGAAGATGGAGAAATTATGAATAAACTTTATCCATCGTAATTTCCCCAAAAATGATAGGATTGAATGGGACAAGTCTTCTTCGTGACTTCTCCATTTTTACCATTCACTTAGATAAGATATGCAAATTAACACCCATACTTTTATTCAACATTTATTAAATTTTGTTGATTGCCAAGCCAATACTAGACATCAAATGTGCCTAGTGTCATTTGGTTTTGCAACTTTTAAAGCTTTCTTATTTTAAGAGTAAAAGTTAGTGGCCTTGTTCAAAATTTAGGGGTGTATTTAATTAGGAGTTTACAATGTCGTTTTTAAGAGGTTTAGTTTCAAATCTTATAGATGATGAGTTTGCAATCAATTTATTCCTCTACCCATTAGTGTAAACATCATTATATAAAAAAAAAGTGTTTAAATTTAAGGTATTCAATAAATTTTTTAAACGAATCCATGAAAGTCCACAAATTTAAGAGTACTCAATTAAGATTTTAAAAGAGTTTATGAAAATTTACAAAATTAAATTTAGGCATATTTAATCAAGATTTTAAAGTAATTCATAAAACTCCATGTGTACTTAGTAGGATTTGATTTTAAAGTATTTGAAAAGGCCAATACTAGGTCGACTAAATTTACAAATCAAATGGTGTGTCACTAATAAAAACAAACATGTTAATCAACACTTAATTAATAATTTAATAATCAACAACCATATCATGTAGTTTACAAAATCTGGTTTAAAAATTTGATCTACCTAATATTACCCGTTTAAAAAACTAAGAATTTTTATGAATTGAAAGTGATTTTATAATGTATTTTAGACTTTAGCAAATCAAGTATCTCCCCTAAAATTTTGAATGATTTCACATGAACTCCTGAAAATGGAAAGTCACAAGTCATAAAATTTTATAATCCATAAATCCTACAGTGGACTGAACAGCCAAGTCAATATTCCTTCCAACAAATCGTGCGGTCCAAATTCGTGACGGTAGCCAAATCAACCTCGTATTTCGCTATCGGATCAGTCTGACCACGACTCCAATAAATCCAACTGCCACCACGCTTCCAAATCAATCCAACGGACACCCAATCATCTGCGTCACCGATCCTCATGCAACCCATCCACCAATCAGAACCAACTACCCGTCACTATATAAACAAACCGCACTCTCCTCCCCTCCACCAGAATACCTGAATTCACTCCCTCTCCCCGCAAAAATCCGTTCCAACTTCCCATCATCGCATCTTTTCCGATTCAACAAAAAACCACCCGATATGGCGCCAACGAAGGCCGAGAAAAAGCCGGTGGCGGAGAAGGCACCGGCTGGGGAGAAGAAGCCGACGAAGGCGGAGAAGAAGATCCCGAAGGAAGGCGGCGTGGAGATGAAGAAGAAGAAGAAGGTGAAGAAATCGACGGAGACGTACAAGATATACATCTTCAAGGTGCTGAAGCAGGTCCACCCGGACATCGGGATCTCCAGCAAGGCCATGGGGATCATGAACAGCTTCATTAACGACATTTTCGAGAAGCTAGCTCAGGAGGCGTCACGTTTGGCCAGGTATAATAAAAAGCCAACGATCACGTCGAGGGAGATCCAGACCGCCGTCAGGTTGGTGCTGCCCGGCGAGCTCGCCAAACACGCCGTGTCTGAGGGCACCAAGGCCGTTACTAAATTTACCAGTTGTTGATTTTCTTTTTAATTTTTGTGATAGGCTCTGTTTGGGAATGTCTTTTTTTGTGTTAATATTATTTTTGACGTGAATAATATACATGCATGCAGTTGTTTTTATGTAATCGGTTTTTTATGTGGATTTTTCCACGAAAAATATATTCAGATGTGATGAACCAGCGAAATAGTGGGCAATTCGCGTCGTTTTTGGATTGAAATCTCTAATAAATTGCAATTTATATGATGGTTTGTAGATTGAAAATTTTAACTGGAAATTTTTTATTTTTCTGATGATGGGACACATGAACAAGGAATGGAGGATAAATCAAAGAAGAATGCGAGAGTTGTTAATGCTATGAAATAGTAGTTACGTACTCTTCGAAATCATAAGACAACATTGTAAAGAAACAGAAAAATAATTACGATTCCATTCTTCCTCTTGGTACAAGAAGTACCAAGAGGTAAATAGGTTTTTTCTTTTTTATTTTCATGTATCTATAGGGAATTAACTTGACTATTCTTTGTACGTGAGAGGGTAAAAATCATATAGAAATGGAGGCCCTTCCTCCACCCGAATATGAAATTCACGATGCAAACAAGCATTCTCAGCTAAAAGATACGCTACTCAATTACAATCACGGCAAATTAACATAAGGAAAGTAAATAAAACAAGAGTAGCTTCCGCCGCATGCCCATTTTATCTTCATCTCTTAATTAACAAGTGCGAAATCACTTGTTTGGCATCCATAGAATAACATAAGACCCCAATCACAATTAGCAGTAAGTAGCTCCATGATCCATCCACATTAATTTTCACATGAGGAGGAGGAGGCTTTCATAGCCCATGTGAATATCGAAGAAGGTAATTAAGTTGAATTGCTACAATTCATAGCCTATTTGAGACTCCTCTATAAAGTATTTATTTTTCTCGCACACGTTTTTGCTAGAACTGCTTCTTTTAAACAAGTTCAAATTTTTATTAAAAATTCAAGTGCAACTGTGCAACCTCGACAAGCAGTTGAGATTTGAGAGCATTTCGTGAAGCAGCACCTTCAAACTTATGTTGCCTATGTAAAATACACAGATCTTATGTTGCCTATGTAAAATACACGTGAAGCAGCACCTTCAAACTTATGTTGCCTACGTAAAATACACGAATCTTATGTTGCCTATGTAAAATACACAAAAAAGGGACGCTAGAAGGAGGGTTCGAACCTCCGACCTTGTGGTTAACAGCCACACGCTCTAACCAACTGAGCTATTCCAGCTGTTTGATAAATTTCTATAACAAACGCATTCTAAATTGCTTAGACTCTCTCTAACCCTGAGCTAAAATTCAAATTACCCCATTTATTCCCCCCCAAACCCAACCCAATCCAAGCCAAATCATTGGGATAAAAGTCAAATTACCCCATTTATTCCCCCCCCCAAACCCAACCCAATCCAAGCCAAATCATTGGACTAAAAGCCAAATGCCAAAGCAAGGCCAAATTCTCCCCAAGAATTAGCCCAGAAACGCGTGGACACGCCCAAGCCCAACCCACTCTCGGCCCAGTCACTCGCGCCACTTGCCCCACGCGGGCGTTAGCCTTCAGCGCTCGACAGGGTGGGACCCACTGTCAGGGCCGCTGTCGGAAGCAATTATGAGCCTAATGACTCTTTTGTTTATCGGACGGTTGGCATTATTGGACCGTTGGTTGATCCAACGGTCCAGATTCAAATTTTTTTTATAAATGTTATTTTAAAATACATTGAATATAACGGCTGAGATTGAATATAATCAAATCTAACTGTAAAAAAAAAAGATCTAAATGCCCAAATTTAAATCCAACAGCTACAATAATTAAAAAAATTATTTAACTCAAAATTCACCAAAAAAACTCTATAAATACCTATGTATTTGTTCAAACATCCATACAAAACTCAATTTTCTCCTACAATTCTTCCAATTTATCTTTCTACCATTTCTTTCCATTTCCAAATTGTTCAACATGGCAAGATAGCATATTAGAGGTCGTAATTGGACCTGTGAGGAAGTTGAAGGCTTTCTTTGTGGAAAGATTTATTGATTTTTCAATATTTATCGAAATTTAATTTTTTTTAGATTAAAATGTTCATAAAATTAATTTACGATAGTCTACAATTTTTTTTTTTAAAAAAGAAGTTAATTTAAGAAAAAAATTAGCCTAAGTTCATTATTTAATAATCCCGGGCTGAAATTTTAGGCCAGAAGGGTTGGATCAGAAAAATTGTTTCTAGGCTAAAAGCTAAATTTTCCGGGCAAAAAAATTTGGCTTTTAGCCCAAGGGTTGGAGATGGTCTTAACACAAACTCACCATCCTATCATGAGAGATTTCAAAAAAAAAAAAAAAAAAAATACAACCCTAGCAGTCTTTCTACCGTACAACAGTATATGGCACATGTATTAAATGACAAGTATCATTCTATACTCTAGGAGGGAAAGATGAACCCGACTTGTCTCGTGGATAAAACAATCAATGTATAACATATATCGTTGCATACTAGAATTTTCCAACTTGAGAATCATGCAGTAGATGGTCTCAAAGTTAAAAGATATAAGTGGAAGAAAACACCAAATCAAGCAATATTTATACAAAGGGAAACGATTTGTGCACACTCTTTTTCACGTCCAGTGTACCTGCTCATTTTTTCCCTAATCATTTGGATTGAACAAACCAAAGGAAAATCAAGAGCCACAATTAAGAGGGGTGCGTAGAAAGTGAGAGTCTGCAGAAACCACTCCACTTGTATAAATTATATCCAACTAAAGCAAAATTTAGAAGTCGGAAAATTTTCATTTCATATGAAACATGGACGTTCAAAATGGATATCAAAAGAGAGTACAAAGGCACATGAAGGCATCCTACTCACCAAGTACAAACATGGAAATTCCATACACAAGTGCATTGTGTTGAGAGCGAATCCCACATCAATGAGATGATGGATCTTGCATGTGCTTATAAGTAGTTATGATACTTCCCATATTGCCAATTGGTTTTAGGGTGAAACCTCAACTTTCTTCACATTGCACTGCTACCAAACACACTACTAATTCGATACGTTATGCCTTCTTAGGGGATTTGGTGGCAGCTTTGACGGGCGACTTGGGTTCCTTCACAACCCTCTCGGGCTTCTTTGGCAGAAGCACATGGTTGATGTTGGGAAGCACAACAGCATGAGCAATGGTCACACCCTTCAGGAGCTTTCCAAGTTCTTCATCGTTCCTCATGGCCAATATGCACACGCCTTGGGATAATGCCATTCTATTGTTGTATCTTGCAGCATTTCCGGCCAGTTCCAAAACCTAACCAAATCTCTTCATCATAATTAACACCAATATCTACCTAAATCGTAAAGCATATACTTGAATACATTTGGCTGCTAATCAAAGGACATTGGAAACAAATTTGGGGAATTGGCTGTTATAGGACTATTAGAAATTCTTTTGCTGAAATAATAAACTCATCCTCTACAATTTAGAAAACCATGATTTTCAATTTCCCTTTTCCATCATTTTCTTACCAACCAAACAGATCCCAACAGTTAATAAAAAGCAAAAACCCTTTGCACCAAAAATAAAAATAAAATTTGGTTTAGGTCACTAAATAATTTTATATTTTGGCATAGGTTGATGGTTTCTAGCATAGGTCAACAAGAACAATTTTCCTCATCAATTAAAGTCAATATCACTTTCTTAAATTTCTCTTTGTTGAAATGCACAAAATTCACAATATTTCACTAAGTCAGTCCAACTTATATATTCTAAATCAGTCCAACTTAATTTTTGGAGCTAGGTCAATCCGCAATAGTCTGGTGCAACAAACGTACTCACAATGAATTGTAATTTGTAAGAACTTGTATGTACGTTCCAAGCATCTTTGTTAGCAAAAAGAAAGACTAGACCCAAATCGAGTCCAGAACTTGCATTATATTCACATTCGATAAGTGATAGATCTTATTCAAATTATCATATTGTCGACAAACTAGCTAGCTTTTTGATCGAGCTATCGTGACGTTAACATAGGTCTCAAATTGAATTCTCCTCTCCTTGGTACTTGTATTCATTTTTGTTCATGCATGTGTAAATATCACGAGATGATTTTGTTGGCGTGAGTCAACCATTTAATTTAGGAATGTAATCCTATAATTTATTTCTTGTATAATTGGGATTCTTATTTCCTGTTATGTGAGATATTGTACAATTATATATTTACCTCCTAGAGAGAAGAATAAACATAGAATTCAAACCCTAAACACTTTTATCTTGGTATCAGAGGTAATGGGTCAGCGAGTGATACTGAGACTGTGCAAACAGAAAATAACCCTCATTCTCCTCCACTAGTACACGCTAATGTCCCCGCGGATATCCAAGAGGTACGTTCTCATACTCTAGATATTGTTGAAAATTCCTATATTTTACCTCTTAAGCAAAACCGTGGGACACCACCGACAGGTTTTCTTCGGAAGGAAAAGTGAGATATGCAATTGCACAGTATGTGTCCACTCATCGACTATCACCCAAGTACCAAGCCATGGTGAATCAAATGGTTGGGATTAAAATTCCAACAAAAGTGGAAGAGGCTTTACGAGACCCTCATTGGGTAGAAGCCATGAGAGTAGAAATGGAAGCCTTACAAAGAAACGGAACGTGGAATGTAGTGTCACTACCATGAGGGAAGAAACCAGTGGGATGTAAATGGGTGTTCACCATAAAGCACAAGGCGGATGGGTCCATTGACTGATACAAGGCAAGATTGGTAGCTAAAGGGTACACACAGACATTTGGAGTTGACTATCAAGAAACGTTTGCTCCGGTCGCAAAAATGAATACAATTCGAGTCCTTTTATCTTTAGCAGCTAACCTGGACTGGACTTTGAAACAGTTCGATGTGAAGAATGCTTTCTTACATGGAGATCTGGAAGAAAAAGTATACATGGATCTTCCCCCAGGATATGAAACACAGAATGAAGCAGGGAAAGTATGTAGACTCTGAAAGGCTCTCTATGGACTCAAACAATCACCTAGAGCATGGTTTGGAAGGTTCACTGAATCAATGAAAAAGTACGGCTATAGACAGGGAAATGTGGACCACACCCTGTTCATCAAACGCATGAGAGGTAAAGTTACTTTGTTAATTATCTATGTGGATGATATGGTAGTTACTGGTGATGACACAGAAGAGATAAAAATGCTGCAGGGGTATCTTTCATCATAATTTGAGATGAAGGATCTAGGAGGCTTGAAATACGTCTTGGGCATTGAAGTTGCTCGTTCTTGTGATGGTATTTACTTGTCTCAGCGGAAGTATGTTCTTCATCTTCTCTCTGAAACCGGAATGTTGGCTTGTAAACCAGTTGAAACTCCCATTGTGCATAATCATCACCTGGCGATATACCAGGATCAAGTTCCTACCAATAAAGAAAGATATTAGAGATTGGTAGGATGGTTGATTTACCTATCACTTACACGTCCGGATATTGCGTATGCAATTAGTGTTGTAAGTTAGTTCATGCATGCTCCTAGTCAGGATCACATGGCAGCAGTGATGCGTATACTGAGTTATTTGAAAGGTGCACCGGGTAGAGGATTGATCTTCAGGAAGCATGGACATATGGAGGTAAAGGGGTATACTGATGCTAATTGGGCGGGAAACATTACTGATCGTCGCTCCACATCAGGCTACTTCACATTCGTAGCAGGAAATCTGGAAACTTGGAGAAGCATTAAGCAAAATGTAATGGCTAGATCCACGGCCGAGGCAGAGTATAGAGGGATGGCACATGGAATTTGTGAATTGTTATGGCTCATGATTCTTCTCACTGAGTTGGGTTAAAGCCCCAGGGAGCTATGTTATTATACTGCGACAATCAAGCTACGAGAGAAATAGCCAATAATCCCGTTCAACATGATCGTACAAAGCATGTGGAGGTAGATAGACACTTCATCAAAGAGAAGTTAGATGTCAAATTGATTGATCTTCCATACGTGAGGTCTGATGAACAATTAGCAGATGTGTTAACTCATGCGGTTTCAGCAAGGGTGTTTCAATACTCACTTGACAAGTTGGGCTTAGGAGATATCTATACACCAACTTGAGGGGGAGTGTTGGCGTGAGTCAACCATTTAGTTTAGGAATGTAATCCTATAATTTATTCCTTGTATAATTGAGATTCTTATTTCCTGTTATGTGGGATATTGTACAACTATATATTTACCTCCTAGAGAGAAGAATAAACATAGAATTCAAACCCTAAACACTTTCATCTGATTTTGCATACAGTTTCTAGGGTTTATTTGTGGATGTGGATGTGCATGTAAAGGATGGCTTTGCATGATCATCTCCTTGGCAACGGTGCGGATTCAGTGACCGAATTAAGCAATGGACTCGTGTCCTTCTTACTGCAGGTTAAACAACCGTTTTGACAGAGCAAAGCAAAATCGTGGCATTACCGCCAAAGTTCTAAAGCTCGTCATCAGCCACGTTTACCCTATTACGTGTCGCATCCTCCTCTCTGCCTCTTCAGTCACATTCCAATCCTCCCTCTATATAAACCCCAAATCCCCTCCTAACAGTAACTCAGTACTGAAAAGAGCAATTGCCTCACTAGGTCAAACTTTGCGTACAGACTTACAGTTGCTAGGGTTTGTGAGAAGAACTCGAGTTTGGAAATTAAGAAATGGCTTCGGAACAGGAAAGACAAGACCCCGAGAAGAGAAAGGAGCTGGACGAGAAGGCAAGAAGGGGAGAGACTGTCGTCCCCGGTGGTACTGGTGGCCATAGCCTCGAGGCTCAGGAGCACCTTGCTGAAGGTAACTAATTCATTTAACTACTCACTCTTTCCACTTCTCCCGCGAGAAAGAAATTTCATGCACTTAGTATGCTATATGCAAGGGGAGCAGTATGTCGAGACCTGAAAGCCAAAAAATATGGTAATTTATGTGGTAGTGAGTCATATATTCTATACTGCAACCTTTGCATTCCAGGTGAAAGTAAGTTTTGACATATTTGTTGTAGTCTTTGAATGATTAATGAATGTTTGTGTGATGATAAATTAGGGCGGAGCCGTGGAGGGCAGACGAGGAAGGAACAGATAGGGGAAGAGGGATACCATGAGATGGGAAAGAAAGGCGGGCTGAGCACCTCCGACAAGTTCGGAGGTGAGCGTGCTGCTGACGAAGGCATCAAGATTGACGAGTCCTAAATACAAGACCAAGAATCGCTGATTTCGGAGCAACATTGGTGGCTCCCAAAACCCCAGTCAGATTTTGTTTTTTAGTGTTTCTAGCTACGTCAGTGTCTGTAACATAAGTAGTAGCTGGGAATGGTAGTTTGCTTCTTTTTCTCTTGTAGTGTGACCACCAACCTCATTTAGGAAATGCGAGCTGGGAGAGTTTTTGTGGAGCAACTTCCTTCAGATCTAATAAGGGGTTGCTTTTTGCATGTAACTATGACTCATGTAATCTCCTTGTGTTTAATTTTAAGGAAAATTAATGAAAATGACTTGAAAATTTTTCCTTAACGAAAATGACAAAATAAAGGATAAAGTGAATACTATCAGGATTGATTTTTTAGTACAGTATCGATATCATTTTTTAGTACAGTACCAATAGTTTTTTTGTTAAAGTTCCTATAATTTTAAGGATCAGTCTTTTAGTTAATGGCATTGGTATCGGTTCTTAATCTTTTTTTTTTGTATGGCACAAAATTTTCGCTTCAAACATTCAGGGAAATTTCAAACGTTGTGTATTAGGTTCGCACGCTTGCGAAATTGTTTGTCTACAATCACATTTTAACCCCGGCAATGCCGAAATCTAAACCTTGATCTTCCAATATCAATAAACCGTTTTATTCTATAGAGTTCAAAATTTACTTAACGACGTCACATGTTAATGCTAATAATTTAAGCCAAATCACTCTTAATTGTACTACGTACTAATGCCTTTTGAATAAGATAAAGGGAAAACTAATAAAAAGAGCTTGAAAATTTCGAGTTTTTAACGATAAGAACAAAATAAAGGGTAAAATGAATAGTACCAGGATTGATTTTTTAGTGTAAAAAATGTAGTTTTTCGTTAAAGTGAACAGTACCGAATGTTTTTCGTTAAAGTTTCCTAAGATAAAATGTCATTTTAAGTAGGTCTGGAAGAAAATACTGAAACTCTCGAAACCAACCCAAGAAACCCAAATTTGGCCCAAAATCCCAGAATGTTTGGTAACATGATACCGAAGAATCTCGATAATTTGGTATATGATTATTTTTCGATAATTTTTGGTATAGGATTATTCTTCGATAATTCGGTACATGATTAGGGACCTCATCGCCGTATTTTCAGTAATACCAAACCGAATTGATTATAATTTTTTTCAAACTTTTATTATATAATACATATCATTATAAATAATCGTAGCCATTATATTGGTTAAGATTAAATTCCTACCGTTGTTTTGAATAGAAGAGCGAAGAGAAGAGTCTCTTTCCTCTTCTCAATCTCTCAAACCCAGACCACCGGACCCCGCCCCATCATCACTCTGTTGCTCGTCTCTCTTCGTCTCGTTCTAAACGGCGGCCAACCACCACCACTCTTTGATCGACCACCGTCGTTGCATTTGGATTTCTTCAATACGTGATTTTCTGATAAACTTTGTTTGATTTACCACCTGGATTTGCTTCAATGTATTAAATTTGGAAGTTTTATGTAGTGGATAAGCTCTTGTTCTCTCAACTTCACTCACCTTCTCTTTAATGGCGACTCACTTCACATCTCTCAATTGGATTAGAAGTTCCAACTAGACTTGGCATTTCACGCACGACCCGTTAATCCGATATGAAATGATACGAAAATAACAGATTTCGAGTCAAGACTTAATCGATCCGGTGTGTTATCGGGTCAATCGGTTACATAACGCTTTGATTCATATCTACAAGCAAGTAATCCGTTAAACTAAAAACCCTAACTATATGATAGGCATAGTTTCACGTGTAATATGTGTATTATACATGTAGTCATGTATATTTCACGTACTCTACTCGTTCATATTTAACATAGTATACTTGTTTTGTATTTATCGCGTAACGTTATGTGTTTTGAAAGTAATATTTATGTGGCATGGAAGTCTAAGCTTGTAGTGCTTAATGAAATTGTGGTCCTATTGCTGAATCAAAGGACCTTACAAATTCAGATGTTGATATTTAGTAATCTCGTATGAATTTTTTTTTGTTTGACCTTTTATTAAAGTATATATTGTTTTTAATAGGTCGGGTTGAACTTTGAATTCTTAAAGTCATTAAGATAATTTAGTAGCCACGACATGGCCCATTATAATAATTGACTTGACACAAAAACCACACAAACACGACAAACACAACTTCTTTGTCAGGTCTAGTTCCAAATGCTAAGAAATCTACACAAGGTTCATCATCGATTTACTAAACTAAATAAAAAAATGGAACTAATTATGAAAATTAATGATTTTCAGTCGGATATTGGTTTTTTTTTTTCCTTTCTTATTTTCGAAACTAGCACTACTTGAGCATTGTATCTTAAATTCGATTTTCATCAAAAACGAATTTGAATCACATTATTGCTAACTCACTGTGATGTTTAACCCACTCCCTCATCTCCTATTATAAATAATATCGTTTGTTAAAAAAAAAAAAAAAAAACATTGTCCCTTAAATTACAAATAGCAAAATAAATATACCAAAAAAAACCCTTTTCTTGAAAAAAAAAAGATAAAAGAAAAAGGAAAATGTTAGTTGACCCGGCCCAACCTAACTAAAAATCTCCCGCGACCCAGCGGCAATCCCCGATGAACACGTGTACGTCTCCGATATAATCTGCGAACCCGGCAGACTCGGGCGTGAACCCATTGACCCAAAGCATTACCCGTCTTCTTCTCCTCCTTATATACAAACAAGAAAAACCCCCAAATCCCATCCGCTCTGATCTCCATTTCTGCGATCTCTGAAGCTCCTTTGACTTTGACCCACCACCAAATCCATCCATTCCTCCTTCCTCCACCATGCTCCGCCTCTAAATCCCCCGATTTCACGACTACCTAGAAGCCGGGTTTCTCAGATTTCGCAGCTCTGGTTCACGATCTGGGGCGGGTTTTGCTGCAACGTTCGGGTTTAGGGGTTTCGAAGAGCATACGATAATGCCTTCGGTGCCCACTCATCTCCTCCTACGACCCTCGGTCCCTAACTTGACTTCCTTCCACGGCGGCTCTTGCTCTCATCGTCTGAAACATCTCGAAAAAGGTGATCGGCGCGGTAATCTTAGTTAACATTAGGTCTAAATCTCACTTGGGTTCGTTTATCTTGTGGTTCTTGCTCAGCTTCCCTGTCTGTAGCGAAGTTTAGAGAGTTATCGTCGAGATTTCTTCGAGAAATCTGAGGTTTTAAGGATCGAAGAAATCCTCGTTAAGGCTTTAAAAAGTTTGGAATCGTTTTGTAAGATCTTGGTGCGAAGGTTGTTCTTTCTGCTAACTTTATTCGAGGTAATTAATTTTATGAATTTAGCTTGGTGTTCATTGTTTTTGTTTATATTTAGGTTCAGATAATGAGGCAGCTGGATATTTCGATTATATGATGGATATGTAGTTATTTGTGTAGCTCAATGACTTGGTTAACCGTGTTGATTTGATTTCTCCGGTTAACTGTGTTGATTTGATTTCTTCAATGATGTTTGATGTTTGATGTTTGATGTTGTTAACATGTGGATTTTGGCATTGTGTAGAATTTGTTATTGTAGATGGACATAAGCTCTCCTAGTGGGAAATCGGTGTTGCGAAATGTAGACAGTTTGCAAGGTTTGCAGCCTTCTGCGAACCAAGAGCAAATTCGTACTTTGCTTGAAGATTATTTAGTAAGTGACCTTGTAAGTGCTGTTGGTGAGTCCTTGAATATCAGAGGTATTGGAGAAGAGTCGATTGATGTTAAAGATGTTAGTGAAGAGTCTATTGATTCCAAAGATGTTGGAAAAGAGTTGATTGATGCCAAAGGTGTTGGAAAAGAGTCGATTGATGCCAAAGGTGTTGGAGAAGAGTTGATTGATGCCAAAGATGTTGGAGAAGTGTCCATTGATGCCAAAGATGTTGGAGAAGTGTCCGTCGATGCCAAAGATGTTGGAAAAGTGTCGATTGATGCCAAAGATGTTGGAAAAGAGTCGATTGATATCAAAGGTGTTGGAGAAGTGGAACATGCTCCTGATGGGGATAATACTAGTGGTGTGGAAAAAAGAAACACATATGAAGTTCCTAATGCACAACAGGGAAACGTCACTCGAAAATGCTTGAACAAGTGTGCAACCTTTCCTATTCCTACCGGTGTGCTCTCTCCTAATGCCTCAAGCATAGTAAAGGAGGAACCAGAAGAAGTGCTATGCGGGGATGAAAATCATCACCATGCCCACTTGCGCTCGGTGTCTTTGCCTGTAAGTTATTTATACGCTTACTGGAACAGAGTTGTGCACCATTTCCCCCTCATACTATGTTCTCTCTCTTGGATATCCCATTAATCATTACCACTTTTGTTTTCAGTTGATATACTTAAGAACCTGTTGTTATTGTAATGAGTGAATAACCCTATATTGGACTATGCCTAGCTTGATATACTGCACATCACACAAAGTGGTGCATGCTTGCAGATGGTTTAGAGTTTTGGGTCGTCCTCCCCCTCTTTTTATTTTTTATTTTTTATATTTGTTTTTGTCAAATCACTTAACTTTGGAGTTCTGATAGGATCCAGTGCATGTGAGTTGGTATGATCGCATCCCGTCCTCCCCCTCTTGGCTTCACTTAAAGTGGTGGAGGCAGAATGTGTTTGTTTCTTCGTGTTATAGAAAATGTTCATTTGTTTTTTGGCTTTGTCGTCCTGTTCATTATGCCTTGTCCTTCTTGCCGGATAGTTGGTCTCTAGCATATCATGCAATGTGTAGAAGCTACATACTATTTTCTGTGCATCTCCTATATTAAGTTCTCCAGAAAATATGGAATTATGATTTAGTATAATTATGTTTATGTCTTTAGTTTTGGATGGATTGAACTAGCCACTTGAAAAGAAATGTTGTGATGGTCTAGTTTTGTGTAGTTCTCGTAACATAGGTTCTTATTGTTCTTAATGCCTTGTGCAGTCTCCTTCGAAGCTACTTTCTGCCCTAAAAGGTAGCCGGGCGAAAGAGGGATTATCACCCGGGAAACTTTCTGTCAAATGGGCCCCTGATGTGTACGATCCGCCTGCTACATCAATGTCGTATACAGTGACAGGTAAGAAACAGCAGAAGTCAAAGAACAAGAAAAATTGTAAGAAAGATGGAAAGAAAGGGCAAAAGAGCAGTTCTTCACGAGGAAAAGATAAGAAGCAATATCGCAAATCTGGGTCTTCTGGGAGGTGTTACAGATCAATGGATCCCCGTGAAACATTGGTTGACACAAACAATGGTTTTGGTGAGCTTGTGGTAGGCAGCCCAGACCGGCATTCTTATTGTGGGAGCTCCTTCTTGAAAAATTCGCTCACTAACATGCATTACCCGGTTGCTGAAGCCTCGTAAGTAAAAACATATATATGTTGCGAATATCACAACCTCCGTCGTGTGCATAAATAAGTCACTCGAGACAGTTATGAAGATGAGAGTGTTTGAGAAAACTTGGAACAATCTGCTACTTTAGTCATGTCCTTGTTGTCGACCCAGCGTGGTGATTTCTTTGCGTGTTGTGTCGTTGCTATGCTTCTTTCGGAGCGGCATTTTGTAATTACTGTGTTTGTGGCATGCATTTCTACTGTGAATCGACTTTTCGCTCACAGAATGCTATCTTATTGGGTTGCCCCTATTATGATTTGCTAATTATCTGCTTATCAATTTATGTGATCGCATTGTCTGCGTACTCTCTCTCCAGCAAAGGTTCATGAATTCATACATCAATAGCATTATAGAACCCTAATGTATGTGGAAGTTATGTTGAACCTAATTTTTATTCACATCCATCGTTCAACACGCAAGGTAGTGTTCTCACTTTGGTCCTTTCCGATCTGTTTTTACCATGCTTGGCGAGCCTCTCATCTCGTATGACTACGTTTTGTTCCTCCCTCCTACATGTATAGACCTCAAAACCACCGGCATTTCCCCTTTTCCAGTATAATTTTTACGTTAAAGGCCGTAAAAATTGAGCTGGTTTTGTAGGCCAACTGCTAAATTAATGATGGAATTGAAGACTTAATTGCTTAAATTTTCTAATTGTAACTAAATCTTTAATTTGGAATTTGTATTACGGAAATTGAAGCAAAATGGCTATTAAACAATGACTTTGGTTTACTGGAGACATTGACAAATTAGTTTAGCTCGGTAGAAACAAAATGCTTTTCCTAAGAGCAACTCTAGCCCAGCCAAATAGGCTGGCACCCAGCCCAAGCCAACTTCTAGGGCGGCTTAAAACGTCGCAGGCCACTATTGATTTTTTTGTGTGTCAGGTGTGTGGGAAACACGCACGCATTCTCGACAGGAAAAAACCGGCCAGGGCCTGCCGGTGCAGGCGCAACAAAGGGGAGCGAGAGAAGCCACGTGGCTCGTTCTGGGCCGTTGGATTTCTAACGGTAAAAAAAATTGAAATTCAAACCCAACGGCTAGTGACGTGGCGCGTTCTGGGCCGTTTGATCCCAAGATCAACGGTCCACGATTTTCGCCCAAAAAACGTAAAAAAATAATACAAAACGGTCAGAATTATGACCATTGGCCACGTGTCCACATCTGGGTTGTTGGATTATTGAATCTTTTTCAAATCCAATGGTCCAAATTAATTAACTTAATAAAAATTAATAAAAAAATTATTAAAAATTGTTTAAAGATTGTCCCATATACAAACTTGTGCAAACCAGTCTAGAAGTTGTCAGAAGTAGACTCGGTTGAACAAGAAGGAGACACATTTAAAGAGCGGGAAGGGACACCTGAATAAGTGCCGGAGCCGACTTGTCGATCCCTAAGGCCTCAAGGTAAAAAGGCGGCAAAGAAAAAAGGGAGTTCTTCCAAGAATGACTACACAAAATATATGGACGAACTTGCTCGCCAAGTTGAACTGAACATGGCACATGAAGCGGCCAGAGATGAGGCAAAAGCTGCGACTATGCAAGCAATCTTAGATGCTACTGAGAGACGTGATGCGGCTAATGAGAGACAAAGAGAAATACTTAATCGAGAAAGCCTGATGCTTAGAGAAGAAAAGATGGCTCAAGCAGATCGTGACACTATGAACAAGCCTCTAGTAGGAATGTCTCCAAATTCTAAATATTTTTAGACATCGAAAAAAAGAGACGTGGTGCGAATGAGGCGTGCAAGAGATTAGGAAACAAGTTGAGGGGGTTCTAGCTACACAGATCCTAGCAATGAAGATCCTAGCACCACATATCCTAACTCCTTAGACTTTGTATAATTTCTTATTTATTTCTAGTACTTTTTGTAATTTCTTATTTATTTTTAGTACTTTAGGTAATTTCTTATTTATTTTTAGTACTTTATGTAATTTTTTTTATTATTTTATTAAAAAATTAATAATATTTTAAATGGATTGTGTGCCAGCGCATTTTTTAGGGATGAAGATGCATTTGTGCCAGCACATTTTTTTAAGGGTGGAGATGCATTTGACCAATTACTGTTAATTGGGCTCAATCACTATTCATTTGAGTGGATTAAATGGACTGGGTGCCAGCGCATTTTTAGGAGTGGACTTGCTCTAAGGATTCTCTCACATAGAAATAGAGAACGAAGTAACTTAAAAGGTTGTTATAATATAATCCCCCTCTTTTCTATAGGGATCGTCTAGAAAGCGGGTTGTTCTAAATACATTCAGACAAAAAAGCTGACATAGATGTTACGGGTGGAATTTTTTTTTTCGTTCATGTCTTAATATAGGAATTTATACATCTTCCATAAAGGAGCCAAATGAAACCAAAGTTTCACATTCAATTTTGAATTAGAGACGTTAAAAATGATGAATCAATGTCGACTATAACCCCTAGCCTTCCAAGCTAACGATGCGGGTTCGATTCCCGCTACCAACTTTTACTTTATTTTTTATTAAATTAATAAAAAAAAGAAAAAAAATAGAATTAAATATTTTGAGATTTTGAATATTTTATAAAAAAAATTATGAATATAATTAATGTAATGCAACATTGACTTGAAAATTGGTTCAACTATTTTTCCGAACAAGATATAGGAAAATTGCAATGAAAAGCGTCCATTGTCTAATGGATAAGACAAAGGTCTTCTAAACCTTTGGTATAAGTTCAAATCCTATTGGACGCAATTTATTTCCATATGTATACATTTTTTTTTTCGATTTCTATGTCAAGAAAGATATTTTGAATGACTTGAATAAGAAACGCTCTTACTAATTAAAGATTTGCTAAGATTTGCTACGCGAATGAGCCCTAACTTGATCCAAGTCTTATACATTAATTAAGCACTAGCAACATGACTTATATGCTCCTCTTACCTTGCTTTATTACACCGTTCAGATGAAGCCAAGGACATCCATTATCTATAACAAAAATTTCTTTCTCTTTAAAGTAAGCAAGTAAATTGCCTTGACAAGACCGATTAATTAATTAATATGTAAATTTTAAAATTTTAAAATAATAAATATATATAATTGTATAAAATATAAAATAATAAATATCTATGTATTATAAATATATTTTATATTCTAATATAATCTAAAGATTTTAGTTTATATAAAGATATTATAAATTAATAAGTTATTTAATAAATTCAAAATTTTAATTTTAATTTTTTAAAATGTAATTCTTTTATAATAAAATTTTGGGTAAAATACAAAAAACTACCTCAACTATTGGTGACACGACACTTTCATACCTCATCTTTTAAAATTGACAATGTCGTACCTCATCTTTAGAATTTGTGCCAATGTTATACATTCCGTTAACTTGGCCGTTTATTTCTCAGTTAATGCTGACGTGGCTTGATCCGGGACCCATTTTCTATTAAAAATTAATAAAATATTATTAAAAACTAAAAAAAATCATTTAATAATTTTTAAATATTAAAATAATAAAGAAAAGTTCAAAAAAAAAAAAAAAAACACCCTCACGTGCCCTTCCCCCCCCCTTCTCTCTCTTCTCCCCCAGCTTTATCTTCCCCCTTCCAGCCCTTCCTGCAACCCGGAAAAAGAAGAAAAAAAAAATCATCAATTTATCTTCCCCCAACTTGCGATTTTCTCCGACCCCCCTTCCTTTCTCCCCCCCTTCCCGTCTTCCCTAAACCCGCACCCACCCTCGCACCCACTACCTGCAACCCAAAAAAAAAAACCCAGATCCCGTTGAGGTGGAATCGGGAAACCTTCATGATGGGGTGGGAGTGGTAGATTTGGGGTTGGCAGAGGGTTGGGTTTTGTGGGGGGATGGGGTGGGAGTGGTAGATTTGGGGTTGGCAGAGGGTTGGGTTTTGTGGTGGGGGGGGGGGGGGGCGGAGGAACTGGGTTTAGTTTCCTTTTTGTTTGTTTTTTTTTTTCTTCCTTCCTTCTGCTTCCTCTTTCTTTCTGGGTTGCAGGGGGTTGGGTTTGTTTGTGGAGGGGGGGGAGGGAGTGGGACGAACTGTGTTTGTTTGTTTTTTTTTTCTCTTGGTTCTTCTTCTTCTTCGGGTGGGGGGTTGATGGGTTTTAAATATGTTTTTTTTTTGGTTGTTGAAGATTAAGGAAGATGAAGAAGGAAGAGAAGAGAGAGAGAGGGGGAAGGGACAAAGTGAGGGTTTTTTTTTTTTAACTTTTGTTTTAATATTTAAAAAATATTAAATAGTTTTTTTTTTAATTTTTAATAATTTTTTATTAATTTTTTAATAAAAAATGGGCCCGAATCAAGCCACGTCAGCATTTAACTGAGAAATAAACGGCCAAACTAACAGAAGATATAACATTGACATAAATTCTAAACATGAGGTATGACATTGTCAATTTTTAAAGATGAGATATAAAAGTGTCGTAACACCAATAGTTGAGGTAGTTTTTTGTACTTTACCCTAAATTTTTTTGAATTCCATTAAATTTTTTATAAACTATAATATTCAAGTGATATTACTATAATATCAAGTCAAGTTATGATAAAAAATTGCGAAGGTCAGCCCTAAGAATAACATGATACAAAATATATGAAATTTTTTTCCTTTTGCCTTGTATTTTGAATCTGAATCCTGTTTCCTTAATTCCTTGTTTAGAAGAAATCTTTCTTTTTTGTTTGGGTTGGATCCACCACATCGATTGATTGTATAGTTTCTTAAAACACACAATATCTAAAAACTTACCTTACCCTTCTCCGGCTAAGGAGGGAAACCTTTCTTTTGTTACATGAATCCAATTTTTGTTTCATCTGGGAAAAGCCATTTTTTCTCAACAATGTCTTTGGCATTTGATCCAATAGCGTTCCATTAGATAGGAACAACTTTGATAAATACTAATAACTCTCGGATGGAGTATTAGAACGAAAAAATCCATTAGATGATGAACTATTGGTTCTAAGCCATCTCTAGCGATGAATTAACAATTCGAAGTACTTTTCTTGTGTATTCTTGATAAACCAGCATTTATATATAGATGTAGGAAGATCCGTTTGGGAAGTAAAAAGCCCATTTGACATATTTTCATTTGCAAAGAATTCTCGATGTGAAAACACATGCTGATCTTTGAATAGGAAAAAGAGTGGATCCGCAGGGTCCCAAATGAATTGGCTTATTAGAAAAAAGCCTTGTTCTTTGGAAGATCTATCTCGTGTCTAGTACTGCATGGTTCCACTTTGCAAGAACTCCGAATCATTCTTTTGAAGCCCATCCTCTTCATCATAAATGATCTGCTTACCTCGAAATGACTTGACCCAATAGGGAAATCCCAATTCATTGGGCCTTTCAATACAATCAAATAGAAAGCCCCAAGGGCGTCACATTCTAGGAGCCCAAACTATGTGATTGAATAAATCTTCCTCTATCCGTTGCGGGTTGAGGACTTCTTCCCCTTCTTCAAACTCCGATTCATATTGTTCATAGAGAAATCTCTTATCAACGATAAAACAAGATCCATTTTGCATCATATCTAAGGGATTCCTTGCTTCGGGCCGAATAAGCAATGTCACTCGATCATTATCAAATTGACTGTAATCTTTTTCTGTTCGTGAGGATCCCACCGGAGCACCTTCTGCTTCAATAGGCCATGAACTAGATAAGAATCATTCTCAACGAGTCCATAAGAAGTGATCCCATTTTTTTCGAAATCTGAAGAAGTTCCCATGGATCTTTTGTCAATTCCTCAATCAATGACTTCTCTGATTGATTATTTCAATCGGAATTCATATTGAAAATAATAAAAAATCTAGGAATTCTAATCGTAAAAGTCGCTTTCGATTATTTCAAATTAATTTAATTGAAATCAACACAAAATACAAATAGATAAAGCAAAGAAATAGAATTGGGATACTATATAATATACATTATCACTATATATATTATATATACGTAATTAAATCGATTTCTATATATAGAGAAAAGGAATATGATGATACTATTGTAGATTGATCTATATTAATCTATATTAAATTAACCCGCATTACAATACAACTTTATACACTACAATAACAATACTAGATAGTATGGTAGAAAGAAATATCTGAATCTTTCTACCATACTATCGTATCTTATAGAATACAACTTATTCTAGTCTGCCCATTTCATTTAAGACGCGAAATGTTTATCCTTTTCTTCTCTGCGATTAAGAAATAAAAAATCAAGTTTAATTCAAATTAATCACCTTGGCTGACTGTTTTTACGTATATTATAAGTAAAAAAGCAGTAGGAACTAGAATAAATAGTGCAATAGCAATTAATGCGAGGATATTTACTTCCATAATCTCATTGTTTAATTTTTCTTTAATTTGCAATAACTCGAGAGTTAATCCCATAGAGATAATAAATCTTTCGCCTGTAAATTCATTGGGATGCATTGCATCTCGATGATATCGAATAGGATCAATATCATGAATAACAATATCAGAGCTATAAATTATGACTGCAAATCCTTTTACCATGAATCCTTTTTTTTTTTTTTACTTTACAAATTTTACAAATGGGCATGCTTGCTGGATCATGCATCTATATTATATATATATACAGAATAGATAGACCTATAGATTCACACCCGATATCTTTTTGTAGATAGTAATGGTATTAACACATATGTCCGTGTTCTATGGGGTGGAATAAAAATAAAATATGGGATAAAAATAAAATAGAAATTATCTTTCAGAGAGATGGTCGAGTGGTTGATAGCTCCGGTCTTGAAAACCGGGATCAAATAATATAATTCTTTTGTTGGTAGATTGGAGGATTAGAAACATGACTATTGCTTTCCAATTGGCTGTTTTGCATTAATTGCTACTTCATTAATCTTACTGATTAGTGTAACTTGTTGTATTTGCTTCTCCTGAGGGTTGGTCGGGTAACAAAAATGTTCTATTTTCTGGCACATCATTTTGGATTGGATTAGTCTTTCTTGTGGGTATCCTTATTTCTCTCATCTCTTGAACCTATTCGTTCTATATCCAAAAATGAAATGACCCCCTCCCAATTCCTTCAGGTTGCGAGACACATTAAAATTCAATATAAGTCCCAAAAATTCAAATAAAGAAAAAATTTAGAAAAATTAGAGGGGGGGTCAAACTTTTGTGTTTTTGTATTGTAAAAATATATATAAATGAAAAATATTAAATCAAAATAAATAGATGTAAATATGTATTATTTATTAAATATGGATTGTATATATTGTATATTAAATATGTATTATTGTATTATTATTCTATAACTATAATAATAACTATAATAAGTTAAAAAAATGGAATTTATTTATTTAGTTTATTATATATATAAATAAAATATTATAAATACTAAATAAATTATATATAATGCATATATAGTCGAATGGTAAAATTTATCTTTGCCAAGGAGAAGACGCGGGTTCGATTCCCGTTATCCGCCCAGGATAATTGATAAATATATTAAATTTCATTTTTTATTTATTAGATAAAACATTAAGTATAGCTGACCACAATAATATAGGGGTTCTACTCTCCCCTCTCTTTTCCTCCCACCAAAAACAGAAGGGTAATTCATTATTATAATTTTTTTGTCAAAAAAAAAATGTTGCGAAGACGGGATTTGAATCCGTGATCTCAAGGTTATGAGCCTTGCAAGCTACCATGCTGCTCTATTTCTATATTTATTGTATATTACCATCTTATAATATTATTATTTATTATATACAATTAAAATAATTTCATATTTGATTAATAAATAATTTTATTTAGAATGATCTTTTAATTCTAAATTAACGGAGTGGTTAGTTATAGCCATTTTATTAGTTTTAGTTATGGCTATTAATTTAATTTAAAATTAATAATAATCAAATCTTCCCTTTTGTTTTTTTGTTATGTTCTTAATTCTTTTGTATACTTTATATACATATGATATATAAGAGATGGATAAATATGTATCATGATTTATACTAGTATGTCGACCCATATCAATTAATATTTGAATATATACTCATACAAATTACTCATGTGCCAGGAACCAGATTTGAACTGGTGACACGAGGATTTTCAGTCCTCTACTCTACCAGCTGACCTATCCCGACCATTCACGATGCATCATCCTCATTTTATTTTAATATAGGACTTGGGTCTATGTCAATTAGAAAAACGAAAAAGTATTACAAAGTATTATACATGATCTAATAGAATTTCCTGGATCTTCAAAAATCAATTTTCTAAGTTTCAGTATAGTACAAGTAATGATATGTATTGTTAATTATTCAAATTTAATGGATTCTGTGCTCAAATCATTTGTATTGTACGCGTATCATATATATCACACACAAGTCTTGTGATAAGAAAAAAATTTCTGTACAAATCCATTTGTGAAAGAAAAGAGTAGAATGAAAATAAATGATAAATATAACGAATTTTGATTTGAATCGCTAACAAAATGATAAAATATAGGATAAAAGACTGTTTACTACCCTCATGTTTTGTGGTTTTCAACATTTAGTACATCAAGTTTTTTTCGTCCTAGAGTCATACCTAAAGTGTAAATTTTGGGGCAGTCTCATACATCCGTTAGTCAAACTGTTAAGTCTCCCGTTAACTGTGACGTGGCGCCCATGTGGACAATGACTGGGCGCCACGTGTCACCTACGTGGAAATTAAAAATAAATAAAATTATATATATTTAAAAAAATAACAAAAACAAAAACCTTCATCTTCCCCAGATTCGGAGGAAGAAGAAGAAGAAGAAGAAGGAGAAGGAAGAAGAAGGAAGAAGGAGAAGGAGGAAGAAAAAAAAAAATAACCGAATCTGCAACCCAGATTTGGAGGAAGAAGAAGAAGGAGGAAGGAGGAAGAAGAAGAAAAAAAAAAAAAACCGAATCTGCAACCCAGATTCGGAAGAAGAAGAAGAAGGAGGAAGAAGGAGGAAGAAAGAGGAAGAAGAAGAAAAAAAAAAAAAAAACCGAATCTGCAACCTAGATTCGAAGGAAGAAGAAGAAGAAGAAGGAAGAAGAAGGAAGGAGAAGGAAGAAGGAGAAAGAAGAAAAAAAAAACCGAGAAGGAGAAGGAAGGAGAAGGAAGGAGGAGGAAGAAGAAAAAAAAACCGAATCTGCAACCCATATTCGAAGGAGGAGGAAGAAGAAGAAGAAAAAAAGGAACCCAGTTCGTGCCCCCTTCCCCCCCCCCCAAAAAAAACCCAAAAGAAGAAGAAAAGAAAAAAACAAAGAACCGAACCCCAGAAGAGGAAGAAGGAGTAAGAAGAAGAAAAAGAAGAAGGGGAAAAAAAAACGTGGATGAGACGTGGCGCCCAATCATTGTCCACATGGGCACCACGTCACAATCAACGGCAGATTTAACAGTTTGACTAACAGATGTATGAGACTGTCCCAAAATTTACACTTTAGGTATGACCTGAGACGAAAAAAACTTGATGTACTAAATGTTGAAAACCACGAAACATAAGGGTAGTAAACAGTCTTTTACCCTAAAATATAAATAATTAGGAAATCAACCAGGTCGTTTTGGGGGATAAAGAGACTTGAACCCTCACAATTTCTAAAGTCAAACAGATTTTCCTCTTACTATAAATTTCGTTATTGTCGATATTAACATGTATAATGGGACTCTATCTTTATTCTCATCCGGTTAATCAATTATTAAAAAGATCTATCAGACTACGGTGGAGTGAATGATTGATCAATGAATATTCGATTCTTTTTTTCAATTTATAATCGATTCACAACAAATCTTTCATTTTTCATATAAATATAAAAAAAATACAGATTTGGTCGTCATTAATCATTTTGAGATAATATTTTTCCAGTTGGGGGGTTGCACCATGACAAAATGAGTACTTTATGTTGTGTACTCGGCATTAATTTTAACATAATCATAACTTAGATCACAACCCCATGCTTGACCTCGCCCAGGGCCGTCACCTGTTCAAAAGTAAAAGGGCATATCAAACACGATAGACACGAAAGATGTACGAAAACAGTTGAGTTTGCAGGTTTAGTAGTCAAGCAGATGCGAGTTATAAATTATAATCATGGTTCTAACTGAATATTTGACTTGCATATCCTCTAAATGTTTCAAAAACTTACCTACGGATACACTAATTACAACTGTGCCGTGGATCTCACCAGCCTTCTTGAGGTAGTCACTAGCCGCACTCCTGAAAGGAAATCCAGTTAGTAAACTACTAAATTTAGGATCGACCTCCTCAGAGCGGAGAAAGGAGAAGGTGACATAGTTAATGAGAGACGTTTTGTTACCTGTCGAATAATTGTGGTTCCCCACGATCCATGAGCAGAATATCCCCTAGCAATACTTGGAGCTTGCTTTGCTCGAAGGGTACTCCTGCATAGCCTGCAGCAGCAGCAATGCGCCCCCAGTTTGGGTCTCTGCCATATATTGCAGCCTGATTGACATTTGGAAAGTAAATTTAGTATTTGTATACTTAAGCATCAAAAAGGTAGGCAGAGTTCGGATGTCATGCCTTTACTAGTGAAGAAGATGCCACCGACCGTGCTATTTTTGCTGCTTCAGCCTCAATGTCTGCACCAGTCACTGTGACCTGCACATCTAAGTTAGGATTAGTAAACGCACTCAATTTCATCATCCTCAAAAGTTCAAAACACGTATAGTGCAAACAACCAGCATAGTCTGGTACTTATATACCCAGATCTGACTGAGTACTTCACAATATAACCTAATAATTGTGAAATTAAAGAACAATTTGACTTTAACTACAAAATTAAATCTTCAAAAAAGGGCGGAAAATTAGCAATCTGGTCGACATTTTTAACATTACTCTAATAGTGAGCACAAGTTATGTATGAATGTGAAAAGAAACAAAGATAAGACGACATAATATTCAAGCATCAAGCATCAAATTTCTACTTTTATAAACTTTTCGTGTCATTTCTGATCTTTGGATTGTATTATTTGCACCACCGTTATACTTAGAAGCGGAGGTCTGGTACACTATATACTTAAGCTTGTTTAGCACAGATATACTTAAATAAAAATGCAGACCTCAATTAGGCATGTTGCTCCTTCTCCGTCCCAAGCTATTGATTTGGCAAGACCTTGCATTACCTGCAAAATGACACTACAATTTCAATCCTAAAAATTGGATTAGACCACATAAAAGTAAAACTCAAGTCAAGAAAAAAAAACTTATTTTTTCCATTTAATTTTCATTGATTCCTGAATTTTGGATCTCACTCTAGAGTCTTTTTAGACCACGGAGGTTAGGCAAAACTTAAATGAGCGGAACTAACCACATCAAGGCACGCTTGAAGTTGGACTGCTTCATTACTATTGTAGGAAGAAATCTTGGTTCCAGACAATCCACTAGCTAACGCAATGACAGTATCATTAGTGCTTGTATCTCCATCTACCTGCAATGAGAAAACACCATAGGTGGGTCAGCATACTACAAAAGAAAGATGCAACAAGGTAGGTTGATTACACCTCGTTAGGTGGTCCCACTAAGTATGATGTTTAGAAATTTGAGAAAATAGAAACTTTACTTACTGTTATTTGGTTGAAGCTCCGGTTGACAGCAATTTGAACCATTTTTCTCCAAACATCACTACTAACCATCGCATCAGTTGTTACTACCTGTTCCCGTATAAAACTACTAGTAAATATTAGGTGCTAGTATAAAACATCAAGAGAAACTTTAGAAGACATACCCCCAGCATGGTAGCCATATTTGGGTGGATCATCCCGGAACCTTTTGCCATTCCCCCGACTCTTATATTTATCCCACCAACCTGAGCAAATCACCAGTTTTGTAAGGACCTGACTGATTTTTCAATGTTGTTTACTTGGTAGTAATATACAATAGCTAGATCACAATTAAAGAACAAGAGAGTTAATTTACATTAAAGAGAGTAAATAAACTTCGAAATTGTAATGCCAACATTTTGGCATTGCTGATTATGCATTAAAAAAATAACTTAAACAAAAGCAAGCAACATAAGAGTTGCTTCTGATTGGGTCATTGGTCGAGAGACTATCAAAACCCATACAAGCAATCACTAAGCACATTAACAAGGACAATTCCAAAAGTAGCAGACATCTCATGCATCAAAGATATAAATATAGGAAACAACTTGACCTGAGACTGAATTGCCACACTCTTGCTAACAAGGTCGGTTGTTGTGATTGCTACTGCTGCAGCATCTGCCCTACAGACCGATCCAAAATGGCACATCAGCGAGATGAAATCAAATTTTTAAGCCCCATAGTTTCACAACAAAAAGAATAGCATGAGCCCAACAAACAAGACAGTCAGTTTAGATAAAAAGAGAATAAAGATACTTGGAAATTCAATGCTGAAAAGAAATACGATCATGTACATAAACACGATATGAGCTAAGTTTGCAAGCATTAACATTTACCCCTCAGTTGACGATGATAGTGAATTAACCAGTTTTGGAAGAGATTTTAGAAGTGCTTCCTGCATAGGAGAATTAACGAATGATTCACTTATACAACACTATGTCATGTTATATATCTGCCAAATCAATATGATTAGAAATAAGAATATCAAGGAAACAAAAATACGGTGGTTATATTATTACTTTTTTTATCCTTTGACCAATTACACCAGTCGATTCAATCAGCACTTCCTCTTGTCTCAATTGAAGTAGCTGCACCACAAAGATTCATGTTTACAAGGGATAAAAAAGCCTATGCAAGAGTATCTATGAGATTCACGTGTTTGTCGCTCCCCACATACCTCAGCAAGGCTGCTTGAGCACTCTATCACGTCTTGATATCCCGCATCACCCTGGACAGAATTGGAACATATATTATCTGTGCAAAACCTATACGTAACAACATGATCAAAGAGTGATTCAAAGAGCTACAAAGTTTTTGGAGAACAAAATAAACGATAAATTGAAAATATGCCTCGATAAATGTCCTACCGTTGCTGCATTGGCTTGACCAGCATTGATCAAAACTGCTCGCGCCTAACAAGTCGTAAAAATTTGTCATTAGCAAATAAACAAAAACATGAAAATACGAAACACGACACTAAATTTACTACTAATCCAAGCATAATTCGATAATAAGGAAAAGAATCATGGAAACAAAAGACAATCCAACACACCGTTTCTGAAGTGTGTAATACCGATTTGCAATACAACACCGGCGCAGCTGCTACCACATTCATGGTAAACGATCCTGCGATTAACCCAACATAAAAATTGTTACGAAAACAAAAAGCAACACAAAACCAAATAGTTCAAAATGTGATTAACTACTAACCAGCAGATGTGGCATCCACATCACAAGTAACAAGAGCGAGATCAGGCTTGTCGCCTATGGCACGAAGACCGCCATACAATCCGGCAGCTTTGAATCCTTCTGCAGCAGTAACTCCACCGGGAATCTATAGAATCACAAACAAAGTCACAGTCTTGATCAATTGAATAAACATGAAAATGAAATTGCACGGCAAAATGCAAAAATTAAAACAAAAACAACGACATATAGGTCAACCTGCTTCCAAGGGCCTTCAGGGAGAAAAATGGGGGCTGCCGGAATGTGACGGGAGACTTCAATGGCAGACACGGAAATAGCGGGAATCTTGAAGTCCCGTCTAGACGAACCGAAACGAGGGATTGCTGGGAATTTGACGGAGACGGTTTGAGGAACGCAGAGATACATCTCGACGATCGTATCCGAATATACTGTGTTTTTTGGAGTTGGATTTGAAAACGGTGGTTTTAAGGTTTTGATGTGGAGGCGAGTGGGGTTTTGCGGCCGCCGAAACGTTAGACGTATTCTTCCTTTTTTTTTTTTCCTGCCAAAACGTTTCGAACCGTATTTGGGGAAAGTGGACGTAAGAAGGAAGTTTTAGGTGTTAAAAAGACTTTAGAATTGGTACCACTGGTCTTGAGAATTGGTATCCAAATTTCACCTGGAGAATGAGAACCTCCTCAAAATGAATTTTAAATATTTTTAATTTTCTCCAATATCTTAACACAACTATTTCACCAAACAATATTGCTTGGAACAAAGTCGAATAGTTAGAGATCATATATTACACTTTCTTCCTATTCTTCCTTGTTTTGTAATGAACAATATATCAAAAAGTCACACAATCTTTTTAGCAAAAAAAAAGTCACATAATTGTTGCTTACCTCTATACAATTCACATGTCTCACATAACTGTTGCTTACCTCCATACAATTCACGTCTTAGTTCTCAGACTCATAATGTTATAGCATACATACTATTCTTCTTCATCTTTGTCATAAAATGCCAAAAGCACTCGCATTTATCAAATCAACACTTACATGAACAACAACATGCCAACAAAAATTGACTTGAAAAAACCCCGATGTCATATGTTTTATTATTTTGCTGATGTGATGTACTCAAAATAAATGGTTAGATTGGCCCAAGTGTGATGTTTTTCATGTATAAATTGATAATGTTCGTGGCGGTGTCACTCTTCTAGTATATACCAGATAAGCAAACAAATCAACAAAAACCCAGAAAAGCAGCTTACAAATGTAAATACATGAATGCAAGAGGACTCGGCATCTTACTTGATAATATGAGACTCGTGTCTATGATCATGATGAACTCTTTAGGATACAAAAAAAAAAAAAAAAATCACTCTTTTTTCTTTATATAAAACTGAGGCCAGCAAACACTACAACCCCTAAATCCAACTGAATCAGATGTAAAACAAAATTCGAATATAATTTTCTAAATTCAGGCTAAAAAGAATCTATTTGTTTGGAGCAGATGAAATTGCAGTCCCCATCCCAGGCGAAATTTCTAATCGTGAAATTGGATTAGACAAAATCATGAAGATCTTTCTAAAGCCCAATTATATTAAATCACAAATTGGAATGGAATAGGTCAATAAGGTAGGAATCGTTTCAGACTAACCTTGATGGCCGGCGTCGGAGGAATCGACCAATTACCGTCGAAAAGCTTGAAACCGTCAATTTGAATTATCTGCTTAGGGTTTAGGAGGAACGAGACGAGTGCGGGACATTATTGTCCGTGTAAAAATATAATAATGCAAACTGAGCAGGGGTAAGAAAGGAAGCTCACTGTGCTTATGAACAGTGTTACAGGAACGCGCGGTTTTCTGGTGGCGGCGACGATGTTGTCTGCAGCTTCTGAAAGCTTAGTTTTCTAGGGTTCTTCTGTGTAGTTTGTTTGTGTGTAGTGAGCTCCAAGTTTGGCATGGAGCCGTTTTCTTTTGTGTGATTGTGACGCATTTTCTTTTGTTGTCCTTTTCTTGTTTTGGGCCTTTGTTGTATTTGTTTTGGTTGGTACTTAACTTGTTAATGCCACATATAACAAGTTAAAAGACAATATAATAGTTTACCAAGCCACATATAACAAGTTAAAAGACAAGTTAATGACAATGTTACTTCTTAATACTACTATTTGTGGTAATGTTTCTAATTTGTACGAGAGTTTGAGTGAGTGTAATAACTACCTATATAAATCAGACATCTTAAATTTGATATCGATAATAATACTAAATTAGTGTGAGTTTAATATATTGAACTCAAGATTTCAATAATACTGGTATCACATTCAAAATTTCCGTCCAACTATAGGCGTAGGATTTCGATATGAGTTCAATATACTGATATCACACTCATTTTTTCTAGGTTAGACCTTCCACAATGGACCCAAAAATTGAGTGTGATACTAACAAAGTAATAATATAAGAATCAAACTCCTATGGTGGGGCGGAAAAGCTAAGTGATATGAGAGTGATCTTTTTTGTAAACAAAGGTATTTTAGAATACCTCATATTGGTTTAAAACAAACTTGTCCACATGGATTGAAAAGATATATATATATATATTAAACCATTTTCTATAGTATTCCTTAGTACTATTTGCTATATATATATATATATATATATATATATATATATATATATAAAGCCATTTTCTATAGTATTCCTTAGTACTATTTGCTATAGCCTATAGCGCTATTTTCTTCTGACTATTCAGCAATGGAAGTCTATAAGAAAGTCTATCACGAGGCACATCGGGCATTCACTTGTGACTTGAAGTCTCATCCCACAAGAGTAGTACTAGACCAGCTAAACCACCATGATCAACTTGACACGGTTAAAATCGAGCTCAACTTCACACTCATCATAAATAATAAATACTACGTCAATTATTTCTTTGAAGAAAAAGAAGAACCTTCAACAAGCGAAAAAAACCAGCACAGTTTGTGATTTGGGCTCGGTAGAATCTGATGAAGGAAATGGTGCCAAGATGGGGCTTTATATTTCTGACATATACTTTAGGAGCATAAAATCTTTGAGAAGGAGGAGGGGTGACTGACGATCTTCGTGAAGACGGTGTTGAGGAGGAGGAGGGTCGAGAAGGAAAAAGATGCGTAGCGTGCAAAAGTAAGGTTTGTAGAATTTGCTTGGAAGACATTGTTGCTGGATAAAAGATGTGACAGGCTTGCCTTGTGGGTAGACCTGTAAACGAGTCGGGTTTATTGGATTTGGGTCGGGTTCAACCCGACTCGTTAAGTTAACGGGTCACTGGAACCCGAACCATTTCACCCGTTAACAATTATTATTATTATTTTTTTGCATAGAGTTTATATTTTGTTGTTAAGACTTTATTGAAATTACTAAAACATCATCAACTAAAAGGTGTTAACGGGTGCTAACGGTTGACCCAAAGTGATCCGTTATTTAACGGGTTGACCCGTTAGCGACCCGACCTGTTAAGCATTCACCCAAATACTAATATTAACGGGTCGGGTCGGGTCGGGTCGGATTAACAGGTCGGGTCCAAATTGCCAGGTTGTGGGGATATACAAAAGCTAGAAAACTCGTACACAAATGAATTAAAGGATATGCCGATCGATGTGTTTTTCCGAATAAACTACTCATGCACTATAAAGCTATATACAAAGGACTTCAAAAACACCGCCTTTCAATAAGTTATTTGAAAGTCCTCAATTTATAGTGCATCTATTATTTGTCGAATCCCTCTATCTAATTTTCGTAGTGCAAGCGTAACAAAATTAGTGTAAGTTCCATTATATTTTACAGTCCATCGTCCAGATAGAGGTTAACGAATCATTCATGCACAATCAAGAGGGAAATTTAATGTATCGATAGCACGTCCAATAATTCATTCACCTAATAAGTGTTTCGTATTTCTCAATACAAATAACCAGAGAGTTTACAGCGTTTAAACTGCCCTCCTTTTCATCACAATGAGATTAAACCGAAGTAACTAATGCAGTCATCATCCACACCATCCGATGGTCTTGTTTGATCTGAAGCCAGTTTCAGAAGGGTCCTGCTGTGCTTGCGGAGGAGGAGGAAATCTAGGCTCCCTAGGTTTGGCAGGGTCGACAAAAATAACCCACCCATCCAAGAACTTGGCATTCATCCCTTCTCTAGCTTTCTCGGCTTCCTCAACTGATGCGTATGTAATGAAACCAAAACCCTTTGATCTTTGAGACACCCTATCGATAACCACTTTCGCTGCATGATCAACAAACGCAATGAGTTCAGGTTAAAGCGATGTAAAAAGTGTTAGGAGAGCAAAAAAAAACAAGCTGAATCAACATTTACCATCTACAATCTGCCCAAATGGGGAAAATGCATCTCTAAGCTTTTCGTCTGTTGTTAATCTCGAGAGACCTGCTCATTGCAATTCAACGAAACAATGGTACTGATTCAAGAATCTGCATGTACTCTTCCCTCAAAAAAAAAAAAGAATCTGCATGTACTCTCATATAGCACAAACGGTAATGTAGTTTCCACAGGAGTCGGGAGTCTCAACAGTTCTTCAGTAAACAGATGGCATATTTACAAGACTTTACCACATTTGCAGCCGTATTAGTTTTGTTTTCTTTTCGATCAATCGGTTGAAAAATTGGAATGTCTTGGATTGAAGCTTTGTAATCAAATCCAAAATAACAAAAAAGGAACACAGATTGAAGCACAAGACTACGCAATTACAAAAGGCCTAATCGTTTATAAACCACAAACATACACTAAACTGTTAAGAAGCACCAAATTATATTAACTCCCATCTCATCTGGTGGAAATCACAACCAATTTTAACAAAGCAGCAGAAAATAAGAAAAAATATGGGAAATTGGCAAAGATGAAATTTTTTAAATCCCCATTGCTCAAATGATCAGTTTTCAGTATGTCGTCAATATATAATCACTAAATCGTCAATCATTGACCGTTATGTCGTCAATGTTTCATCGATATTTAATTTTAATTACTCCAGAAATTGGGATTTGATTTCTGATCAATTTAGCCAATTTTCAAAAAAGATGGAACCTTTAACAAATCAAGTGAAAACGAAAGAATTATCGAAAAAATGAAAAAAGAAAAAAGAAAAAGGGTTTCTGCAGGTTCGACTGGATTTCGCAAACAGGGAAGAACAGAAAGCAATTAACGAAGTGGGAACAGAAAGCAATTAACGAAGTGGGTGAGATCGAAATGTACCGCTGATAAACAGCCTGGGGGATGTGAGAGTTGAATTGTGACGAATGGCTGCGAATTGGGAATGGAGAGCGGAGGAAGATCCGCCGAGGACGCGGCGGAAGGCGGAGATGAACGCCATTTGAGGTGATCCGAGTCTGGGGATTTGGGGGTTTAGGGTTTAACGAGTAAAGAGAAATATCAGGTTCGGGTCGGGTGGGGGCAGTTGCAGAAGCTCCTATACTTTGTGCAAAACCCATAGGCCCGACCGGGTCCAATCGGAGGTTTCCGCAAAAATGAATGTCACAAGTTTAATTAAGTTCGAATGTCTCTTAGTACTACTGTTTAATGATATTTCTCTTCATTTGTAAGTGAGAGGTCTTAAGTTCGATTCTCGTCAATAGAGAATTTGAACCATATTATTACTAGCTCATTAAGTGGCTAAGCCTACATTCTCCCTCTTAGTGTAGACAATATCGTTTATTCATAAAAATAAATAAATAAAATTCGAATATGTCCCCAATAACACAAAATGAAGGTTTAGATGGTGGGATGGTCAAGTGGTTGAGTCGTACTAAAAAATTTCTGGATGTGGAAGTTTATGGGAATGTAATATTGGAATCACCAATTACAAATCCAATCAGATTCATGTTTTTGTGAAATGCAATTGTAGCCTAATCTAGCATAAACAAATCTTAATAGTTTTGGAAAATATACACAAATAGAACTGATCGCTAATGTTTAACAAAAATTGATAATAAAAAAACACTAAACAAGAAATAATCGTACATGAATCATGATTTATTGCCCTTTAGTTGCCTGTTTAATGTCATTTTTTTTAAAATCCAAAAGTGCTAGAAGCAAATTAACCGTTCAAATGGGAATTATGGCAAACAATGTCGTCATACAGTAACAAAAACAAATGTGGCATCGCATGCATGCAGGATAAAAGGTCAGCATGCAATTTCTTTTCTTTTCTCTTTTTACATACATTGTTCCTACTCTTTCTCTTTTACTCTCTAAAATCCTCAAACTGATGCTTATTGGAGAGGCGAATCAACAGCATAACTAAAAATAGCAGCGATATTACAGGAGACGTCAAGCGCTAACTGAAAAGATATGAGAAAAAAAAACACAACACAAATAAAACATTTTCTACATCTAATTTTGCCGTGCGAACTTCGGGAGATTGGCAAGTTTTCAATCCGTCAACTTCACTGCCTTCTCTAGCATTGACGTCCCTCGGAAAATTGTCAACTGCACATCTCTCATGTATTTCGATAACTGGAACATAAGAAAAAAATTAAGCTGTTATTTTAAAAGTTAAAACAAGAACTGCCCGCTTTGTAATTCCGAGTTAGAAAAATCAATTTCTCTCTAACTCCGCACTATCTGCAATTCAAATAACTGTATACACTTACTTGCTCATCTCTCGTCTTTCTAAATCCTAACTTCCTCGTCCAGATTGACTCGGCTTCCTCAGCCGCGGGGAGAACCAGTTTTTCCACTTTCAGGGAAATAAGTAACCTCTCTATACATGAAAATAGTGCTTGGAAGTAACCCTAAAAACACCAAAAAACAATGACGTCAAACTTCAAAAAAGGGGTAATTTTCATAGAAAAGGAAAAACATTAAAGTCTTGTCGAATAAACAAGAGCAGATTTCCAAATCATACTCACTTTTCCTTGATGTTCTCTACTAGTAGCAACGATCGGAAGCTCAGCAACCTCCCGACCAAAAACCCTAAGGAGACCAGCAGATACAACAACAGACCTGGACATAAACGAAAATTATTACTAGTGTGAAATGGTGTGACAAAACCATCAAATACTACAATCCGTACTAACACCAGAGAAGCAACATACCCCACTATCAAAACAACACAGTACATGCCTCCAAACTCTTGACCTGAAATATTTCTCCTGAAACATGCCGGGAAAAATAATTGATTTCATAATATTAGTCAGAAATTTACATTGGATGAACAAACGCTACACAAAAATACCTAATTCCAGGAAGCAACAAAAAACTAAAAATCAGCAGAACAATTAAAAACCACCGCTTACCCATATACCATAACAGGGATCAAGTCGCGACCAGACTGTGCAACAATAGGGTCAAAGCACTCCTGCCAATTGAGCACAATCAATTTGAAAGTGACAACATTGATAACTATTCAGCATAAATTTGTCCGCACAACCAAATTAAGTGACAACATATGGTATATACACAATTGACAACTAACAAGTAACAGAAAATACATAAAACTTAGATAGGAAGCCTAATCTAGAACGCCAAGTGATAAATGAGAGAAGCCACTCCCTTAATATATTCATCCTGTATAAATTTTGATGCTCTGAAACATAACTTACCAGTTCTAAGTAAATTCTACTTCTTTGGGGATTTTAAACATACAAATGGGAAAGAATAAAACACCAAGTCCAAGTTCAGTGCCATACGTTAATATGAATGCATCAAAGAGCGTAAAAGAATAAGGGTAGAAATTCCAACGCACATATATGTACTTACTCGAAAAATAGCAGCAGCCCTTGAAAGGAAGGGTAGGTGTTCCGGATAGCGACTCTTTCCACTGAAAACTCGCCATTGAACATCTGCCACTCCGTCAATAAACAAACCTCTATCTGCATGCTTCCGGATTATTGTATCTGATAATGGAGCTGGAACACGCTCTGCTCCATTGAATACTAAATTCTGTAAAGCTGCATGAATCCTATTACAGTCATCACAACAAAACCATTTATCTTTGGGGAGTTCCTGCAGTAAGACGCATAAAATATAAATTAGCATCCCAGAAAATATAAAAAATTTAACCACCACAACATTCAGAACTAACCACCACAACATTCAGAACATACTTTTAAGTCACATAATCCACTGTCCCGTAAGCAACCAACATGGAACTCCTTCTCACACTGAACAAGAATCAATGGTAAGAATAAAACAAAGATAACTAAAGAGAGAAAATTTTGACAAACTCTCGTTGCATGTGATCAAAAGAGCGAAAATGTTAAGTCATACCTGGTCACAGATTATAACCGTTCGTTCATCAAACAAAGCTGCACTGAAATCTTGGCTCCTAAAAATACAAAATAATATGTTAGCACCTATGAGTGATAACCAAATGGCAAACATCAAGTAAAGAAATTATAACGCAAGAGTCCTCGAGAGATATTATAAAAAAAAATATTGCAAGAAATTGCCTAGAAACCAGGGTACCAAATTTCCAACAAAATAGTTTGTACACATGGGTGTTGAGCATGATGTGACACTCAAAATTTAACCAACTTCGTGAAAATCGTCATTCATGTCAGACTACTTAAAATGCACACAAGAAATGAATGGAATTTATACACAAGAGGAACCAACCTGCAAACAACGCAGCCACCAATTTCATACTCAGGTGCATTGAAGACCCGTGTCAAACGTATTACAATAGGTCTTCCAATATTTGAAGATTCCCCAGCAGCAGCTTTTTTACCAGGTTCAAACTTATCTCTACAATCTGGACAATGCCAATCACCTTGAGGAACCAATGGTAAATCCAAACAAGCTGCAATATAAACAAAATTAGACCCAAAAAAAAAAAAATGAAACACCTAACAACTGCTAACTTGATTGATTCATAGGGATATTAAAATTATTAACATCAATACATATGATGACTTTGTTTCCACCAAAAGAATTGATATATTATTTTATTTTTTTCAAACATGAGTAATATTAGCATGGGGACAATACTTCCTATCATTAGATTGAGAAGACAGTGATGTGGATCAAAAATCATTCATCAAACCACTAAATTTTCAGTTCAACCGGGGAAAGAACAAAACGGAATATATCAAAATGTGATCTAAAATGTTGATGAGCAAGACTTAAAGGACACAGAACAAATGTATACATCCAAAACTAAAATCAAGTACCAAAAATTAGAAACAATATCAACCTGAATGATAAGCACGAGGGCATCCATCACAGAAAATCAAATCCCCTGTATCATGTCCACACACAGCACACATATCATCATTTCCATCACTGCCACCAATGGTCAGGTTTTGCCCATTGGCCAATGACATGGCTATATCGTGAAGTGTCAATCCATTGGAAGTATAGATGTGACGGTAGCTGCAAAATGAAAAAAAATTATCTACACATGACACACTAAACAACTATCCATTGGAAGTATAGATGTGATGGTAGCTGCAAAATGAAATAAATTATCTACACATGACACTAAAAAACTAGAACAGCAGCCAAAGCTCTTTAGAAGCTACTCACGGTTGACGCCTTGCAGCCATTCCAGCATGAGCTTCAAACTGTGAAGGGCTTATCTGTTTACATATAAAGAGTAAGATTGACATGAGAGAAAGGGGAAGGAGGGGCTAGACCAATATGCAGGACTCAAATTTGATGTGGTCTGTGCAGTTCAGTATTTACCTCTTTGTCACAGCAATTACAGACTATCCCATTTCCTTGCTTATAGCCACCAAGTAATCTCTGGGAATATGAAAGCATCAAATCATTTAAAGATCAAAAGTTACAGGCATCAACACCTGAAAACAGTATCATCATGATAACTATATCTATATAATTACCTGCCCTTTGACATAGTATGCCAATTTAGCTCCATCTGGAAGTCCATTTGGCATAAATAGTAACCGGTGAAGATCATTATCCCTATCAACCAGCAGAAATTTCCGAATCAAACAAAACTCACCCTTTATCGAGACAGTATCTTGTAAAAAAAAACTCACAAAGAATCACAATAAGAAAAAGGGGGCAAAGGGATGAGGTGAACCTTCTCCTATTGCCACCTTCAGCAGTTTTCTTCTGGTTCATAGTTGCATGGAAGCTTGGTCTGCACAGCATATACAGTTTCAGTTTTTCATGCATAAAACAAGTTATCTTAATCTGAATGACAAATACAATGGTAAAAGAATCTAAAATGTTCCATTAGCCTGATATTAAATTAAGTTCAATCACCGTTACATTAATCTAACAAATTTAATGATGGACTTATATTCAGTGTACCATGTGTTAAGTTTATTACCTGGGAACTGGATGAGGCAATTTAGGGAGCTTCACACGATGTCTTTTCTCCACTTCAGCCATTCCATCAATACAATAAAGAGTTGCTGCAGAATGTTATATATATATATATATATATATATATAAAAGGAACATTAGGGTCTCAATATCACATTAACATAACATATATATCAACTGGACACAATTTTGTTTCCCTTCAGTCGATCGCTTTTTCCTTAGCACTTCCAGTATTCCAACATAAGCATTTTGAAAACCCAAAATTTGTTAAAATGTTCTATCATTAGTGAACTTTTCATCTGATTATATTACACTACCCTCAAAATCTCATCAAGCACATGACAAATGAGCTTCATGAATGTCAGATTTTCTGGATCTGAAGTTTTCTTCTGACAAGCCCTCCCCCTCCTTCCCCAACCACTTTCCTTCCCATCCTCCTTCATTTTCATATAATAGTTATTGTCCAAAACATATATACACATCATAATCATCATCCTATGGGAATCGCTCATTCAGTTCCCAACCAAATGTAGTGTGATCAAGTGCGAAAGCTTTTGATGCAGAACATACGCCATTTTACCTAAGTGGATATGGATTTGATCTGACATTATTTCTGCTTTTGCAGGTCCACAAGTCTTATGTGTGTGAGTCAAGTATTGATTCAATAATTGGGAGACGAGCTATCTTAAAAGGTTTATTGGGAGAAGAGCTATTTTGGAAAGGAAAATAAAACTCAGTAAAGTGTTGCTGCTTAAAAATTACCTTTCCAAATCCGGAAGGACTCTTCGTTGAGAGCAGAACCAGCAATATCCTTTATCACTTCATCCAGACTGCTTAGAGGAGCAGTCTTCAGTTCTTGTATGATGCTATAAACTGGCCTCCCATTCTCCATGTATATGTGATTATTAGGATGCCGAGTCTTGACACCAGCATGCTGCTCAAACTCATATGCACTGAGTACCTGCTCATTTCATTGAATCAATTAGCTATAAGCCTATAAGCAATATTGCACTTAAACTCAAAACAATGTAAACGGTGAGTAAACTTGCCCTGGTGAAATTGCATGATAAGCAGCCGCACAAATAACCACCGCCACTTATAATTCCATGTAGCTCTATCTGCCAAAATTTATGTTAGAACCTCTACAGAAAATAAATATTCACTGCAAGCAGATATTACATCCAACAGAGAAAAAACAATATATTTGATATAATACCTTGGGCGGGGAGGAAACATACTTCACTCGAGCCCCATCAAGAATACCAGTAGACAATAGCTTTTTAACATTTGAAGGATAGCTGCTCGAAACTACATTAGTAGAACTTTCCAACTCCCAATTAGAAGCACAAGGATGAAAGTTGCCGGATTCAGCGCACTGCCTCCAATAGGAACTTGCTGGAAACTCCCTAGTTGTACTAGCCATTGCCTGAAAGTCCATTCCGGACTCCTCATAAGCATTTCCATGTGAAGAGTCACAATCCTCCTTTTTCTTGCTGAATTTGAACGTAATCTTGCGAATCCCAGATGAACTGGCAAGCTTAGGAATTTCAACCACAACCCGAGAGGTCAATACATCACCATTCGTCTCGTTCTCAATTTGGCAATTATCATTCACGGTACACTGTCCATCGCTCAAGGTCTCCTCAGAGCCCGGATTCCCCGAACATGAGGACTCAACTTCAGCGCACTCTGTTCGGTTATTATTTACCAATTCAGCAGGTTGGCTAGTAATGTCCTGAAAAGTGGACCCATTCTCTTTCGGAGACACAACGGGGTTTGATACTTCCGAACGTATATCCTCATTGGAATGCTCCTTCACTTGCTTCTTGTTTGGAAACGAATCTGCCCCGCTATCATCTCCGAGACACTCGTGCTCTCGCTTCAATTCAGCTCTCGGGGAGTTTTCGGTTTCCACTTCCCCATCTCTCAATTTCCCCACACAAATTGCCTCTTCACCCATCCAACTACAACTCCACTCACGAATCGAAATTCAATAAATTTCCAATAACAAGCACTGCGATACGGAGACGGCATTCAATCAGAATTCCAATTCCAAAAACGAATCCTAATTCCCGGAGCTCGGATCACGAACCACAGTTTTTCCCCCAGAATTCAAAAACAGTTTTTAATCCTAAAAGCAAGGAATCGAATCAAAAACACGAAAAACGAAAACATCGGAATCACCAATTTTCAAGTAAAAATGAACAAACTAACCTTCTCTTACGAATCCAAATCCAAATCCAATAGAAGAAAGAGGAGCTCGGAGATCCAAAGCGTTTCCGAATCGAATTCGGAAAGTTGCGGATCTGAAATTCAAGAAAACAAATCAGGGGTGTTTCTGTCGAGTGAGATCTGCGAGAGGAAATAGCGCGGGATGCGATAAGGGTTAGGGTTTTCAATTCTGTTTCGAGAAACGGGTGAAAACGTGCAGAGCGGCAAAAATACCGAAATGAAAAAGCCTGGCTCGCGCTCCAGATTCAACTTTTGAGGGACGACACAGATAAAATGCCAAGTTTATTTATATAAATAAATAAAAGGTGACGAATGGGTTTCTTTGGAAGAAACGAGACGGCAGGTGGATAAAGCCTACGGGCCCACTCTTTTGGCCAACCGAATTGCGCCGCGTGGCGTGCAATTATCGGACCCACCAGGCGCCATGACACGTATGATGTGACTTGGAACCGCGAGTCCCGCTTTTTTTCTTTTTTTTTTTGCGGGAATTTTGTATTTCTGAGAGTTTGGTGCGCGGAAGTAACCGTGAGTGATGTGTTAGATGGAATTTAAGCCGTTGGATGAGACAGGTGGAGGCATCGGAGGAAGTGTAGAGGGTCATAACCGACTTTTAAAATGGACAGAACCTAACTGTCACAGCCAGAAAAGCAAAAGAAACACATAACTGTCCCAATGATGGATTTTTATTTTATTTTTATTTTTTCTTAAAAGGAAGATAAAGATGGAAGGGGTGTGGGCCAGGTACAAATAAGTACCTTAATTAAGTGGGCTCCGGAGTCTGGGCTGATAAGGAGTTTAAATTACCTAAGTGGGCCTCTTAGGGGTTTTAAGGAATTCTCTTATTCTCTTTCCTTTGGCTAAAATTGTCCTAAAAATTCATGATCTATACCACGAGTTGAGTTTTCGTCCCTAAATTCTACTACTAGTTTCTCCCGTATTCAAATTATGTCATTTGTTATACTAGTAGTCTTTTCATTAACTCCGTCAATTATTTTATTAAGTTGAGAGATAAAATAGGAAGTTCATCCAAACAATAAAAAAATAGAATTTTTTAGGATGTAGACTTGGCTCATCAAAGATTGAGAAGTAACTCCTCTTTATTACCTCATGACCTATTCATAAACTGTGTATTTATGATCGGAACTCCTTAGGGATTGACGAAACGATCTTAGTTTTAAGTGATTTTTTTATTGGTGATCTTTACATAGTGATTTGTAACATATCAATTATAAGTACAAAATTTTGTGACTACGTTACTAAATATTTTGAGGAGTAACTCCTCCTTGACCTTAATAAGCCAAGTTTCCTTTTAAATAAATTAGAATTATTTTCTATATGGGTCATTATACCCTTAAATTAGATGGAAAAAAGACAAATTTGACATAATGATCACTCATGCAACGCATAATTAAGTTAAAAGACGGGAGAAACTAATATGAGAATTCAAGAAAAAAAAACTAAATATAAAGTAAAGTTCAAAGATCTTTGCTACCATGCACCTTTTCTTTTTTTAGAAAACTTGCCGGTTTTTAAGCTACGAGGTCAAACAATTTCGAATGTCGTCCCAATATTTTGTCATTTGGTAAATTTATACTTTTTGATAGGTTGACTGTTTGGTTAACCATCAGTTGTTTAGGTCACAACTCAAGAGACACCTGCAGAATGATCTCGGTGTGTTCTTCGTGGCATGGTTAGTGGAAAGTGATTCAAATCCTCAGTGATGTGAAATGCACTTACTTTTTTTTTTCCTTTAATAAAAACTAATTTATTGCCTTAAAAAAAAAAAAAAAAAAAACAGAATCACCAAGGCCATCAGTACATAAAGGCATTATTTAATAACGATGGTTTAGAATGAGGGGAGGTACAAATCCAAATTACATCATGGACCTGGATTGTGTGCCCTCCCCATCCCATACCCTTCTCATTCCCTCATATTTATGTGGTCACGGTTAAACCACGTCAACATTTTATATTCTCATTACTTTTTGTCTTATTATTTTTATAAAAAAATCAATATAAAATGTTTACGTGGCTTAACCGTGACCACATAAATAGGAGGGCATGGAAAGGAGATGGGATGGGGAAGGGCAGACAATCCAGGTCCTTACATCATAGGGGATAGAGTGAGCATAGTTGGCTAAGTGTTTTCCCGACATAATTAGCCTCCTGCCAAACATGACTAAAACTAATAAAATTAAGGGAAAATTAGATTATCATCATTCCTTTTGCTACTCCATTGATTAAAATCCTGTTCATTTTCAATTTTTGATAAATGTCATTGGGTATTAATAACATCATTAATTATTTCAATAATAAAATATTTTTTTATTTCTAAATACATTCATTTAATATTAAAATGTTACAATTAGTATATTTATATTTATGACTAAATTTTTTATCATATATTTTTAGTTTTAGTTTGTACCCATTTTTAATTTGTAATTCTTTTTTAACTTGTACCAATTTTATTTTCAGTTTTAATTTGTACCCATATATTAATTTCTTTTTGTGCCCATATTTTTTAAAGTTTTTTTGTATTTGTACCCATATATATATTTTTTTATTTGTACTTTTTATTTTGCTAAATGTACCCATTCATGTAAAACTTTTTAATCTTAAAATGTACTCATTCTTAAATACACCAATTTGTTATATGTAAAATGTACCCTCTTTTTTTTATATATATATAAAATCTATTCAATTTTTTTCTAATCCATTTTTAAACTTATATGGGTACATTCTTTTTTCTTTGATTTTAAAATGTATCCATGTCAAGTTTAATCAAAGAAATTTACTAATGTTATTAAGCCTAATATCTTTTTTTTTTTTTTTTTTGTGATTTTGAAGAATGTTGTCACAGCCCGTCCCAGAGATGTATATTATTTTATTCTTGATGATGTGAAATGATGGAAATACCCATTGACGTTAAATTGTGTGATGTGGTCTAAGTGTTGTGTATGGATCATTATTCTCAAATCCTAATTGTTTTGGACCAATTAGGATTAAGTATATTGGGTTGTTGACCAATCCTAGACCACACACACACATCCACATCACCTTCTCTCTCTCACTCCCGTACTCTCCCTCTCGGTTCACTCTCTCTCTCCCTTCTCGTACGGACAACTCCCAAACACCAGCTACCATTTACAGATCGAGGGATTTAAAGTCACCATCGTCTTTCTGGTAACTCCACGAGTCGAATGGTACCCTTAGTTCGAGGAGAAGTTCACAGGAACTCGAGGAACTAGAAGCTCCGGTGTGAGGTACAATACCTTGACTTTGATCGTGGTTGTTTTAACTTGTTTTAATGGTTAATAAAGGTTCTAAACAACTTTATTTAAGTTTTTGAGAAGTTTCGAGGTGATTTGGACGTTGAAAACCCGAAAAACCATAAACCCGATTTTAAGTACTGTGCATGCACTAATTAATGTGTGGTTTTTAGGAGTTTTTAAGCTCATAGGGAGCTTTAGGAGGTCCTAAGGAGGCTCGGAGTGGATCATTGGTGAAAATTGGACATCGGAAAGCCCAGGTTCGAGGAGTTGCAGAGGTCACCGGATTTTCGAGCTTGCTCATATGTGATTTCGTGGAATTTGAGGCTTCAAATAGGTATAACGTGATTCTACATGTTATTAGCTTCATTTTGGTACCAATTGCATGAAAAATGGTTGAGAAACGAGTGAGAATAGTGAGTTTGAAGTTTTGCCCAGTTTCCGGCACCGGAGACGGTTACCGGAGCTGGAGGTAGGAGATGAAAGAATATTCCGTCAAGTCTGACGGAATATTCTCACACCGTCAGTCAATTCTAACGGAATCTGTTAGGTTTAACGGAATATTCCCTAACGGTGGTTAGGGAATCCGTCAAGTTTGGGCCGCGCGTGGGGGCGCGTTTTGTCATGCCCTTGTCGGCGCGTGGCGGCGCGTGGGAGGTCCAAAAATAATTCTAAAAATTTGGGGATGATGGTGAGGTTGTGTAGATCACTATGGTATATTCATATACCCAAATTGAGCAATGTATGAGAAGTTATTAGCTAGTTTTGTCTATGTGCTTTAAAATAACGTTTTTATAGTTAATTCGCATATAGGTGAGACTTATTCCGAGGACGAGCGTATCCACGGGCGACTCGGGGGTTACGACCTGTCGACATATCAGTGAGTGGGCTTTTGTTTTCAGTATATATTTATATACTTGATATATTTCCCAGAAATGCATTTTAAAGAAAGTATGCTTTGAAATATTATGCCAAATGCTTTTATATTTTGAATATGCATTCATGGTCGCATATATATATAAATGTGGTGCTGTGGAGGCACAGGCGAGTTCAGGTAAGTTATGTTTGGTCATGTGAATCATCGATAATGTGATATATGATATGTGATTAAGTAATGTTGAGCTCATAAAACTACACCTAGGGTCAGGGCCGGTCCAGAGATTTTTGAGGCCCGGGACTACGTAAAAAAAAGTGCCCTAACTTCATGTAAGAAAATTATTTATTTTCACACATAAGACATCGAAAAAATTATACTTAGAAAAACACTTCAAACTCAATAATTTAGAAACACAGAAAAACTATTTTATTTTGTATTGAGAGAGGGAAACAAAAAAACTTCGGGCTTACAAGTAGATAGATGATGAATTTTGTTTTCCATCTGAACTTTGAATGTGTTTTTGAATAAATCGTGAGATGTTTTTTTTCTTATTTACTAACCTTGTCAATATGGGACTAAAAAATAATGATGTTTTCGAGTCTTTAATTGATATGTATTATTAATGAATGGGCACTAAATTAAACATTTTGATGACACTTCATATAATTTGCAAATTTGGTCTACGTATTATTCTTTGTTGAAGATTAGACTTGAATTAAAACGAATATTTAAAAATAACAACCCACATAGCTACTAGATAGTAACTAAAAATAAATTAACAACCAAACAAAAATTTGTAAAAATTGAAAAAAAATAATCATGCACATAGCATTTCGAACTTAGGACCTCTTGTTAATTTTAAACAACAAAAATCATTCTTTCCAATTAAACTTCTTGATCCTTTAACCAAATTTTATAAATTTATACTCTTATAAAAAGAAATTTGTATAAAATGAAAAGTAAATAAGCACACATGGTGTTTTGAACCCAAGACCTCCTCATTATTTTCAAATGACAAACCACCACTTATAGTTAAATTTCTGTGTCTTTGAACCAAATTTTATAAATTTATACTCTTATAAAAACATATATAAATATACCACCCTAATAATTTTGGTGCCCTTAATTTTTTTGGGCCCTGGACGGTCGCCCTGCCTGCACTGGGCCTGGGCCGGACCTGCCTAGGGTGATTGTGATTTAGCCAGAGATGTGAAGTACATGCCTGTTTATTTACGTCACCTCCCGCACTATATGCTCATATTGGATCCAACTTAAGTGCACAATCTTGTCTTACAGACCTTATTTATGGTTCCGACTCGTAGGTGATTAGCGATTTATCGCCCGGCTATTATGAGAGAATAGAATTGAGCATAATTATATTTCACCCAATCTTGTCGTACAGACCCTTTTCAATGGTTCCGACTTATGTGCAGTATATTGCCGTATAGGTCATAGTAGTGACTCCGGCCAGATTGAGTTTGAGCTATGAATTCAGCCGTACAGACTACCTCAGGGGTTCCAGCTAACATATCATATTTCTATGAAATCATTCTTACCTGGATTGTTTACTTTGTTATATTTTGGCATGGCATATATATGAATATGATTATGTGAAGCATGAATGGAATTGTTATGATTTCAGATATATATATATATATATATATATATATGCTTGCATCTTGATTCTGGGAAAATTATACATGTTTTACAGCGAGGGGTTAGATATGTTGATAAATGAAATGGTTTTGTAAAACATTTGTTTTTGCCCACTCACGTTTTCTGTTTTGCGCCCCTCTAGGTTTTAAGTAAGCTTGCTGTTGGTGGCTCGAGGACGTCGGATGTTCTGACTATTCTATATTATAGTAGGACATTTCTGGTACTGTGTAACTAGTACTTGTCCTACCGGACTGCACCTAGTCTTTATGCTCTGATTAGGAGCGTTTACTGTTGTAACTAACTCCTATCACTTTTTGTTTAGTAGTGCACTCAAATAATTTGGTTTTTAATTATGCGTATATTTGTTATCTTCATCGCTTCCGCACTGTGCACATGGCTGCGTCACTCTCACGTGATGGCCAACATGCCTTGATCTCGGTCGGGGTGTGTCAGTTTGGTATCTGAGCCTAGGTTTAGCAGTCCTGTATAATTCTTGAATGTTCTAATCCTTGTGATGTTGATGCGAAAATTTAACTAACGCACAAATTTAAACCCTCTTTTTGACAATTGTAGTATAGATGTAAGTAGGGTATCGTTCTAGGCCGGTGATTAGGAGGGATTGCTAATCAAAGTCAAATTTAAATTAAAAACGTAAAAACAAAATTCAAAACACTAAACTAAAATTAAAACACTTAACTAGAATCACTCAAAATAAAACTAACAAATAAACCAAAACAAATCCAAAGATTCAAAATAATTCAAGACTCAAGAAAACACAAACTAAATTGAATTCTAACAAATCTAATACTTTAAAATAAATGGGGGATTGATTTTTAAAGAAATTTAATTTAAAACAGAAACTTAAAAACAAACTTCAAAGAAAATATATTTTGATAAAATGATAAGACACTAGTTAGAGGGTTCCTTATCCACACATAAATACATGCATACAATTTGATTCCCATTTATGAATTCAACAAACGAATAAATGACAACGCTCCAAGTTAATTAGGTCCGCTTAAATTAACTTTCAGATTTCCCTATATTCATTGAATTGGACGGAATACGCATCACAACCAAATTATTCTTATCAAGTTCCCTAACTATGGAATACGCATGATAGAGAGACATATCAGAGATCATTAAGTTTAATGGAAATCATAAGCATTGACTAGGCATTCATAACTATGGAATACGCATGTTAATCCAACCTAGGGTTTACTAAACACAATCGTGACTAGCGATTTTTACTACTCATGGATATAAGTTCATAACGATTAGGTGAAATTCCCTTATATCCTAGCATCAAGTCTAAGCATGCAAATTAAGTGTCGACCCTTAACCCACATACATAAACAAGTTATTAATCAACACAGAAAAATAAACCACATCCAACGTTCAAGAATTCATAACTGGAGTAAATCAAATCATAATAAACATTTATTCATGGTTTCAAATTCCCCTCTAACTAAACAGAAATTAATTACACATTATTCATAAATTAAACCATAAAATAAACATAAGTTTGGAGGATTAAACCGAGAGAGGAGAGTGCTTCAGAGCCTCCTGCACAGTCCCGAGGCTCCTGGTTTCTCTGCGCTTCACAGCTGCCCAGTTGGCAGCCCTTACTTTCCTGCACAGTCCTCCCTGCTCGCCTTCCTGCTCTCACGCAGCCTCAAGGCAGCTGCCTTCCTCCTATCCCGCGTGACACCTGCCTGTTGCAGCTCTCTGCCCGCGCCTGTCTCTCTGTTTGAGACAGCTTCTGTTGTGCTGACTTGCTAGCTGCACGCCAGCTACCCAAACAGCTGCCTCCCTGTTAGTCCTGCGTCAGTCTCCCGCGTTTCTCTTCCGCAAGCTGCCAAGGCAGCTTTGCTGCTTTCTGTGGCTGCGCTCCCTGCGTTGCGCTACTTCTCTGCGCTGTCAGCCTCTTGCTGCCAATGGCAGCTTCCTACCAGCTCCCCCGCGTAAGCTGCACAAGGCAGCTTCCTCAGCTGACTTCTCTTGGCTGCACACGCAGCAGCTTGTTTCTCCCTCGAGCTGCCCAAGGGCAGCCCTCCTTCTTTCCTTCTCCCCCCTGCCTTCTGTTTCCTGCGAGCTTTTATTATTTCATTTCCCCCGCAACCTAGCTGCCTTTCCTTTATTTATTTTCTTTTTATGCATGCCATCATGCACTCCCACTTCTGCACAGTTCCCCCACTGACAGCTCTCCTCTCTATTTTTTTATTCCTTTTATTTGTTATTTCCTCCCCCCACCAGGTGGGTTGAGACGCACGAAGAAGATCTTTTATTATTTTTTTGTTTTCTTTTCCTTCCACCAGCTGCCCAAGTCAGCTTTCCTCCTTCTCCCCGTTATTCTTCTCCACGCACTGCCCTCTTGGTTTTTTTATATTTCTGTCAGTTCCTTCTCCAGTGCACTCTCATTCAAATCGCACAGACGCACCTAAAAATTTATATTATCAGAAATTTGTGATTCATGAATTGCCACGATCAAAATGCGCACGCAACATTATTATTATTATTATTTTTTAAAGCTACAAAAATCAAATAAGTGAGCAAGGTAGAAATGACGAATTTATTACTTAAAATCACACTTGTGCTATTTTTATCTTCTTAGCTAGATAAATTCTATAAAACACAAAAACAAAGTAAATAGCACAAAAATATGAGGAAATAACTAAGAAAAGACAAGAGAATTTGATGTAAAATATGTATAAATATGAGCTTATCAAATACCCCCAGACTTAGCTTTTGCTAGTCCTCGAGCAAAACAGAGAAAACAGAAAAAGTAAAAACATGAAAATTATTAGCTTCCCCCTATGTGACCCTCATAGAACTTCATTCGATAACACAAATCATCAAGAACCATAGCTAACACCAAACATGCTAATCCAAGTTCATTTTCCTTATTCAAATATTAGCAGTAATCTTTGAATCATCCTTGAAGTGTAGTGTGTGAGATAGCCATGTTAATGCAATTTCAAAATTTTTATTTTTAGAATCACCATATGCAAACTAGCGACCTTCTCACTCGATATACACTCAATCACACATGTGTTTAGTCTTAATGTGTTTCTCTCAAAGAATCAAATGTGAAAGTTCTACCATAAGCTTGCATAAATATCACTTCTCCACAGTCATAATTGCAAAACTTAAATCAAGAGGACTTTTATTGGATGTAATGAGGTTTAGGGAGAGGGTTATTGAAACGAAAGAATAGGTAAACACAAGTTCCAAGCTACATTGCAAGCAATTCTTTTGTTTAGATTTATAAGACTCAAGAGCTATTCTTCAAGTCACCTCCAACCACAACCTTAAACTGAAACTTTAAACACTTTTTTATTTTCTTCGTAAATAAACTTTCTTTCTTTCTTTCTTTTACTTTTCTTTCTTTCTTTTTTTTTTTTTTTTTTTTTTTTTAAACAAGCAGAAACAAATATGAAAAACCCCCACACTTATTCTTTTGCCAAACACCCTCAAAGTACTTCACAAACACTTCACATAAGACAATCTTGCATTGCTCGCTTGGAAATGGTAAGGAAAAATATTTATTTCAGGCATAAGGGTAGACATATCTGGTGATAAGAAATAAAAGGCTCACCAATACGGCTCAAATCGGCAATCTAATGATATCATTTTTCTTTGGGAAACAAGGTTATTTGGGCCATGGTGGTAAACCTAATGCCTCTATCATTTTCAAGTTCATGCAATCAATGACAAAAATTTCGAAAGATCGTTATGCAAGTTCTAGAGAAGTATCTCACATAAGTTCATCACACATGAAAGAATAGGAGTGTATGAAAAATGCACACACTTTCAATAGGCTCAAAAACTCACATAGGATGTATATGGTCACTAAATTCACATATGGAGCTTTAAATCATGCTCTAGTTTCACATCAACAAGGCTATGTGCGTTTAGTTTTTCAAAGATGATCAAATATGTACAAACTAACACGAGAATTAGGAATTTCACACAACACATGTTAACTAAGTTCTTGATCATCATGGTTCAAATTTTATCCAATTATATCATTGGGTCGGGAAACTAACAAAAATCTAATTCAAAACAGGAAAACAAGGAAATATTTTTGGATTTTTTTTAAATTTTCCGATTTTTTTTTTTTTAAATAAAACAAAACTAATTTAGAAAACAAAGCAATAACATGGAGACAAATGAAACCAGTTCAAAGTCGAAGGTACAAAAAATTTTCAATTTGGTCATTTTTATACTCTATACCCCCACACTTAAACTAGACATTGTCCCCAATGTCAGAAAATATAATAAAATGCAAATAAAAATAAAGTAGATAAATATAACGAAATAAAATAAAGCAATAGGACTGAAAACTTCCCTAATTTGCAGAAAAAATCAAGCGATGACCCCCAAGCTAAAATTCTGCAATCAACCTCAACGGTGGAAATAGCCAAAAGTTCCTGCAAAGAAAAGAAATAAATCAGTTAAGCACGCAAGAAAATGTAAAAAAAATGCAAACAAAAAATTAAAAATGAAAAAGACAATGAATAAAACTAAAAAGTGATCATTGGTCCTGTTTGGTGACTTTCCACAGCTTTGAATTTGAACTGGCCTCGGAACTTCTTAGCAAGGAAAATGAGACTTGATTGGTGGTGTTGTTGAAGCTTCTCAAGCTCTTGGTTTCAACTCGGACTCCTTCTGCCGGGTTGATTGAGTCTGCAGGCTACATTCTTCTCTTTTTGTTCTTTTGCATGGCAGGTAGGCACGAGGTAGAGGTGGTGGTCTGCTTCTTTGTTCAATCTGTCCAAGTGCCGACCGATTTCCTTTCTTTCACCTTGTCCCGTAGCCAAGAGCAAGGGTAAAGGAAAAGCATGCCATGAGAAATCTTTGCCTCTGACTCTGATGATATGGGATACTTTTGCTTTTGAAGAAGTATCGTTCCACAGGTGTATGCGTGAACTGGGCTGGGGAACTTCTTAGCAAGGAAAATGAGACTTGATCTTGAAGATGAAGCAGCACCTTGTCTCCACATGCTTCAAGTATCATTTTCACTTGCCATGTCTGTTCTCCAGGCAGATGTGGCGACTTCTTCGGAAGTACATCAGTGGTTGAAGAAGAGTACCCGAGAGCAATGCTAGGTAAGCAATCAGGAAGGATTTCCAGGCAGTCGGTTCTTAGATTGGAAGATTGACACCGAATGCTGGCTGATTGCCCGCTTTCTCCTTATTACAAAGACAAGGACAAGGACAGGGAGAAAGCGTGATATGAGATACTCTTGCTTTCAACCTTCATGATATGAAATACTCTAGCTCTAGATGACTTGTTTGCAAAGGTATCCCAGGGAATGAGAAACACAGAGAAACTCGAGAGGGTTTGATGGAAAGGCATTTTCGGAGATGAAAAATTTCGGAGATGAAGAAGTGTTGAGAGAGTTTGCCTTTGCTGTTGAAGGCGAAGGTAGACGTTTATAGAACTTTTCTTCATAACCGAAACTATTCCTTTACCCCTGTCGGCAGCCGGTGGATGGATGAACAGTACAGGTCACGCGCTTTCTGAAAAAGCCACCCGTAATTTGCGCAAAGCTGACAGCGCGCGTGACGAGTGACGACAAAATTGGAAAAACAGCTCGCCTCGTGATTCCTGACCGCTCCGACTTTTGAGAAAGGCGCCCGACTTTTGAGAACGGCGACGCCGCTTTTGAGAAAAGAATCCGGCTTTTGAGAAAGGAGCCCGGCTCTTCGATTTGCGAGATGGCGCCTCTTCGACTGCTGAGTGATGCCTCAACGATTTCTTATTCTTATAAGAACGCTCATTTTTGTTCCACAACACACTTAAGCTCCCCCTGTAAAACTCCCTCCTGTAAACACTCCCTCTTGCACTTCTTTTAATCTTGATCATTCCGACTATTCATTCTCAACACCTTCAGAAAATGTCTTGCCCTTCTGACCGTCGCCTTAACTTGAATGTTGGGGAAGATAGTGATATATCTTCTCCAACCAACATTTGGCAGCCGTCCTTCATATCCCCGAATGGTCCTCTTACAGTTGGGGATTCCATGATGATGAATGAAACAACCGCATCGGTGGTGGCCAGAAATCTGCTCACTCCTAGAGACACTAGGATACTTTCTAGGCGGTCCGACGAACTAGCTGTCCAGGACTCTTTGGCCTACAGCGTCCGATGCGCAGACTCAGTATCAAACATGGGCCAGCGCCTTCTTGCACGAACTCGTCAGGTGGAGTCGTTGATGGCTGAAGTGGCTAGTCTTCGGCAGGAGGTCAGAGTGCTTCGGCATGAGAACAGGGATTTGCACATGCTCGCAACCAATTACTCCACAAGCATGAAGAGGAAGCTTGATCAGCTGCAGGAGTCCGAAGTGCGGATTCAGAGTGATCATCAACGGTTTATGACGTTACTCCCGAGGTTTATGTTGCCTTCGTCCTCGGGAGCAGCACCAAGTATTGAGGCTCCGAATGATCCAGCTCTGGCGCTTCGTCTTTCAGGGGCTCCGTCGACCTCCGAGGCACCACCTACCAATGACCAATGAAAGCTTTTAGTTTAAAAGTTATTGTAAAATATTTATGTATTTAAGTTTTTTTTTTTTTTTTTTTTTTTTTTTTTATATATATATATGTAAATATTTTTGTGTTTTATTTATATGAATGTTTATGTTTTTTTTTTTTGTTTTTTTGTTTTTTTTTTTATTAATTTTTTTTTGTTTTTTTTTTTGTTTTTTTTTCAAAGAAATAAAACTAAATCAAAAATCAAAAGTAAAAGACAAAACACAAAAATAAACACAAACAAAAACATAAAACACAAACAAAGGATTAGCAAATTTTCTAATCCCCGGCAACGGCGCCAAAATTTGATGCGAAAATGTAACTAACGCACAAATTTAAACCCTCTTTTTGACAATTGTAGTATAGATGTAAGTAGGGTATCGTTCTAGGCCGGGGATTAGGAGGGATTGCTAATCAAAGTCAAATTTAAATTAAAAACGTAAAAACAAAATTCAAAACACTAAACTAAAATTAAAACACTTAACTAGAATCACTCAAAATAAAACTAACAAATAAACCAAAACAAATCCAAAGATTCAAAATAATTCAAGACTCAAGAAAACACAAACTAAATTGAATTCTAACAAATCTAATACTTTAAAATAAATGGGGGATTGATTTTTAAAGAAATTTAATTTAAAACAGAAACTTAAAAACAAACTTCAAAGAAAATATATTTTGATAAAATGATAAGACACTAGTTAGAGGGTTCCTTATCCACACATAAATACATGCATACAATTTGATTCCCATTTATGAATTCAACAAACGAATAAATGACAACGCTCCAAGTTAATTAGGTCCGCTTAAATTAACTTTCAGATTTCCCTATATTCATTGAATTGGACGGAATACGCATCACAACCAAATTATTCTTATCAAGTTCCCTAACTATGGAATACGCATGATAGAGAGACATATCAGAGATCATTAAGTTTAATGGAAATCATAAGCATTGACTAGGCATTCATAACTATGGAATACGCATGTTAATCCAACCTAGGGTTTACTAAACACAATCGTGACTAGCGATTTTTACTACTCATGGATATAAGTTCATAACGATTAGGTGAAATTCCCTTATATCCTAGCATCAAGTCTAAGCATGCAAATTAAGTGTCGACCCTTAACCCACATACATAAACAAGTTATTAATCAACACAGAAAAATAAACCACATCCAACGTTCAAGAATTCATAACTGGAGTAAATCAAATCATAATAAACATTTATTCATGGTTTCAAATTCCCCTCTAACTAAACAGAAATTAATTACACATTATTCATAAATTAAACCATAAAATAAACATAAGTTTGGAGGATTAAACCGAGAGAGGAGAGTGCTTCAGAGCCTCCTGCACAGTCCCGAGGCTCCTGGTTTCTCTGCGCTTCACAGCTGCCCAGTTGGCAGCCCTTACTTTCCTGCACAGTCCTCCCTGCTCGCCTTCCTGCTCTCACGCAGCCTCAAGGCAGCTGCCTTCCTCCTATCCCGCGTGACACCTGCCTGTTGCAGCTCTCTGCCCGCGCATGTCTCTCTGTTTGAGACAGCTTCTGTTGTGCTGACTTGCTAGCTGCACGCCAGCTACCCAAACAGCTGCCTCCCTGTTAGTCCTGCGTCAGTCTCCCGCGTTTCTCTTCCGCAAGCTGCCAAGGCAGCTTTGCTGCTTTCTGTGGCTGCGCTCCCTGCGTTGCGCTACTTCTCTGCGCTGTCAGCCTCTTGCTGCCAATGGCAGCTTCCTACCAGCTCCCCCGCGCAAGCTGCACAAGGCAGCTTCCTCAGCTGACTTCTCTTGGCTGCACACGCAGCAGCTTGTTTCTCCCTCGAGCTGCCCAAGGGCAGCCCTCCTTCTTTCCTTCTCCCCCTCTGCCTTCTGTTTCCTGCGAGCTTTTATTATTTCCTTTCCCCCGCAACCTAGCTGCCTTTTCTTTATTTATTTTCTTTTTATGCATGCCATCATGCACTCCCACTTCTGCACAGTTCCCCCACTGACAGCTCTCCTCTCTATTTTTTTATTCCTTTTATTTGTTATTTCCTCCCCCCACCAGGTGGGTTGAGACGCACGAAGAAGATCTTTTATTATTTTTTTGTTTTCTTTTCCTTCCACCAGTTGCCCAAGTCAGCTTTCCTCCTTCTCCCCGTTATTCTTCTCCACACACTGCCCTCTTGGTTTTTTTATATTTCTGTCAGTTCCTTCTCCAGTGCACTCTCATTCAAATCGCACAGACGCACCTAAAAATTTATATTATCAGAAATTTGTGATTCATGAATTGCCACGATCAAAATGCGCACGCAACATTATTATTATTATTATTTTTTAAAGCTACAAAAATCAAATAAGTGAGCAAGGTAGAAATGACGAATTTATTACTTAAAATCACACTTGTGCTATTTTTATCTTCTTAGCTAGATAAATTCTATAAAACACAAAAACAAAGTAAATAGCACAAAAATATGAGGAAATAACTAAGAAAAGACAAGAGAATTTGATGTAAAATATGTATAAATATGAGCTTATCAGATGTCTTATGTCAAAACTATGCCGCCTCGTAGAGAGCCCCGTCAATCAGCTGAATCTAGTTTCCCTAATATTGCCCAATTAAGGGAAGCTATAGTTTCTGCCATTCAGACAGCATTCCGTACTCCTCAGAGGACACATCTGGAGACAGTTCATAATCTGAAATTGAATACCTTCATGGGAAATGAAGGTCATGAGGGGGCAGAAAAATGGTTGAATCATGTGGAGAAGACCTTTCAGGTGATGCAGAGTCAGGGAAATCATTCTTCTGATCGGTGGGTCGAGACGACTACCTGGTTTTTGGGAGAACAACCTGCATCCTGGTGGAGACAGGAGTCTTACCAGATGACACCAGAAGAGATTGCAGACTGGGGGGTGTTTAAGGAACGGTTTCGGAAAAGGTTCATTCCTCTTGCATATATTGATCTTAAGAAACAGGAGTTTACTCATCTAAGGCAAGGAAATATGTCTGCTAATGAGTATTACAGGATGTTTACTGACCTGTCGAGATATGATTCGGAGGTTGCTGCTAATCCGGTAGAGATGCTTCGCCGTTTCAGTTTGGGTACTAAGAAGAAATGGCGTTCCACATCGACATCTACTCATTGTGCCTCTTACCAGGAGTTCTATAAGATTCTACTGAGGATTGAGGCTTCAGAGAGTATGCCTAGTGAAAGTAAGGATGAGGAAGGAAATAATGGGGGCCAGAGGTGAGATAATAAAGGAAAAGGGCAAGCTTTTTAGGGACCCCTAAAGACCCAGAACTTTAAGAGGAGTGGTGGCAGTTCCAACTCTTCTATTGGAGGAATAAGTACTAATATACAGAGGAGAGGTGGCAGGTTTACTGGAGGCTCTAGGTTCCAGAGGCAGAGAGATTTTGGTTGTTCAGGTGGATCTGGTGCTCCCTTATGCCGCAGGTGTAACAATCGGCAATTTGGGGAGTGTAGGAGAGGCATGAACGGATGTTTTACTTGTGGTCAGATGGGTCATAGGGCTGCTCAATGCCCTCAGAGTCAGCAGAGACCCCAGCAGCCTTCTTTCCCACCACCTGTACCTACCCAGCACGCTTCAGGATCTGGTGGTTGTACTCAGACTGGACGAGGATGTGCCTACCACTATCAGGGCGACACCACTCCCTATACCTCAGGACAGCAGCAGTACTATCAGGATCCTCAATATCAGAGTGGGTACCCTCAGTATCAGGGATGATCTATGTCTTATCAGCCTCATTCAGCCGGAGGATCTCAGTGGTATCAAGGGGGACAACCCCAGCAGAAAGAGATTGCTGCTAGTAGTGCAGGATCTTCGAGGCAGTCGGGTCAGCAGAGGCAGAGACGCGATATTCACGCCAACAGAGGTCGCAGTGGACGATAGCAGAATCAGGGGCATATCCACAACATGTCACTGCAAGATGCCCAGAATAATCCAGATTTAATCATGGGTACGTTAAATATTTTTGGTCATTTTGCTAGAGTATTAATTGATTGTGGTGCTACACATTTTGTTATTTCTCATACATTTGCTCAAGTGACACAACCCCATCCTACACCTCTAGAATATGATTTAGAGTTTTCTATGCCTATAGGGGATAGATGTTTTGTGGATCTGGTATATCCAGGATGTCCAGTGGTAGTAGAGGATATTATTATGCCGGCTAATCTTATGCCGTTAGATATTATGGATTTTGATGTGATTTTGGGCACAGATTGAAGGGAAAATTATGAGTTTTCATATGGGACTTCGAAAATGACTATCATGCATATACAAAACACTTTATATATACGAAAGTAGCGGAATCATGTTATCAAATAATATCAAAGCTATAGTCATGCAAATCCCCTTCAAGGTTCATAGGTTTATATATAATGCATCTAAAACATTTAAGTTAAGAACAAAGTGAAGGTATAGATCTATACCTCTTCATCTTGATTTTAGACCAAGGATGGACCACCTCCAAGCCCTTTGCTCCTTGAACTCCTTGAGCCTAGCCTCCCTCCTTGCCTCCTCCACTTTGTTAGAAAGAGTGCTCCTAGGTTCTCCTTTAGTTTCCAAAGTAGAAAACCTCTAAAGATCCACACCCACTAGTGTAGTGAGATGGATGGAGGAATAACCAAAAGGGTGAAAAATTGTTAGCTAAATCACCCCCAAGATGGCCGGCCTTTGTAGTGTTTTTAGAGAGATATTTCTTTTGCCTCTTTGTTGTTTTAAACACACAAAAAACCCTCCTTTAATAAATCTCTATAAAGTTCCTTATATAGACAAAAAGAAACCTAGTCAACAACTTGACTAAATATCTCTCCCTCTTACCTTTAAATGGCCGGCCTCTTTGTGTTGGTTTGGGCTTTGGGCTTTTATTTATTTCAAGTCATCCAATGCTTGAATAAAAGTCCAATGTGTTTAGGCCCAATGGGCCCAATTAAACCCGAACATTTCTTTAAGCCCAAAACGATCTTTTATCGTTTTTATGATTTCTTTAGACTTTCTAAATTAATGGATGATGGAAATAATTAATTGGATTAATTAAGTGTTCTGATTAATTTAGAAAGTCTAAAGAAATCATAAAAACGATAAAACTTGGCTTGTGCTGTCTCTGTAGCTCCTCATTCATGGAAGCCAACAGATAACACTTGGCTTGTGTATCATCCTCAACGTGCTTGTCATACTTAGCACGTTCATCCTCAGTGGCGTCGGGGCCAAGAGGTATGTGAGGTGGAGCCTTGTCTAGCACGTAAACAATCTTCTCCAAGGTTAGGAGAATCTTGACATTACGAAACCATGATGGGAAATTGTGCCCCTATAGGCAATGTTTGTCGAGTATTTTTGCGAGTGTGCTTCCAACCATATCTATATACATAAACAATAAAATAATTAGTTTGATTGTTGATTAAGTCAAACGATTCGGGTCTTTAAACCGAATGACACCACCCACCATTTTTGGCAAATTCCATATCCCTCAAGATGGAATCCGGGAGATTTCAAAGAAAGCTCCTAGCGGGTTATGGGAGGCTCACTATTACCAAGCCCACCTCACGATGATACAATGTCGGCTAGCAACAATAATAATGAGAGGGTACAAGTACCCATTCACAACAACCTCTTGTGATTACCCATCTTTTTGGCCTCTAGAGAAAAATGCCTCACGATGATACGATGTTGGCACCTTTTCTCTTAGTTAAGTTTTGTCCCACCATGCCGGTTTAGGAAGGGGTTCAAGTATGACCTCACGATGATACGATGTTGGCCACACTCGTTGCCTACCTTAACCTCATCAAATGTTTTAAATAAACTCCTCCTGAATATAAGCATGCACTTTGCACTTCCCCATGATAGGGTGAAGGCGGTGTACAAGTCATAAACGCTTGGAGCCTACCATGGTGGAAGGCCACGAAAAAGTGTTCTAAGCACTCTTACGCTTACAACTTAATATTGTTTGTTGGTTGAGGGATTTTAAGGTCTCATCAATTTTATTTATTTAATCACATTCAAATAAATTGTCCTATTATAACTACTAGTCCAAAGTTAATGAAATTAGTAGCATATGATATCCCCACTATTCGTTTTCATAAAACAAATCAATATCAAAACATTTTTCAAAATATTGGAGATATATATTACTACTAATTGAATTCATTATAGTTTAGTAGCGTATGATACTCCCACTATTTGTTTTAAGAAAAACAAATCAATATCAAAACATTTTTCAAATATTGGAAGTAACTACTACTACTACGGTTTTTGCATTCCTTTGAAATTGAACTTTATAGTTAACTTAAGCTCTTGGATGACCATGGACTTATTAGGTTATTGCAACAACGAGCCAACATTGTTGAATATAAATTCGGGGAGGTTGTGTCAATTTAATTACGTGCTTTTCAATCCAATTAAAACATTTTCATCGAGCCATTAGAAATGAAAGACAATCATTCATTGCTAAGTAGGGCATTGGACCCATTTAATCTTTGATCTCATGTCAAAACCCTCTTTTAGTTATGTCTCCTTACCAATAGTTAAAGAAACTCTAGTCTAGCACTAGAGGGAATCAACTAACTAAAAGAGATTAAGAAGTAATAAGAATTACAAATCGATTTGTACAAATTCCTACAAATTACACATACTAAAAGGGGAGAGATAGATTAACGTCAAACGTGACAAGGTCCAATTAAAACAGTAATTAAAACACATTCCCAAGGTTCAAACAATTTGAGTTTAGCGCCTTATCTCATAGCTCAATTATCGTTTAAGGCATAAGTCCATAGTCACCCATTTTTCTAACTACTTAATCACATTAAATAATTAAATGGAATACAACATAAACATTTAGATTTAGTGCATATGGGCATAATAGTATTATGAGTTTAAACAACTAACAAAATTAAAATCAAATATTTTAACCTTTTAGATGGATGGGGCCTATTATGCAAATATGAAAAGTTAGGGGTAAAACCGTAAATACTTGAAAGTAAATATCAACTTTTCAAAGATTACAAAATAGCCCCACAAGTGGATAAATCCACTAGGGAGGCCGGCCACATTAAGGGGATGTGAGGTCTCTTACACATTCTTACACAACATGCATTAATAACCACATTATGTAGAAAAAATTAAATTTTGCTTGTCACTTGGTTTTGCTTCAAAGACTTTAGTGAAAAGGTGATGGAAATCCTCCTAGTCAAGTCTAGGGTTTTATAAATTTATGATATGGTTATGGATGGTATAAACATCATCCAAAACCACAAAACAATGCATGAAAACCAAATAAAACCATTTTCACCTAAAACCAAACCATGAACACCAAGAACAAAACCATGAACACATTTTCAAGATTTGTATATTCTTGGTGATTTTTCAAACCCAAAAACAAAAGTGACAAGAACTCTTCTTTCTAGTTTTAAAAGGATGTGTGAGTGGTTTACAATAAAACACAAACACAACCCAAAAACCACCCCCAAAACCGTGCCCTCCCTTTTGGTTCAAAACCCCAAAATTTGTTCTAAAACTTATTCTTCATTCATGCATACAAAACACTTTTTGCATACATATCTTTCTCAACTATTGATTCATATTTTTCAACCATTGAAAAACAAAAGATAAACATACTTTGAATGAAGAAATAATATGTCAAACTAGTTCTAAACTCAATTTTCATTCATGCATACAAAACACTTTTTGCATACATATCTTTCTCAACTATTGATTAACATTTTTCAACTATTGAAAAAACAAAAGATAAACATACTTTGAATGAAGCAATAATCATGTCATACATAATATTAATACCCATATGCATAAAATCCAAAAGGACACATTATACATAAACCTTTGGCTCTGATACCACTTGAAGGGAAAATTATGAGTTTTCATATGGGATTTCGAAAATGACTATCATGCATATACAAAACACTTTATATATACGAAAGCAGCGGAAGCATGTTATCAAATAATATCAAAGCTATAGTCATGCAAATCCCCTTCAAGGTTCATAGGTTTATATATAATGCATCTAAAACATTTAAGTTAAGAACAAAGTGAAGGTATAGATCTATACCTCTTGATCTTGATTTTAGACCAAGGATGGACTACCTCCAAGCCCTTTGCTCCTTGAACTCCTTGAACTCCTTGAACTCCTTGAGCCTAGCTTCCCTCCTTGCCTCCTCCACTTTGTTAGAAAGAGTGCTCCTAGGTTCTCCTTTAGTTTCCAAAGTAGAAAACCTCTAAAGATCCACACCCACTAGTGTAGTGAGATGGATGGAGGAATAACCAAAAGGGTGAAAAATTGTTAGCTAAATCACCCCCAAGGTGGCCGGCCTTTGTAGTGTTTTTAGAGAGATATTTCTTTTGCCTCTTTGTTGTTTTAAACACACAAAAAACCCTCCTTTAATAAATCTCTATAAAGTTCCTTATATAGACAAAAAGAAACCTAGTCAACAACTTGACTAAATATCTCTCCCTCTCACCTTTAAATGGCCGGCCTCTTTGTGTTGGTTTGGGCTTTGGGCTTTTATTTATTTCAAGTCATCCAATGCTTGAATAAAAGCCCAATGGGTTTAGGCCCAATGGGCCCAATTAAACCCGAACATTTCTTTAAGCCCAAAACGATCTTTTATCGTTTTTATGATTTCTTTAGACTTTCTAAATTAATCACAACACTTAATTAATCCAATTAATTATTTCCATCATCCATTAATTACTCAGTACAAGAGTGTATCGGTGTACAATCATTTTAGGTTCTAATTAGCAAGGCAGTGAGGTGTTTGGCACCAATCCAATTGATTATCATTAATCCAATCACTTAGTGAATTAAAACTTCCTTTTAATTCACCTTTCTTCTTTGACGACTACATTTAATCACCTAGAAGAACTCACAAGCTATGAGTGACATCTAACCATATATCATAGCTACCCAAGCTAATGTAGAAGTTTGTTCGGAGAACTATTCAGTTGGAATTACAATGTAATTCGATCCTTCTCTAAAACAACTCTCAATCACATCACTAGGGTATGGATATATTATGTCAAACCCCTAATGTGATTATTCCTTCTTATATTATTCATTTGAGTCGTATAGGAACGCTTTCCTTTATTACGCTCGATACTTCGGCCGAAGATTCCCGAATCATATCCTAGAGTATTCATCCTCTCATAACGAGGATTAGAGATTCCTTGTTGAACATTCACTTGCCTTCATGACTAAGTGGCTTAACCCCAACGATGCCGTGGACACTCTGATAGAGTGACTTTGACATAATCAAAGATCAAGTACTTAACCACAAGACAACGATGATGTCTCAGGTCAAATGACTACTTACATTATTCCAACCATTAGAGTTACTTGCTTGACATGTGAGTAGACCTCCATGCAAGTACTCTCGTTCGATTGTTTTCAGTGAACTCATTCCCTTAATGAGCACCTACATACTTGTCTTAGTGTCACTACACGAATGGGATGAGACTTTCCATCCTTCTAATCGAAGCGGACACAGTATGTACCAGTCTATGCATTGTCAGTATCCCTCCGACAATCCTATGACCAGGAAACTTTTGGACATGATGGTTATGTGAAGAAGGTCTCTGTAGTCTAACATCATTAGATTACATCTTCCATCAATCCATTGTCCATGGATTCACTATTCAGGACATATATCGTTTATAGAGATAGTCCTAATTAGTATCATTGCCATTTGATGTATAAGATTCATCTATACATCCATTCATTGTCCTGAAAGGTTTCTTCCAAAGATTGACTTTCAGGGCATATTTCCAACACAGATTGGTTGCACTATAATTGTGCCAAAATAGATTGTTATGGAAAGACAGTCACGTTTCATTGTCCTGGATTACCTGAAGTTACGTTTGTAGGAGAGCCTAGTGGGGTGATGCATGGTATTATTTCAGCCATGAAAGCAAAGAGATTGTTATTGAAAGGTTGTCAGGGATATTTGGCTCATGTGGTGTTGAATGATGATGCTCATAGTAGTGTGGAGGATGTTCGGGTGGTCAGATATTTTCCGAATGTATTTCCTGAGGATTTGCCTGGATTGCCGCCAGATAGAGAGGTGGAGTTTGTTATTGATCTGCTTCCAGGTACGAATCCTATATCCTTAACTCCTTATAGAATGGCTCCTGCTGAATTAAGGGAATTGAAAGTCCAGTTGCAAGAGTTAGTGGATAAAGGTTTTATTCAGCCTAGTGCTTCACCTTGGGGAGCTCCAGTTTTATTTGTAAGGAAGAAAGACGGAACTTTGAGGCTGTGCATTGATTACAGGCAACTGAATCGGGTAACCATTAAAAATCGTTATCCTTTGCCTGGTATTGACGATTTATTTGATCAACTCAGAGGTGTCTGTGTATTTTCTAAGATTGACTTGAGGTTGGGATACTATCAGTTGAAGATTAAAAATGAAGATGTCCTTAAAACCGCATTCAGGACTCGATATGGTCATTATGAGTTTCTTGTGATTTCATTCGGGTTAACTAATGCACCAGTAGCTTTTATGGATTTGATGAATCGAGTATTCCAGCCATATTTGGACATGTTTGTTATTATCTTCATTGACGATATCCTGGTATACTCTAAGTCTAAGGCTGAGCATGCTAGACATCTGAAGTTGGTGTTGAGCAGTTTGAGGGAACACCAACTATATGCTAAGTTTAGCAAATGTGAATTTTGGTTGAATCAAGTGGCATTTTTGGGACATGTCATTTCTACTCAAGGCATTCAAGTGGATTCTCAGAAAGTAGCAGCTGTGGAGAATTAAGAGCAACCTCGAACCGTCATTGAGGTACGGAGTTTTCTTGGCTTAGCAGGCTATTATAGACGATTCGTTAAGTATTTTTCAGTGATTTCTTTGCCACTGACGAGGTTAACTCGAAAGGATGTTAAGTTTGAGTGGGATAATAAATGTGAGCAAAGTTTTCAGCGGTTGAAGTACTATCTCACTCATGCTCCTGTTCTAGCACTTCCAGATGATAGCGGTAATTATGAGGTCTATAGTGATGCTTCTCTAAATGGTTTAGGTTAAGTATTGATGCAACTCATAACAGAACTGGAAAATAGAAAGGAAATGGGAAATAGAAAGGAAGAAGCAGAAAGAAAGTCGAAGGAAAAATGAATTGAGAAAGCTTGTATTTCTGAAAGAAATGATACACTTAATTGATTTATTCTTACACCAGTACTTGGCTTATATAGCATATCTGTGCTAACTAACTCTAACAATCAATCCTAACAATCTGAATTAGTTACAACAATATTAACAGACTAAATGCCAAGTCATCATCCAAGTCATTAGTCTTTAATTTCTAATATTGCCATGTCATTAGTTGATCGCCAAGTCATCATCACCGTCAATATCCCCCCTCAATCTCAACTAGGATTTCCTAGTTGCAGATTGTAACAATGCTTAACAAACGCAGGACTGTGCAATCCCTTTGTTAGAATGTCAGCTGCTTGATCATCTGTATGAATATAGACCACCTCCAAATCACCTTGTTGTACTCTTTCTCGGACAAAATGATAATCTGTGTCCAAATGTTTGATTCTCGAATGAAATATAGGATTGGCACTTAATGATATTGCAGACATGTTATCACAATGGATCACATATGGATGAAGAAGAAAAACATTTAAATCTTTTAAAATATATCTCACCCATGTAATATCTGCAGCTGTATGAGCTAATGCTTTATACTCAGCTTCTGTGGAGCTTCGGGAAACTGAAGTTTGCTTATTTGACTGCCAAGAAATAGGATTATGTCCAAGGAAAACTACATAACCTGTCACTGATCGTCTAGTGTTAAGATCTGCAGCCCAATCTGCATCTAAAAATGCATTCAAACTTACTTCTGCAGTTGCAGAATAGCAAATACCAGGTTGAATTGTACCTTGCAAGTATCTCAGAATTCGTTTCACTGCTGTTAAATGAACATCAGTTGGTGAAGTCATGAATCGACATACCGAATTCACTGCAAAGGCTATATCTGGCCTTGTGAATGTCAAATATTGAAGAGACCCCACAATACTTCTGTAGATACTAGGATCAGCCAATGGTTTACCTTCTGTCACAAGCATCGAATTATGAGGCTTGCAGGGAGTTGTAGCAAATTTACATGACTCCAAACCTGCTTTGTGTATAAGGTCCTTGATATACTTTGTTTGATTGACAAAGATATCTCCATTATCCCTATAGTGAATCTATAACCCCAGAAAAAATGTGAGTCTTGCAAGATCTTTCAAATCAAATACTTCAGACAATTCTTGGATTGCTGCATTAATCTTTGAAGTGTTGGAACCTGTGAGGATAATGTCATCAACATAGAGTAATAAAATCACAATATAATCACCATTCTTCTTTGTGAATAAACTGGTATCTGATAATGACGCGGTGAACCCCATTGGAACTAGATAACTAGTGAATTTTGAATTCCAGGCTCTTAGGGCCTGTTTAAGCCCATATAGAGACTTGAGTAACCTGCAAACATGATTGGGATGTGAAGGATCAATGAATCCTTGTGGCTGTTTCATATAAACCTCCTACTGTAAATCACCATGAAGGAATGCATTTTTGATGTCTAATTGTTTTAATTCCCAATGATTCATTGCAGCAAGAGACAAAATAATTCTCACTGTTGTATGTCTGACAATAGGACTAAAAGTCTCTGAATAATCCACTCCATGCTCATGTGAAAACCCTTGGGCAACCAATCTAGCCTTATATCTGGATATACTCCCATCTGCATTCTTTTTCAGTTTGTACACCCACTTACTCCCTACTATGGATCTGTCATTAGGTGGAGAAACTAATTCCCAAGTTACTTGTGCTCTCAAAGAATCATATTCTTCTTGCATTGCTTGCTGCCAGTGTGGTATGCACGAAGCTTTCCTGAAACTTGATGGTTCTGCAATATCAGTGACTTGAGTAACAAAGGAGAACCCCCCAGAAAATGGTTCATCTTCTGTTAATTGTAGTGTATGTAGCTCAGGAAATGTGGCCAAATATGCTGCATAATTTCTCCTTGGAATTGTTCCACTTTTCAACCTTGTTACCATAGGATGCTGAGAAATTGAAGTTAACACAGATGTAGAATTCTCAGAATTTGTATTATCAAGTGTTGAGATAAGAAGAATTACCTCCAATTGTGAGCTGTGATGGACAGGCAACAAGGGTGATGTGGAAGAAATTGGAATAGAGTGATGATGATGATGAATGTCCAATGTTGCTGAATGTGATAAACTTGAAGAACTTGGAGTCCCAATTTCAGATATAGACTGACCTGCATTAATATGCACCAGACTCTGTTGACTGTCTTGAGTTGAGCTAGAATGTGGCAAGAGTTCTGAATTGTTATCTTCCATAACTGGTAGTTGGACCAATATTGGACCCTGTCTAGGCTTCTGTAAATCTAAAACCTTTTCTTTATGCTTTGCAAATGACTTCTGATATGGAAAAACCAATTCATCATGTATAACATGTCTTGATATAACCAGTTTGCTAGTTTGTAAATTATAACAAACTACTCCTTTGTAACCATTTGAATAACCCAGAAAAAGACATTGAGAAGATCTGAGCTGTAATTTATTGACATTAAATGGTCTAAGATACGGATAGACAGCAGCGCCAAACACTTTAAAATGAGACAATTCTGGTACTCTTCCAAACACATATGGAGATTGCATTTCAAGAACTCTGCATGGCATTCTATTAATCAACATAGTAGAATGTGCACAAGCATGATACCAAAACTTAGGTTCCAAATTTGCTTCAGCCATTAATGTTAATGCAGTTTTCATCACGTGTCTATGCTTCCTTTCACTAAGACCATTATGCTGAGGAGTATAAGGACATGAAACCATGTGTTTGATGCCTTTATACCCCAAGAAATCACTAAACAATTTGCTCATATACTCCCCACCTCCGTCAGATTGTAAACATTTTATAGTTATCCCAAACTGATTCAACACAAAGGCATAAAACTTGGCAAAAATATTGAAAGCTTCTGATTTATTCACCATGGGAAAAATCCACATGAATCTTGAATATTCATCTACAAAATTCATATAGTATCTATACCCTTCTATAGACTTTGTTGGAGATGGACCCCATACATCAGTGTGGACTTTATCAAAAAGACTACTAGCTCTAGTTTGTCTTATTGGAAATGGTTGCCTACACATTTTGCCTTTTATACAAGAAGAACACATGGAAATACAATCATTAGACTTTGTACTAACTGATATTTTTGAATCTGTAAACATTGCAGTTAAGATCTCTTGAGATGGATGTCCAAGTCTCTGGTGCCAAATTGACTGTTGAACTGTCTTTCCCAAAAAAGCAGCACAATTACTTAACTTCGCAGTAAATGATCCTGAAAAAGTGCTCACTGGAATCTTGAATAACTCCCCATCATCACTCTTTCCTTGGCATAGGATCACCCTTGTGGCCTTGTCCTGTATAAAGAAGGTAAGATCATCACATATAAACCAACAAGCATTGTCTCTACATAATTTCTTAACTGAGAGCAAATTGACAGTAATCATTGGAACATGCAACACATTATGCAATTTTAATGAATGATTTGATGATATAGGAATAATAGATGACCTCATATGCTTTACAGCTAAACCTTCACCATTTCCCTCAACAATCTTTTCATTTCTAGTGTAAGGTGTAGCTTGATTCATTGCATTCATATTGGCAATCATGTGATGTGTGGCCCCTGTGTCCACAATCCAAGTATCAGCTGCTGAGAAATCATGAGCTGTTGATGATGCAGATGCATTTTGCTGACCAATATGTCCTTGTGCAGTCATTGCAGTTAATGAAGATGATGGTGGAGCACCCTGATAGGAGAAATTATTTCTGTGATAACACTCCAATACGATGTGACCCCGTTTTCCACATATCTGACAGACTATAAAACCACTAGAAGTTTGTGTATTACTGTTCTCAACTCTGTAGTAGCAATTTGGAGCAGTATGCCCCATTCTTGAACAAATCTGACATTCTGGAGAAACCGAGGATTTGTAATTTGTATTCCCATTCCAATAGTTAGTTCTTGTATTCCAAGAATTGCCATTATGAGATTGCTTCCCATTTCCAGAGTAATTGCTACTTACATTGCCATCATAAGAATTCCCATTCCTGTTGCCATAACTTCCAGAGTAAGACTTTGAATTATTATTCCCATTATTGAACCTTTTGTAGTAGTTGTTTTGCCCATTATTCCTCTGTTGAAAATATCTGTTTGCAGTACCAACATAGCCAGAGCCTCCTGTAACATTAGATTGACTCCCATGATAAGAATCCCTATTAGAGTTAGAACTTTCACCATGTTCATATCCTCCCTGGAATCTCTGTGAATTAGACCCTTCACCTTGCACCACCATTGCAGCCATAGAAGAACTCAGCGAGTGCATTCGTGTCTTAATACTTGCTTCAACTCCAAGTAATTGGGCCCTGAAATCTTTTAAAGACATAGCTGTTTCCCTAGCAAGAATAACAGTCTTGATCATCTCAAACTCCACAGGCAATCCAGATAATACAGCAATCATATAATCATTGTCTGTAATTTTCTCTCCAGCCGAAATCAGTTGATCTTTTATACCCTTCAGTTTCAGCATAAACTTCTCAACAGATTCCCCACTTTTCCGTGAAGAATAAAACTCAGTTTTCAATTGGTTAACCCGTACCACAGATATGTATGAAAACCTTTCTTGCAAACAGGTCTAAGCTTCATGTGAAGTTTTACATCCAATGACATATTCCATCGCATCATCCGATAGAGTAGCAATTAATAAACTGAGCAACGCCAAATCTTTCTTGACCCAATTCTTGTATGCTACTGTAATTTCGTTTGTGACACCTGCCTCAGTATCAATCACAAATCTTGGTGGACATGGCGATTCACCAGTAAAATGATCAAACAAATCATAACCCTTTAGTACTGATTGAAATTGGTAGCTCCATTTGACAAAGTTGTCATCTTGAAGTTTCACAGTCAACATCCCTAACAACCCTTCAATTTTCACAGAATCAGGCATGATTGACTAATCAAGAAACACCCCAAAAAGATTCAAGATCAACCAAGAATTCAACACTACAACAGAAAAGAAGAACTCACCAATGCTTATCAATACTGCACTTCGACTTCGGCCTTATAAAATGCAGCAAAATCCATAAAACTTTACGAAGATTAACCCAAAACAATTTGTATGCAAGAAAGATTGGCTTCGGCCTTTGTAATATTTCAACTTCTAATACTTTTCATCCTCATTCAACAAACATGGCATCGGCCTTGAATAACATCAATTTTCAACTACAATTCTTACTGAGACAATTTAACAAACAGTTAATGGACATAATTTCTGAAATAGAAACTGAAAACCTGAGGTCACCCAGAAAATTGCACCATTGAAGAACACCAATCACGAATCACCAATCACCAAACAAGCAGATAGACACAGCGAAAGACGCACCATAGATCGTTCCACGGCGATGATACCATCATAACAGAACTGGAAAATAGAAAGGAAATGGGAAATAGAAAGGAAGAAGCAGAGAGAAAGTCGAAGGAAAAATGAATTGAGAAAGCTTGTATTTCTGAAGGAAATGATACACTTAATTGATTAATTCTTACACCAGTACTTGGCTTATATAGCCTCTCTGTGCTAACTAACTCTAACAATCAATCCTAACAATCTGAATTAGTTACAACAATATTAACAGACTAAATGACAAGTCATCAGTTTTTAATTTCTAATATTGCCATGTCATTAGTTGATCACCAAGTCATCATCACTGTCAATAGCAACATGGTAGAGTAATTGCTTATGCTTCGAGACGGTTGAAACCTCATGAGAAGAATTACCCTACATATGATTTGGAGTTAGCAACTATCATCTTTGCTTTGAAGATTTGGAGACATTATCTTTATGGTGAGAAATGTAAGATCTTCACAGATCATAAGAGTCTTCAGTATTTGTTTACTCAGAGAGATCTTAATCTGCATCAGCGAAGGTGGATTGAGTTACTTAGTGATTATGATTGCACGATTGAGTATCATCCTGGTCGTGCAAATGCAGTGGCAGATGCACTTAGTTGAAAGACTCCAGCCAGACTTAACACCATTTATGATTGTCATGTTCCTCTCCTAGCAGATTTGAGGTCCACTGGAGTGGAGCTAGGAGTGGAAGGTTGAGAAGAAGCCTTGCTTGATAATTTTCAGGTTAGGCCAGTGTTAATTGATCGTGTGCTTGAGGCTCAGATGATTGATGAGGATACCCATGAAATAATTCAAGCAAGGAACCAAGGCAAAAAGAAAGATTTTGAAATTCGAGAAACTGATGGCATGCTTGTGCAGGAAAGCAGAATGTATGTGCCGAACAATGCAGAGTTAAAAAAAGAAATTTTGGATGAAGCACATATATCGGCATATGCGATGCATCCAGGAGGCACTAAGATGTATCATACCATTAGACCATTTTATTATTGGCCGGGTATGAAATGAGAAATTGCCAAATATGTGAGTAGGTGTGCCATCTGCCAACAGGTTAAAGCTGAAAGAAAGAAGCCGTTTGGGTTGATGCAGCCACTTCCCGTTCCACAGTGGAAATGGGAAAATATTACTATGGATTTTGTGTACAAGCTTCCTCGCACACAGAATGGTTATGACGGCATTTGGGTGGTAGTTGATCGGCTTACGAAGTCAGCACATTTTATTCCAGTAAGGGAGAAGTATTCGCTAAGCCGATTAGCTAAGTTATTTATATCACAGATTGTGAAGTATCATGGTATGCCAGTTAATATTATCTCGGATCGGGATCCCAGATTTACTTCCAAGTTCTGGATAGCATTCCAGGAAGCTCTTGGTACGAGATTACTTTATAGTAAGGCATATTATCCTCAGACAGATGGACAATCTGAGAGGACCATTCAGACATTAGAGGATATGTTGAGATCTTATGTGCTGCAGTTTGGTGATAGTTGGCATGATTGTTTGGATCTGATGGAGTTTGCCTACAACAACAGTTATCATTCGAGCATTGGTATGGCACCATTTGAGGCACTTTATGGGAAATCTTGTCGTACGCCTCTATGTTGGTCAGAGGTTGGCGAAAGAGTTTTAGTGGGCCCTGAGATTGTGGACATGACTACTCAAAATGTTCAGGTAATTAAGTCTAACCTGAAAGTGGCCCAAGATCGACAAAAGAGCTTAGCAGACAAGCATGCCACTGATCGGAAGTATAATGAAGGTGATTGGGTATTTCTGAAGCTATCACCTTGGAAAGGTGTTGTACGATTTGGAAAGAAATGAAAGTTGAGTCCTAGGTACATTGGCCAATATATGATCACCGAGCGAGTCGGTGAGGTTGCTTACATGCTTGAGTTGCCTCTAAAGTTATCCAAGGTGCACGATGTGTTTCATGTTTCGATGCTTCGACATTATGTTTCAGATCCTTCACATGTGATTCCTCCTCAACCTTTGGAAATCAATTCAGACTTGACTTATGATGAGAAACCAGTGACTCTGTTGGATTGGAAGGATAAGGAAATGAGGAACAAGACCGTACACTTGGTAAAAGTATTATGGATAAATCATTCAGTGGAAGAAGCTACTTGGGAGACAGAGGATCGGATGAGAGAGATGTATCCACGCTTGTTTTATGATTATTAGTGGATGTAGTGGTTGTATGTAATTTCGAGGACGAAATTTTATAAGGTGGGGAGATTGTCACAGCCCGTCCCGGAGATGTATATTATTTTATTCTTGATGATGTGAAATGACGGAAATACCCATGAACGTTAAATTGTGTGATGTGGTCTAAGTGTTGTGTATGGATCACTATTCTCAAATCCTAATTGTTTTGGACCAATTAGGATTAAGTATATTGTGTATTTTGGGTTATTGACCAATCCTAGACCACACACACACATCCACATCACATTCTCTCTCTCACTCCCGTACTCTCCCTCTCGGTTCACTCTCTCTTTCCCTTCTCGTACGGACAACTCCCAAACACCAGCTACCATTTACAGATCGAGGGATTTAAAGTCACCATCATCTTTCTGGTAACTCCACGAGTCGAATGGTACCCTTAGTTCGAGGAGAAGTTCACAGGAACTCGAGGAACTAGAAGCTCCGGTGTAAGGTACAGTACCTTGACTTTGATCGTGGTTGTTTTAACTTGTTTTAATGGTTAAGAAAGGTTCTAAACAACTTTATTTAAGTTTTTGAGAAGTTTCGAGGTGATTTGGACGTTGAAAACCCGAAAAACCATAAACCCGATTTTAAGTACTGTGCATGCACTAATTAATGCGTGGTTTTTAGGAGTTTTTAAGCTCATAGGGAGCTTTAGGAGGTCCTAAGGAGGTTCAGAGTGGATCGTTGGTGAAAATTGGACGTCGGAAAGCCCAGGTTTGAGGAGTTGTATAGGTCATCAGATTTTCGAGCTTGGTCTGACGTGATTTCGTGGAATTTGAGGCTTCAAATAGGTATAACGTGATTATACATGTTATTAGCTTCATTTTGGTACCAATTGCATGAAAAATGGTTGAGAAACGAGTGAGAATAGTGAGTTTGAAGTTTTGCCCAGTTTTCGGCGCCGGCGACGGTTACCGGAGCTGGAGGTAGGAGATGAAAGGGAAGTTAATCTCGGCGGTCAGCTTCACAGTCTAGAAATCCATAACAAAACACCTGCGTTCTCAATGAAGGGATAATGGAGGACTGTGATGAGGATGGTGGTGAAGGCTCTGATCCACCAACAAGATCGTTTCTTCGAAGACGACTTGACGAACAGTCTCGAGCGGTTGAACAGACATTTAGTCGAGGAATCGATAAACTGCACTACGTGATACGCAATACCAGTGAGATACAAACCAGATTGCTCGAAATGCTGGTTAGTAAGGTCAGCGACGACAGGTCCTTCGATTTTTCCCTGCACTTGCCACCAAGAAATAATCTGTTACCAATAGTACAGGCCGAGCCAATCCCTGCTCGGCTCAAACCAATCGACTTAGAAAAAGAGGAGGATCGGGTAGTAGGTCAGATGGATCCGACCATAGAGTGGAAGCAACACCCGTTGATATGACCGAGGTCCAGCGGATGATCGATTCGGCCATGAAAAAGGGGCCGAAGTTCCCTAAATTTATCCACCCGTATCCAGCTTATGTGGAAACATTCGAATATCCTAAAAGTTTCAAAATTCCAGATTTTAGCCTTTTCACTGGGGAATCGTCCTTATCTTCGTTAGAACATGTGGCTCGTTTCACAACACAATGCGGAGATGTTAATAGTGACTTTCATAAGCTACGGTTGTTCAACTTTTCGTTGACCGGCTTCGCATTTGCCTGGTATATTAACCTCCCACCTAATTCTATCCAAAGCTGGGAGAAGTTGGTCGAAAAATTTCACGAGCAATTTTATCGGCCAGGGATGGAAATGTCAGTTTCTTCATTAGCAAGGATGGCTCAAGCATCTAATGAGTCACCAATGGATTATCTTACCAGATTTAAATCAGCCAGGAATTGGTGTCGAGTGCCTCTACCTAAATTCGAATTTGTTAGACTTGCTCTGAATAGCCTCGACATGGAATACAAAAAGAAATTCTTGGGGGCAAACTTTCGAGATATGTATGAACTAGCTCAGCATGTCGAGCAATATGATTATTTGCTCCGAGAAGAGAAGATCTCGAAATTCCCATCCTGAGGGACGATTTACAAAAACTCCACGGTCAGTTATGCATCGACCAAAGGTGAAGGGTCTCAATAAGTCAGCGTGGATGTGGCCGAGATAGTAATAGTAAACCATACATTTACAAAGCATTGACTCAAATTAATACCAAGGAAGCCAAAACTCGCTCGGCCACAGAAGAAACAGCGAAAACATCGAAAGTTTACACTTTTGATATTACAAAGGCCGAAGCAATTTTTGATCAATTGTTATCAGCAAAGATTATCAGACTTCGGCTATGGCATAACATTCCCAAGGCCGAAGAGCTTAAAGGAAAGACATATTGCAAATATCATAACTCGACAAAGCATGCCACAAACAATTGTGTCATATTTCGTGATGATATCCAGAGCTGGATTGACAAGGGCAAGTTAAAGTTTCCTGAAAAACGCATGACGGTTGATACGGATCCATTCCCTTCGGCAACAGTTGGCATGGTAGACGCCCGTTTGCCCAAGATCAAAGGGAATGAGAAGGTCGAGTTTGCCCCAATACAACACATCCTAAAGAGGGGTTCCCAGCCTCGCCTCAAGATCGACCTATTTTCCAATGCGCCACCTACCGAGCTTTCAGGACCGGCCATAGTTGAATCCATGTCAGACTCTAGCAAAGGAGAAGATGACGGGCCGATAGTTTTGTGCAGCAATTGTAAGGCATGCGTTGTTTTAACCAAGCCCAAGGAGAAACTGCCTCAGACACAGACACCGACGTCACGACAACAATCGGTGACCACGGTGCCACCTTCAAAAGAACCTAGTGAAGGCCAGCGCCAGAAAGTATTCGATAGGCTCGGCCCAAGGAAACAGACAGATGGTCCTACATCGGTCAGACGACATCTTGATTTCGACGCACCATTTTATAATGAGGATTATTATTCACGTAATTCCAGTAGCTCGAGCTCATCAGCAAATCCAAAAACCTTCAGGCCACCTGAACCACGTGACCAACGTTGGTACAGCTACAATTCTCCCACCGGCATGTATACCGCGCTTTCAAAGTCTCAGAAACGTCGACATCAGCGTATAGATTGCTTGGCTCGACGGCAAGCGGCCCAGCCTCTTTTGGCCACTAAATGGCAGCCGAAAGAAACGGCAGGAAGCGGAGATGATCGGCCAACCCCAACAATCATGGCTGAATTTCAAGGGCAGAAGGAAACCAATCGTGACTTCGAAACTACCATTGAAGCATCCGAGAAACGCATCAAACTCCTTCTTCGGCCCGGGGAAATGAAAGTTCGTTTCGAGCAATTTAAGAAAGAGGCCGAAAGCCAACTGCCCCCGTTACTTTTGAAAAAACCACTAATTAGAGTTCGGCGGAATCTACACCCCTCATTCCTCGGTGAATCATTGGAATATATGAAAGCATTTCACAAGAAATATTATGCCAACGACTTGTATGGGTTGCCCAAGGCATGCCAAGAAGCTCTTGACTTGGCATTAACTTGCCCGATGCTAAGCAGATCATCCAAAAACCAACTGATCCAGCGATGAAAGCTAGATTCCAGCACATTCGAGAGGCTAGGGTTCTTTGCTTCGAGGTCGATCCATACACGGACATTGACACAGCCGAACTCCATTTGTTCGGTTTAACGACAGATGAGAAAGATCGGGTGGCACGTCTGGACACTTACTTGGATACAAGGAATGCTCGGATCGCCTATGAGGAACGAGCTCGTAAGATGCAGCAGGAGCAGAGTCCTACACCAGATGCATGCAACCCTGACGACCACAATCAAAAAGACATAGAGTCGGATTATGTGGCACAAGCGCACGAATATGTTGAGTCATACGGCGATCAGGCCGAGAATGTTCCAACACATGATGCTATAGTCATCACCAACCTGAAAGATGACGGCCATGATCCAATGGGCCCTTCAGTCCTTGAAAATATGGAAATCAGTATGGTCCATGTTTTACCTGCCGAATTTCAGCTGACTACACATCAACCAAGTTCCTTGGACGATGATGTGGTCACCGAGGAAGCAACACAAGTTGATTTCGTCACTACTACTGAAGACGAGTCAACAAACGGCGACGATAAACTTAAAACAGCCTTGGACATCTTGTTTCCCCGTTCTTCATCGACTAATCTTCAGCATTTAAAACCGTCGTATGTTACGGCCCATATTGAAAGCTACCCAATCTCTAAAATTTTCGTAGATTGCGGAGCAACGGTCAATATCATGCATGTATCTGTCATGAAAGCATTACGACGATCCAACGACGAACTCATTCCTTCAGGTATCACCATGAGTAGCTTTGTCGGTGACAAGTCTCCGACCAATGGGGTACTCCCTCTAGAGGTCAACATTGCAGGTCGCAATCACATGACCGTATTTTTTATCGTCGACTCAAAGACCGAATATAATGCTTTGCTCGGTAAGGATTGGATTCATCAAACGAATTGCATTCATTCTTCTTTATACCAAGTCCTTATTTTTTGGGATGGTAAATCGGTCGTGGTACTCAACCGTTTGAAACCAACATGATTCAGGCCCGCTATTATGATGATCACGTTGGCTATATTACCCTACAAGCTTTCAATGAAGATGGACGACCGACTCGGATATCAGTCCAGAAAGCCATCGAGGTAGGCGCCGAAACTGTCCACCAGGATTCGGCGAGACTCGGTTTGGCCAATTTTCTCCCCACCACTGATGTCTGACATCAAAAGCGAAAGGCGTCGGGCAACAGTTTCATCCACGATGGAACCCCTGCTGGCCCATTGGTATGCTATTTCCAAACATCCACACTCGGGCATCAACTTAATCGAATTTCTGGTCGAGGAAGATAACGACCCGGTACTATCGTTGGACAAAGTTCAGGCCGCACCGGTCGAACTCGAAGACAGTCGGCCCCAAGTTAAGGACCCTCTAGAGGAAATAAATGTTGGAACAGCCGACGATCCTCGGTCTTTGTTTATTAGCGCATTACTACCCCATATCATGAAAGTTGAACTCCGTCAATTACTTCACGAGTTTAAAGACTGTTTTGCGTGGAGCTACCATGAGATGCCTGGCCTTGACCGAACCCTTGTCGAGCATGAATTACATATCAAACTTGGATGCAAGCCTTTTCGACAACCTCCCCGACGGTTCTCGATTGAAGTACAGCTCGGTATTAAAGACGAAATTCTTCGACTTTTAAATGCTGAATTTATCCGAACTGCTCGATACGTCGACTGGTTGGCAAATATCGTACCAGTCCTAAAGAAAAATGGGGCCCTACGCATTTGCATTGATTTTCAAAATTTGAATCTGGCAACACCTAAGGATGCATATCCTATGCCAATTTCAGATTTGCTAATCGACGCCGCGGCTAATCATGACATGTTGTCATTCATGGATGGACATGCCGGTTATAACCAGATATTTATTGCCGAGGCCGATGTTCATAAAACTGATTTCCGCTACCCGGGGACACTTGGAACCTATGAGTGGGTAGTCATGCCATTCGGTTTCAAAAACGCTGGTGCCACATATCAACGTGCGCTGAACACTATTTTCTATGACCTGATCTGCACAACCATAGAAGTGTATATTGATGACGTTGATGATCTTCGGTAAGCTTTCATTCGCATGCGTCGACATAACCTTAAGATGAACCCGGCCAAATGTGCCTTTGGCGTGTCGGCCGGCAACTTCTTAGGATTTCTTGTCCACCATCGCGGCATCGAGGTAGACGAGAATAAAGCTCGTGCAATTTTTGACGCTCCACACCCGACGACCAAAAAACCACTCCAGTCCTTGCTAAGGAAAATAAATTTTCTTCGTCGCTTCATAGCTAATTCCGCTGGCAAAATGATGGCATTCTCTACGCTTTTGAAACTTAAGGACTCAGACAAGTTTGAGTGGCGTGAAGAACATCGAGTGGCTTTTACGTAAATCAAGGTTGCTCTTGCGACTCCGCATGTCCTCGTACCGCCTCAACGCGATAAACCCCTTAAGCTTTACATTTCAGCGGCCGAAGAATCCATCGGTTGCGTCCTCGCGCAAGATATTGACGATGGGCGAGAATAAGCTATTTTCTATCTCAGCCGACACCTCAATCCTCCAGAGATCAATTATTCACCAGTCGAGAAGCTTTGCTTGGCTTTGTTCTTCGCCGCATCAAAACTCTGACATTATATGCTCTCATCCATTACTCAGGTCATCGCCCAAACAGATGTCATTCCATATATGCTCACTCGGCCAATCGTCAAAGGTTGAACCGGGAAATGGACACTGGCACTATCTGAGTTTAGTTTGCAGTACGTCCCACAAAAACCCGTCAAAGGACAAGCGCTTGCTGATTTCTTAGCTCATCACCCCTATCCACATAGGTTCGGGGGCAACGACGTTGAAATCGGAATGGTGGGAGCACGTGACAATTATTGGACGATGTATTTCGATGGTTCTAGCACGTCGACATCGACCGGCGTGAGGATCGTACTTCAATCCCCACACCAACACCGTTGGTTCTTTTCCCTCAAGTTGGATTTCGATTGTACCAACAATCAGGCCGAATACAAAGCTCTTGTTATCGGCCTTAGCGTACTTCATGATTTGCACGCTGCTCGTGTCCTCGTCTTCGGTGATTCGGAGCTTGTGATTAACCAACTCAATTGAACTTTTCAGTGCATGAGTTGCACTCTGGCGCCCTATCATATGGTGGCCAGTTACTTGGCCGAGTTATTCGACGGTATCACGTTCAATCATATTTCCCGTGTTCGGAACACCGTCGCCGACGAACTCGCTCAAATAGCCTCCGGAGCACAACTCCTGGGGGGCAAGTTTGGCCGAATGATACCCGTTTTACGGCAATCGTATTCGGCTTTTGTTAATCAACAAGTTCTTCAGCGCGACCAAGTCATCCGTACATGAGTAATGTCCTTACTGTCGTTGTTGGAACGGGAGGATCCTGCAGATGTTTGGGCGGTTAAGACGCTACCAAAAGACTGGAGAATGCCAATTATGCAATACCTTGATGATCCCAGAGGCAAACACGACCGAAAGACAATGGTCCTTGCCACAAACTACGTCTCGTACCAGAATGAATTGTATCAAAAAAACGAGGACGACTTACTACTGTTATGCCTCGGCCAGCAAGAAGCCGTCCAAATAATCACAGAGATACACGAAGGAATTTGCGGAGCCCATCAATCAGGACGCAAGATGCGTTGGCTACTTCGTCGGCACGGTTACTTCTGGCCAAGCATATTGAAAGATTGTATTGAGTATGCACGAGGATGCGTCCAGTGTCAAATTCATGGACCTATCCAAAGAGCCCTGGCCGAATTACTTCATTCGGTCACCAAACCTTGGCAGTTCAAATGATGGGCAATGGACGTGATCGGTAAAATTACGCCATCTTCTAGAGCAGGGAAACATGCATGGATACTCGTGGCAACTGATTATTTCACTAAACGGGTCGAGGCAAAATCATACGCCGAATTAACATCTAATGAGGTTTGCGATTTTGTGGAGGAGCATATTGTGACCAGATTCGGCGTACCAAGAACGATCATAACTGATAATGGCACAATCTTCACGGCCGAAAGGTTCAAAGAGTATACGGCAAAATTAAAAATTCGGCTTGAGCAGTCCACACCATACTATCCACAAGCGAATAGACAAGCCGAATCAAGTAACAAGGTTTTGATTGGTATTCTCGAAAAAATGATAAAAGAAAGACCTGGCATGTAGCATTTAAAATTAAATCAAGCTTTATGGGCATACCGGACTTCACCCCGGTCAGCAACGGGGACTACTCCATATGCGTTAACCTATGGGCATGACGCGATGTTACCGGTCGAGCTAAGTGTAAACTCTTTACGCGTGATCGAGCAGAGTAGTTTGTCCAACGCCGAATACAACCAGGCCATGTTACAAGAGTTAGAAGATTTGGAAGAAGACCGGCTTAACGCTTACAATCTTCTAGTGGCACAAAAGAAAATTACCGAGAGAGCTTATAATCAAATAGTCAAACAAAAAACGTTCGGCGAATGAGAGTTAGTTTGGCAAATGGTCCTCGAATTGGGAAGGACCGTTTGTCGTCCATAAAGTCCTCGACAATGGGGTATACCATCTTAGAGATCGAACCGGTATTATTCACAAGTTGCCAATTAATGGAAAGTTCTTAAAAAAATACTACCCAGTCACATGGGAGATGCAAGAATAAAAGCTCGTTTCATTTCATTGATAATTTGGTTTACAGTCAAATCGTTCTAGGGTGATGAAGGAAGAAGAGTTCCAAGAAAGGCATTTAGCTCCAACCACCTCACCTCGCCCATTATGACCTCGACCTGCCGGTTCTTCTTGTCCAACTTCAGCTGCTCGACTCGTTTCGCGTTCGCCGCGTATTCGGTTAAACAAGATTTGTCGCCCGACTCAAAGTCCCTCGCAAGCTCAGAAGCAGTGGCCGACCTTCGTTTTGCCAGTTCGACCATTTGACGGTCGAGGTCGGCCAAGGCTTCCCATTTCACCTTTAAAGCATCGATCTTTGGACGAAGAGTGTCTGGAACGGCCAGTGCAGCTTTCAAGTCATCATCAGCCCGAAGAGCGTTCTCGAAAATACTGAAGGATTCCCGAACTCGCTCCAAGGCGGACGACGTCTGAACGACAGCTTCGGCGCTCATTTGACCATCTGCTCCGAGGTCGTTTAGGCATGCACCCAACGAATCGAGACCTTTGCGCTCAAGGACTTGTGACACCGAGAGAGATAAAACTTCTTGCAACTGAACCAGAGCAACTGAATCGGCAAGTGCAGTCGTAGCGGCCGAAGGACCAGCCGCTCCAGAAGTGCTTGACAAGAGAGCATTAAACTCGACTTCCCATGAAGGCTACACACAAAAAATCATTTTAAGCACAAGGAAATCACGAAAGAATATAGCAAGAAGGTTTTTGTTTTAAACCTGCCGAGAGGAGACTTCAGCCATGTCTTCGGGTTCGTTGCTCGAACCTAAAGAACTTAATGACCGAGCCCAGTGTCTTAGACTGCTTCTCAGTTCACGCGGCCGATGGAGGTTATCTACGTTCAACAGCCACTGAGGCGACCAAGAAATATAGATACACCATTCGGCGCGTAGAATTTTTGATGAAAAGAATGGGTGGGCACCTGACATTTAATATTTTCTCGGTTCAGACATGTTATAACAAATTGACAATAGAAAGTAATCGAGCCTTACAAAAGTCGAGGTAACTTCTTGAGGAGGGATGCCGAGGTCTTGGTCCTGAGGGTGAAGTGGAGTTTCTGACGTCCCCTCAGGCTCGACCATAGGCCTCTTTCCCCTATCGGCTGCCGGAGGATCATCTGGATTGGCCGCCTCAACCACGGGGGGAGGATCAACGGAAGAAGCTGGGATTGGTCGAGAACGACTCGCCAGCGGAGTCTCGTCACTCCCATCATCCTAAAACAGAAGTGTTAATAATTGTTTGATACTTAACAAAGCAAAGGGATTTGACAGTGTAATCATACCTCTTCTAAGATGACCACCGAATGCTTCGGACTCCTAGAGAGATCATTTCCAATCGAATGAGTCGTTCCCCACAGAACGGGTACTCCCGTTGACCCTAGAGCTGCAGGCAAGTCGACCGAGGGTGCAGCAACCGGCTCAACCACTACCCCGGGGACCTCAGGTGTTGGTTGAGCTTGGGTTGCCGGACCGGCAGTAGAAGGCTGATTATCCGTCGAAGTCTAAGCAACAGGAGCGGGAGGAGAGACACTCGGGGCGATCGTCTCAGTGGTATGGCTGGAGATGACATGAATCTCCCGAGCTCCCTTCTTCGCCAATTTCTTGACGCGTTTCGGGGGACAATGAGTTTCTCCTGGCGTCTCGGTAACCGGGTGAAGTCGTTTGCTAGGTAGGATTTTTGCGGTGGTCGTCTTGGAGGAAATGGCCAATTTTTTCTTGACCACTACCGGGGTGACCACATCTGTCTGTTTTAGTACCCGACCACCTAAGAAAGCAAAGTCTCGTTAGTATAATTACCCAAAAGTCTAAAAGAAAAATATAGGTAGAAACAGGGGTATACCTTGGGGCGCCTCTTTAGATTGAGGGGCGGAGGGTTTCTTGGGCCGGTCACCAAAAAATTTGTTGACTACTTCCTCGACCGAAGTGCCAAAAAAGTCGTGCGTATATTCCTCCCACCAGTCGCCGAAGATATCAATGCCGAGAGATTCAGGAGAATTTGGTCGAAAACGAAATTTCTTACATCGTTCCTGAAATTCTTTCTCGGCATCTCTACACTCCATTGTTGAAAAACTAGAAACGCGCCCTCGGGTCAGAAGGGAGCGAGAAGAAAGTAAAGGCAATGGGCAACCTTGGAGGTAACTGAGCTGCCGGGCGGTAAAGTGGGGGTGATAGACTTCCCAACTCGCCCGATGAGCATCACAACCAAGGGGAAGGTCGGGAGTTAATACGAACGACCCCCAGTTTTGACGAAAAGCAGCATCTTCACTGTCATTCCAAGTTGATATGGGAATCCTGGTGGAGCAAGGATATTCTTGACGACGACATATAAAAAATTCGTCATCAGAAAGGACATCCAGGCCGAAGAGGTGTTTGAAGACTTCTTCGGCTCGGTGATGGGGCACTGGTCGAGAGACCAATTGAAGGCCGAATGCTACAGTAGACTGGAGGTCGGAGACTTCTGGCAGAAGAGTGGAGAAATAAACCTGCAGCCAGAGTTGGAACACCCACAGGGTCCATTTTGGTGCGGGTCAATCTTGTTGAGGGTCGTCTCGGCCAAGCAACGAAGAAGGTTGGCAATGATGGCGGGGCTGAGTGCTAGAGAATGGCCACTAGCTAGGGTTTCCGCTACCGGCATGTTCTCGACCAAGCATTTGTTTGACTTGGTACAACAAATGAATTTTTTATACCAGTAGAACAGAAAGGCCTCGTGTTCCCCCTTCCGAAGGCTCGCCTCTCATCGACCAGCAAAATGGAGGATAAAAGTGTTATAGTTCAGAAAATTCTTGTGCAATTTCTGAACATCGACTTTTGAAGGCTCTTGACCTTCATGGCTCAACGTCTCGACGGCTCAATCGTCGAACAACGCCTTGAGGTCAAGGTTAGAGGGACATCCAATAAAGGTAGCGTCGACCGGGATGCCGGAAGGAGAATTCCCAATGATGGCCGAGATGTCGAGGATGGTAGGAGTCATATGACCAAATGGAAGGACCAAAGTGTTGGTGGCCGAGCACCAGAGGCTAAGAGCTGCCATAAAGAGCTCTTTATCCATTGTAATCTCCATAGTCGAGAACTTGATAGCGTCGTAAATACCAAGAGTCTTCCACTCTTTGCCGAAGAACATTTTCATTCAACAACCCATGCCACCCAGTTTGCATTAGGTGAAGGCCAGGATCTTTGGGGTTTTGTTTGGCACCACTTTGACCAATCAAGTCCTTGCAGCAAACCTGCCAAACAGTATTTTTTGAACAGGTTGGTGATGGATGACGGCACAGTATCCTTGAAGAGTGGGCCCAGAACTTGATGAGTAGTGTTTGATTCACCCTCAAAACGCAAAGTCTTGAAAGCGTGTTTATCAATGAAATCCTTGCACTTGTTGCACTCAGAAGAAAGTTGTGAGACAAATGAGGCCATTGAGAAAAGGTTAGAAATTGATGAGAGGAAAGTGTCAGAATCTTTGGTTTTTGAAGGTTTTAAAAGGAAACAGAACGGCAAGAAAATTTCAAAGGTTTGAGAGAGCGTAAGGTACGAATGAAAGAGATATAGGTATTTATAATCATTTGGGAACGGAAGGCTAAACGGTTGGTTTTCAAAATCAAGCGGGAAATATATTAATCATTGCACACGATCAGAAAATCAAGGCGAGATGATCGAGGTTTTCGCGGATTGATGACGCACAATGGCGTGTTACGACGGTTTTAATGCAAGAGAGACGTTTCGACGGTCGCATGGTTTCGAGGATCATGATTAAAGACTGCTAGGGTAACTAGAGGGTTGACACGTGGTAGGACGGTTTGGAAATCGAGATTGAAGGATCACGCCTCATAAGTGCGTGTGGTGGCAGTTCTTCAAGGTCGAGGCTCGAACTAAGGAGTATAGGTCGACGACCTCAGAAGCGATGGGGCATTGTTTGGGCCCAAAAAATATTGTTTTGGGCCGAGTTAGATCTGTTCCGGCCCAGTGTGAGATAGGCCGAGGTTAGATTGATCCTCGGCCCAGAAGTTGTAAACAAGTGTCATTAGAAGATATTCAACCCATGGGTCCGAGCGGTCGAAGTGGGCCATACCCTATCGGAAAGAGGAATGTGGACGAATCCTGTTATGAGAGAGAGTCAATACAGGTTGGCTGCTATAAAAAAGGAGAGAAGACATCGAAATAACCCCCTCTAATTCAACACACAACTGCCCTGCGCAATTTCTCTCAACAACCTTGAGATTTTTTCCTTTTCTCTTTTAACCGACACACCTTCATTTTGGATAAACAGCACTGTGAAGGCAACCGGTGATATCTTCAGTCGGCATAGATAACACTGTCACCGTAGAATCAGCTGATCTCGCAGCATCTTCAGTTGGCATAAACAGCACTGCGTTGAGGGCGACTGGTTATCTATCCAAGTCTAGGTCGAGAATGATTTCTGAATCCTTGTTGGTCGAGGTCATCTCATCAGCCTTCTCGGCGAAGTGAGGTGTTACAGTCTACTGGGCTCGGCACATTGCACGCCGAGTTATTTTATGATTGGATACTATTAAGACTTATATTCACTTTGAGTATTTGTGCCCTTACACTTTAGTGTCGATTCGACGTGAGTTTACTCTGACGAATACCATTACTGTGACCGAATCCGACGACGACGATTTATGAACTTCGTAAGAATAGTAGCCTTGTCTTCAGATTCGAGAACCCAAGAGGCCAAGAAGTGTTCCTTCCTCAGTCGCAATCGCAAGACGCAGAAGTCAACCGCGCATCCAATGCAACGTCAACACATTTTACTCATTGGCCAAGCTCGGCCGTCGAGTTGGCACACCCCGCATTCAACCGAATAACGTAGTTAGCTCATAGATTACTCGGCTTGCGCGCCACGTAGGCTTGGTAGTTTTTAGGGTCAACAGTACCGCAATGTCCTTGAAACATAAATTTCGTCCCTGCTCAATGCTTGTAGTTCTACAGACAACTGCTTCACCAGGATTCAACGATCAAGTTAGAATTTCAGCACCGGAAAACTGAACTTCTGGCGTACTTTTGTGTGGTTCTCTCATAAAGGATGTTTATGATTGTAGAAAAAGAATATTGATTTTCTGTATCCTAAATGCCATGCAGATGAATGTATATATAGTAGATGGATGCTTATTCGCAACAGGTATGAGAATGGGATGTGTCTGTTAGGAGACATCTTCTCCAGAGGGGTGCTTTGCTCTGTGTTTCTTTTTGAACTCTTCAGACTTCATCTGAAATGATGAGTCTGTTGGTAAAATAAATAATTAATTAAATTTGAAATTAATTAAAAAGAATTAATTAAATTCGAAAATAATTAATTAAATAATTTAATTATTAGAGTCCAAGCCCCAATGCCCAAGGCCCATCTTTTGACAATTAATTATATATATTAATTATTACACCCCAAAGCCCAACCTCAAGGGTGAGCCCAATTTTAGTCTCCAAGGTCCATCACTCGAATCACTTTCTATAAAGGACAAAGCCTTATAAAGTGAGGAAACATTGTTGTGGTGAGCACTGTGGGACAATGAAATTCTACTTAAAATTTCCAACACAAAGTGCTAGTGTCAAAGGAGTCTCCTATAACTCATTATGTGGTTAAAAGCTTGGTAGGCTCGAGCCATATTAAGCGCGATTACATTAGGTGTACTTTGGACATTGTGACATAGCAGTATATAATAAAATAAAGGGTTTTTTTTTATCACAAATGGTTCCTAAAATTGAAAATCAATCAATGAAGTCCCTGAAAATAGGTGTCGCAAATCAATGTGGTACTTCCGTCACAATTCTGTTAAAATTTTCGTTAAGTGCTAATGTGGCACATAAATAAGTCCCACAAGATTTACAGGTTTTTATCACAAATGGTCCTTGAAATTGACTCACACCATCTAGATGGTCCCTGAAATTGACTTACATCATCAAGATAGTCCCTAAAATTGAAAATCGATGAATGTAGTCCTTAAAAATAGGTGTCACAAATCAATATGATCATTCCACCACAATTCTGTAAGATTTTTTGTTATGTGCTTATGTGGGTTTAATAATTAGTTAAAAAAGTTGTCTAAATACATTTTTGCATAATAGAACTTTTTTCTTATAGTATGACCTACTCCGAAGAGAAAGCCCTTCCATAAATTCTCAAAGGCACAAGGCTTAACTAAGGCCTAAGAAGGGGTTTGGAAATAGTTTTCAACCAACAATAGACGCATCTCGGTTATAACCTCATTATCTCAAGGCATACTTCGCCGTTCTTTGAGTCACTAGCCCACCAGGGGAGCGCCAAACAAGCTCTCTAAGATTAAGGTTGTGAGGATGTTGACCGCTTAAATGTTAACGGTGATGTCCCAGAAGTGTTGTCAATCAGTCAAGCCGTCACCAAAGGTAATCTTGATCCAATTTCAATTCGGTGAAGGGTTTCGAAGTGTGTAAAGATGTGTGTATTGAGATTTTTTTAAAGAATAAACAGCGAAAGAGGTAGAAGAATGTGGATTGGGATTGGAGGTGATTGTAGGACTGGGTTTTTGGGTTCACAACTTTTTATTAACTATTAAATTATTAAACCTATTTTGTAATTTTGTGAATTTAATTAGACTTATGTGATCCATTTATGTGTCACATCAGCATATAATAGAAATTTTGACAAAATTGTGACTGAATGACTACATTGATTTGGGACACTTACTTGAGGGACTACATTGATCGATTTTCAATTTCAGGGATCATTTTGATGTCGCAGATCAATTTCAATGACCATTTTGATGTTGTAGGTCAATTTCAATGACCATTTGTGACAAAAAATGGACTTATGAGACTTATTTATGTGCCGCATCATCACTTAACGGAATTTTTAATAGAATTGTGATGGAATGACTACATTAATTGATTTTCAATTCCAATGACCATCTTGATTGAGATAGTCAATTTCAGGGATCATTTGTGATAAACACCCTAAAATAAATAAGAAAATGTTGTTGCATAGGAGCTACAAAACGTCAAGTCACGAGTTTTTCTTCAATTTTGCTCAAATGAGAGAGAAATATGAGCAATTTTGAATTTAACAGTCTGTATCTCCTGTATTTCTCATCCACACAGTACTCAAACAAATTCTTTATTACCCGCTGAAACGAATAGGGGTGATCAGATGGTACCTAACTCGGTGATTTATATGTCAAATACATAGTATTAAGTTGGTCAGATGGCACCTAACTCGGATTTATATGTCAAATACATAGTTTGGCTTGATTAAACCGATATGAAATTGACTTTATGCGTGATACACGAAAAAGTGGTTCTACGTGAAGGGGCCTTGTTGAGGAATGTAAATAAATCTCATGATAAACTTGATACAATGATAGAATATATAAGTTTGCGGTTTCCTTACTGATACGCTGATACAATTTGTAATAAAACTCAACACCTGCTTTGGCAGCTCTACTAATATTTAAGACGCCCTGCAATTGGAAGGCCATTGGAAAGCAGAGGCAACAGAGCCTCCACCAAGATAGGAATCAATACCATGTTCCCAAGCCATTTTTAATCCCAAACACATTACGACCTCACCAACTCTTGGATTTTGCAGCAAAAGCCTTCAATTCCACTGCCCCAATGCAATGCAGCCCTCCATTGAATTCCATTGTTTAATTATTCCATTAATTTTAACTTGTGACGGATAAAACTGCTCAAATCAGCTTCCCCATTGGAACCAAACACAGAAATACACATACATACATACAAAATTAAAAGAATTAAAAACTAATAAAACTCAAAGTAAATATCTATTTTTTTTTTCCATTAATGTGGTTCATCTGTGATTCTAAACATCATGAAAACGCTCAATTCTTGAGACAACATAACAACACCGATCGGCAAAACACAACGCAACACAACACAACACAACACAACCAACGCAACGCCAATTGGGTTTAGTTATCCGCATCTGTGGTTTTCTTTTTGTCCTCAGTCGAAACCTCCTTGGTCTCTGCTGTTTTCGGGGTCGGTGGTAGAGGAGGAGTGGTCATCTGAGGCGGCGGAGCTTGACCCGACGCCGCAGCAGCAGCAGCCACATTGCCTGCAGATGCAGTATCATCAGCCAGGGGAGCCAAGAGACAGTCAGGGGACAAAAACAAACACTGGGATGGCCTTCTCTGGTGGCGATTCGCCCTCTGAGACATTCTCAGTTTCCTTTCGGAATTGGAATTGCGAGAGCAAAAAAGGGATAAGGAGGAGGAGGAATTGAGGAGTATGGGAGTGAGAGTATGGAGAGTTGGTGTGTAGGCAGTTTGGTAAGTGCATGTAGAAAACAGAGTGTTGACTCTGTTTTTATAGTGCTTTGCAATGGTTTATAGCTGTTAGGTTGGGTTTTTTTTTTTTTTGGTTACATCTAATGCTCCGGGATCTATGGGCACTATCTTGGAGGTAAAATGGTATAAAAAAAAAGGAAGTATTTAACTATGTAAAGCCATATTTATCCCTTACAATGAGTGGGTACGAGGATAAAAGTTCTCTGATGAGTATACGTCTTTTCAATTATATTTACTAATTGCATGCTGCCCACGGAATGAGATGATTGTAAAAAAAAATTCAGGAAAAGAAAATTCTTTGGTAAAAGTAAAAAGGTAGTTGGTATATAAATTTTGTTTGACAACAACATATTTAATGTTTAGATTGCGTGCTGTTCATGTAACGATTTGATTGTAAAAAAATTATCATAAAAGTTTCTTGAAAAGGCGTGAAGGGGTAGTTAGCTCATAATTGAATTTGACTGTACATTTTACTTATAAGTAATGCTAAGTAGATCAATTTTTTAAATTATATTTGTAAATCATGTTATGTGTCATTAATAAAAAATCAGTACATTAATTAACACTTAAATAATAATTCAATCATCAACGACTATATCACATGATTTACAAAATACGATTTAAATAGATAACCTCCCCAACATTACTCTTTACTTATTGATTGCATGCTGCTGATGAGATGAGATGATTCTAAGAAAATTCACAAAACAAATAAATAAATAAATACAATCTTATGTTGGTGTGGGGGTTGTTGATACATAAATTTTAATTTGATTACACAATTAAATTCAAATTACGTGCGCGCAGAAGGATATGCTTATAAGAAATTAGTATAAAAATATTTTTCACATGTGTGAAGGGGTGGGTTAGCTCATAATTTAGAATTTGATGCATCGTTTAATACACCATATTTGTCACATCCCGGCCCAAACCCCCACTACATCTCGGGCTCGACTCCACCGTAGCACAATATTGTCCGCTTTGGCCCCCGACCACGCCCTCACGGTTTTGTTTCTGGGAACTCACACAAGAACTTCACAATTGATCACCCATCATGGGATTACTCTCGCGCGAACTCGCTTAACTTCGAAGTTCCGATGAAACTCGAAGTCAGTGAGCTCCCAAAAGGCCTTGTGCTAGGTAGAGATGGGAATATACATATAATGCTTACAGGATCCACTCCCATGGGCGACGTGGGATCTTACAATCCACCCCCTTTAGGGGCCCGACATCCTCGTTGGCACACATCCGACCATGGATTGGCTTTGATGCCAAATTGTCACATCCCAGCCCGGGCGGGACCACTTCTCGGGCTCGACTCTACCGTAGCACGATATTGTCCGCTTTGGGCCCCGGCCACGCCCTCACGGTTTTGTTTCTGGGAACTCATGAGCAACTTCCCAAGGGGTCACCCATCTTGGGATTGCTCTAGCCCAAACTCATTTAACTTCGGAGTTCCGATGGAATCCGAAGCCAATTAAGCTCCCAAAAGGCCTCGTGCTAGGTAGAGATGGGAATATACATATAAGGCTTACAGGATCCACTCCCCTGGGCTATGTGGGATGTTACAATCCACCCCCTTAGGGGCCCGACGTCTTCGTCGGCACACATCCGGCCAGGGATTGGCTCTGATACCAAATTGTCACATCCTGGCCCGGACCCCCACCACATCATGGGCTCGACTTTATTTTGCATATAGATGAGGCCTATCTTGAGGACGAGCGCAGTCAAGGGTGGCTCGGGGGCTACGACCCTTCGACTTACCAGTGAGTAGGCTTTTGGTTTTAAGTATATATGTATATGCTTGGTATCTTTCCCAGAAAATGCATTTAAATGAGTTATGATTTAAATTGCCATGCCAAATGTTTTACATTTAGAATATGCATATGATGTTTGCATATATATATATATATATATATATATATATATATATATATATATATATTGTGGTGATGTGGACGCTCAGGTAAGCCTCAGGTGAGTTTATGAATTGTGAATGTGAATAACAGTTATGATTAATTGAGAAACATTGAGCTCATAAACCTGCACCCCGGTGTTAGTGATTTAGCCAGAGATATGGCACAGGCCTGTATATAATGTCACCTCCCGCACCATATGCTCACATTGGATCCAATTTAGGTTCACAATCTTGTTGTACAGACCATCATAGGTGGTTCCGACTCGTAGGTGACTAGCGATTTATCGCACAGCTATCATGAGAACGTAGCATTGAGCATAACTATATTACACCCAGTCTTGTCGTACAGACCTTTGTAGTGGTTCCGACTCATGTGCAATGTAGTGCCGTATAGGTCACTTGCGGTGACTCCGGCTAGATTGACTAATGAGCTATGAATTCAGCCGTACAGACCTCTACAAGGGTTCCGGCTAATATGTTATTTTCCATGAATTTATTTTCACCTGAGTTACTTATTCTGTTTTATATTTTGGCATGACATACTTATGAATATGGATATGTGAATCATGAATTGATATATATTCCATTTCTGGGAAAGTTATACATGTTTTACGGCGAGGGGTTAGAGCATTTGATAAATGAAATGGTTTTGAAAAGCTTTGTCTTTGCCCACTCACACTTTCTGTTTTGCGCCTCTCCAGGTTTTAGATAAGCTTGTTCGTTGGTGGCTCACGAGGATTGATTGGATGTTCTGACATACTATCACAAATGTAGGGCATCTTTAGGTGTCGTTTAATTAGTACTTGTTTTTTGGACTGAACTTAGGCTACTCACGCTCTGATTGTGTATTCACACATATTCTAGCACTTGTCTTAACTAGTACTCGTATGAGTTGGTTTTCATGTATTCATATTCTCTATTATCATTATTGCTTCTGCACTGTGCACATGGCTACGTCGCCCTCACGTGACGGCCAGCATGCCCAGATTCGGGTCGGGGTGTGTCAGTATTAGACTCTTAATAAGATTAATAGTGCGAGACAGGCATTTAGTGCAGTTTTGAATTAAATAGCCGGCAGATTAAATATCCTGGGCCCACTTTTTAGTCCGGCTCACACCTGCTAATAATACACTCCAAAAGCTAAGGATAATTTAGCGGGTTCAAAACTCAAAAGCCCAGGAAAATTTAATCGCGTTGTCTATTCGCTCTCAAACGGATCTGTGCCTTCTCCGTTCTCTCCTCTATCCAGAACGAACTCCATCTACTGTTCTTTGTTCTTCTTCCTCCTCTCGAATTCATCTGCTATACTCCGTTCTTCTTCGTCCTTTTGCTCCGCTCCCACTCTCTGTTTGCTCTCTATTCCCTCTCTTATGAAATTGGTTGATCTGTCTATTTCTTACAAATTGATTTCATTTCTTCATCAATTTGTATCTTCAATTATATTATTTTGGTTTCTTTCCTTCCATTTTTATGTTTTGTTTTTTAATTTTGTCAGTGCAATGAGGATTAATTCTTTTTTTTCTTTGGTTTTCTTCCTTTTTTCCATTTTAACATCAATTATTCGGTGAATTTTTTTAGAAATTTATTGTAATCCAGAGTATTATCCGATGCACAGATTTATCCGCTAAAGCATCAAACACCCAATTAATTTAGTCATTACTATCATTATTTATCATATCCGACTAAAATAGTCAGTACAGTCCAAGCTGACAAACAAAACCTCATAATGTACAAGAGTGCATGCTCCTAGAGGGATGAGATTTTTTTTTTGTCAAACGGTAAACTTTATTAAATTCTTATGAGGGCATCAAAGGGTACTCGGTAAATAAGTTTGAGTTTGACTACACATTTATGTTTGGATTGTGTATTGCTCACGAAATGAGAAAGTCCGGTTAGTTCATAACTTTGAATTCGACTACACCTTTATTTACTAGTTATAGCTTTTAGAATGAGATGATTGTCATATTTTTTAGGGTAAATTACATAATACACCTTCAGGTTTGAAATCTATTACAACCTCATACAACATCTTTAAAACATTTCACTTTCATACCTCACCTATTATTTTATTTCAATATAGTACCTCCGTTACATTTTCCATCCATTGATCCGTTAAGAGCTAACGTGGCTGCCATATGTGTGCCACATGGCAAAAAAAAATTTTTTTTTTTTTTTTTTTTAAAAAACCTAAATCTTCTCAACCAAAAAAAAAAAAAAAAAAAAAAAAAACTGAAAAACGCAGAACTTACCCCACTTTCCCCGCAACCCCTCCCCACCCATCTTCTCCCTCCTGAGCCTCCTAACCACCTCCCTCTCCTCCACTCTCTTATTTTACATTTATAAATTCGAAATTTCAACACCCAATGAAACCAAACAATAAAAAACGAAAAAGAAAATCCCAAAAACACAAAGGCATCACAAGCGAGACTGACCTGAGTTTGCTTAACCTTGATAAGCAGGTCATTCTGAGTAGAAAAAGCTTGCTGGAGAACCTTGGTGATGTCCAGCACCTGCCCCCAATATTCTCAGCTGCAGCCGAAACCCTAACCAGGTACTGCCCAATCAGATCTTCATAAGCCACAATCGACAAATCCAGTGGCGCATCCTAGAAAACCTTGGTCGTCGCCGACCCTCCACCATCGGACAGCGACATCGCCTCTAAGCGCGACACAGTCGATTCCAACCTCTGTATCAACTTATCCTCCATAGCCACAAACCTCAATCGCACTCTCTCTTCCACATTCTCTGTCTTTCTCTTTCTACGGTTATATTAGATGCGATTGTTTGGTGTTTTTTTTCTTTATTTTTGGAATTTTTTTTTGGGATTTTTCTTATTTTCTGACGCCGATATCCAACCCCAGGACCTCTCCACCCCCGTCGTCTACGGCGTTTGCCAGGGCAGCGGCGAGTACTTCTCTCGGATCGGCGTTGGGACTCCGGCGAAGTCGTTCTACATGGTGCTCGACATCGGCAGCGACGTCAACTGGCTCCAGTGCGGTCCCTGCTCCGATTGCTACCAGTAATCTGACCTGGTTTTCAACCCGGCCGGATTTTCCACCTACAGCCAGCTCTCGAGCTCGATTAACAAAATCGCGTTGAGATGCGGACACGATAATGAGGGATTAGGTGAAGAGAGTGGAGAAGAGGAAGGTGGTTGGGAGGCTCGACTCGGGAGGCAGAAGAGGGGTGGGGATGGGTTGTGTGGGAAGGTAGGGTGGGTTCTGCGTTTTTCTTTCTTTTCTTTTTTTTTTTGTTGAGAAGATTCAGGTTTTAAAAAAAATATTATTTTTTGCCAAGTGGTCACATCTCAGTCTCGACTCCGCCGTAGCACGATATTGTTCGCTTTAGGCCCCGACCATGCCCTTACGGTTTTGTTTTTGAGAACTCAGACGAGAACTTCCCAGTGGGTCACCCGTCCTAAGAATGGTCTCGCCCGAACTCGCTTAACTTCAAAGTTCCGATGGAACCCGAAGCCAGTGAGTTTCCAAAAGGCATCGTGCTATATGGAGGTGGGCATGTACATATAAGGCACATCACCCCCTCTTCGTTGTTCGATGTGGGATGTTACAGGTGGCAGCCACGTGGTACAAATGTGGCAGCCACGTCAGCTCTTAACGGATCAATGGATGGAAAATGTAACGGAGGTACTATATTGAAATAAAATAGTAGGTGATGTATGAAAGTGAAATGTTTTAAAGATGTTGTATGGGGTTGTAATAGACCTCAAACCTGAGGGGGTATTATGTAATTTACCCTTTTTTTTAAGGAACCTAAAAAGTAAAAGTGAGACTTTATTTAAATTTTGGCCAAATTATTTTTCATGATCCATGTGGTGAGACGCTAGTTTTAATCTCGCCTATGTGGTGAAAAAAACTCGTAATTATGACCATGTGGTTAAGTCTGTAGTAATCTTAGTTTGAATAAAAAATTATGTCAAAGTTTTCCAAAAAAAAAATGTCAAAACTCCATCCATATGCATGGGTAAAATGGTCATCCTCGTTCATTGCTTCAAAACAAAAAAGAAATTAAAAAACCCACCCAGTGCCGGATCTAGGATTTGAACTTTCAAAGTCCCAGTGTTAAATACAAGTGTTTTAGATAGGAACAAATTGCGAAGCGTGCAAAAAAAAAATCAATTTATTTACTTTGTGGGCTTACTGTGAACATGTCAACAAATATTGGCATATGCCGAAGCAGTCTGATGAGTGATATAAAAAGAATTTGTCGAGTGTTGTCGAGTGTTAAGATATACCTAGTATGTATTACATCAAACATTTAGTAGGCACGAAAGGAACTCATACCAAACATTCAGAAAGTCCTCAGAAAACATTCATATGTATATTTTTCGAACTCGGGTGGTTTTCGGACCACCTTGGTCCCTATTTCCATCGGCCCCGGCACCCACCTTAGCCACGGTAACCACCGCCTCCCTCTCTCTAAGCCTCTCCGTTTTCCCAACCACACCTCCCACACATCATTCTCCATTTTTTTTTCCTCAAATGTCCGCATCTCCAACTATACATGAAACAATTTCTCTTTCTTGGCAAGGGAGTAGAATTTTCTCCCCTCCTATTCTCATCCACTTCATAAAGATATTTTCTTCCCTCCTCTCACACATTGTTTTTTGTCTTATTGTCTCTATAAAGATATTAATATAAGATGTTACCGTGACTTAATTGTAACCGTTCAAGTAGAAGGAGAGAGAAAGAAAGAGAGATTAGGAGGGGAGAGAATCCTCATCCCTTTCTACCATCTCCATCTCAAGCAATTGTTTTGAAGCATCAGCCGCATCACTGGCAACAAGTATCACTATTACAAAAGGGGATATTACTAGCGGTGTAAAAACCGACAAGAAACCCCAATTACTGTATGAATTTTTGGTAAAAATCAGACATTAAATTGTGCAATGTCTGATGGAGGAACCGACACCAATGCTATCGTCACAAAAAGGGTATTGACGTCACTTAGCCCCCTTAATCCGCCACCAAGAAGCAAAGTAATATAAAATAAAAAAGAAAAACAGTGTCGCTTAAAAGTGACATCGAAGATTGCATCGGATACAAGCGACATTAAGTACTGACAATGACTGTAGAATGGAACAGACTGGTGTCGGTCCTAACCGACACCACCTGATAATGGGATAAATACAATAACCACTATAATGTCGCCCATAAGCGACACGACCTAATAATTGGTTTTTTTTTTAGGAAAACTAACGAAAAGTCCAAAAAAACTTCTCGTTTAATGAAAAGCCCTTTTTAAAGGTATAGTGAATAGTACCAGGGAAAGGTATAAATGTGGTTTTTCGTTAAAAGTGAACAGTACCGGGAGTGTTTTGTTAAAACTCCTTTTTCTGCTCTCTTTTTAGAGCTCTTTCTTTTTCGTCGTCTTCTTCACCCTCCCTCAATCCTCACCTTCTTCTCTTCACCGTTTCCAGTAAATTGATGTTGCCAATCGACATCTCTTCCATAAAGTAATGCACTGGCGACTTGTCCACTGAAAATACATCTGAGAGAAGAAGCCAAAATAAATATCAAAATTTGAAGAATTTGTACATAGAAATTGCATGAGGGAAAAGCAAAAGGACTCACAATTTGGATCTTCGACCATGAGCCGCTTCTAATCCAATGACTCGACTATGAAATCCCAACCCCGAAATTTCACTATTCATTACGTTCTCGTTATTTAAATTCGTATTTCACGATTACATTATTTTTATTAGTTAATTTTAATTCTGTTAATTTTGGGAATTAAATCGAATAGTTTTGGGTTTGAACTTTAATAATTAGTCTTTAAATTCGTTGACCTTTCGAGGTCACAAGTAACGTTTTCAAATGGGTCTCGAAGCCACGAGTGCATAGGCGAAAGCCGTTTGCGAGTCGAATTATAACGGTATAGTTACAGACGTTTGAAGTTGTGAAACTATAGATAGTAGGAATTATTTAACTTCCACTTGTGGGTAAAAGGCCCAAACACATATTTGGGTTAAGGGACCGATTATTTAGAAGGGGAAAGGGACCAATTAGAGTGTGGAAAAGATTAGGCAACAACCAATCAAAATGGAGGAAAAAAAAAAAGGCTTCTGGAAAAGGGAAGAGAAAAGAAAAATAAAAGGGGGGGATTACAAGGGATCCCACGGCCCTGAAACTATGAATCAGGAAAAAGGGAGAGAGAGATGGAGGAAGCAAAGGGATTGGTGAAGCATGTACTGCTGGCAAAGTTCAAAGACAGAATCTCAGAAAGTAAGATCGAAGAACTCATCAAAGGTTACGCCAACTTCGTCAATCTCATCGAACCCATGAAGTCTTTCAACTGGTAATAACAATAATAATACCAATTTCCAAGTTACTTGTAATCTAATCTCTCTTAAATCTTAATGTTCTTGCTAGGAAATTCTTTCATTTTTGTTGCTCGGGAATTTACTGATGGAGCTACCAATTTAAAAACTTGAATCTCGATGCATTTTTCTGTCTGATTAATTATAATTGAAATTGAGGTTATAAACATGAATTCTGAATTGTGTGGAGACATTCTAGAAATGTAAATGAACCATAAGAGTATAGGTTCTAAGTTGCAGAAAAACTATGTTTCAAGTGGCCTACTTTGGCTCTTGTGTTCTATGTCTTTATGAATTCCTTTTGAGCGTATAGTACGTGGTTTAAAACTAGACATGTTCGTGATCTAAACCCATTTAATTTCACGTAATTCCATTGAGTATTGATATGTCAAAATCATATTCAAACTAGAGTCCCGAAACTGCCAAATAGCAGCAAATACTGGGTTTCCAGTTTTGAAACTCTATTTTGTACCTTGCAAAACTTTCAACTTAGAATTCCGTTATCTACAAATCTTTTATGCTTCTAAAGTACACAAAACAAGCTTCGAAACCCATATAAGTTTGCATCAACCGGTATAGTTATGGGTGTTCAAAATCAGGTTTAATCTTGGTTGACTGAAACTGCTTATCTGCAGCTTTTGTGTAGAAGAGGTTTCTGCTTTTGCAATATTTGTTCTTCTCTCAGTTTTAATTCTAATTTACTTATGCATATTGAGTTTGGGACTAAACGACTTTGTATGGTTATGTGTTGGGTTTCAAAGAACCATTTTCTTATACAATTATAAGCTCAACGACTTAATGTAGCGGTGCATTTATACCTATTGAAACACATAAATCACTTATGGTCTAGAATTATTTCCATTCAAACGTATTGGCAGTGATGAAGTTATTATAGATCAACCAAAATGGCATCTGAATTGGGTGCTATTAAATTAGTAATTCCAAGTACTTTGACTAGAATTAAAGTTCATGTCATGCATTTAGTAATGTCTTGTGTTTGTGAAAATGGAATTGGCCATGTTGAAGGATTCGTGTACTAATGACTAAGAGCAATGCTTAGGAATCTAGTACCACGAGATACTAAGTGAAGCCTAGTGGGACCACATTGGTTTGAGAGTGACTTGAATATATGTGATATAACTATTACCTTGATTTCTTATATTAATATCATCTATGAATATGATATGGGTTATAAATGAAATTCTATTGAAATGTGAATTATATATACATACCATAGACCTATGTTCATTGAATGTGAATTCTATTAAAGTGTTATTTTTATTTTTGGCCATCGATCTAATTTCATTAAGTATGATTTGACTTGTGCTTTGGAAATATGGTTTGTATTGTATGATTGGATTGATGTGATGAAATGTGAGGGCTAGTAGTGGACCGTTAACCTATTGTCATGGGGTTTGTTACTTAGACACTTGTTTCACATCTTGTTTCCTTATTTCACATTTTTGTGTCATTCAGCCCTTCTAAATTAAGTACTTCGTTCTTGTATTGTTTCTTCAACCTGTTGTTGTATCCCTTGGTCTTCCACTCGACTCCGTTGAGTGATGGTCCGGAATCGTATCCTGGTTCGGATTCCGTTGAGTGATGGTCCAGAATCCTTTCGATTCTGCAATTTCGTTTAATGATGGTCCGGAATCGTACCCTGGCTCGGATTCCGTTGAGTGATGGTCCGGAATGCCTTCTATTATGCGATTCAGTTGAGTGATGGTCCGGAATCGTATCCAGCTTGTATTCCATTGGGTGGTTCTATATGCATGGTACTCCCCGATTCCGTTGAGTGATTGTCCGGAATCCCTTCTACTCCGCGATTCCGTTGAGTAATGGTCCGGAATCGTATCCTGAGATTGATTCCGTTGAGTGGTCTGAAATCCCTTTGGTGACTTGGTTCCTTAGATTTGATTTCAGCTTCAGAGATGTAGGCTTCGGCCGAACTGTGTCGCTCTAACCCTGCATGTCAGTGTGTTGTATGGGTTATTATTTGGTGTGATTATTGGATGTAATTGTTATGATTATGATATACCGTTGACCAATATGGCTATAGATTATTATTGCGCCTCGTCGATTGTTCCTTGAGATGTTGCACGCTCTGAATTGTGCATTATGTTGAAATATGGCAGTTTATGTGATGAATATTCGAGTGTAGTGAAAAAATGAACTACGAATGGCTTGATCCCTGTTTAGGGTACGTAGGCAGTCTAACGAGGAGGTTAGATGCAGCCATAAAATATACGAAAATTGCAACGCAATTCGAATATTGAGTTATGCTTTGTACATATCCTAAATGCTGGGTACGTTAGATATACGGATATTTGGTGACGTCACGTGTCGATCCTGGACGTATGTTGGGATCGAGGCGTGACATCGACGATCTGTAATTTCAGGATCGTGTTCCCATTGGGCTTTCTCCTTTGCTTACTCGCCGAACCGGCCTCCGCCACACTTTCCTCCTTAGCCTTGCCTTTAATACGAGACAACACCGTTTTCGTCTCTTCCACGACTCCCCCGGCGCTCCCAATGACAATCCTCTGCCTCAACTCGGCGGCCCCGCTCAAATTTTGAAACTCAGGATCGACGACCTCCGTCCTAACGGGTAGGAGTACGGTCTGGGCTCTGTTGAATTTGAAACGGCGATTGCTGCTGCTGCTGTTGTGGCTGCAAAGAATGAGCTGTTTTGCTGAAGGGGAAGTGTTATCTTCCTTTATATTTAGAATTTTGTGCGAGAGTCTACTGGAGCGGTGTGAAAATTTCAAATTTCAAAATGTTTGAAATTTTGCAAAAGTTTAGTGACCCGCCTTTTTAAATTTTTTTAACGTAAGTATATATGAATTTGGTAGATAACAAAACGACATCGGGTTTTAAAATATATAAAAATATTATTAGTGTCGGCTACAACCGACACCGGGTTTCAAAATATTTAAAAAGACTAAAATTTATGTCGCTCAGAACCGACGCAGGCTTTAAAATATTTAAAAACAATAATTAGTGTCGCTAGAAGCGACACCCATACGTTATGTCGCTTAAAAGCGACACTGTTTTATTTAAAGCGACACCAGTGCTTAAAAATTATTAAAATGTATGTCGGTTATAAGCGACATTAAATGTTTACGTCGGTTAAAAGCGACATAGACAGTTTATGACGCTTACAAGCGATAGTAAATCCGACGTCATGTTTAATTAGTGTCGCAAATGTCTTGTCCGCCACTATATTATATTAAACCAACATCACCCACTGACACTATCAAACCCTTTTGTAGTAGTGTGTATAGTGTTTTAGCATTTGCATTATTGGAATGAATAATGAAGGCCTTTGAGACCTTGATTTCTTCGACAATGTTGAAAAGCCTGCTTGAGATTTTCTGAAGAACACAACGCGAGAGAAGTCTTTGAAGAGGTTAATGGCTCGAGTTTTGACGGACTCGAGGTTCAATTGTTGTTACACGACGTCTTTCAGTCACTAAATCGGTATGGATTGCGGTTGTTGTTAGGCCTAAAGAGGTTGATTACACCTTCCATGGATGCCACTTCTATTTCTTCCTTGAGAATTAGATGACGGTGTCACTTAGTACTACAGTCTAATGGTAATCTTCTTTACTTGTAAGTGAGATATCTTAGATTTGATTCTCGCCAAAGACGAATTTGAACCACGTTATGGCTAGCTCACTGTAAGGATAAGTCCACCCCTCTCCCTTAATGTAGATAATAACGTTTGTTCCATATACAATTAAAAATAAATAAATAAATAAAACCTAGATGACAGTAACGAAGATGAGGACAATTTGGGTATATTAAAAGAAACACACATGCTCATGTGGTAATTTATGATTAGTTGAGACAAGGATTGAATGCATATTTGCCCTTCAATCTTAACGGAGTTTTAACGGAAGAAAAAAGGAAATTACAAATTGGATTGGTATTGCTAACGAACTTGACCACATGGTCATGATTAACAATTTTTTCGCCACGGGGGCCAAATTAAAACTAGCATCTCACTGCAGGGGATCATGAAAAAAATTTGGTCTGAATTTTTTCAACACAACGACATATTTACATCTGTGAAGCACACGAGATTCATTTTAGTGCATAACTATGTTAGCTCCATGACCAAGATTTAAGGTTTACATCTATGAAGCACAGGAGCTTCAATTTAGTGCATAACTACGCTCCGTGAGTAGGATTTAAGGTTAAGACACACACACAATGGGCTGCCATAATAATTTGGTATTAAACTTGCTATATGTGGGAATCGAATCTAATACCTCACACTTATAAGCGAAAAGAAATATCACTAGATCATACTCTTAAATAGCACTACTGCTACTGTATTGAATATTAACAAAATGCTAGTGGAGACTCGATTGAAGTTCTTTTCATAAGTAATGATTTGTCAGCATCTGCGAGGGGATTTGAAACATCAATGCAAATAGTTGATCTTGATTTTTATTACAGAGGATATGAATCTTTAAGCTTAGAGATGACAGAAATTGATATGTGTGTATAAATAATTAGTATGCTAGTTAATTGTGATTTGCAGCTAAGGAGGAATGAGAAATTCTTTAGTGCGAAATAAATCTTACAAAATGGTTGCAGAATACGAGTGTTAAGGTTGATCTTGTATTGTGATTGGTCGACCAACACTCACATCCCGCATTAGAGAAAACATATTTAAATGCTCAATTCTATTGGAGCTACAAGTTCCCACATTAGAAAATTGTAATTACACACTATGTTATAGTCGATTTATGAAACTTTTGTAACAAAATATTATAAATTATAATTTGTTTGATCGAATTCTAAACTATAATATTAGACTTTTTATATCCCGAGACTTAAAAAATGTCTTGCATACTTGCATTTGACAGCAAATGGCCTTCTGTCACAATAGTGAAGATGAATGTTGCTCTCGCACCAAGGCGTGGGTTAGAACCATGTCGATTATTTAATATAACATCTAATCTAATCTATCTATTGTTTGACACACACCAACAAAAATAAAAAAAAATTGACAAATAATTAACAAAATTTTGATTAGATCCTAGATAAATTATTAGGAAAAATATTATTTGCTGGGAGTCCATGTGATTTGATGAAAAATATTATTGAGGTTGGAACCTTCCGTCCTTATCTGTTTCAGATCGAGTTTTTTTCTTTCTTTTTTCCATCTTAAGGCTTGCACCTAATTACCTACTTAGGTAAAGTGAATCTGGTGAATTATGGAAAGCATTTAATTGTATTAATTGTTAGTTTGATTTTTGTTTGTTATTTAGTACTACACTTTAATAATATTCTCATGCATTTGGAATTGAGAAATTTTATATTAGATTCTCGTGCATAACAAGTTTGAAAATAAATAAAGTGTTTAAATCTCGTGCACGACGAATTTGAAAAAAAAATAATTTGAATCACATCTCATTTTGAGTGGTACTATGTACTACATTTGCATTATGATTGTTAATTGTCATGTTTTATTGTTCTCGTGTTGTGTGATATTCATTTCTAATCTAAATTTATAAACTCAAAGCCCCATCCTAAATCACGGTAAGACTCAAGTTAAACATTTCGGGTGTGTTTGGTATCTTACTTGGATGACAATGGTAGTGGTTATGAGTGGGATGACAGTGGTGGTGAGTGGATCTGACAGTGCCGAAGATGTACTTGATGGTGGTGGTGCAATTCTCGTATCGATGACTCTTCATTGACTACTAGACTTCGCAATATCATACGCAAGGAAATTAGATCACGATTGAAGAAAAAAAAACTCTAAAAACATACATTTGGTGTTCTTAGGAATTTGTGTACTTTTTTGGTTCAAGCTTTGCAAAACAGATGTATGAATAGGTTTTTTTGGCTTAGAACTAAAAAACACTTATTGAGTTATAAACTTGAGTCCAAATAGAATACCAAACGACCCTTAACTTTTTGGATGTGTTCATATCGTTTTATCGTGTTTTAACTTGCCATGTCTAACTGGCATAATAATGTGAATTGAGGCGACTTATTTTTTACTTGTTACATGAAAAAATTTGTGTGTTATTAGTTTATGTTCTATCATTTATAATATGAGTAGCGAACAATAAATTTTTATTTTACGATGTAGCATTAACAAATTCGATACAAGTAATTTATAACACTACGTAACAACAAAAATTATCCATAACCGCGAGAAATTGGCCAACGCTAGTACGCTACCATCAATCCAACGCTCCAAAGTGTGGTCTACAAACTTTACGGGATTAGGAAGATGGATCCCACATTTCATGCCTAAGCAAGATCAATTAAAAGTTATGTTCGTATGTATGACTTTGTTGTTGTACGATAATTACAGGGAGCCGAAGCTTTGGTATCTGTCATTCTGTCATCCAGCTAACATATGCTTGAAACTTCAATCACGCACAAAAAGTCACATATTAGCGGTTTTTGTTTGAACACTACTTTTGCTGCTTTGGGGTTTTTGATGTTGGCCATTCTATTCAATGAACGTCGTAAATTACAATATGTGCTAAACTCCAATTGGATTGAAATTACGCATTTTATATGTGGGCTTCATGACCAATTTACAATTTTGGGAGGAGAAGGAGAAAAGGACTGCAGATGAGCTGGAAGTGTAAACAACGTGGGCGAAAATGTCCATATGGATGTTGGTATATTCAATGAAGTGTAAACACTTATTTTAGGACTATTCATGTACAGACTTTTTTTCTTTCTCCTTTCACCTAGAGACAAAACTATTCAATTTGGTAAGTAATGTCATGGTTGCTTTTTCAGTTCGCTTTTGTATTTAAAATTGGGGTGTGCTATCCACACACTCCATTTTACTTCTCACACACCCCTAGATAATTTATATTCGTTGATCTTCTTTAATTCATCCGATCCGACGGCTGAAAATTAAAAAGGTGTGTGAGAAGTAAAATGAGGTGTGTGGATATCACACCCCTTAAAATTTTGCTCACTGTGTTTGAAAGGTGAATGGATTTGTTGGGTCTCTCTCTTCTTCTTTTCATACGTTTTTTTTTTTTTTCACTCTCTTTCCTTCTTCTTCTTATTTCCCCTTCTTCGTTGCCAATGGACCAAGCCGTCATCAAAAGTGATCTCAATGCATGTTCAATTCGGTGAAGGGTGTCGAAGTGTGTAAAGATTGATGTATTGAGATTTTTTTAGAGAATAGAGAGCGAATGAGGTATAGAAATGTGGACTGAGATCGAAGGTGATTGCAGAGTTGAGTTTTTGGGTTGACAATTTGTTTATTAGCTACTAAATTATTAAGCCTATTTGTAAGTTTTTTAATTTAATTAGACTGATGTGACCCATTTATGTGTCGCATCAGCACATAACATAATTTTTGGCAGAATTGTGACGAAAGAGCTACATTGATTTGAGACACTTACTTGTGGGACTACATTAATCAATTTTCAATTTTAGAGACCATTTTGATGTCGCGGATCAATTTCAATGACCATTTTGATGTCGTGAGTCAATTTCAAAGACCATTTATGAGAAGAAAACAAAAAAAGACTTATGGGCCCATTTATGTGCCACATCAGCACTTAACAGATTTTTTAGCAGAATTGTGACAAAATGACCACATTGATTTGTGACACCTATTTTCAAGGACTATATTGATTAATTTGAATTCCAGAGATCATCTTGATAGTGAGGGTCAATTTCAAGGATAATTTATGATTAAAACCTTTTTTTTTTCTTTTCACCTAGAAACAAAACTATTCAACTTGGTTGGTAATGTCAAGGTTGCTTTTTCAGTTCGCTTTTGCATTTAAAATTTTGCTTACCGTGTTTGAAAGGTGAATGGATTTGTCGGGTCTCTCTCTTCTAGTCTTCTTTTTTTCATACGTTTTTCTTTAAGGAAACTTTAACGAAAAACTTTCGGTACTATTCACTTTAACGAAAAATCATATTTTTACATTAAAAAGTCAATCCTAGTACTATTCATTCTACCTTTTATTTTGTCTTTATCGTTAACACTTAAAGTTTTTAACCATTTTTCACTAGTTTTTTTTTTTCTTTTTCACTCTCTCTTTCCTTTTTCTTCTTATTTCCCCTTCTTCGTATGTACCCTTTTTTATTGGTTTAGGACTCTAAATAAGCCTTCTACGTGCTTGCTACGAGAAAACTCACTCTAAAATGCTCGTTTTAGCAGTGCGTCGTCTTCTTTCTTTTATTTTTTAAGTTTGTGTGTGTAGATTTATATTTTTTTGGTTTATCCAAATTGGAATTTTGTGTTTGTGATTTTAGTATGTTTTGAAAGTATACAAAACTGATTCTTCAGAGGGTTAATTTGACATTTTCACAAGATTTTTTTTTAAGTAAACAAACTAATTATACTAATAAGTATACAAAACTGATCCTACAGATAGTTGTTTTTTTTAGAAATGTTTTTTGAAAGTATACAAACTGATTCTACATATGATTGAAACTGCTCGGGCATAAATGGTCGAGTAGGAATTGGGTTGATGACATGTATGTTATTTTGTTGAAGTTGTGTAGACTGGGCTAAGTCGAGAGTATGTGATAAAAAATTTAAAATTGATTTCCTTGTTTTTGGGCTGGGTTTAGTGAGTGAGATTCTCTTCGGATCTCTGTATGCGAAGTCTATTGATCAAACAACCCTAACCATTCAAATTAATCCTAACGCTAGGAAGCAATTTTAACTTTTAAGGAGGGATGAAGAAAGGTGGTGGGAGATATAGAAGAAATGCACAAGGAAAGACGTAGAAAGTGAAACTAAAGACCCAAAACAATTTTATGTTTTCACTTTCAAGATTTCGTTTTTGTTGATTCTTTATTTCATCCTCTCTCTCTTCCGTCACAAATGAAAAACCAAAAGTTACAAACAAAATAGTTATCAAATAGTTCTTAATATTATAAAAGTGCCTAATAATATGCGAACTTGTATGAATGTATGAGTACATAACTAATCTGCCTACTAATATGATGATTTGTGACTCTTTCCCTTCGTCCTAGGGGACTAATTCGGTGTCATTTTAACAGAAAATGGAGGCCATAATAGGAGTCACGATTAGACTCGGCCTATGGCCCAGTCTCTGGCTGAAACAGCCCAGTCCCATTTTATATAAGGTTTTACTTAGGTCCAAGTGTTAATATTTTTCTTGAATAATTCGATGGACATTTCAAACTTGAAACTTCTTCCTATACAGAAAATAAAAGTATTACTAAACCAATAACTAGTTGATTTTAATGGTAAGTTAGTTCATGTTATTTTAAAAGAAAAATGAAGCCAAAGTTAAGAATCATCATTCGACCACTGCTTAATATCAGGCTGAGCCGAACTAGCCCCCATTTTATGTAGAGTTAGATTTAGGGAATTGATTTTCACACACCTCTTTTAGCTTATCATATACCCCCTCTTTCTTTATATCCATCGAATTAAATAAATCAAACAAAATCAAGTGCCATGATTAAACAGGGGTGTGTACAAGGCTAAAAAAAGTGTGTGCGAATCATTTCCCTAGACTTACTTGAGTTAAAACTATGCAATGGTATATATATGGCATGAAGATAATATTTTAGTAACTGTTTTCATAGTCGAAACTCTGCTGTAAGTCTGTAACGCGTTTATCAACGTTCATGACAAATACTTGAGGGGCATCTTTCCATCACTGTAGCTTTTATGTTTCTTGTTACAAAAGCTCGGAAAAAATTTTGCTGAAAGAAAAACCTCGTTGATCCTGGCCCTTAGTCTTGTTGATTCATTTTTTGCATAAATTATTTTAGAAACATTTTCTTTTTTTAATCAAAGTAGATGATTTTATTTTCTTTTTAAGCGAGAAAGAAAGGAAAAAAAAAAAACCTTGGAGGGTGCAATGAAGCGGCGCCACTCAGTACTACGGCGGCGATTATGGCAATTACACATATGGATTTCAATTTATTTTCAAAATCTCCTATATGATTTGGTTTTTAAATGAGAATCCACTCAAAAGGAAAGTGCATTAAAATTACATGTTGTGTACATGGTAAGAAATCTTCCTCGTAAGGTCGGTGACTCTATATATAGAGTATGCATTTCACTTCAATCTTCATGACTTAGTTCACTCACTTATACAAAGCGTTAGTCTACACTAAATTAACCTAAACTATAAGAGGAGAATTAGACCTTGGGTGCAGAGAAAAAGAACATACGGTTCTAGCCAACTTGACTAAGTTAAGGTCTTCATGCATGAGTTTTTTCATAGTTAAAATATACATTGTTTCGTTAGTATAATGATTGCAGGGAAAGGTGTGGCTTGAGTGTGAAAATTGAAGTCAAAGGTAAACTAAGTTATGCCTGGCTCCTTGTATGCCACAAGCAGAAGCTCAATCTATTTCTTGATTGGCTACTACGGGTGGCGTACAGGGAGCCAAGCATACCCTCTCTATCTTTCTCCGTTTGAGTTGTCCTTCCATTGTTTTCATCATTTTGCTTTTTTGGAACCAATCTTAGAAAAAATGTAAGTGAATTCTAAAAAAACACTTAAAATGTTTCTTGCAAGAAGCACATAACTGATACTTCTTGTAGAAAGCGCTTTAAGTGTTTTTGGAACCCAAAAACATTTTCTTTAAAAACACTTTCAAACAAATCCATAATTGTTTAGGAACTGAAGCTTTACCCAAAAAGAAAAAAAATGCGAAGGGAATGAAATTGAATTACATGCTTAAGTTGAAAAAATCCCTAATCCGCTGCTAATTAAGATTTCCCATACCATACCAGACTTATATCTTTCATTGTATTTTATCATTTTTCTGCTGGGATAAATGATAGACTAACGTTTCTTATCCTCTTATACATAATACATCGTTGTTTAATTTCATGTTTGCTGTTTCAGTTTAATTTATTCAACTTTATAACCAAAATTTACAATGCATGCATATGTAAGTACTTTTTTCGGAACAAAGCAAGAAGGAACCATGCATGCACTGCGTGGTGACCACTCAACAGAGGGGGCGTTGAGGGTAAGTGAAGGTGCAATCACACAGGCCCCAAATATGAAGGGTTTCCAAAAAAAAAGTTCCCATCTAAAATTTTTATGTAATAATGCTATATATTATCTTCTAAAAAAATTATTTTTATTAGCACTCTAAAATCTCATTGTGCATTCCTTATAAGTGCATTCCTCCATGGATATGTTAAATGCTGACGTGGCTGCCAAATGTCTGCCACGTGGCAAATAAAATAATTTTTTATTTTTTTTTTAAAAAACCTGAAATTGGAAGAAGAAAAAAAAAAAAAAAAAAAAAAAGGGACCGAACCCAGAAGAAGGAGGAAGAAGAAGAAGAGAAGAAGAAAGAGGAGGGAGGAGAAAGAAGAAGAGAAGAAGAAAGAGGAGGGGAGGAGAAAGAAGAAGAATAAGAAGAAGAAAAAAAAAAGAAAAAAAAAGAAAGGGGTTCGAACCCAGAAGAAGGAGGAAGAAGAAGAAAGAGGAGGAGGAGGAGGAAGAAGAAGAAGAAGAAGAAGAAGAAGAAAAAAAAAAAAAAAAAAAAAAAAAAAAAAAAGGGACCGAACCCAGAAAAAGAAGGAAGAAGAAGAAGAGAAGAAGAAAGAGGAGGAGGATGAGGAAGAAGAAGAAGAAGAAGAAAAAAAAAAAAAGAAAGGGACCGAACCCAGAAGAACGAGGAAGAAGAAGAAGAGAAGAAGAAAGAGGAGGGAGGAGAAAGAAGAAGAAGAAGAAAAAAAAAAAAAAAAAAAAAAGGACCGAACCCCGAAGAAGAAGGAGGAAGAAGAAGAAGAGAAGAAGAAAGAGGGAGGAGGATGAGGAAGAAGAAGAAGAAGAAGAAACAAAAAAAAAAAAAAAAAAAAAAAAAAGGGACCGAACCCAGAAGAAGAAGGAGGAAGAAGAAGAAGAGAAGAATAAAGAGGAGGAGGAGGAGGGAGAAGAAGAAGAAGAAGAAGAAAAAAAAAAAAAAAAAAAAAGGAGTCCGAACCCAGAAGAAGAAGAAGAAAGAGAAAGAGAAGAAGAAGAAGAAAGAGAAAAAAAAAAGTAGCAGATATGTTTTTTTAAAAAAAAATTAAAAAATTATTTTATTTGCCACGTGGCAGACATTTGGCAGCCACATGTCATATATGTGGCAGCCACGTCAGCATTTAACAGATTCATGGATGGAAAATCTAACGGTTGTATGAAATTGAAATAAAATAGTACTTGAGGTATAAAAGTGAAATGTTTTAAAGATGTATAAGATTGCAATAGACCTTAAACCTGAGGGGCTACTATGTAATTTACCCAAAATAATAACATTGTAGATCTACTTCTTACCTTTCCAGACGTATATAGCACGTCACTTTGAAGACTTCGAAATATTCGTTTTCCCATAGCTGTGCAATTTTCACGGGAATGCAGCTTCAACGGTATTCGTTCAAAATATTGGAAGGATTGGTTGTGTGAAAAAGTCTGAAAGGTACAAAATTATGTGTGAATAGCGCCACCACTTAATTATTAGGAGTTCAATTATTGAGATCACTTGTAAACGTATGCCTCATGAGAAGAAGGGGAGATTTTAAAACTATTAGATTATGATCATTCATGTGCTGCTTTTTTTTCTTTTTCTTGATAAAAGTAGTGGTGATTTATAATTCAAATTTAGTTTATCAAAGGCAGTGTAGCGTTTTTTACAAAAAAAAAGAAAGAAAAGAAAAGAAAAGAAAAAAGGGCGGTGTAGCGTTGTATCGACGTAGAAAAAAGAATCTGGGTGGGCCATGCCCGTGTGTGATTTCACCTTTTTTTTTCTGGCAAACAAATTATTAATTTAGCCCTTTTTTTTCCTTGTCAACGACCACAAGATCTATTAACGGGTTAATTACAAGCCAAGCTAACCCAGCCGACCTGAGCTTTCATTGGAGAGAGGAACTTGTATGATTTGAATAATGTCGTTACGGTGTCGGTGTATCCATGTTATACAAAGTTTTCTTATTTTCAAAAAGTTTGACACTTTTATATCTTGACAATAATTGGTTTGAAACAGTACAAACTTGTATTAGATTCGATTTTTCAACATATATGTATTTGACTCGTAAAACTTGTGAGCAACTCACTTTTTTACGAAACAAAGGTAAATTACGTTCAAGAATTTTAATTGAAAGAAATTGCTATGTTTAATATTTGTTCTTTTGGAAATTATGTTTACTTTAAAAAAAAAATCAGTCTATTTAGATTGATTATCTTTAATTTGAATTTTTAAAGATGGAGATTCTGACTTCTTTGTTTATAAAGAAATTACATGCCTGAAAAAGATAAAGACGTAGATGACTATGTCAAACTATTAGGAAGAATATTATTGGAAGGTGAAATCACAGAATACATGGCTTCGTGAAGGTGATAAAAATACGAAGTTCTTTCATGCTCAAACTGTACAACGAAGGAGGTGTAATCAGATACGGGGATTGGAAGATAACGCAGGAGTATGGCAGAAGGATCCAGAACATATGCAGGACAATGCTATAATGTATTTTATGGATTTATTCCAAGCTGGAGACTCACGACAAGAAGGTGAGGTAGCGGCATCGATGGAGTCTAAGGTATCAAACATGAAGAATGAGGAACTTATCCGTCCTTTCTCAGATGAGGAAATTCGGGAAGCTGTGTTTCAAATTCCGACAACAAAGTCTCCTGGTCCTGATGGGTTTACAGCTAGCTTTTTCCATGATCATTGGGAAATGGTGGACGGGGATATTATACGGATGGTGAATGCCTTTTATCATTCAGGGCGGCTGCTTCAGAAGACTAACCATACAAATATTGTCTTAATTCCGAAGGTGAAGGCTCCGCGTCGGATGACGGAATTGAGACCTATATCCTTATGTAATGTGGTGTATAAGATTATTGCTAAGGTTTTGACGAGAAGATTAAAAAATGTGATGAACCGTGTCATTAGCATTAATCAGTCAGCATTTGTTCCAGGACGCCAGATTCATGATAATATTTGGGTGGTACATGAAATCTTGCATTCTTTAAAGCAAGGGGTGGATGATCGAATGACGATTAAATTGGATATGGCGAAAGCGTATGATCAGGTAGAATGGGGTTTTTTTATCGTAGTCATGAACAAGTTGGGATTTCATCCTAAATTTTGTGAGTGGATTCGTGAATGCATCTCCACGATGTTCTATAGTGTCATGGTGAACGGAGTTCCCTTAGGGTATTTCCGACTTGAGAGCGGGTTACGACAAGGGGATCCAATGTCACCCTTTTTGTTCCTTCTATGTGCGGAAGCTTTGTTGGCATATATCCGAAAGTATGAAGTGGCATGATTGATTAGTGGGGTGTGGGTGGCAGAGAATGCGGTGCTTATTAGTCATTTGTTTTTTGTGGATGATTAAGTGGTTTTTTGTAAATCTGATGAGACGGAAGCAGGACAAGTGGTTAAAATTTTGGAGGAATATGGGAAAGAATCTGGCCAGATTATAAACTTGGAGAAAAGCTCTATATTTTTTGGAAAGGGTTGTCCGAAGAAGGAGAAAAAACGTATTGTCACGAGGATGAATATTCAAGCTAAAGATGGATTCAGCAAATACTTGGGGATTCAGGCGGATTTTGGGCATTCGAAGAAGGCGATATTTGAATTGGTTCGTCGAGGTATTGAGAGCCGGATTGATGGATGGGCCAAACAATTTTTGTCTCCAGCGGGGAAGGTAGTGTTGATTAAATCAGTTGCAATGGCGATGCCGAATCATGCTATGGTATGTTTTAAATTGCCGGTGAGTACGTGTAAGGAAATGGAGTGGGTTATTGCTCAATTTTGGTGGTGAGGGCAATCGAAGGCTAATGGATGTCATTGGGTGGCGTAGGAAAAGTTGACTATGAGGAAGAAGGATGGAGGGTTGGGTTTTCGGGATCTAATTGGATTGAATTTGGCCATGCTTGCCAAAGTAAGCTGAAGGGTACTACATAAGCCGGATTCGATGCTTGGGGTGGTGCTTAGGGATAAATACTTTCCTAACTCTTCATTCCTTGAGGCTAACAAACAAAACAGATCGTCATGGGGATGAAAGGGTATTCTTTTGGGATGGCAAGTTTTGAACCGTGGTCTTCGGTGGTGGGTTGGTGATGGTGAGTCTATTAGAGTGGTGAGCGATCCTTGGATCCCTAAGCCTGATTCTTTTAAACCGTTGATGCGGTTTGGGGCCCCTAATGTAAAGGTATGTGACTTATTTTCTCCGGATAAGTAGGGGTGGAATATGGAGACTCTTGGGGTCATGGTGGAACGAGTGGATATGGAACTGATTCAAACCATTGCGATTAGTAGACGTGGCTGTAGTGATAAATGAATATGGCACTATACAAAGAATGAGATTTATTCAGCTCGCTGGGGATATTATGTAGCAATGGAGATGATGAAAAATGGGGAATTTGGGCGTAAAATGGGGGGGGGATGTCGAGTTTGGCAGGAGTGGGGGGATAGGTGTGGAAAACAATTTGGTCTTTACTAGTGCCAAATAAGATTCGGATATTTATTTTGAGCGGTGAGGCATAATTTAGAGCGACGAAGGATTCAGGTGATGAATATGTGTGATCTTTGTGGTTTGCTAGATGAGATCGAAGGCCACCTATTTTTTGGGTGCGAGTTTAGTCGCGCATTTTGGTTCGGGACGGCGGTGCAAATTGATATGGCGGGTATGGGAGTGGTGGATTTTTTGGAGGGGTGGGAGAGGTTAGTGACGAGACTGGGGAAGGAGAAGGAGGCGGACTTATTATTGCAGCAGGTGGTGTTTGGCTTTTGGCGAATTTGGAAATGTAGAAGTGAATCGGTTTTTAATGGGACTAGAATCTTGCCGCATATTGCAGTGGAGTTGTGGCGAAAACAGGTGGATGAGTTTAAGGAGTCTGCGGTGGTGGAAGGGGTGGAACATCGGGATGGAAGGGTGTTAGGGGCGGGGGGAGTGGGTGCGGATGGAGTTGAGGGGGAGAGTTTCAGTGGACAAAACCTAGCTTTGGAGTGTTGAAATTGAATTGCGACGCGACCTGGATGAAGGAGACAAATGTGGGTGGGGTGGGGTGGGTACTACGCAATGTTGCGGGGCTTCCTAAGTTCGTGGGAGGGGTGGGTGGTGAAAGGTTTGCAACTGCAATAATGGCAGAGGCAGATGCGATCAGGCAGGGATTAGAGATGGTTATTAGTAGTGGTGTTATGGAACCTGGGGGTAGTTTGGTGGTAGAATCGAACTCAAAAGGTTTGATTCAAATGCTTAATCAGGAGGTCACAACTGATGTGGTTCTTGATATTTATCTCCAAGACATTTGGAGGATGGTGAACTTGTTTCAGTTGGTGAGGTTTTGCTTCACCCCTCGGCAATGCAATCTTGCAGCTCATTCAGTGGCGGGGCACGCTGTTAAGCATGGCGGGAGATTTGGCTGGGTTGAGTTAGATCCATAATTTCTGTTTAATATTTTAGCAGAAGATGCAAATGTAACTGTTCGTATTTAATCTTAATAAAGTTCTATCTTTCGGAAGAAAAAAAATATTATGCTCTAAACTTTGATCTTATATTGTTTATTTATTTTTATATAATTATATTTATAAATTAATTTAAAACTTGTCATCAACGATAACCATTTCTTCTAAGTCCAATTGCATATGTGTCTTAAAATTAGAAATTCACCATATCTCATAAGCCGAGTCTAAGTGAAGCCGACTCAAGCAAGCCACTTCAACATTCATTAGAGATTTTTTTAGTGTGTCAAAACCAAGGAACAAAATGTCGATAATATCGGCGATATTATCGATTTTTAAGGGGACCGATATTTTTATAACTATCCAAATGGTTTTCGTGATAATATTGCGATATTATCGATAATATCGATAATATCGCGATATTTTCGATATTATCGACAAAATCGCCGAGGCTCCGTCGTCGGAAAACTGCAGTCGAGGCTCCGTCGTCGGAAAACTGCAGCCGAGGCTCCGTCGTCGGAAAACTGCAGCCGAGGCTCCGTCGTCGCATCTGCCAAGATCTGCGCCTCTCTCTGCAATCCGCGCTCAGACCCATCAAAATCCGCAATCCCTTCTCTCCGGATCCCAAAACCCACTCGGGTTTGATGGATCCTTCCCCTCGTGTAGGTGTGGTGTGGCTGTGCTCCGGGAAGGAGAGTTGCAGAAATGGGGGGAGAAGAAACAAGGAGAGGAATAAGGGAGAAGGTTCAAGGGATTGGGGAAGGGGGAAACACGGGGAAGTGGGGTGTGTGTATGTCTGTCTCCTCTAGGAAGGAGAGATGCAGAAAAGAGATGGGGGGAGAACTGGAGAAGAAACAAGGAGATGGAGGGTGTGTGTGCGTGTGTGTGTGGAATGAGGGAGAAGGATCGAGAGATTGTGTGTGCGTGTGCGTGTGTGTGTGTGTGTGTTATCCGAGAGAAAAAAAAAACATTGAGGGTGTGTGTGTGTGGCACACGGTTTTCTATGAAACCATGGTTTTGTGTGTGTGTGTTATCCAAGAGAAAAAGAAAAAAACTTTGAGGGTGTGTGTGTGTGGCACACGGTTTTGTATGAAAGATTTGGAAGTGACTTTGCTCAGAAGAACCAAATATTCTGTCAGAGAAGAACCAAAAAATCTGCTTACTTTATCTTCTTCTCCACGTGAAGACCAAATTCTGTCAGAGAAGAACAAAAAATGCAATGTATAAAGTGTAAAATATTGTACTAATTCATTATATATAAATGATTATGGTGTGTTTAGACTTCTTTAATTAATTACTACATCTTTTCTACACTCACAATGTTTGTCAGCTCGCTATATAATCAACTTGATAATGTTAAATCCATCATGCAATGCATTTCCTTCCAATTTTTTGTGATAAACTAATAGATAATTGACTAAATAAACATCCTGCAAAGTTTCAATAAAAATTTCCAAGTTTTTCTTACAATTTCCGTGGTTTCCATGTAATTTTTATCGATATCGATATTATCCCGATATTTCCATCAATATTTCCGTGTTTTCGAACTACCGATATTTCCGATATTACCGATATTTTCTTTCTTGGTCAAAACACAGACACATACGACAAATGTAATTATACAAGCAAAGAAGACTTGAAAATTTGTATAATAATGTGGCGTACTAGCCCGTGTTGTGGGGAGATTGAAAAATCTCTCCACGTACATAGACAAAGACCCGTACAAGTCGTGGCGGCACGCCATTGGTGGAACCGCCTATCACCCGCTCCTCTATCATACGATCAGCTCCACGTTGTCATTCCTCTGGCATCCAGAGAACCACCGAATATAAAGGGCCCTTGGACATTTCTCTTTCGAGACACAGATAGCCGAGCCGCCATCGGAGGAGAGACCCCCTTTCCCTATATCTTCTCCTCCTTCTCCGTCGCCATCAGAGAACTAAACAGGCAGCAAAAATGGTGAGTTTTCACACTCTTTTAGCTCCGTTTTGCTCGGCTAGGGTTTCTGACTGTATTTTCTGTTTGGCAGCCGAGATAATTTAGAGAAAATAAAGTAATATCACTGATTTTTGTCCGATTGCGATTTCTGGGCTGGTTAATGGATCATCGGTTTTGTTGATTCGATTTTCTTGCCTTCGCTGCGTCGATCTGATAGTTTAAAGCTAAATTGGCTAGAATTTGTAGCTCATCTACTGTTTATCTGTGCATCTCGTGCTTTCAGATCTGGATTTTTGTTGAAATTTTGATCGCGATTTGTTGTATTTTAAGAATGGATTTTGGATCTGTCTGTTTTGTATACGTGTTTTAGGGCCCGAATTTGATCTGATTCTTGATGATTGGGAATGTTGTGGATCTGCTGTCTGAACCGGTCCGGTCCAGATTTAATTTGTATATTTGTTCTCAATGATATAATAAAGTAATGAGTACTTGGTAGGTACCAGGAAAAATTGTCGAGTACTTAGCATTTATGTTTGTTTATATATAATTTGCTGAGCTGTTATTGTTGGGGGTATTAACGTTTGTGCGTGTTGTGAGAGTCAATTTGATGCGTTTCAGACGAAAATTAAACAAACAAAGGTGCATTGTTGTGTCGATTTTATCTACGGCGCGAAGGAAAGAAGTTTGACATTGGTTGTTTTTGTTGCTTAAGACATTTTAGAGGACCAAAAGATTTTACTTTTAGCATCATATCATGAAAAGATATACTAAGGATAAGACAGATTGTGCGCGCATTTCACCCGAGTTATGCGTTTTCATTGGAAATAAGACATGATGGGTTGGCTGAGAACGTGTGACTTGTTTTTCCCTGTAGAGATTCATTTTGCCAATTTTCTTTTGTTAATTTTAGTTTGATAAAAGTCTTTTCAATCTATATTCAATTATCTCTTGGAAAATTGTTGTGTTGCTGTCTGATGTTTGTTAATTGTGTGCAATTTGCAGGCCAACGCAGCATCTGGTATGGCTGTGCACGATGATTGCAAACTGAAGTTTTTGGAGCTCAAGGCAAAGAGGACCTACCGCTCCATAGTTTTCAAGATTGAGGAGAAGCAAAAGCAGGTTGTGGTGGAACATGTTGGTGAACCAGCAGAAACCTATGAGCAGTTCACTGAGAAGCTTCCTGCTGATGAATGCCGATATGCTATTTTTGATTTTGACTTCCTTACACCAGAAGGTGTCCAGAAAAGTCGGATATTCTTCATTGCCTGGTAATGCAGGTTCTTTAATCATTTTCAACTGTGTGTACTCTGTTATCTAATCATCGTTTATATAAATTTATAGTTTTTCTTTTCCTTCTATGAAGGTCTCCTGATACATCAAGGGTGAGAAGCAAGATGATCTACGCAAGCTCCAAAGACAGATTCAAGAGAGAGCTCGATGGCATTCAGGTTGAGTTGCAAGCGACTGATCCTACTGAGATTGGTCTCGATGTCATTAAGAGCCGTGCCAGCTAGATTATGAATCATAGGCTATCTGGTGGGAAGTTCTTCCCTGCACCCTTCGTTACTTGCATGATATGTTTATACATTGTGGAAATGGCGACTTGGCGAATGATGGAATCAATTTCCAAGTTTCGCCGTCGTTTCTTATTTGTTTTAAACAAGTGTCTGGTTTCTGGTATATCATATGATATGTTTATTTTATAGAACCTATCTCTGTTGAGTGGCTGCTTTCGGTAGCTGTATGTCGACAAACTAATATGTAGCTGTTTGTGGGGTTTGACGACACCTTTCCTCTTTGCGAGTGTTGTATATGACCCTTGTCATTTTTACTTTGGAGCAGTTTAAAAGGAGCATGCTTTTATGACCTTTCCTTGTTGCTTATTTACTGGCTTTATCTGTATGACCAACCTTGGCATCTGATTCGATTTTTGATCTGCTGCTATCTTTTCTAGTTGGTAAGAGATGATTTTACTTATGGTTGCGGCAACGCTTTGGGTGCGCGCAGCCTAGGGTAAAATGTCGATCGGTTCGACGAACCATTTGGCTGTGGTTTTAAGATGATGATCTGTCACGTCACGGGTGTAATGCACTTGTGGCTCTATCTTTCTCCTCACATGACTTACAGTTATGTCATCATCTGACGTGATGCAATATTACGGTATAGTGGTATTTTTTTTCACTTGTAAGTAAGAGATCTAAGGTTCGATTTCATCAAAGACGAATGCGAAGTATATTATTGTTAGTCCCTTGTAAGGTTTAGCTCATTTTCCCACTCCTTAATGTGAATAATATCGTTTGTTCGGAAAAATGATGCAGTACAGTAAGTTGTTTTGGGGGTCCTATGTTAATTCTTTTTTGTGTAAGGGTAGGAGCCAACATTTCGGATTAGGAGGGACCTCTCACAAATGTAAAAGAAAAATGCTACAATACCTCTAACAATGCCAGCCCTGAAGCAACGCTGCAACACGCTTGCAAATCCCCTTTCTCACGTTCACGAATCCATCTCTTAGCCATTGTTTCATCATCGTCTCATCCATTGTTTCATCCATCGTCTTTTGGTCAGATTATAATGTTTGTTTTCTCTGTGACAATGGGGTTGATTTTTTCAATTTCTCTCCATTTCATTAATACATTCTGACCACTTGGAAGTTGTGTTAATTGGCGAAGAAAAAAAAACCTAATAGGAAGGGGTAACGAGAGCACGAAAATTGCACATGGATGAAAGCATAATTCAAGCCCGTGAAAAGAAAGTCAGGGTAGGCTAGGGAGTCAGGGACGATCTGGTCCCTTCATAGATTTGCCCTTGGGGCTAATGCATAGATTCCGTTACGGTAGAAATTTTCCCTTTCAAAAGTCAAATGCTTGATTCTATTTTGATTTTGATAGAGTAAAAACTGTCCTTGAGAACTATAACACGGTAGCGGCTCGACCTAGACTAGACTATTTCAGTTAAATAAGATTGTTTTGTTGTTTGGTGAATTTTTAAATGCTGAGACTAGATTGTTACCTTGAGTTATTAAATTGGAAAATCTTCTAACGCATGATCCCATCTAGTAGGATGAGACTACATATGACTCGCTTGACTTGACTCTACGATATTGTCCAAAATGGGCTAGCAAACATCAATACATTATGTCTTATCCGTCCTATTTTGTGGGACAGACTTGAGACTAAACATATGACTTGCTTGGATTCAATTCCGATCTTATCTAGCACTGGGACAGCAACACATGTGACTTTGACACACCTCCTATGCCATTAGATCCTTTTAGGTGATTTATTATCCACATATAGGAAGTGCGTTGTGCACTACTAACTTGAGGGCTTAAGCATTTTTAACGGAGATGTCAAATATGGATTGTTAAAATTTTATTGGAAAGTTGAGGTAGCCATTTGAATATGAAGTCAAAATTTCTTTCATTTTAATATCTATTCTAATTCTTGGAGTAAAACTTAAAGTTTAGGGTTTCAAACTTACCCTAACTTGCTTCAACTCATTTTAAGGGCAAATTTAGACCAGGCTTCGCCCTGGGTTCGTGGGGTTAGCTCACCATATATGTGTATTTTTTTTAGTTTTATATTTATAAATTCATTGAATGTAACAGCTAAGATCTAATATGATTAAATCCAATGGTAAGAATAAAGAACTAAATGTCCAAATTTAAATCCAACAGCTAAAATAATTATAAAAAAAAATTCTTTGATGTGTTTCATATTCTTTTATATTGTTCTGCAAGTTTTCTAGTGACAGTTTACTGATTTTTCAATATTTAACCCAGAAGGGTTAGGAAAAAAAATTGTTTCTAGTTAAAATCAAAATTTTCTGGGTTAAAAGTTTTAGGTTTAACCCAAGGATTGGAGGTGATCTAATGAATGTGTTAAATTATTATTTATTGGGCCCTCTTATTGCAATTTTTAAGAAAAAAATAATTTAAAATAGTTTAAAAGTTGTATCCTATTGACTCTATCTTTGTCTGTTGTAAAAAAAAAAAGACTACTAGAAAGTAAGAAGTCGAATAATTCAGCTTCCACGTCAATTATGACCCCTCTTGGAGAAAACCTTAATGTATTTTAGTCGTAGTTGGCTTATTTGACATGTCTTTTTGAGATGCTCTTAAAACATGCTTAATTTGACCTCAACATAAAGTGATAATAGATTACTCACCCACTTAACGAATTTATTATACAATTAACCACTTTACTGCAATGCTTAGTTATAAACTCATGCTAAAGCAGTATTTTTACAATCCAACACCATTAAAAGCACTTTTGTGTGAAATATTCAAACGACAAACTCCCTACTTGCAAAAGCATTACTAATAAAAAGTGTTTCAATAAAAAGTGATGTGAAAACAAATTAATTTTTTACCTCAAGAAAAAAAAAATTTAATTTTGAGCCCTATATTTGAGGGAAGGAACAAGAATGAACCATTGGAAGTATGGTTACTCAATTTTAAATCAATTGGAGTAATAGTTTATCAACTAAAAATTTGTGACTATTAGTCCCTTAACTCATCAAAACATGCAACTATGGTAATTTTCCTCAACTCCGTTAGAACTTTCGTCAAAATGAGTCACGTATCACACACGTGATGCTGAATCAAGGGTTAAATATGGAAAACCAAATGAGAAAAATTGTAGCTATGGTTTCTCAACTCAACCCAATTGTAGAAATAATCCCTCAACTTTAATCCAATTGGAGCAATGGTTCCTCAACTTTAACCCAACTGTAGTAATAGTCATTCGAACATGACTCATTTTGATAGAATTATGATGTAGTTGACCAAAATTACTATAGCTGCACATTTTGATGAGTTAAATGACCAATGATCATGAATTTTTAGTTGAGAGACCGTTGAACAAATTAAGTTAAAATTGAGAGACCATTTATACATTTTTTTCCCGGTAGAAATTGAGGCATAGAGAGAAGAATAAACAATTGGTCAACTGTCAACTGTATATAATTACTCACCAATACGGCGTCGGCTCACCGTTTAGGTCTGGCTGAACCAGTAAACAAACAAACGGCAACTTATCTATCCGTCCCTCTTTCTCTACTTCAGCAGCTCACCATTTTTAAGCAAGCCAAAAGCAAAAGCTATACATTTTTCAGTTCAATTTAAAAGCTTCTTTTAGCTATCCTTCTCCGCCATGGCCTAAAGCACCCCATCTGTTTGTTGAGTTGCTTCAATGGCATTCTCCTTCTCCCTCAAATGCTATCCATGGTCTCCCACCCACACCATACGCCAAACCCCGTCACCTCCGCCCTCTTCCGCTCAAAAGACCTTCACTTCCTTGTCTTTCCGGCTCTCTCACCGCCACGACCAGCTCCTAACCTATTCTTCCCTCTCCTATTCAACCCCCACCACGACCCCCTCCCTCCGGACTTCACTCCGCAGCAGCTCCTCAACGCCCTTCGCCGCCAAAACGACGAGTCCTCGGCGCTCCGCCTCTTCGGCTGGGCATCCAAGCAGGCCAATTTCACCCCCGACTCCACCGTGTACGAGGAGGTCCTCCGCAAGCTTGGAAGGGTGGGGTCTTTCGAGTCGATGAGGAGCATTTTAGACGAGATGAAGCTTGTCGGCTGCTCGATTAGCTCATGTACTTTTTTTTTTATTTATTCAGAGCTATGCAGCCTTTTATTTGTACGATGAGATTCTTGGTGTTGTGGAAATGATGGAAGGCCAATTCGGGTGCAAGCCCGACACACATTTTTACAATTTCTTGTTGAATGTGATTGTTGAGGGGAACAAACTTAAGCTAGTTGAAATTGCGAATTCTGGCATGCTTGGTAGGGGAATTAAGCCGGATGTTTCCACATTTAACATTTTGATAAAGGCATTGTGTAGAGCCCATCAGATAAGGCCTGCCCTTTTGTTGATGGACGAGATGTCGAACCAGGGTTTGCATCCGGATGAGAAAACGTTTACGACACTAATGCAGGGGTACATTGAGGAAGGTGACATGAAAGGGGCATTGAAAATGAGGGACCAGATGGTAGCACACGGGTGCCTGAGTACGAATGTGACTGTTAATGTTTTAGTTAATGGGTTTTGCAAAGAGGGTAGGGTCGAGGAAGCGTTTAGTTTTATAGAAAAGATGTCGGATGAGTCGTTCTCCCCGGATCAGTTTACATTTAATACGTTGGTGAAGGGTTTGTGCAGGGTGGGGCATGTTACGCACGCTTTGGAGATCATGGACGTGATGCTTCAAGAGGGATTTGAACTGGATATTTTTACGTATAACTCACTAATTTCTGGGTTGTGTAAGTTGGGTGAAATTGAAGAGGCAATGGAACTTCTCGATCAAATGGTTTCGAGGGATTGTTCTCCAAATAGTGTCACGTATAATACTTTGATTAGCACATTGTCTAAGGAGAACCGGGTTGAAGAGGCATCTAAGCTTGCTCGTGTTCTTACTAGCAAGGGAATTTTGCCTGATGTTTGTACTATCAATTCTCTGATTCAAGGTCTTTGCTTGATCAGTAATCATAAGGATGCTTTGGAACTATTTGAGGAGATGAAGGAGTCAGGATACCAGCCTGATGGGTTTACTTACAGTATGTTGATTGATAGCCACTGTTCGAGAGGGAGGCTAAATGAGGCACTAAGCCTGCTGAATGAAATGGAGTTGAGAGGCTGTGCACGTAACGTGGTTATATACAACACTCTTATTGACGGGTTGTGCAAAAACAATAGAATTGAAGATGCGGAGGAGATTTTTGATCAGATGGAATTGCAGGGGATTTCCAGAAATTCAGTGACCTATAACACCCTTATCGATGGCCTTTGTCAGAGTAAAAGGGTGGAGGAAGCTTCCCACCTTATAGACCAGATGATAATGGAAGGCTTGAAGCCCGACAAGTTCACCCATAATTCCATGCTCACATATTTCTGTAGGGTGGGGGATATAAAGAGGGCGGCATATATTGTTCAGACAATGAGTTCAAATGGGTGTGAACCAGACATAGTCACATACGGGACACTGATTGGGGGGTTATGTAGGGCAGGTAGGGTTCAGGTTGCAAGCAGACTCCTCAGAAGTCTGCAGATGAAAGGGTTGGTCCCATCCCCCCAGGCTTATAACCACGTACTACAATCACTATTTAAACGGAAGAGAACAACAGAAGCCATGAGGCTTTTCCGAGAGATGATGGAGAAAGGTGGTCCTCCTGATTCTATTACATATAAGATTATCCTTCGTGGGCTTTGCAATGGTGGAGGACCAATTGGAGAAGCAGTTGACTTTGCGGTTGAGATGATGGAGAAGGGTTATTTACCAGAATTCTCGTCATTTTCTATGCTGGCCGAAGGACTCCAAGCTTTATCCATGGAGGATACCTTAATTAACCTTGTTGATATGGTCATGGAGAAAGCAAAAATTTCAGACAGTGAAGTTTCCATGATAATCGGTTTCCTCAAAATCCGCAAATATCAGGATGCATTGGCCACTCTTGGTGGTATCTTGAATAGAGAAAAGCCCAGAAAATCTTATTGGCAAAGATGATTTATTCTGAATTAGTTTCAAGTAGGGTTGGTTTGGTATGGGATACCGAACCAAAATTAGTATCCCGAATCTTAAATCGAAATTTTTCGGGACGAGAATTTGAAGACCAATCCCATACCAAATTTTCAAGAATCCCGAAATATTTTCGGGATTTCGGGACAATTGGGAATCCCCAATTGAAATATGAATTTATGAAATGTTCTTCAAATATATTTTACTATCAAACTATTTAAATTCAACATTTCACATGTATGCAACAAAAATAAATTAAGTAACAAATCCAAAAGAAAAAAAATTAGTTACAAGCCAAAGTTTCAAAATAAATTAAGTTACAAACCAAAAGCAAAAAAGAAAAGCTTAAAGTTTATAAAGATTGTTGCCCTCTTCGACCCCTTGATCTTGTTGATGGTTGTGGTTGCTCTCTTACCATGCTTATTGTTGTTGATTGTTGACCCTGTCCCCTTCTTGTTGGTGCTCTTCCCCTTGATGTTGATGGTTAAGCCATTCCCCTTAAAATGAATGCTCGTGGAGGTAGTGATTGATTTTGACGTTGTTGAACTTCAACTTGAGGTGGTCGAGGAGGTGGAGGTGGCATTTCATTTCCTTGGGTTGTATTCTCCTCACCTCTCAAATTAGCCATGCCTAAAACAATAAACTACAAATCATTTAGATTGAATTATAGAAATAGATAATAAATACTAAGAAAATAAAAGAGGAAATTAAATTATTTACTTAGTTTTTTCTAAGCATTCAAGTTCCTTGCAGAAATTGAATTCGTCGAGTGTAGTCTCCTCGTAGAAACAAAATTCATTTCCTCTAAGCCAATCACTAGTACACACTAAAGCCTTAACCGTTTTAGGTGTTAAGGAAGCTCTAAAATGATCAACAACTCTCTCACCAAGACTAAAGACATTCTCACTAGCAACAATGCTACTAGGAAGAGCAAATACATCATTAGCAACTTTACTAAGAGTTGGATATGTACCACTATTTCCTTTCCAACAATCCAAAAGATTGAAACCTCATATGTTACGCTTTGATGTGGATCATTGAAGTACATATCCACTTCATTGACTATCTCATTTTGTTGTGCCGTTGCCCTGTTTTGTTGGATCTTCCTTGTCATCCTTTTAGCAACATCAATAGCTACCACACCCCCCCATCATCTAGTACAACACTTGATCTTTGCTCCACATTTGAAGTAGCACTACTACTAGTAAGGACCACTCCCTCCTTCTATGTATTATAAAACTCGGTTACATGGATTTTAACCTTGGCTTTTGTTGAGAATATTGCGTTTAAGAATGAGAAAAATAGGACAAACTCCGGAAATCGAAAACAAATAACCAAGATAAATAACACCAATAATTTACGTGGTTCAGCAATATGTGCCTACGTCCACGGGACAGCAACAACAATCTTTCACTATATCAATAATGAGTACAACCAATAATCTTGTCAAATCTCTAGAACTAGGACTTGATGAAAAACCTGAAAGAACAAGAACAAGAAATACACTATCTCTTTTCTTTTCTCTCGCAGACACTTTACAATATTCTCTCACTCTAATCCCTTGAGTGGTATACAATTTATTGTTTTGCTCCCTTCTCAAAACTAGTACAATAGCCCCTTTATATAGACATAATAAAGGTCTTCTTCAATAAGGATTACTAATCCTAATTGGAATCTAGTTATGAATCCTTCTCCAATTGAGAAACAACTCCAATTGGGAAAACAATTTAATCCTCTAAGACTATAATTCCTTATAGACGTAGGATAACTTATCATGGGCTGGAAAAAACTCAACAACTTTCTCCTCCCTTATTTTGTCCCATCCATAGCCAAGCTCTTCTAGATTTGTCTCCAACGTTTCAAATTTATACCTCAACTCTAGTACTTAGGCTACAAAGAGAATAGGGTTCACATTTTCAATGTCACCCCAATATTTGTCAAACTTGAGCTTCATTGAGGTAGCCACACTTTGCAAAGTGGCATTAGAGGTGTTTAAAATTTGTTCTTCTATCTCCACTTGCAAAGCAATCATCGTGCTAAGTATTAAGTGTGACGTTGGAGTAAGGGTTGCACTCAATGACAAGGTTGCATCATAAAACTTTTTGAGAAAGTGAGAAAACTCACTGACCTCTCCCAGTCATCCACCTCCGGAGGACCCACCCGCTTGGCCTTTGTTGTCACCCTATCAACCTCTTTCGAGACCTCCTCTTTAAAGTAAGCAATAAAAGAGTCACACTCAAATGCCATATTAGAGAACACTTCTTTAAACTTGAAAGCACTATTAAGCGTTTCATAGGTGGCATTACACCTTGTGACATCATCAAAAGGGATATTTGACATCCTATTAAGTCTCAACAAGACACAATATTCCCTAAAAGACTCCAACCTTGCCGGGGATGAGTGTATAAACTTCACACAATTTTTTATGGCATCAATCTCACAACTAAGATCCACCATTCCATCCTTAACTATCAAATTAAGGATGTGACAAGTGCACCTCATGTGCAAGTGAGCCCCGTCGAGTAAAAAAGTACCAACTGACTTGAGTCTTCTTTTCATGTATGCAATAACAGTGTCATTTACACTAGCATTGTCAACGGTAATGCTAAACACCTTGTTTATGCCCCAATCATTCAAACAAACCTCTAGACATCTTCCAATGTCATCACCCTTGTGAGAAGTAACTTGGACAAAGTTTAGGATCCTCTTATGCAATGCCCAATTAGTGTCAAAAAAATGTGCCGTGATGACCATGTAGTTTATCTTTTGGATCAAGGTCTAAGTATCGTTTGTGATACTCACTCTCAACCCCTCAATCACACTTTTTATTTTTGCCTTCTCTTCGAAAAACAACTCCAAAACCGCCGCCGCCACCTTATGCCTATTAGGAAGTTTGTACTTTGGATTCAAGTCACGAATAAAAGCTTGAAAGTCCTCTTGATCGACCACCCTAAAAGGCATCTCTGTTATTATAATTCACCTCACACTTCTCATATCAATTCTTTTTTTATTGAAAGTGTGAGTGACAACTGCACCTCCCATCCTCGCTTGTGTCAATGTTGGTTGGTTCAAATCCACACTCTAAAAAAGACTAGAACCAACGCATTTCTTCAAATGCTCAAGAATTCTCGCCGTCCCATGATTGCTAGGGTGTGTCGGTAATAAGAGTTTGCAATGCATGCATTCGGCGATGTACAATTCCACCCCATTATTATCGGTGATAGTTACCCTCTTAGCATTGTTCCACGCTGGACTTGGGCCCTTTCTCCTATTGCCCTTTTTCTGAGGATGATCCTCCCATTCTCTCACCACTTCTTCTATTTCCTCTTCCCCCTGTTCTTCTACTTGTTCTATTGCAATATCTTCCTCCACATCCGGATCATCATCCCAACAATCTTCATAATAATCATCATGCATATAATCTTGAGGTGAGGGAGTGCCTAGTTGAAGGGTACCACTAGGTTGGATTTGTTTTCGTTTTCCTAATATCAAGACCATAGGTGTACTAGATTGGCTACTAGACCCATCGATCCTAACAAATAAAATTACAATGCACATTAATATATCACAACCACAGTTCAATATATATCCAAATTCCAAATCAATAAGTCACATATCCAATTCAAATGCAATAACATATTCAATATGTGCAAAGTAAGCGCAACATTAAAATTTAAATTTATTCATGCTAAATGGCATTTCTTAAGAGGAAACAATTAAAGAGAATTCATATATATTCATAAAGAGAATTCATATTTATTCATATCTAACTAATGTACATATGACATAAACAACACAAACATGTGAATGCAAAAATAAAACATGTGCTATATCCTTGCAAGCAGCACAAATTTCTCAACAATGAAGATAGAGTACTAACCTTAAAATGCCTCAATTCAAATCGAGGACCGATCTCCTTAAGCTCAATTCAAGGCCAACTTCACCTTATACAAAGACCTCCTAGTGTCAATTGAAGCAGGCCAAATACACTTGTCAATTACAACAGGTAATGGAGTGGTGCAGTCGGTGCTATAAATCTCAGGATTGAAGAAAACCTACTAAAGCATTCAAGACAAATTAGCAGAGAAAAGGATTGAAGAAAACCTATTAAAGCATTAAAGACAAATTAGAAAGTTGATAAGTATATATAAAGAAGCAAAAAATTGTGGAGAAAACAGGACTTAAAATCTATACCTTTATAATTCCTATTGTTGCTGCTGCATTCCATTGTGTGATGAAGTTTCAGAGTTTTGGGTTTGGCAAAGAAGAGTAACCTACAAATGGACAAAGTCACAAAACAATGAAACATACATGATTAAATTTCTCAGATCTGTGTAAATTAAATCACATAATTCAAGTTCAACCACGGTGCTCCTAAAGAGAGGAGAACACAAACTTTAAAATCATATTGATCATACTGGTGTTTTTATCTTTTGCTAAATATTCAAGCCAGCTATTGTTTAGAGATAGCAGCAAATTAGCCTTTTTTCTCTTAGTCTAATTGATTTGACTTTAATTTTTCTAGCCCATAATATTGTTGACCACATTTATATGTGTATGTATATGTTGTTAAACAATGGTCTTTTCTTTCTAGTGCTATGTTCCATATAAGATTCAATCAACCACTACTACTGATAGAAGCATATTTATGCGATTTAGTTAGCTTGTTTTCTTGCGTTTTCGTAGTTAGTTTGTGTTTATTATAGTGATTTAAGCTATTTTCGTGTGTTTGTAGGTCTAAATGACAAAGTTGGCAAGAAAGTGCATTTTGGAGCAGTTTTGGGCACTAAATGGATAGCACATGTATGGGCCAAGATGGATGGACGAATTTGGAGTTCAAAAGGCTAGGAATCTGATAAGAAGATGAAGAAATTAAATTCAAGACAAAGAAGATAAGGAATAAACTCAAAAGAGGAAACATTATCCACAACCTTATCCAACCTTATCTTATCCAAACCAACTTTATCTTATCTTATCCTATCATAATCTCATCATACCTTAAATCTAGCTGTAAAGGGACCTAATTATCTATTTCTAGAAGAATTCCCTTCTAGAAGTCCCAAATCAGCCACAAAACATATTGTTTCTGGAAACCTTATAAAAGTGGCGCCTATTTCCTTCTAGAAGGCTTTTGCCTTGCCTTGCAAGCAATTCTCATTCCCTCCAAATCAGTGCCGCACCCTTCCTCATCCAATGCCCCTTGGATTCTGATTTTGTTAGCCTTATTCCTTATGGATTTGGGTTATACAAATCCTTTTCATAAATTAATTGGGCCAAACCCTTTCCTTAGTGGATTTCATTAATTATGCCGAACCCTTGGGCCTTAATCCTTAAAATCTGCTAAGTTGTAACCCTAATATGATTAACCCTAGCCCTTGTCCTGCCTATATATATGTGTTTTAAGCCAAAATTCGTCACCACCCCTCATACCATTCAGAAATACATTGTGTCGCACCCTATACACCATTCTACACCATTCTTCATCATTCTACATCAACATACATCCTTGCCGCACCCTTTGGAAAAGAAGGAGATCCTTGCCATGCATTCCATTGATGGATGAGGACCTTGTGCACAAGCCATATCCATCATTGGGAGTTCTAAGAGTTCTTTCTTCCCTCGTTTTAGTTTCAATGTTTCTTTCAATTTGCTTTTCAATTGCTATGAACATGTGTAACTAAGTTCTTATTAGTTAGTGGTGAATTCGAAGCCATGGACATATGTTTAATATGAATTGATTCCTTTCAGTTATTGTTTCGTAAAACATGAATTTGATTTACTTATCTATTTGATTGATAACCTATTCTTGTGTGTTGATTAAGGAGGCCTACTTAGTTTGCATGCATGAATCTGATGCTATATTATAAGGGACTTTCACCTAATCGTTAGGAACTTATAATTACAAGTAGTGGAGATTGTTAGTCACAATCGTGTTAAGTAGATTCTTGGCAAGAGTATCATGCAGTTCATAGTTATAATTGCCTTGTCAATGCTTATGATTTCCATGGAACTTAATGATTTTTGAATGTATCTCTATCATGTTGTTCATATAGGGAACTTGATGAGAATAATTTGGTTGCGATGCGTTGTCCATTCAATTCAATGAATTTAGGGAAATCTGAGAGTTAATTTGTGTATTCACGATTAATTTGGGGCATTGTCGTTCATGGTTTAAAGAAACAATACTGGAAATCGATTTATGTTGCATATGTTCAGGTGTGGAGAAGGATCCTCTAACTAGTCTTTCACCCTTGAATTCATCTCAATTTCGTTTTAACTTACTTTGTTTTGCAATTTGTTTAGTTTTATTTCAATTTCGTCAAAAACAATTCCCTATTTCTATTTAGCGTTTTTAGGTCAGAATCTGTCCAATTTAGGTTCTTTAGAGTGTTTTGAGTTAATGTAGGTTAGAATTAGTCCATAAACATTGTTTGAGTCTCAATTTAGTCTTAAATTCGTCCAATTTAATCCCTAGAGTCTGTTTTGAGTCTAATTGTTAGTATTGTGCTGTTTTAAGTCTTTTTAGTGTGATTTGAGTTAGTTGAGTCATAATTTGTTTCCTTTTCGTATTTTGAGTCAAATTGAGTTTTATTTTCGTCCAAATCAATTGTTAGGTCTAGAATTGAGTCAATGTCATCTAGTTTTGCTCTTTTGAGTGTTTTAGGTCAGTTTAGAGGCTATAGAGTCTAGTCTTGTGTTTTTAAGTTTAGTTTAGTGTTTTAGAGTTTAATTTAAGTAGATTAGCAACCCTAATTAATCTCCGGTTTAGAACGATCCCTTCTTACTTAATACTACAATTACATATTCAATAGGGTTTAATTTGTGTGTTGGATTATTTCACATCAACTACAAAAGGGGATATCACTGGCGTTTTAAAACCGACAAGAAACACCAGTTAATGTCAGATATTTGGTAAAAATCCGACATTAAATCGCGCAATGTCGGATAGTTACTGACACCAATACTACTGTCACAAAAGGGTAATGACGTTGCTTATCCCCCTTAATCCGCCACCAAGAAGTAAAGTAATATAAATTAAAAATAAACAACAGTATCGCTTAAAAGTGACATCGTCCCTTACGTCGCTTTTAAGCGACATGAAAATCTAACATGATAGCACTTAAAAGCGACATTAAGTAACAAATAAACAATTAAATAATCAGACGTACTGTCGGTCTAAACCGACATCATGTAAGTTAAATAAATAAATGATCTCACTACTGTCGTCCATAAAGCGACATCAGATATATTAAAAATAATAAACTTTAACAGAACTCCCTCCATTTAGTTAATAACAATTACAACAAATTATATGAAAATAAGCCCACTTGCGCGTGTTGGAGAGCAACACAGAGATGGAATGGCGTTCTTGTTCATCGCAATGTAGTTTTGACAAAACACAAACACAATTGGAGAATCATACACCTAGAGTTTGATAGTATTCGATGACTAAAAACCCTCAATTCGAAGATTGATTATATGAACCACAATCGTATTTCACTTCCTACCAAGATAAAGATCGAGTTCCAAATCAAAGTAAATTCACAAAAAAAATTGAAAGCAAAATACACATTTACTAATTAAAACCCCAACCCTAGACCCATACGACTTGATTTCAAGTACCAGACATTGAAACGACGTGCTTGGCGAGCTCACCGGGGAGCACAAGCCTCATGGCGGTCTGGATTTCCCGGGAAGTGATCGTGGGCTTCTTGTTGTACCTCGCGAGCCTGGACGACTCCTGGGCAATCTCCTCGAAGATGTCGTTGATGAAGCTGTTCATGATTCCCATAGCCTTGCTAGAGATCCCGATGTCAGGGTGGACCTGCTTCAGCACCTTGAAGATGTAGATCTTGTAGGTCTCCGGCCTCCTTTGGGAGCTTCTTTCCGGCCTTGGGCTTCTTCTCGGCGGGGGCTTTCTCCGCCACGGCGAACTTATTCTTCTCGGTGGGTGACATAAAAGTTCACGGATTTGGGGATTGTTCAATTTGGATTGAAAGACTCTTGAGAGTTGGATATTTTTGAGATAGACTTAAAAGGTGAGGACAATGTGTTTTTACACAATGGGAGCGGTTGGATTCTATTGGCTAAAGTGGTTTGACGAGGATCGCTGTCTGGAATGTGATTTTGGTCGTGGATTGGGTTTGGGAAAGTTCAAAAATTGACGGTTGCGATGTGTTAAGCTGGATCAAGCGGATTGGTGCCGGATCGGTGAGTTCAAGTGGAATTGGATGGTGGATACTTTCTTAATGAAATTAACAACGGACGGCTGAGATGAGGGACTGATCGATGACATCAAATAGTAAAATTAGAATTATCAAATAGTAAAATTTGGGTGACATCTGATAAAATTTTAAAAAAGAAAAATTCATTAAAATTATACAATATTTTACAACAAAAAATAATAAAAGAATTGATTCTTACCGACTGTGAACTTGGTTTATATCCCCAAGTAAATTGGAAACCTTAAAACCATTGCACAAGAGAAATGCGTAGAAGATTCTAAAGTGAAATTTTTTATGAGCTCTGCTACCTTATGTTTTTTGTATAATGTTTTATAATCTTGACGATATAGAAATTGATGTTAAAGTATAAGATAACAGAGATTTCATGATGAAGCTCACTTTAAGATAATTTTCTTAGCATTTCTCGTTAATAACCGTCGAAAAGTTTTGTCTCATTACTTGATCTCTGAATGTTTTTTTTTTTTGCGATTTTTGGCGTATGCGATCTTAAAGCATATACAAACAAGTTTGACGGTTGGATCGTTGAAATTAGTTTTGTAGAATGCGTATCCCATCAAAACGATAGATTCACTAACACTTAGAGTTTATTTATACTTTCATTAAGTATAACATAAGATTTTTTGGTATCCACTAGTGTAAATATTTTAAATTGAAGATTAAGTTCATTCATTGTATTCATATAGGGTCAAGGAGTGTAGTTGTAAAAAATCATCAAAATCGAAGTTAAAATAACCGTTAAATTGTGATTTTTCGTTGATAACCGTCAAAAAGTTTTGTCCCGTTACTTGATCTCTGAATTTTTTTTTTTTTGCGATTTTTGGCGTATGCGATCTTAAAGCATATACAAACAAGTTTGACGGTTGGATTGTTGAAATTAGTTTTGTAGAATGCGTATCTCATCAAAACGATAGATTCACTAACACTTAGAGTTTATTTATACTTTCATTAAGTATAACATAAGATTTTGTGGTATCCACTAGTGTAAATATTTTAAATTGAAGATCGAGTTCATTCATTGTATTCATATAGGGTCAAGGAGTGCAGTTGTAAAAAATCATCAAAATCGGAGTTAAAATAACCGTTAAATTGTGATTTTTCGTTGATAACCGTCGAAAAGTTTTGTCCCGTTACTTGATCTCTGAATGTTTTTTTTTTGTGATTTTTGGCGTATGCAATCTTAAAGCATATACAAACAAGTTTGACGGTTGGATTGTTGAAATTAGTTTTGTAGAATGCGTATCTCATCAAAACGATAGATTCACTAACACTTGGAGTTGATTTATACTTTCATTAAGTATAACATAAGATTTTGTGGTATCCACTAGTGTAAATATTTTAAATTGAAGATCAAGTTCATTCATTGTATTCATATAGGGTCAAGGAGTGTAGTTGTAAAAAATTATCAAAATCGGAGTTAAATAACCGTTAAATCGTGATTTTTCGTTGATAACCGTCGAAAAGTTTTGTCCCGTTACTTGATCTCTGAATGTTTGTTTTTTTGTAATTTTTGGCGTATGCGATCTTGAAGTATATACAAACATGTTTGACTATTGGATCGTTGAAACTAGTTTCGTAGAATGCGTATCCCATCAAAACAATAGATTCACTAACACTTAAGAGTTTATTCATACTTTCATTAAGTATAGCATAAGATTTTGTGGTATCCACTAGTGTAAATATTTTAAATTGAAGATCGAATTCATTCATTGTATTCATATAGGGTCAAGGAGTGTAGCTGTAAAAAATCATCAAAATCATAGTTAAAATAAGAGTTAAATCGTGATTTTTCGTTGATAACCGTAAAAAAGTTTTGTCCCGTTACTTGATCTCTGAATGTTTGTTTTTTGCAATTTTTTGCTGATGTGATCTTGAAGCATATACAAACAAGTTTGACGGTTGGATCGTTGAAATTAGTTTCGTAGAATTCGTATCCCATCAAGTTCAATGGTGTGTTTATATATATATATATATATATATATTTATTAAGTAGATTTAAATTTATTTATTTTGTACGTATAACACTTAAGAAATTGAATGATATGTATATTTAAGCCGATCCAATGGTCACCAAATTTTAATATTTAATTTAATATATATATATATATATAATTATTATAGTTTTAAGGGTATAAAATCGTTAAATTAATATATATAATTATTATAGTATTTTTTAGGGTTATAAAATTATTAAATATTTAAAAACAATAATTAGTGTCGCCTAGAAGCGACACCAATACTTTATGTCAATTAAAAGCGACACTGTTTTGTTTAAAGCGACGCCAGTATTTAAAATTATTAAAATATATGTCGGTTATAAGCGACATGAAATGTTTACGTCGGTTTAAAAGCGACGTAGACATTTTATGACGCTTATAACCAACAGTAAATCCGACGTTAAGTTTAATTAGTGTCGCAATTGTCTTATGCGCCACTACATTATATTAAACCGACACCACCTACTGACACTATAAGTCCCTTTTGTAGTAGTGAACTAATGATCCCTGAAGGCACAATTTCTTGCATAGCATATTATTCAATTAAATAATGATCCGATTTGGGGCATCAACGATTTCATGATATATGCTTTTAGGAGTTTCTTTTCCTAGGGTTGGGAGCTTCTCCCTCTATCTAGCACTCTAGGTAGTGGTAGCTTCAATTGTCAATTCATACATGTCCAATAAGTTAAATAACAGAAAGTATAGTCGCCAATTGAAAATTTTAAAAGTCTTTAAGCTGCATAACAAAAACAAAACATAACAAATCATAGCAAATCATAGCCAAACTCTTAAATCGAAAAAAAAATTTCATAAACCCTAGCCTAATGGTAAACATAAATATAGAAATTAAATTAGGGCTGGAATCATGAACATCCAATCTAAAACATGAACAAATTTCACAAACCCTAATCTAGAATTCGAACCCTAAATTAATTTCAAAATTTACCCGATTTGGAGGAGAATCGGTGCACAGTGCACTGGATGAAGAAGACACTCAAACTTTGAGTGTCTGATAGAGAGAATCGCAAGAGAAAGAGCGGTGGCCGTGGCTCTATGTGGTGAAGGAAGGCTCGACAATGAGGGATGAGAAGTCGAGAGAGAGATCAGAAAGGTCAGTCGAGGGAGAGGTGAGTTACTTGTGTGATGTGGCTGGATTCGAAGACGGCAAATAAGGATGAGGAGATAGATCGAGAGAAATCAGCGAGGATGAGAGAGTAGGGTGAGGTGAGGTCGAGAGAGAGAGAGAGAGAATGAGTGAGGGTTTTATTTGGATTCAATGGTTAAGATTAAATCTCAACCAAATCCGACGGCTGTTACAATTCCAAATATATATTTAAAATTAAATAATATACATATTTTTTTATTTTGGTTCGGTTCGGGATTACCGAATGAATGAAAATGTGAGACCGATTCCCGTATCGAAATTTCGGGATCGGTTCGGAATTGTGTACTGAAATTTTTCGGGATTTTCAGTTTGGGATTTTTTCGGTTTGGTTTGAAATTTTCGGTATTTTTTTCCACCCCTAGTTTCAAGTATTAGCTTCTGGTCGACAGAAGATGCAACATAGATGTAGTAAACATGATGAAGGAATTTTGGAGGATGATATGTGCAGCTGAGGTAAGAAGCATGGAATCAATACGTCAAAGCACTGTTGACTTTCATTTGCTGACTTTCCAGAAGCCGTATCGTCTACTTCCCCATCTGCAAAAGAGAGTTCAGGTACTTTGTTATGTATTTTAATATTATGCCCAGAAATGAATTCATCCGTTCTTTTGGTACCCGATCTTCTAAGCTGACGTAGCAGAGAATGTAAACGTATTGCAAACTATTTTTCAAGTGTATTAGCCATTCTTTCCTGAGGGTGTTTGTGAATTGTTGTTAGAATATAGAAAAAATAGCTTATTATAGCTTAAGTTTTTGGAAACACTGGTCAAGGATATGCTTAGGCGTATTCTTTAACTACATTCTTTCTCTTTTGATCTGGTAAATTCTTATGCGACTCATTGTATCGAACAAAATATTTAGCATTCAGATTTGCCTCACAAGTGGGTGGATACTTTGATGATCCATTATTTTATCTGATCGTGATCGCGACAGAATTCGTTTGCAGTGCAAGTGTTTTTTTCGTTGTTCAGGGACGCGCCAGTCGAACACAAAGACAAGGAGTGCTGGATGACAGTGGGAGTGCGAATAACATTACTCTTGAACCAAAACCTCACAGTTTTTCTACACCTGGTTGGAAGTAATTTAAAGAAACAGTTCTGTTTAGAAGCGTTTCTATTAGAAACACATTGAGATTTTTAATGAAAATGCAAGCGCTTCATGAAAGAAACACTTGGGCCTTGTTTGACACACCGTATAAGACCACCGGATAGTATTAATAATACGAAACGGGTGTTTGGTGAGCTTCGTATTAAATAAGCACCGGATTATTTAATCCGGCCCCACTTATTTTATACCCCTCCCACCCGCTTATGAATCCCGTCCAAAACCTCTGTATTATTTAGTCAGGTGAGATTTCTCTTGTTCACTCTGTTCCTCTCTCGCATGACTCTCCTTCAACTATCTCACCCGCCTGCTCTCTCTCGTCTGGATCTCAAGTTCATCTTTGTCGTCTTCTTTTTTTCTTTCTGTTCCTCCCTCCTCCCTTCTCCCACCTCCTCCGTTCGCCTTCGATCTCTGACAGAACAACAATACTTCCGTGGGTTGAAGGAGGAAGATGATGATTCAAATTTTCCGATCTAGGCTCCAACGAGAAGGACGAGGAGGAGGAAGGGAGCTGGGCTCCGACAAGGAAGGGAGCTAGGCTCCGATGATAAAATTTGGTTTATTAGCATTGAAAATATTTAATTTCTGGGAGATTTTTTTTTTTTTGGTTGGTGAATCGATGTGGGTTTTGGGAGATTTGAATAAATGAGGAAGTGGGTTCGTATGGGAGGGTGGGAATTGATGCGTGGGGAAGATGGTGTAGATAGGAAGACACGACTGGGAACTGGGAAGAGATCTGGGTTTTTTTCTCTTCCTTTTTTATTTTTATTTTTTAATTTTTGTCTGTGTAATGATGTTTAATTTTTTTTTTTCTCACTTGTTTTTCTTCCTTTTTTTTTTTCATTTTAACAACACTTATCCTGTGAAATTATTTAAAAAAATTATTATAGTCCGACCTATTATCCGATGTATAAATTAATCCGATGCAACACCAAACGCCCGATTAATTTAGTCAGTCTTATCCGACGACTATTTATCCTATCCGACTGAAATAGTCAGTACAGTCCGAGCTGCCAAACGAGGCCTTGAAGTGCTTCTTGAAAAAGCACATAGCAGATGATTGCTTCGTAACGCTCTTCAAGTGCTTATTTGAACCAATAAGAACTTTATTTTTCTTCCAAACATGGTTAGGAACACTCTTGGTGATCTGAAAGGGATTTTAGTGATTTGAAAACTAAAAATTAAATTCTTTAGGCTCAAGTAGTTTAAGAAAACTAAATATTACCTCTTTTTCTATATGAAAAGAAGAATATGTGACAAGTATCATAGTACCAAAAAAAATATAAATTCGTCCTTTATATTTATGGAGCATAAGAATATATGACTAGAATTCTGGTCCAGGAACAAAGAGGGCAATGTTTGCGTGATTCCTTACTACATACGAAAGTTGACCATTTGTCTTTAAATTACACTATACATTCTCATTTAGCACTATGAGTTAGTTGGTATTCCTCTTCACGTGTAAGTTGTAGGTTTAAGATTTGACTCTTGTTGTTAGTGAGTGTGATAACAAATTATTCTGATTGATCTATTGTTCGACTTAGCTCGAATCCCCACCCTCTAGTGAAGTGTATCTTTATATTATTTTTTACAAGATATAGTTGTTAACATGTATTCAGCTGCAATTACGAGCAATTCAATTAAATTTATTTATCTTTATTAAAAGGAAAGTGATTTAGGCCACTTCTTTTCTCCCCTTGTTTATTAAAGGACAAAAAATAAATAACATCATGTAGAATGAAAAGAATGGTGAATGAGGGTCATCTCTTAATTAAGATTCGAGGCCAATATGAAGGAAGAACCTATGCTTGGAGGACACCGAGGCGAAACTCAAACTACTGATGCACTGCCATATACTTTACCTTGCCACATAATAGTGCATAATTTGTTTGGAATATTGCCATATTGCTGACCCATTTGTAGGGTAAGTGCTTCTCCACCCAACATTATGCAGATCCTTGACAATCCATGTTTCCCAAATAAGACGGGATTTTGATTAAAACACTACCCATAGAAAGGTAATTCAGCTTTACCAATTTCTGAACAAGTTAGAGAGAGATTGTGCTATAGTTAGGAACTAATCTTTGTGGAATAGATAGAAATAGAGAGAAGCCCTAAATATAAGATGGAGTGTGAGAAAGGTGAAGTTTCAATTTCCATAATTGGGCTTAAAGAGCGACCAAGGAGACAGCTGTTTAAAGCTAGGATTTGATTAGGGAGAGATTCTCTCATTAACTAGTTCATCACATGTCAATTGTCTATTGAAAGGATACTGCACATTTTGAACAGGTAAAAACTTTAATCGGACACCGCCCGCTAGAATTAGACATGCTCAAAAAGAAAGTCAACCCTAAGTTTGTTTAGTTTCTACCGTTGGTTGGGAGAAAGAGTGTATTACTGATGACAAACCCAACGTTTGGAATTCTAGTTTCTAACGTAGGTTGGGAAAAGGACTATAGTGACTATTAGTAAAGCCAAACCCAAGAAACATGGGAGAAAGTCCAAGGGTGTAGAATTAAGAATTTAAAATCCCAAATTTTCTCATAAGTCGATATTCGTAATTTTATGATTCCTACCATCCTAGCTAAGGTTCTAAAAGGCGCTAGTCAGACGACGAGTAAGGGCCTAGCGACTATGCAGTTTTTTAAATTTTAATTAAATTTATCATATAACATATCTATTTATAATAAAAGAATATATAATTGTATTGAGATACATAAATTCAAAATAGAATGACATATAGATTATAAAATATTATGACATATTGAAAACATGGAGAACAAACATATAATAAGTGTCCAACCAAGTATTCAACAATTCTTACAATTTGTTAAAAAATAAAATGCAAAATAAAAGTTATATATTTTCTGTCTAAATAAGAGTTGCGACCTAGGCATCCGCCTAGATAGGTTTAGGGGTCATTTCCTAATTTTCAAACTTCTAAGGATTAATCGGGACGATGGTAAACCGCTTAGTGCCTAGGTGTAAATTTTTATAACAATGATCCTCTATCTTAGTCAAGCTGTAATTCAATAGTTATAATTTTTTTATTTTGAATCCCTCTTTGCGGGAGATATAAAAAGACAAACAGGATCGTGGAACTTATTCCTTATAATGACATTGCACATTGACATCTTAGTAAATCTGAAATCTTAGTTTCTACCAAAGCCTTGAAACTTGACTATTACCATTTCATTAGCTGTACACTACATGCTAAAAGCAAATACATATTACCGGCAAAACTGTTTGGGGTCGAATCTAGCTAAAGCTAGCACATCATTTCATTCAGTTTTACTTTTGAACTTGGAGGCTCACAACACTTCGGATAATGGTTCCGGCCACCAGGATGGGCTGGACCTATGCCGTGTGGTGCCTGAGGCTACAAGCAGCGTTTCGAACCATCTTAGCCTGCACCATAGTCTACACCACCACCCTCTACGGTCCACAGCCTCTCAGGCGTTTAGTAGCCTACCCTGCATACTCTTACCTCACCACAATCCTCATCGTCTCAGACGCGACGCTGGGGGAGGCACTGAGAGGCTTCTGGCATGCGCTTTACGCTTGTATTCAGGTGTTGATCCTTTCAATCCTGAGCCTCCAGCTAATAGGGCCAGCGCACTTCAGTTACTTTGTATCATCCCTTGCAGTGGCTTTGTGCGCTTTTGTTGTGGCACTGCCGGGAGCAACCCACTTGATGTCTAAGCGGATTGCGTTCGGGCAGATTGTGATTGTGTATGTAGGCACTGCCATTCATTGCGCAGAAGTTGATGAGTTGGTACTTATGCACCCGATTCAGGTGTCATTGAGTACTATGCTTGGAGCCTCGGCATCTGTTGGGGCTATGTTGTTTCCCAACTTGTTTTTCTATCAAAAGGCATCTCTGGCGGCTGTGTTGTCTCCTTACCTTGCCTACGACGAGGTATATATACATCTAGCTATATATGTATACATTCATAACATGTGTTGTTTGTCTTCCATATGTCTGCATCATTTTGTATGGATCCTAAAATTCTTGTAAACGATGGTGAGAAGTTTTCACAGTTTTTGTCGACAAAGTTTTCACAGTTCAAACTTCATGATGATTCACGAAGGTTAGGCCAGTGCGTCCTTGCATGTAAGTTTGAAACTCCCTTGTCGTAGATTAGAGTAGTTTAGAATATCGTACCCTTAAAAAATTTACGATGATTGAAGTCATGTGGTCCCTATAATCTTTCGGTTTTTCTTTTCTTGTTTTGGTTATAAAAGGCATTCTTGAGGTAAGAAAATGATAAGATAAAAACTTTTAACATAACTTCTGAATGAACTGAGTTAAAATTTAGTTAAAAATTGGAAAGTTAAAGTGAAAATAATATTTTCCTCAAAAAAAAAAAAAAAGCGAAAATAATATTATAGGGGTCGGGCAGTGATCGCCTAATCCTCTATTTTGATTAAAAAAAAATTGAAAATACACCCAAAAAAGAAGGGTCAGTGGAGGAATAGATCCTAATATTCTTTGCACTGTTGCCTGAAAATCAATCTATTCTATATTCCTTCATGGCTTCATCTTCAACTTCACATCCACCGCGTAATTCCATTCTTTTTCTAGCAACTTACACCGTCCAAATTCGAGATTTCAACAACATTAGTTTTACTAAAATTTCATTAAGAGTTGAAATCAGTATATGATGTTTGCGATGAATACGCAAATTGAGCGATATATAACCTTCAAGTTGTTTTATTTCTTGTCACGCCCCAAAATCCCGAGCATGTCATGATGAGCCTAACGGCAATGCCTGTAACATTTACAGGTGAGACAAATGTGCCAAAAATATGCCAAGAATGCTAGGAAAAGGTTCGACTTGTATTTAGATGCAATCTTGTCTCGGGACAGCTCTGCTGCACTTGACTTTATTTTACAGGCCAAGCCCTTGGCTGAAGCAGGAGAAAAGCTCCTTCGAAGGATCGAACATAAACAGGTAAAACTACCTTCTGTACAAGAGTTTGGATCCTCTGATCGGGTTTTCGCAGCTTACATTGTGATTTTAACCAATGTGGTTTCCTTTTGGACAGGAAGCCTTACTGTGGGAGAGACCAACAATCAGAAGTATCCTCAACCGTAGTCGCTTCTCTGTTCGGGAAAAATTGCAGGAAGTTGAAATACCCTTGAGAGGGATTGCAATAGCTGCAACTTCATGCCCTTCCTTTCCTGTTGCCATGATTAAGAAACTGCAAATGGACGCTTTACACGACATGAAAAGGCAAATACATGACAAGCTTGAGCAACTTGAGCGCTTTGCACCTTTCTACACAAGAAACAAAAGGGAAAGATCTTTGGATGAGGCCTTCTGGTCCCTTGAAACCATATTTCCTGAAGATTTATTGGTTTTTTTTTTCATTGATTGTCTGAAAATTCTCCAAGAAAATACCGAGGCTGTTGAAGAATGCAAGCATGAGTGCTCTGGCATCGAAAGCTCAAGCGGTTCACAAAATCAAAGCAAATGTTGTACCAAATGGAGCAGTAGACTTCTGTGCATTATACCAAGCAGAACAAGTCTACGATTTGCACTTAAGTGTTCACTTTCATTAGGCCTTGCAGTGCAGCTGGGTTTGCTGTTTAACAAGAGAGAAGCATATTGGGCAGGACTCACAATTGCAATAAGTTTTGTAAGGGGAAGACAAGCAACATTCACTCTCGCAAATGCTCGAGCGCAATCTACGGCAATGGGGTCAATTTACGGGATCTTGTGTTGCTTCATATTCAAGAAAGTTGAGGACTTGAGGTTCTTACCTCTTCTACCTTGGTTAGTTTTCACAAGCTTTCTGTGGCACAGCAGGATGTATGGTCAAGCTGGCGGAATATCAGCAGCTGTAGGGGCACTACTAATACTCGGCAGGAAACATTATGGCCCTCCACTCGATTTTGCGATCGCTAGAATCACAGAGGCTGTCATTGGATTGATCAGTTTCATCACCATAGAGATTCTCACATCCCCTGCAAGAGCAGCAACTCTGGCAAAACTCAAACTTTCACTTGGACTGGGATCCCTTCAAGAATGCATCAAAGATTTAGTTCTTTTCGAAAACCAAGTCACTTTAGTTGGTCCCAAGTTGAGACAGAAACAGAACAAGTTGAAATCTCATGTCAACAAGTTAGAGAAGTTCATTGAAGAAGCTCAGCTGGAGCCTAATTTCTGGTTCATCCCTTTCAATGGTGCCTGTTATGGCAAGCTCCTGAGATCTTTATCTAACACGGGGAATCTTTCGATTATCATGTCCAACATAATAGAATCTCTATCACTCGTATTACAGCGCTTCAAACCTGATTCGGAAGAACTCCGAAAGCCCATGAAGGGCATCGAGAAAGATTTGGAGATTTTCAAGAAAAAAATTGGGAATTCTCTGCAATGCCTCCAAGAGCTGGCTTCCAAGAAGTCTCTTGCAGTTCATGACAAACATGACATTGAGTCGGGAACATTATCAGTTAGAGAAAATGGTTCCAGGGTTTTGGATTCAGAGAAGGAAGAGACTGAATGCATTGTAGATTCTTTTCTTCAAAATTCCAATGAATTATCCGACAAAATTGCCACCATGACTGGATTAATAGAGGATCATCAGAAGCTTAGAGTGCAAGTAACTGTTTGTTTGGGTGGATTAGGGTTTTGCATCAGCAGTCTGCTGAGGGAAGTAAAAGAGATGGAAAGAGAGTTTCAAGAACTTATCAAATTGGAAGACCCTTCAAGCCATGTAATAGTATGAATACACACATACTTTAATATGCTAAAACCTTTGACTTCCTACTAAGTATAATTATTAGTTAGAGGTTTTTAATTATTTAATTACAGAAAGGATCTTGCTTCCAACTTCTAATATATATGCTTTCCCACTAAGATCAAAGTTCAGCAAATTTAAATGCCATGAACAATTGTAGATATGGGCGTAGTTTAGTTGGCTCGTGCAACTTGTTTTTCTTTAGTTGGCTCGTGCAACGTGTTTCTCTTTCTCCATCTACGATCGGTAGTTTAGATCAGATTAGTTTTCATTGCTATGAAAGATTGTATCATTAGTTTTTCGTTGTACAATGTACCCATTTGCTAGAAGATCACTTTAGTTACGTTTTTATCCATCTTTTGTGAGGATCATGGATCGCTTACACATACTTTCATGGGCACTATGAACATGGGTATATTTTTTTTGGTTGATTTGAGAATGTATTCATGTGAAGTTTATTCGGTGAATGTACCCATGTTATTTGGATTTTTTTTTAGAGAATGTACGCTATAAAGGATATGTATGATGGAGTAAAGACTGCCGTAAGAACTCATAAAGGACAAACCGAAAGCTTCCCCATAACTGTTGGGTTACATCAAGGCTCATCCTTAAGTCCTTACCTTTTTACATTGGTAATGGATGAGTTAATGGGACATATTCAAGATGATATTCCTTGGTGTATGCTTTTCGCAGATGATATAGTGTTGATAGATGAAACTCAGGAAGGGGTAAATGCGAAGCTTAACCTTTGGAGAGAAGTGTTGGAATCTAAAGGTCTTCGCCTAAACCGATCAAAGACAGAATATATGGAGTGCAAGTTCGGTGCAAATGGAGGCCAAAATGAGTTAGGGGTGAGAAGCGGAGATCAGGAAGTACCAAAGAGCGACCGCTTTCGCTACCTAGGATCTATCTTGCAAAAGAACAGAGAATTAGATGGAGACATCAACCATAGAATACAAGCTGGACAGATGAAGTGGAAGAGTGCATCCGGCATGTTGTGTGACTGCCGTATGCCACTGAAGCTCAAGGGAAAATTTTATAAGACGGCAATAAGGCCGGCGATGCTGTATGGCACGGAATGTTGGACGGTGAAGCATCAACACGTACATAAAATGGGTGTAGCAGAGATGAGGATGCTTCATTGGATGTGTGGGCACACAAGAAATGATAAGTTTAGGAATGAAGATATTCGAGGTAAAGTAGGAGTAGCCGAAACTGAAGGAAATATGAGAGAAAATCGGTTACGGTGGTTTGAACATGTGCAAAGAAGGCATACTGACGCTCCAGTTAGAAGATGCGACTACGAGACAGAGGTCCAGGGCCGAAGGGGTAGAGGAAGACCTAGGAAACTTTGGAAGAGACTCTAAGAAAAGACTTAGAGTACTTGGATCTAACGGAGGACATGACACAGAACCGAGCGCAATGACGTTCTAGGATTCATATAGCCAACCCCACTTAGTGGGAAACTGCTTTGTTGTTGTTGTTGTTGTAGAAAATGTACGCAGTTTTGTTGTAATCTACCAATGTTTTGCAGTACATTTTGTCATCGTTGATTTGATAAATGTATACATCATTATATATGTATACACTATTTTTCTTATTATATGTGCGCAAACTTTTTATATGGCAAACCATGGTTTTGTAAAAAAAAACACACACACACACACACACACACACATATATATATGTTTTGTTTTTCAAATCACTATGAGTCTTATCTAAAATTCTATATAAATAGCTAACTGCAAATTATAAAATTTTAAATTAAAAAAATGGGGTACTTTGATCTAGGTCAAACAATTTGATTTATTATTGAATTTAGTCAAGTGTATTTTTTTACTCCAATTATTATTTTTAATTAAACTTATTGATTTATGCATCTTTATCCACATTTTCAATTTGAATTTTGTTTTGAGTACATCGATATTTTTACATTAAGAGGAGGGGGAATTCGGCTAAGCCACACAATAGACAGCCTAATTTGGCATCGAATTCGCCATTCACAAGATTCAAACCTAAGATCTCTCACTTCTAAGTGAAGAGGAAGACCGTAATACTGAGTGGCTTCAATTTGAATATTTAAATGTGAAGATTTAATCTTTTTTTTAAAAGATATGTAAAAGAAAATTTATATGTCATCATAAATGATATCTACACCATAGGTTGTTTGAATACATTTGATATGTGATGGAGGTAGTGTGACAACCCGTCCCTAATTTAACGTTTTTTTATTAATTTTAAAAGTATGAATTGACAAAAATGCCCTAGAGGCAAGGAACTTTGATTTCAATTGACCATCGTCTAGAGAAGCGTATGTCTTATTCTTTTATCGTATTTGTGTAGTACTCGTTGGTACGAACGCACAAGCAAAAGTCGTTTGCAAGTCCGGATTATAATGGTATAGTTACGAAAGTTTGAAATTGTTTATTTAAATTTTATATTAGAAATTAATTAAACTCTCATGTTGTAGGAATGTGGCCCAATCGGGTTTGTGTTATTGTGGCCAATTAGAAATAAAGGTTGGAGTGGGAGGACCAATTAGGATAGGAGGGAGAAACTGATTTCCTTCTCTCTTTTTTGTCGACCCATGCACCACGACCGGCTTCGACCCGGTTCAAACGTGGCGAATTCCACCATTTTTCTGCCAAACCACCACCATCCAACACCTGAAATCTCCTATTCTACAACCTGCCATCTACCATCTTCAACCAAATTTGAAGGTTTTTAGGTCCAAAACTGTGTAGAACCTCACCAGAGGTGCTCAACGGTGATTCCTCCGATCCGACGAGTTTCACCACCCACTACCACCCTTAATCAACTCCCCATAGACCTAGGAACAAGACCCAACCAGTTGTAGGGGCATTGGAACACCGAGGAAGTCGAATCGAAGAACACCTATTCTAGGGTTTGTGACGGGTGCGGGCCAATTTTGGACCTTTCTTGGCCAAATTGGACTTGGCCACATGTATAAAACTCTAAAACTCAACCATATCATAGTATTTTCAAATATATATAAGACATGGCATAAAAAACATAAATCAATTTAAAAGCATTTGTGGAAACTATCAATCATATATATACTATAAAAAAGAAAAGACCCACTCATTTGGAGTCTGCGCTACAATTCCCTAGCACGCTATCGAGGCGTCACGAACGAATGTCGCCTAGAACAAATATCAAATCACAACTCAAGATTCTTATTGATAGAACACGTAACTTACATAAAACACATCCCCAAGGACATTCTTGAATGATTTGAAATCCATTGACCAAAAGTCAACTGTCGGTCAAAGGTCGACAGTAGGGTCCACAACCTTACGTAACTCGATTCGGAAGACCTGCGCCTCGGATTTCTGATCTGTAACTTCAAAAGATCCAAATTATGCTTCTAGAACAACATCTTAAAGTTTCAAAACAATCCAACGGTCGGATCTCCGCCAATTGCTAAAATTAAGTGGCGGCCGACGTTTTATTTTACGAATTTACAAATCCAATTCGGGAAGATCCGTATGTCGGATTCCTGATCCGTCAGTTCCTATAATCCTCAAATATTACGTACTATATTGTACTAAGGTTTTATGACGATCCAACGGTCAGATCATCAATTCATATAAAGAACTCTTGGCGGCCAACTAGGTGGTCAACTACAAAACTATATTAAAACATTGTAATTTCACTAAACGAATGTCAATTATGGAATCGAGGCTTCAAAATTAGCCTAAGATGGTCAGGTGGGGTCTCGGCCACGTGCACCGCCCTGACTCGTCGGAAAATTCAACTACTTCTAAAAATTCTCAAATTTTACAGAAATGAAGATCTCAACGAGCATCATGGCATATCCATATGCATATTACCTGCATATAATTGTTATGAATGCTTTGAAATGCTAAGGTAAATGCGGGATGCGCATGTAAGTCCAGGTAAGGTTATGTGGTAGATTGAAATGGTTGAATCAATTTGGCATGCATATGTTCATATAGTGCTCATCATTGCTACACCTCGGTGTTAGTGCTCCCACCCAGGGTCAGGGCACAGCCTTCACGTGCATGTTCATCTCCCGCACCGCACTCTCGCCTTGGATCCAAGTAGGTGTTAGCCTGTCGTAAAGATTGCATTAAGCAGTTCCGACTGGTAGGTGACCCACACATAGCGCCAGCTTCACGTGATCGTAGCACTAGAGCGTTTATTATTACACTTAGCTTGTTGTACATGTCATATTAGGTGAATTCGACTCGTGTGTTAGCATAGTCTGATTAGCGATATGTGCAGTCGTACATGTCACATTAGGTGACTCCGACTAAAATGCTAGTATAGATTATTGAGCACATGATCATATCTATATTACTGTTGAGCTATTCTACTGTGGCATATTTCTGGACTTACAGTTAGCATGCATTTGATTTTCATACTTATACTTAGTATGATATTTTGGAAACTATACATGTTTTACAGCGATGGGTTATAACGTTTTCAAAAAGGTTTTTATAAAATTTTATTTTTAGGTCTACTCACCCTTGTTTTTCGCCATTCCAGGTTCTAATAGCAGAGTTTTCGTATCGACGAGGATTATTGGCAAATCTTGATGTAGACGAGTACCATCAATGGTATAATTCTCACCTTATTTTACTGTACTGTACTTATGCTTTGTCATCATGTGTGAAATAGGTTCATTCCTGCTCACCGCGCACTCTTGTATTTAGGCACTTTTAAGTTTAAATTTATTCACATTTTCCACATCACTACACTTTATGGCTTCATCACCTTCCAGGTGTCAGCCAGGTCGATTCGGAGTCCTAGTGGACATCCCGGGTCAGGGTGTCTCAGGTAGAATATACGAAAATAAATAAAATTTAATGTACCTATCATCCATGAAAATAGTTCAAAGTAGTTTAATTTTCAAACAATTATATGTGTGTGTGTCTATATATATGCAAAAAGATGGTAAGGTTAACAAAGATGGTTCTTAGGAGGTTTATAGTGGTTTTAGGGCTTAAATACCAGGGGGTTTAGGGTTATGGACTGGTATTTTATCGAAGGCTTAGACTCACTTCTCTTTGCTTGGCGGCCTTATTGCATGCTCGGCCCTCTACTGCATAAATAAAATTACAATTATCCAGATGATCGAAGGGGTCCGTCAACCCTTCGTAACTAATAGCTTGGTGTCTCTTACCGTGGGCGCCGACAAGAGGGCTTCTGTGAACGGCAAGTTGAAAATAAACGAACGAATAAACGATATATAAGTATGAACATTTTATTAAACGAGATTTGCCCGAAGCAGCTATAACCAAGTGACTACATCTTGACTGACATATCCTCGACTGAATAACAAGCACACTATTTATAATAAACTACCCTACCCTAAAAGGTAAGAAACCAAAACCCTAATGCTAACGGGTTAAGCCCAAAAAACCAAACATTAAAGTAAACCTAAATACTAATATTTTTCAACACCCTCTGTCAAACTCATGGCGGTATACAACATGGGTTTGCAAACAAGCAGATGCGGACTGGCTCCATTAGGCAGACAAACAAATAGGCAGGCTGCGCAACGCAGACAGACAGGTAGGCAAGCTCCGCAACGTGGACAGATGACAGATGACAGATGACATATAGATTCAGGCAGACAGACGAAAACTTCAACAATAATCACTCGAGTAGTCAATAATCCAAGCACTCGAGTGATTGTTAAGTAGGCAACATTATACTTCAAACAAATCACATACTTCAGACAAAAATCCAACAACCTAATATAGGCAACTTTATCTTCTTAGCCCATTTTATCGGTCTAATCCAATAAAGTAGCCCAATAGACAAACAATGGCCCAACTTATTAAGTTCTAGAGTAGTCAAACATTGACATAGATATGGTGAGGCAACGATGGCCTTGTACTGGCAGAACTTCAGGCAGATGGATTTAAGTTTAGGTCAGGTGATACAGACTGTAGCACCGGGTGAACAACGGCCGATTCAACAGGTTATTTGACTGCGGATGGTGGGCGGACAGGTACTGTACAATGATGATATGGGTTCTTCTAGACACAATGGCGTATGCATGGCTGGGTGGTTGGTGATGTAGGTCGAGCAGCAACAGTGGTGGATGGTTCATGCAGTAAGTGTGCAACAATGATCTCAGTCAAGCAGAGACTGATCAACGTGTAGCAGCATGTTTAAATGGGTCTGGGCGATGGCTGGTGAAGTAGGACCGTAGGAGAACGGTTTGTGCAACATCATATCAGATTTGTGGTGACTTTAGATTACAATTCTGGCGATTTCTTCTACATAATTTTAGTAAACTAAAAGTGACCTAAACCCAAATAAAAACACAAGTTCCTACGGACCTAAACTGGAAAACGGTGAAGCAAAAAGGATAGAGAAGTGATAGACAGACAGATACCAAACAGAAGCAGATTAAACCCAAATGATCAAACCTGCTCTAATACCAAGTTGAAAATAAACGGACGAACAAGCGATATATAACTATGAACATTTTATTAAACAAGATTTTCCCCGAAGCAGCTATAACTAAGTGACTACATCTTGACTGACATATCCATGACTGAATAATAAGCACGTTATTTATAATAAATAGCCCTAACCCTAAAGCCCAAAAAACCAAACATTAAAGTAAACCTAAATACTAATATTTTCCAACACGGTAGAAGACTCTTGTCCTCGATGTAATCATTGCCCTTTCGCTTCTTGCTATTCTCTGTGACTTCGAGGTGGTCCTACACACTTTTCATCTCATTCGTCATCATTTCTTTGAATGCATTACTCTTCATCTCATTCGTCATCATTTCTTTGAATGCATTCTTAATGTTCATAGGGATGAACGTTTGTTGAAGATTCAACTTCTTCCCTATGTTGGTATTCTTCTATAACTTATCTTATGCTACTTGGCCTGGTCTTTGGTCTATGCGACCGATTTCCTCCCAGACTTCTTCTCATATTACTTCCAAATTCGTACAATGCTCGGTAGTGGCTTATGCGGTTAGTGTAAAAGGTTGTCGGTTTTCACCAAATATATAATCTTCCACCATTTTTGCCAATTTAACCTTTTCTTCCACCTTTTACCTGGTCTAGAAAACTTGTTTAAGGATGTCATCATGTTTTTTCTGCAACGTGGTGTTTTAAGCATGGAGCAAATATCTCAGCCCTTGTATATTCTCCTATATTCTTGTAAGGATGGCCTCCATCTTCTTCTTGAGACTCTTGAACAGGGACTGCTCATTCCTCTTCTTTCTACTACTATTTTTTTCCGATGTTAGAGGGAACACCGACCCTTTAAGCCTTTGTTCATCACGACTGTGTGGAGATTGCTACTAAACTGCACTGCCCTGAGCACTTGGCTGTCGGCTCAATGAAATAATGAAAACATCACGTTTCGTCAACGATGATTTTCACAGACATCGTCAAACTGTTAATGCTAAAATATGGTAAGTTTAACAAAGATGGTTTCCTTTGTCAGTATGTTTGGGATTAGAGAGAAACACTATTGTAGTCTTAGGGTTGGTTTATGAACTCAACTTTCCAGGTTTCTCTCATTCCTTTATATAGAGGTCGACAAGTGGGATGATGAAGACCCTCGATACAGGTTGTTACGTCATGTTCTACTTGTATGTAGATCTGGAGCTAATAGCTCCTTTCTCTCATCCCATGAGAGATCTTTTCTCCTATTGTGAGAATATTTCTTACCTTTGTGTGAGTGTTCTTCATTTCGTTAAATTCGCATCACCGCCATCCCTAACTGTGGCTAGGGTCGGTGGTAGTCTCTGATAGGAGCATATTTAGGCGACTTAGTTGGCTTGTTCTTGTGCATTTACGTTGTTATTTCTTAGTTATTTTAGTCTTTTAAGCATTTTTCGTGTGTTTTCAAGTTCTAAAGACAAAGTATGCAAGAAGGTGCATTTTGGAGAAAAATTGGGCTTGGAATGGTTATCACATTCTTGGAGCAAGGGAGATGGACGAAATTGAAGACCTAAAGATGCTAGGATTCCTAATTGAAGATGGATTCCTAGAACAATGAGGACTCCTACTCACATGAGGATTCCTAATTGAAGTAGGAAAGTTAAGCCAAGGTTTCCTATTTTGGTTTGACCTTTCCTAATCCTAAATGTCTCTAAATTCCAGCAACATTGAAGGCCTCCTAAGCATTCTAGGACACAAAATATACCTTCCTTGCATAATCAAAGGTCATGCCGCACCCTCTTGACCCTTTAATCTTCCTTGACGTGCAAGGGAGAGTGTTCTTTCCTACTTCCTTACATTAAAACACATTCCTATTGTGTTTTATTTCCTTGCCGCATATCTTAGCCTATTTCCCTTAGTTTTATGATTTTATTTCCTTTTTCTATAAGCTTTTGACTTAATTTCTGTTAACCAAAATAAGTTGGGGTTTTAATTCCTGAAAACCTTAAATAGATTTCCTTTTTGCAGCCAAGGGATCCATTCATTCACCCATTCACGCCATAAACTATCTCACTTTCTCTGCCGCATCAATCCTTCACCATTCTCCATAGTTTCTGACCTTAATCAACCCTTGTCACACCATACACCTATCTTCACCATAATTCACCTACATCCATCCACCACCATAATTCACCACTCATCCATTCTCGCAACCTTTGTGCCACAGCAAAGAAGGAGAAGGAGGACCCTTGGACGTGCTTGCTATTCAAGTTGGATTGCTGGAGCGTTTTTAGGTGTTTTCATTCTTTGTTTTCAATGTTTCAATTCAATAATCTTTGTTTTGTGAGTATGAAGAACTAAACCCCTCTTAGCTATGGGCGAATTCGAAACCATGTTCAAACTTGCAATATGATTTGATTACATCCAGTTGTGATTCATAAGTTGTGAATTCTATTTACTTATCTTTTTGAATTAAAACTTATTGTGTGTGTTGGTTGAGAGTGCACGCTTACTTTTCATGCATAAATCTGATGCTAGGATATAAGGGAGTTTCACCTAATCGTTATGAACTTATATTCATAAGTAGTGAAGGTTGCTTGTCACAATCGCGTTAAGTAAATTCTTGGCATAAGTTTCATGCAATTCATAGTTACAAGTGCCTCGTCAATGCTTATGATTTTCATAGAACTTAATGATCTTTGCTCGTATCTTTATTATGCAATTCATGTAGAGAACTTGTGAAGAATGCTTTGGGTTGTTGTATGCAATCATCCAATTCAATGAAATTAGGAAAATCTGAGGGTTAATTAGTGCAATTCACAGTTAATCTGGGGCATTGAGGATTCATGGGTATTGAAGAGCAACTGGAAATCATTTTGTTTGCAAGTGTGTCAAGGGTGGAGAAGAACCTCCTAGCTAGCCCATCATCCATCTAATTCAACCAATTTCGTGCAAATCTGTCTAGTTTAATTCTTGCTTTGTTTTACTTTATTTTCGTCAAAAACCAAATCCCCTTTTACTTTAGAGTGTCTAATTACTTAGAATCTGTTTAGTTTGTGTTTTTAAGTGTTTTGAATCAATATAAAACCAAAATTTGTCCAAAAATTGTGTTAGAGTCAGAATCTGCTTAATTGGTGTTTTTAGGCAGTTTTGAGTAGTTTTAGTTTGTTTTGAGTCTTTTGAGTTTGTTTTGAGTTCTTTGAGTCTTGTTAAGTGTTTTTAACCCATTTTTATATATTTGAGTCAGTTTAGAGTGTTTTAGCAATCCCTCATAATCCCTGGTTTAAGAACGATCCTTACTTATCCATACTACAATTGTCAACAAGAGGGTTTAATTTGTGTGTTAAGTTAACTTTCACATCAGTCTCATGATTTTCCTTTCTTTTCCTTTTCTCTTTGCTCTATCTGTTGTCTGCACTTTTCCCCATCCCTTCAATTCTCAATTTTCCTCTGAAGTCTTCCTTTGCTTTTGATCACACCATCTCTAAATCTAATTCCCAATCATCCGATTCTTCCATCTCCTTGATCCATCCCCTTCCATCCCCCTCCATCTATCTCCCTTCCATCCCCTTCCATCCATATCTCTTCATATTTTTCATTAGTTTGACTCAATTCCGATAGTATTCCACATATATTCACCACGATACTTCACGAATTTACGGGAGGATGTGTAGAGCTTAGGCTTGGGTGTTCGCACCACCATCCTTGTTGGCCCTCCCCACTATTCGCCCTTGGAGGCGATGTTGCTTGCTTTCTTGCTGTGGGTTTTATTTATTTTATGCCGATGGTGGGTATGGTGGTCCCTGTGGATGATGCATCCTTCTTCTTCATCAAGTATGGAGTTCATGTCGGTGTGATCTCAGGCGTTGGTGGTGGGTGATAGATTACGGTGATCGTTGTAAGGTTTTCTGGTGATGGCGTATACAAGCATTGGATGAGCTGTACATTTGGGTTTCAATGTTGTGTTTTTTGCGTGGGCTGGGCTATAAAGTTAGCTTTGGGCCTTGTCCCCAGTGTTTTGTAACATCCCACATCGCCCAGGGGAGTAATCCTTAAATGTATATTCCCATCCCTACCTAGCACGAGACTTTTTGGGAGCTCACTGGCTTCGGGTTCCATCGGAACTTTGAAGTTAAGCGAGTTCACGCGAGAGCAATCCTAGGATGGGTGACCCACTGGGAAGTTCTCGTGTGAGTTCCCAGAAACAAAACCGTGAGGTCGTGGTCGGGGCCCAAAGAGGACAATATCGTGCTACGGTGGAGTCGAGCTCGGGATGTGGTGGGGGCCCGGGCCGGGATGTGACAATTTGGTATCAGAGCCTAACCTTGGCCGTGGTGTGCCGACGAGGTCGTCGGGCCCCTTAAGGTGGGTGGATTGTAACATCCCACATCGCCTATGGGAATGATCCTTAAATGTATATTCCCATCCCTACCTAGCACGAGGTCTTTTGGGAGCTTACTGGCTTCGGGTTCCATCGGAACTTCGAAGTTAAGCGAGTTGGCACGAAAGCAATCCTAGGATGGGTGACCCACCGGGAAGTTCTCGTGTGAGTTCCCAGAAACAAAACCGTGATGGCGTAGTCGGGGCCTAAAGCAGACAATATCGTGCTACGGTGGAGTCGAGCTTGGGATGTGGTGGGGGCCTAGGCCGGGATGTGACAGTTTTGATGCTCGTGTTTTCTTTTGTGCTTATCTTGTAATAGGGCTTACGTTTGTACTTCTTGTTTGTTGGTAATGATAGTTACCCTTTGTCCCAAAAAAAAAAAAAAAAGATCTGGAGCTCTACATTTGTTCACAGCTCGCATCTCTTGGTGAAATCTGGTCCTTTTGGGCTAGATTCATCTATCTTGTGTCTAAGAGTTAGTGGTCGGTAGCGGTTAAAAATGGTGCTTGTGGTCGGTCTCAGCCAGTGAGTGCTCAGTATCATGTATTTAATACGATGTCGACTATGATATATCTTCTAAGTTTTCCTTCTAGGCTCGTCATAAACATGTCTTTAGGCTTTTTCTTTGCCTTGGGTCCATTTGCTGGATGTGGGTTTCTCTACGTTTTATAATGGGTCACTGAAAAAGGACCTTGTGCTAACATATATATAACATACCTACAACATAAATTATTCAACATAGATTAGTTAGCACAATTAACTTGTGATGGAAGTAAAAGATAAAAATTGAGATACGGATTGAGAGCAGGAGAAAAAACATTTAATTCTCATATTTATTCTTAAAACTAAGAAAAAGATATACATATACATATACATATACATATATATATATATATATATGTATGTATTAGTCACTCTTGGTTCATCACATTTGATAAAAGTTTCAGGTTACATTTCCCAGCATGGTTTCCCAATTGGTGGTTAGTTCACAGCTCAACAGCCAGCTTATTACCCGAATATCTCATGCAAATTTTATCATCTGGTTTCCAGAAGAAGTTTGACTGAAGCCGTTTCGACGACAGAATTACTCTTCTTTCGTTGTTCATGGCAAAATACAAGGTCCCTTGGATCATGAAATGAAATTACGAGATTGAAACATGTCAAGTCTACAGAGCCCTGTGGGTTAAATGGTGGGACAAATTTGGGAGAAACATCTCACTGAACAGTCCAGAAATGAAATAATATACGCTGTTAAAAAAGATGAAGAAGGATTACCTATTTTTGATGAAAACAATGGGCAAGGTATCCCTGATGCAATTAACACGTTACTCTTCACAATCATATAACACTTCATAGGAACACCTAGTAATGTCACCTCTAGGATCCATGATCAACTCAGAAATCTGAGATGTCCAACCCTAAGCGACTTTAGATGGTACAAATAAGCTGATATGATAGTCAATGAACGGGCCTAAACTAACAAAGTGGACGAATCCCGTAGTGACTTACAAAACTGGACTTATAAGTGACATGGAAATACATTAATACTAGCTTGCGAGGTGTACATAAGTCACGAACTTTGATAAAAAATTTAAAACCAATAAGATTACAATCAAAGAACATTGAAGACTAGGAACCACATCCAAAGTATTTGACTAATTAATTCAAAGGTATACTTTGATTAAGATAAACATTGTAGACTAAAAGAAATGCTAAGGAGACTTCCTCAAAAGTGAGACTCTCTATTGGACTCTCTGCCACCTTATATTTTTTGCACAATATTTTATAATGTTAGCACAAAAATTATAAAATGGCAGAAAATCTATGAAAAATCTCATTTTGAGAAACTCTCCTTAGAATTTCTCCAAGACAAAATCATAGGTTCGATTGATGGCCTCCAATGGGTTTTCACCTTATCCATCAAACTCTATCCACAGAAAAATAAATCTGATCTTATGAGTTGTAAAGCACTAAAAAGTACACAGATCAAAGAAATTAAAAGATTAGATAAAGACAAAAGAAATCATTTAACATAATCTTATGTAGCAACAAACAGTTTCTTCCATTCCCATACCAATTGACAATTCTCATACTTCAAGCTGTAATTCTTATGAGTTGCGAAGCAATGAAAGTACACAGATCAAAAAATTAAAATTGGATAAAGACAAAAAATCATTTAACATAATATTATGCAACAACAGTTTCTGCCATTCCCCCTAGCCACTTGCCAATTCTCATACTTCAAGCTGTAATAATCTTCTGTAATACATCTTCCATATGGAGGAATTGGTTGCTCATAATTCATATATATGTACATAGGTTGGCTTGGATTTTCTAGTAGAGATCTCAAATCGGAGTTTGTCTATAATGAATCAGCTTTTAACATATACCAGGACCATTGGCCGGTAAATCATTAGTCATTGAATCTTTACTTTTTAGTTACGATTTGAACTATCATGAAATATAATAAATCATAATCAGACTGTTGAATCCTTAATCATTGAATGTTTAACTAAGAATTGAACAGCCATGAACCTCGATGCATGTTATAATAATCATAATTTGTGATTGTTGAATTCTTATAAATTTTGATACGTGTTCTAGTAAACCAAAATTTGTAATTGTTGAATCCTTAAATTTTTAGCTAAGATGATTCTCAATCCACGTCATGGACCACTCACTTGAATTTTCGCCAAATCGGCCTAACTCATGGGGGTCCAATATGTCTTTGTCTGCATGCATGCAATTACATGAATTTCACAATAAATAAAAAAATGTAGGCCCCACATGTTGTGGGAACTTGGTCGAGTAGCCACATTTAAATCATGAGAGGGTGTCGGCATGAAGTGGCACATCAACTTCTTTCCCCTATTTTTTTTTCTTTTTCCTTCTCTCTCCTCCTATTTAAACGGTAACGGTTAAGTCACGTTAATATTTTATATTAACTTTTTTATAGTAAGAGAAAGATAAAATAAAAGAATGTTAGATGAGAAGATGAAAAGAAATAAAAAGATAAAGGGAGAGAATCCTAATCCCAAAATTTGTCCGACTCTGACCAGTAGCAGATATCTGGTAAACTTGTCAGCATATTCAAAGAGATAAGGCATCATAAGAGGATATGTCTTTCTGTAGACAGTGACTCACTGCATGGGGATGGGGTGTCCTTATATTATTAATTTCTCGGCTGCCAGAAGCACTACATCCAGATCTTGCCTACACTTTCTCAGCAACCAAACAGACTTTTGAGTTAATCATTCACTCAAAAAACCCTACTTTTAGTTGTTGAATTTTCTCTAACTCTGACTCGTTTTGTTGGATTGAGAGCTTGAAGAAGAAGAAGAAGAAGCAGCTATGGAGTCTGCTGTTATGGTCTCTGCAGCTTCTTTTCATGATCTGGAGTCTTCTCATGAGCCGGAGAAGCCACTCCTTGTCGATAATTCTCGGACCCGAAAGAACCATGCCCGAGATGTTCATATTCTCAGCTCTGCCTTCTTGCTCATCTTTCTTGCTTTTGGTGCCACTCAGAATCTAGAGAGCACTCTCATCACTGTGAGTTGGGCTTTTATGTTATTTCCTATTTTCTCTATTTTTTGAGAGACTTTTTTAAGGGTGGTGGCGATTTTGACACTCAACTCTTTTAGTTATTTACACTCCAAACTGAATATTTTATGATTTTTTCAGCACTCCCAGAAGTAGTTCTGAGGATAAAGAACGAGTGCTAGAAGCACTAGATTTTATATATTTGATTGAGAGCATGTTTTGAAGGAAAATAAAATAAAATTTGATGATTTAGTTTTATTTAATTACAGAGAAAATTAAACGAGATTAGCTCTTCAACAGTAATATGATTATGAAATGCAATACTAATGGTATTAGGGAAATATGAATCTTGAGTTAGAAGTTATTTTATGGTTTTGATCAACTTGATTCTGATGGTTTTGGAACTTTTGAATTTGGTAATCAGGAGAAGAATTTGGGTACCACATCGCTTGGAATTTTGTATCTATCATTCGCATTTTTCTCTTTGGTGGCGTCCTCGGTTGTTCGACGTTTGGGTTCAAAGAACTCTTTGATTCTTGGGACTACTGGCTATTGGTTGTTCATAGCTGCACATTTGAAACCAACTTGGTAGCTACTTTACTAATCCACTAAATAACTAGCAACTGAATTCTAAGTCTAAAGTAAAAAAGTCCCGACTCATGGGCAAAGAACGCGGCTCTTTAACTGCAAATCACAGTATTACACATATATGATATACGCTCTTTGCGAGGCATTGAAATTGCGAAAGTAAAAATTTATGCAAACATGTCAAACTGTGATTTGTCTGCACGAAGGAGCTAAGTATAAGAAAGTCTTTACTCTAGTTTTTTTGCATACGCTTTAACTTTGAACTAATTCTTTGTAGGTGCATAATGGTTCCGGTTTCTTTGTACCTTGGGTTTGCCTCTTCAATAATATGGGTCGAGCAGGTACGAGATCTCATTGCTTCAACTGCAAGTCTTAAGTGTATAGTGACAAAAACTAGAATTTAATTTCTGAACTTATTGTGGATCCATCAGGGAGCATATCTAACTGCAGCAGCGCGTAGTCATGCCCGAGACAATGGATTACATGAAGCAACAGTTATTGGCAACTTCAATGGAGAATTTTGGGGAATGTTTGCCTGTCGACAGGTGAATCTGTTCGGTCCTCCTAATGAGTTTGTGCTATAATTTTCTATCAAATTTATCCAGTCATTTTGTCTTATGATGTTTGCTGTGAACTTTGCAGTTCGTTGGAAATCTTTTACCACTCTTCTTGCTAAAAAGTGGAACAGTGCGTGCGATCCTTTTGTATACATTTTGCGTTTAGAATTCATGGTTGTTTGGATATATGATGTGCATTGATTTTGTTTCCCTTTTGATCACTGCAGGACGGAAATGCAGGCGACATAACTTTGTTGTTCACTATGTTCCTCTGCAGTATGACCTTAGGAACCATACTGATGTGCTTCTTAAGCAAACGGGATGACGAAGTAGAGCACCCCCACGGTTCTTCTCTCAACTTACTTGCTACTCTGTCATCTTCGTCAATGTCGCTCATCCCTCCTTTGTTTGATATACGGATGCTATTGATCATCCCCCTTATGGCGTATACAGGATTACAACAAGCATTTGTATGGTAATTACTTGACAAATTATCTCCCTATACTGTCTTGCAGCCAAACAAAAATCACTTATTTTCCTTTGTTCATCGTTCTTTTGCTGGTCTAGTATTAAGATTTGCACAATTATTCTAATTTCAGGGCTGAATTCACCAAGTTCATCGTTAAACCAATGCTCGGTGTGTCTGGTGTGGGCGGTGCAATGGCAGTTTATGGGGCTTTTGATGCAATAGTAAGTGTATATGCACAAGTAGTTCTTTAACCCTTGATAAAAAAAAATTCTAGACTTGTGATCTCACATTTGGGTGCCGCTCATGTTAGTGTTCACTCACTGCTGGTCGACTTACCTCGGGTCTCAAGTCCATCACTCTTATCGTCACAGGCGGAGCTTTAGTTCAGGCCGTCATATTCATCTGGCTGCTTCTATTTTACAGGTTACTTAGCAGTTTTTATTGCAATTCTAGTCTCCAATCTGAAGTGAATGCCTTCTTGTCTCTAGTTCCTTATTTTACCTTTGTTATGATCACGCAGCCCGTCAGGCGGACTACATGGCACTATGAATCTTCTTATAATGGCAGCTCTGTTGGGCATCGGCGATGGAGTTTTCAACACACAGCTCAGTGCTTTGATTGGAATATTCTTCAAACACGATACGGTATGACAAATCTCCACTTTTCCCCCTTCCTTTATAAGTTTTGTTTATCCATCAACTTCAGAATCACTGCATTGACAAACCGAATCTGTTTGGTATTTCGGGGACATGCAGGAAGGAGCATTTGCACAGCTCAAGGTGTGGCAGTGTGGCGGCGTTGCACTCATCTTCTTCATCAGTCCATACATCTCATTACAGGCAATGCTGGTGCTTATGCTCTCTGCAATCTGCCTCGCATACGCCTCCTTTCTATTTCTGCATCGTCGAGGAGACAAATCAATCTCGCTTCGTTAAGTTCAGGTTCAGGTTCATGATATGTGCACATGAAACATTAGATTTGAACCGAAAAAAAAAAATGCTGTCACAAAACAATACTGCATCTAATACATTACTTGAATTCGGTTCAAATCTACTTGAAGGACAGACTTCTAGCTCTGAATCCCTTCCGATCTGTGTTTGTTTAGCTCAATTTGCACTTTTATACTCTTTATAATTTGGTGTTTAGCTCGCAATTATATTGAAAAAAAAAATAGGTCTGTCTAAATTGTTGGTTAATCTTAATGTAGCAAAATGTGAAATGACCAAAAAGTTCTTTGGACATGCCTTGCCTTATAGCATATTTTTTTTTTTTTTTAAACAAATGATATCATCGTAACTAGAGGATGAGTTTAATCTCGCACTGGGCTAAAATAATGTGGTTCAAATTCGTCTTTAGTGAGAATCGAATATAAATCTCTCAATTATAAATGAAGAGAAATAACAATATACTGTAATACTAAAACACCTGACATATTGACACATTAATATGAATACAAGGTCGTATGATGTCATTATACTCCAATTAATTATACTAAAATCAATGTCAATAGACTATTAATGGGTTCCATTTTACACCGTTTTTAGTGAAATAAATAGACTGATGGATGCAGGATGACTATTTTCGAATATGTTACCGACATCATTTTAGTTTTTTTCAAAATTTTGATTTTGATTGCAACCTAAGGCCAAACCACAAGCCTACAAGTGCAATTTCAAAGAAAAAAAAATAAAAAAGTAGGAAAAAGGAAAAGAGTTGCAATTATATGGTTGGCGGCAACAATAACGAATTGATTGGCAAACTGCAGGACGGCGATTGTCGTTTCGTCAGATATTTCTTTTCCCGACAAAAACCCAAAATTCAGAATCCTCTCAATTTTCTTGCTGCATTTTCTCACCAACCAAACGGTATTTTAGAGTTTTTGAGCTAATAAGTAATCCCAATTGAAAGTCAAATCTCTCGGTTTGTTCGCTAGCTTTCGATTTTCTCGCCGGCAGAAACCCTCTTCCTTTTGGCCTCGCTCTGTTGGACTCTCTCACTCATGTCTAGTGTTTTATAGCGATTCTTTGAGAATCTGTACAGAGAAAGAAGAACTCGAAAAGCTATGGACTCTGCCGGTTTTCCCGACGAAGAGACGCCGCTGGTGGTGGATAATTCGCCGATTCGGAGTCGGAGGAGGCATACCAGAGATGTGCATATTCTCAGCTGTGCCTTCTTGCTGATTTTTCTGGCTTATGGGGCCGCGCAGAATCTAGAGACAAGTGTCAACACTGTGAGTATAAAGTTCGAAACTTGAATCGAAAAGAAATGATTTTCCTTTCAGAATTTGATGATATTTCAGCACTGTGAATTTAAAATTGAGTTTAAAGATGTAAAATCTGTTTGGGATTGCTTCTGAAAAAGCCAAAAGTGCTTTCTGGCAATCAGAAGACACTTCTGACAACTTTCAGCGGAAGAATTAAATATGCTTTTGGGTCGTAGAAGTACCTCTTCTAGATGTAGTAAAAGCACTCCTAGAATAAGCAATTTTGAGCTGAAGTGATTCCTATAGAAGCAATCCCGAACAAGCGCGTAAATTCCACTTGATTTTGATTTTTTGTTTGGGGGTGTGAATTTGGTTTTCAGGAGGATGATTTGGGGACAATTTCACTTGGGATTTTGTATTTGTCTTTCACATTTTTCTCTATGGTGGCGTCTCCGGTGGTTCGAGCATTGGGATCAAAGAATGCCTTGATTCTTGGGACTACTGGCTATTGGTTGTTCATAGCTGCAAACTTGATACCCTCTTGGTAGCTACTGATTTGCTTGTATCCATACTTCCCCACATAAATTTGTTCACAATGCATATGCTTTAGGATTTGAAGTATTTCAATGTAGGTATACTATGGTTCCGGCTTCTTTGTACATGGGATTTGCTGCTTCGATAATATGGGTTGGGCAGGTACAAATTAAACCCATATGTATTTGTTTCAAGTCTCGTTTAGTGTTTGGTGGGAATTCTGACCATAATGTGTGTCTATCAGGGGACATATCTTACTTCTACTGCGCGTAGTCATGCCAAAGATTTTAACTTACATGAAGGAACAGTCATTGGCCACTTCAATGGAGAATTTTGGGGAATGTTTGCCACTCACCAGGTGACTTTTGTTATTGGTGAATTTGTGTTACATTATTAATAATGTTTTTGTTGGTTGTTTTGGCTTATAATCTTTACTCTTAACTTTTGCAGTTTGTGGGAAATCTTATATCACTCGCCGTGCTAACAGATGGAACAGTATGCGACTCCTGCCATTCTTGTAGAGGACTTATGTTTGTTGTGACAATTCCGTTGATTTTGTTCACTCATTAGACCCCACTAGTCTGATGGCCTAGTATATAAAAGAACTGTCATTTTGGAATCCTATTCAGCCCCTTAGGTTAAACCAAATTGCATTTTTTGGTTACAAAACTTGATATTAATTTAACAAGTAGAGCAATGTTATGTATGTGCAAGCATGGCTGAGGTTTCTTACTTCATCTTGATTTTCTCAGTCACGAGGAATTTTAGGGAGTCCTGCACATAAACTAATCTTAGATTTTGATTTAGAATTTATTAGTGTTTTGAAATTACGCGCATTGAATTATTTTTCTTCCCATCACCGCAGGGGGGAAGTACTAATAGCACAACCTTATTGTTCAGTGTGTTTCTCATCAGTATGACTTTGGGTACCATACTGATGTGCTTCTTGCATAAAAGGGATGGTAAAGCAGAGGAGAACACCCAGGATTCTTCTCCCAGCTTCTATGCTTCTCTGTTGTCTTTGTCAAAGGCAATTGTCACTCCTCTGTATGATGTAAGGATGTTATTGATCATCCCCCTCATGGCGTATTCAGGATTGCAACAAGCATTTGTGTGGTAATTACATGACCAATTCATACTGCCTACTTTCTTGTATCCGAAACACTATCACTTGTTTTAGGCTTCCATTTCTTCTTTTACTTTTTCGGTTCTTGAACATTGCACAATTGTTCTAACGTTAGGGCCGAATACACCAAGTATATTGTTACTCCAACACTTGGTGTGCCTGGCGTGGGTGGTGCAATGGCAGTTTATGGAGCTTTTGATGCAATCGTAAGTATACTGGCATAAGTAGTTTGAATCATTTATCCAACGCAGTTTGTACCATTAGTTAGTTCAGGTGGAGATTGCATTCAAAATCAACACTTTTAACCCATTCATATACTTTAATGGAGTTTTTATGCATGCTCGATATCTGGTGTTTATTTTGGGTGGAACATATACAGTGTTCACTGGCTGCTGGTCGACTTACCTCTGGTCTCAAGTCCATTACTATTATAATTTCTGGTGGAGTCCTCCTTCAGGCTATAATATTCCTGTGGATTCTTCTAGGATACAGGTTAGTTGTATATACGTGTAGCGTACTACACTTTTGTAGAGTTGAAATTTTTATGGTAAAATCTAATTTGAACCTTTGGCCGAAAAAGTAAATCTCTAATTTGAAGCTATTGGTAATATGCAATTTCTCGTCACGATGCAGCGCGGAGAGTGGTGTCCTCGGAATTGTCTACCCTCTTATAATGGCAGCTGTATTGGGTGTTGGTGATGGAGTCTTAAACACACAGCTCAGTGCTTTGCTTGGGATATTCTTCAAGAACGACACGGTATTGACTACACATTTCCCTAATTCTGCCCCCTAATGCTTTACGTGTATCGATCTATACTCACAGTGTGTTGTTTTTGGGAATAGGAAGGAGCATTTGCACAGCTCAAGGTCTGGCAGAGTGCTTCGATTGCAGTCATCTTCTTTATCAGTTCATACATCTCATTGCAGGCAATGCTGATCGTTATGCTTGCCGCTGTTGCAATCTCATATGCTGCCTTTGTTTGTCTCTCGCTTCGAGAGAAAGCATTCCAGTCTTCAACTTCTTAATGTGTAGACATGAAAATTGAAATCATCCTTGAGAAAAAATCGTGTATACAGGTATATGTTATGTTTGCTAAATTCTCCAAATCCATCTGCAAGGAAATCTGCTGTTTGTAACAAGTTCATCTACTTCAAGAGAAATTAATGGCTAGTGTTCAAAGTTCAAAGATCATTCAGAATTTGAATCCCTTTCCTAGTAGGATTAGGTTACGGTGGCTATAAATACCCTAGTTTCGGTTGTAGAGTTCACATTCGGTTGCATATTAAAGCAGAAATGAAGGTGGTAGCTGCGTACTTGTTGGCCATGTTGGGAGGCAAGACCGTCCCATCTGCCGAACATCTTTAAGGAAATCCTTGGCTCTGTCGGAGCTGAGGCTGATGATGGCAGGATTTAGCTTCTTCTTTCGGAAGTCGAGGGTAAGGACATGAGAGCTGGTTGCTTCGGGGCGGGAAAAGATGGCCTCTGTACCGTCTGGTGGTGGTGGTAGTGTTGCAGTTGCTGCAACCGGAGGCGGCAGCAGTGGTGCCACAGCGCCTGCTGCTGCTGAGGCAAAGAAAGAAGAGAGGGTCGAGGAAGAGGAGTCCGATGAGGACATGGACTTGTAGAGTATTAGGGTGCATACGTCCCGGAAGAACAGCTTTCTTTTCTGAGTGAAATAGTAGTATGTTATGGAATTGTGGTGGATTTGAACCTTGTGTGCTATTAATTTAAAAAACTCTTTTAAGTTTCTGAAAACATTAAAACCAAGTGATTGAGCTAAGAAGCACCTGTAGACAGAAGCACGACAACAACAACGGCACCAACAATAGAGAAATGAAAACTGGAATCGGAAAATATATATGAATTTTTGAGAGCTTGAATATAAACATGAAATTTGAAAAATTGAGCCGAATATTGTGTAACATTTTTTCTTTAATTTTTCGGGCCCAGTAACTTTCCTAATTGACAATTTATCCAAATGTAGGCCTGAAATAAATTTTCTTTTAAATGACACCTCTGTGCTCATTGTGCATGCCTTTTATGCAGATTCCACCTTTGCTATAAATGGCCTTTCTATTCTCTACAATTGCGTGCAATTCTCTCCCGTTCTATTGTTCCTGCGTATCTTCAATACAATTACAAGGCTTACTCCACCTAGAGCTTCTGCTCCAGCAGAATCCACTCCATCAACTTCCTTAACCGGCCAAGGGTTTGATTTCTTAACATTCATGAGTCTTCAGATGAATTTAGCAGAAGAAAATCAGAAAATACAGAAAAGCAGCGAAGAGGGAATGAAGAGAGAGAAGTAAGAGAGAGGAAAACTGAATAGTCTTTCTGGATTACATCAATCTTAATTCTTTTACACATGGATAGCTATATATATATATATATATAGCTGCTCACAATTGATGACTCAACACTCTCTTTCTTAACCAACTAACTTGTAACTAACTATAGCTGACATGGCGGCATGAGGTGTATGCTAAGCTATTATACACCCTCAGTTATTATCCCCCCTCAATCTCAGCTAGGGTAACCTAATCTGAGATTGCAACAATGACGAACAAATGCAGGTCCATGCAGTCCCTTTGTCAAGATATCTGCAGTCTGGTGTTCAGTTGACACATACTGAACTTGTAAATCCTTCCGCTGAACCTTTTCACGAACAAAATGAAAGTCCGTGTCCATATGTTTAATCCGTGTATGAAACACATGATTTGAACAGAGAGCTAGAGCAGATAGGTTGTCACATTGTAACAAAGGTGGCTCAGAAATGAACTGATGCAAATCCTTTAACAACAATCTTATCCACGCAATATCAGCTGCACAATGTGCTAATGCTTTATATTTGGCCTCCATAGAACTTCTTGACATCGAGGCTTGCTTCTTAGACTGCCACGATATAGCATTTGGACCCATGAAAACAACAAATCCAGTAACATATCTCCTTGTATTTGGATCGGCAGCCCAATCAGAGTCGGAGAAAGCAGTTAATGAGGTATCCTATGATGCTGAATATGTAACACAACAATGCATAGTACCTTGAATATACCTTAAGATCCTTTTGACTAGATCAAAATGTATATCAGTAGGATTATGCATGTATTGACAAGCCACACTCACAGCGTATGACAAATCTGGTCTAGTGAAAGTTAAGTATTGCAGAGCATCAACTAGACTTCTATATGCACTTGGATCAGCCAAAGTCTTACCTTCAGTGGCTAGAAGTTGAGTATGAGGCTTACATGGAGTTGCAGTAGGTTTGCACGCATCCATTCCAGCTTTGTTAAGCAAATCTCTTGCATACTTAGACTGGTTTATGAAAATATCTCCATTTTCTTTATACTCAACCTGTAATCCCAAAAAATAGGCCAATCTTCCCATATATTTCAATTCAAACACATCACCAAGTTCCTGAATTATAGCCTGAACTTTATCCTTGTTGGATCCAGTGAGAATAATGTCATCCACATATAGCAATAAGACAACAATATCAGTTCCATTGTGTTTCACAAACAAACTTGTATCAAATTGAGACATTTGGAACCCCATTGCAGGCAAATATCCTGTAAATTTGGCATTCCAGGCTCTTGGGGCCTGTTTCAAGCCATACAAAGATTTCACCAACTTGCATACATAATCAGGATGTATAGAATCCACAAAACCTTGTGGCTGCTTCATATAAACCTCTTCCTCTAGTTCACCATGCAAAAATGCATTCTTGACATCCAACTGTCTTAATTCTGCAAGAGAAATGATTAACCTAACTGTGGTATGTCTCACAACAAGACTGAATGTCTCAAAATAGTCTAAACCATGTTCCTGATTATACCTTTGAGCCACTAATCTAGCCTTATACCTTGAAATGGAACCATCAGGTTTCTTTTTCAGCTTGTAAACCCATTTACTACCAATGACAGCTCTGTGTGTAGGTGGATGGACTAACTTCCATGTGCCTTGACTTTTCAATGCATCAAACTCTTCTTGCATTGCTCGTTGCCAATTGACATTTGTTGCTGCACTTCGAAATGTTGTTGGTTTTGCAAGATCACTAATTTGAGCCATAAAAGATAACCCTCCGGTATAATAGGAATCTTGTTCATTAATCTGTAAAGTTGACAACTGAGGAAAGCTAGCTATAAAGGCTGAATAGTCTTTTCTTGAAATAATCCCTGTTTGTAATCGAGTTTGCATCCTTGAAACAACAAGATCAGTTTGAATATGCTCAGGTACTTCAGATGAAATTAGAGAAAGAGGTACCTCTAAAAGTGCAAAATTCTGGACAGGTAACATCAAAGCTGTGTGTGGAGGAGATGAGTGAGTTGTTTCAGGTGACTGTGAAGATGTCATCGTTGAAATGTTGTTGCATACCCCAATTGTAGTTGCACTGGTCTCATTAGCATCTGCACTTGCTGAATGTGTAGGACTCACACTTACTGATTCATGTGTCACATTTCTGCCATCTAAATGACCAGAGCTAGGCTGCACTGGAAGTGTAACAATAATTGGACCATTCACAGAACAATCTCTTTGAGATTCACCATGAGATTGATACTTGGTATTACAACCCATGAATTTGTAAGGAAATACACTCTCATCATGTATAACATGCCTGAATATAATCAGTTTCTGAGACTGCATATGAAAACATAGTACTCCCTTATAACCTTCTGCATAACCAACAAACACACATTGAACAACCCTTGGTTGCAATTTGTTCTCATTATAGGGTCTAATATAAGGATAAACCATTGTTCTAAAAATCCCCGCCTAGGCACTAGGCGGCTGGTCACCGCCCCGATTAATGCCTAGGCGTTTGAAAATTAATAAAGGGCGCCTAGACTAGTTGAGGCGCCCGCCTAGCCCGCCCAGACCCGCCTAGGCACCTGCCTAGATTGCGACTCACTTTGATAGAAAATAGATAACTTTCAATTTGCATTTAATTTTTTTTTTTTGTAAGAGACTTGTTGAATACTTAAATGGGCACACACTATATGCTTGTTCCCCATGTTTTCATTATGTTCCAATACTTTATAATACATATGTCATTCTATTTTGCAGTTTATGATGAAATTATATATATTTTAAGTATAAACAGACATTTATTTACACTTAATATAATGGATTTACTTAAATCTGCCTAGTCCGCCTAGGCGCCCGCCTAGACCCCGCCTAGCCGCCTAGGTGTTAGGCCCTAGCCCGACACCCGACTAGCGTCTAGCGTCTTTTAGAACCTTGGGATAAACTGTTGTTCCAAATATCTTTAGATCTTGTAAATGAGGCGTTGTACCAAACATCAACTGATAAGGTGATTTCATCCCTAATGTTTTACTTGGCATCTGATTGATGAGAAATACAGAATGTGCACAGGCATGAAACCACAAGTTCTGAGACAAATTAGCAGTGGTCATTAAAGTAATTGCAGTCTCTATGATATGTTTGTGCTTCCTCTCAGCTATCTCATTCTGTTGAGGAGTGTATTGACATGAAATCTTATGAACTACACCTTTAAGTTTCAAAAAATCATCAAACTGTTTACTCATGAATACTCCTCCTCCATCAGTTTGTAAACATTTGATTGTTACATTAAACTGATTATGAACAAAGTTGAGAAATTTCTGAAATACCCCAAAAACTTCTGATTTATTGACCAAGGGAAATATCCATACATACCTTGTGAACTCATCAACAAAACTAACATAGTATCTATATCCTTCTATAGACCTAGTTGGTGAAGGACCCTAGAGATCTGAGTGAACCTTCTGAAATGGAAAAATACATGTATTGTCTTATCTGGAAACACCTGCCTCAACATTTTACCAGAAATACATAATGAACATACATGCTTATTAACAACCATTGTAGTAGCTATATCTGACTGTTTCATCATCTATGAAAGCACTTCATTGCTGGGATGTCCAAGCCTTTGGTGCCAAACTGTAGACTTCACTTTATGTCCAAGTAATGCTACTGACTTCTGAATTGATAGAGACAAACACCTTGGAAACAACTTTAATGGAATCCGAAACAACTCACCATCCTTACTCCTTCCTTGGTAGATGACAACTTTGGTTACCTTGTCCTGCACATAGAAATTCACATCATCATATATGAACCAACATAAATTGTCTTTGCACAGTTGTTGAACTGAGAGTAAATACACAACTATAGTTAGTACATGTAACATATTTCTCAAGATCAAAGAGTAAGGCAGTGTATTTAAATGTGTAGAACCAATATGTTTGATCGGCAAACCTTCACCATTGCCAATTGTAATCTTGTCATTCCCCGTATATGAAGTAACATGTTGCAAAGACTCAATGTTTGCAGTCATGTGATGTGAAGCTCCTGTATCTATAATCCAAGAATCATTGGGCAAGACTGTTGGTGGAGCTTGAGCTTGCATTGTTGTGAGAGTAGGAGCAGGTGGTGTCCCTTGGTAAGCAAAATTATTTCTGTGATAACAATCTAATGCACTGTGCCTTTTATTGCCACAAAGCTGACATTCCAGGACTTGTCCCACTGAGCTTGGTTGGGTAGATCTTTTACAGCAATTAGGTGTTGTATGCCCTCTTTTGAATCAAATCTGACACTCAGGCACTATATTAGACTTTGTCTCAGTATTACCAGACCAAGATTGCCAGCTTCCTCCATTTAATTTGCCCCCAAAATGACCACCTATATTGTTTCCATAATTTTGAGATCTGTAAGTACCACTCCCATTTGTCTTAGAGCCATACTGAGGTCGAGAACCATTATTATGAAACTGTCTTGGAGTATTTGTTATCCCCACAAAACCATAAGCATTTGCACCCTTATGATACACTGAATCTTGAGACTGTGGAAAAGGATAAGAAGAAGGAAACATCACTGAAGTTTGAGACTGTGAAAGAGGCATATGTATTGGAGCTTGAGACTGTGGAAAAGAATGTGGTATCTGTGCAGCAATGAAAGGTGATATTCCTGAGCTATAATGTTCTTGAGACTGTGGAATAGGATATGGCATCTGTGAGGCATTGGAAGATGATGCTCCTACACTATAATGTCCTCCAAAAATAGAACTTGCACTTGGTATTGGTGTCAAGGTACCTCCAGTGATGGAAGGCACATTATCAGAGTTACTAGAAGACCCTTGATGCATTAAAGACCCTTGATGCATTAAAGAATAAGAACTTGACCCAGTATGCCCTTGCATATACAATCCAGCAATATTTGGAGACAAATTATGAATAACAGAATCAACTTCTCTTTCTGCACACAATAGCTGCTCCCTAAACTCTCTTAGTGTCATAGGTGTATCTCTTGTAAAAATGACAGTTCGTATAACTAGGGGTGGTTCGGTATGGGATCCCATACCGAAACCTTTATCCCGATTCCCAAACCAAATTTTTCGGGAATCCCAATTTGAATACAGATCCTAAACCAAATTTTCGGGAATCCCGAAATAGTTTCGGGATTTCGGGACAAATCGGGAATCCCGAAATGGTTTTGGGCTTTTGGGCTTTTGAACTACAATTTGACATATTATGCTTATGTAACTCATTGAATGAATTGTTAGATTGTGCAAACATATCAAGCAAGTCTCATTCACATTCTTGGAAGTGATAGATTGTGCAGGCTGGTTAGTCTGAGACTGAGAATCTATTGCATCTCTTGCTAGTTTAAATGCAAATATAATCTCATATCGGGGCATAAGCATTGGATTGCAAACTGTAAACTTTGCTTGAAGACTCTTAACCTGACTGACAAGCATTGCTAACTTGCGCTGCTTTGATGTCCATTTACCAGTAATCTGCATATGTAAAATACATATTTACAATGCCAACAAGCTCCATTTATTGGTGTAAACGGTAAAGAGACTCAAGCATAGTAACTAGCTGATCCAACATTCTTGGTTTCGACATAAATAAAACAACATTGCTTACGTCATATCATAATTCATAACATATTCCATTATCTGTAATAAGTTCAAACCATAAAGTACATAATCAATTATAAAAGAATAATATATATGTATAAATATATATATAATAATTAATAATATATATTTTCGGTTCGGTATGGGATTCTCGAAATATTGAGAAGCCAATCCCGAATCCCGTACCAAAATTTCGGATCGGTTCGGGATAACATTCCAAAAATTTCGGGAATTTCGGTTTGGGAAATTTTTGGTTTGGGATCGGGATTTTTGGGAATTTTTTCCACCCCTACGTATAATAGAATATTCTCTTGGTAGACCAGACAATGCTACAACAATGAAATCATTATCACTCACTACTTCTCCAGCTGATATTAACTGATCTTTAATATTTCTAAGACGAGACAGATAGTGATCAATCGAACTTGCTCATTTTTGCATGGTCTAAAATTCTGTCTTAAGGGTATCAACCCAAGCTTTAGAAACAGAAGCATATTGATCTTGCAAACTGATCCAAGCTTCATTTTTAGTTCTAGACCCTAACACATACTCAATTGACTCATCCGACAGAGTAGCAATTAACAAACTTAAAAGAGCAAGATTCACAGACTCTCATTCCAAGAATGCACCAGAAACTGCATTAGTTACTCCTTGATCCGCACTCATTACATACTTTGGTGGACATGGAATAGAGCCATCAAAATGGCCAAACAGTTTATAACCTCTAAGAACAGAAGTAAATTGAAACACCCACTTCACAAAATTCTTATCATTCAGCTTGATTGTCAACATGCCTAAAAGGCTCTCTACTTTCACAGATGACGACGACATTATGTGTACACTTTGTAAGAAAGCAAATACCCAAATCTTCACATAGAACTTCAATTCAACCAAGAAAGCAAATATACCTTCAAACACAGTAAGATACCAACCAAGAAAACAGAATTACCAAACTGAATCAAGTTGAATCAAGAAACGGCTTTGTGCCCACAACAAACTACAAGAATCAAGGAATGGCTTCATGCCCACAACAATCTATAACGAAGTAATCAACAATGGCTTTGTGCTCATTACAAATCAAGAATCAAGACATAGCTTCATGCCTTCACCAAACTAAAAAAAAAAAAAATATCCAGAAATGGCTTCGTACACAATTTCCCTCACAAATTTCAACAACTACCAGTAACTTGTCGTCTACTTTCAGGAAATGTTTGGAACAGAGAACTTACAATAATACAACGCCGCATTCTCCGAAGATTGAGGAACAAGAAGAGATCCATTAAGAGAAAGATTTATCCGAGAAAAAATCTTAACAGTTACATCCAATCACAAACTACACGAAAGTTGCCCCTTTTTCCACAAAGATAACCATAAATTAGGTCAAGAAAAATGAGAACAATTTCACCTGAATCTGCCACTGTCAGCCCCTAAAACCAAGAAAATCGCCATTGATGGAGCAACAAGAAAATATCAACAAAACCACCGAGACGTAGAAATCCTTAGTTCTCACAGCAGAATCACTGGCTCGATACCATCTTAACATTCATGAGTCTTCAGATGAATTTAGCAGAAGAAAATCAGAAAATACAGAAAATGTGAAATCCCGTCCCTGATTTTCACTATTGCAAACTACGTATGTGTATTAAGAAGTTATTATATTATTTTTTTGGAATTTATATTAATTGTAGAGTGTTGAGATTGTGTATTCAAAAGATATCAAGGTGAAAAAGCTACAATTAAAAAGTTACCCTTAATTAATTAAGGAGAGAAAAAAAAATATTAAATCAGAAACTGAAAAAAAAAAAGGGTTGCCCAATCAGGGAGAATGGGGAGATAGAGAGACCAATGAGATGAGGGAAGATGAAGAATAGAAAAGAAAGAAGGGTAGAGGACTGCCCAATCGAATAGGAAAGGAGAAAACTGCCCAATCAGAATAGGAGAAAGGAGGGGAAAATGAGGGGGAGAGAATGAAGGAATCAGACTTCCCCCTTGACCCAGTTCCTGACCCGACTTCAGACCGGTATTTTTCCCACGCGATTTCAGTCATTTTTCCGGCGAATCGCGACCATTCACCACCACCATTCGTCAACCCGACCTCCCTTCTTCATTTTCCACTAGGTACAACTGGGTTTGACCCCAGTTTGTGACTGATTGCACCTCGTCGGTTTTCAAACTCCACGGCGGCGAATACACCATTTCCCTAAGCCCCGACGTCGATCACCACTATCAACCAACTCCTCTTGAGTCCAGGAACAAAGCCCAAACAAGTTTGGGGGCGTTGGAGTTGCTATGGAGCCGAATCAAGGACACCCAAATTATAAGGTCCCAGCGGGTTCTTGTTAAATTGAGGTTTTTCCATGCCAAATTGGCCTTGGTCACATGTATGAAAGTTGTTTAACTCATTGAAATCTACATTTTTGTAAAATTTGGTAATTTTTTGAAATAGTTGAATTTCCGGCAAGTCGGGGTGGCCGACCACCACTCGCGGCGGCCCGTGCGGCGGCGGCCTGGCCAGTGGGCCGACGATGTCCTTTTAAGTTAAAATAGATGCCTTGATTTCATAATTGATATCCGTATGACGTAATTTGATTGTTTGGACTTAGTTTCATTACGATACCTCACTTAATCAAAATTTGAATCGACGATTCGACCGTTAGATCGCCACCAAACTTTAATGCATTATAGAACATAATATTTGAGGACAATTGGAACTGACGGATCGGTAATCCGATATATGGATCTTTCCGAATGGGATTTCTAAGTTAGTAAAAATTAATTGTTGACCGCCTCTTGATTTGGCAATTCACGGAGATCCGTCCGTTGGATCATAATGAAATTTTAGTATGTGGTTCTAAAGTGTAATGTGTATTTTGGAAAGTTCTGGATCGGAAATATGATAGGTGGATCTTCCGGTTTAGATTTCTAGGGATTGTGGACCCTACTATCGACCTTGATCGACGATTGGCTCTTTAGTCAACTAGTTCGAGTTCTTCTAGTGTGTCAGCTATCATAGAGTGTGGTTGAGATTTCATGGAACTTGATGGGCTCATCGTGGTGACGTGTCCTTCTCGTTTGACGCATGTCTCAAATCGTTTATAAAGTTAAAATTAGTAATAATAGAGGCTCAGTGAGGCTTTGCGGCTTATCTCGGTGAGTGATTTTAATTTATGTGATATTGGTAATTACCCTGTTTTCGTAATTGTTATCCTATGTGGATATAGCTTGGTTTTATAAATATGCTTTCTATTGAATTGTTATTTTAATGCTTAGCCATTGATTGAAGTTTATGAAATGAGATATGACGTGTATATATTGAAATATGGTTTTATTTGTTTGATTGGCATGTTGTGATGAAACGTGAGGGCTAATGGTGGGTCGTTAAACCATTGGGATGAGGATTTGTTGCTTCGATATTGTTTCATTTCCCACTTCGTTGATTCGTTCTAAATTTAGTACTTGTGCCTTATTTCCCTTGGTTGAGCTTTGGTAAATTAAGTAACTTGTGCTTGTCTCATTTCCTTGAGCCGTTGTACATATAGTTGTTGACCTTCCGCGATTCCGTTGAGTGATGGTCAGGAATTGTATCCACCTTGGGTTTCATTGAATTTGGATTGAGATAGCTTCAAAGATGTAGGCTTTGGCCGAACTGTGTCGCTCTATCCCTACTCTTCATTGTGTTGTAAGAGATTATGGTTGTGAGATGTTGTGACTTGTTTCAGATGAACCGTTGGATGTCTGGGTGACTCCTTCAGAGTTTTCAAAGGTTTGGTATTGATTCCTTACGAATGATTTATATTCGAGGTTTATAAACTGTGATTGATGGCTAATTTTATTATTATTATCACATACTTTGTATTATTGTCACTCACACGAGCTTCGCAGTCTCTCCGAGTTCTTGATGCCGATGCACCATTCCCATAGTGTGGGCACTGATTGTACAGATGTCAGGTCTGAAGAGAGTACAAGAGGTCGCTTGGTATTTTGGTTGGATTCTATTGAGTGGTCTGAAATCCCTACTCTTGCTCATTTTCCATAAAGGTAGTCCGATCTTAGAATCGAGTGAATATGAATGGTTCATAGTACACATTGTGTATAAATTAGACTTATCATGTTAGTACTTGGAATTCAGGTGGGGAATTATGTAGGGATCCTTTCATTAAAATTTGTGAATTGATATGGGACCTTATTGATTGGATAACATAGTAAATGTTAATATCATGCTTCTTTGATTTTTAGGATTGATTAATTAGAATGATTGCGGAATGATGTGGGATATGATTATTATTATTATGATTAGTCTCGTTACTCAATGTGGCTTGAGAATAATATTGTGCTTTGCTGGTTCTTGGATATGTTACATATTGTGGAATAAGGTTTCATGTTGAAACATAATGATGTATTTGATGGATGAAATAGAAACCTTGATTATCATGTGGGTTGTTATGTAGCTTGAATTGAATAATTCATGCTTGTCAAGTCCAAATGTTTGATTGAGGAATGTTATGCCTTTTGGCTTGAGCGAATAGTGTTATATGTCGAGTTATAGAGACGTTGAACTACGAATGGTGTTTATACCATATTTAGGGCCTCGTATTTAGACCTCGTATAAATACTCGGGGGACTTAAATGTAATTATATAATAAAAAAAGGGGTAAATATGTAATAAGTGAGGAATCCTTATTGTATAAAAGGACCCCTCACCCTCACAATTGGAGGAGGCCATTTCTTAAGCCTTCTCACCCCTCTCACATCTCCTCTCATATTCAGAGGTTCTCTCCCTCACCTCTCAGAGAAATACAATAATCAGTGTGGATGTAGCCCAAACCTTGGGGTGAACCACGATACTTCTTGTGTTTTTTACATTTCTTGCAGATTCACGGTCGGATTTACGTTGTTCCAAGACCTCCGGTTTTGTGCATCAACAAATGGCTTGATTCCTATTGAGGGTACGTAGGCAGTCTAACGAGGAGGTTAGATGCATCCATAATGTATACGCAAAATTGTTATGCATCTGGATCTTGAACTATATTTTGTACATGTCCAAAAAGGTGGGATACGTTGAGTTACGAGCATTTAGTGACGTCACGTGTCGATCTTGGACGTATGTCGGGATCGGGGCATGACAGAAAAGCAGCGAAGAGGGAATGAAGAGAGAGAAGTAAAAGAGAGGAAAACTGAATAGTCTTTCTGGATTACATCAATCTTAACTCTTTTACACATGGATAACTATATATATATATATATATATAGTTGCTCACAATTGATGACTCATCACTCTCTTTCTTAACCAACTAACTTGTAACTAACTATAGCTAACATGGCGGCATGAGGTGTATGCTAAGCTATTATACACCCTCAGTTAGTATGATTCTCTATCCACTAGGGTTAGCCTAGTACTAGCCCTCTAGTTGATATGGAACCAAACCCTATTGCATTTGGAGAAGTTGATGGGGTGTGTGCTGTAGGAGCAAAAATGTTTGAGTGGAGAGGAATTAACATTGATGATGACGACTTATTCAATGGGCTAGGCCATTAATTGAAAAGGATTATATTGCATAGAAAACTGTCAAGTGTTATAAATAAGCAAAAGTGAGAGAGAGAACTTTTGCTAGGAGTTGGAGTGGAACGCGACCAGAGTATCACACTGCCTTGTTATTTTTACTTTTTTTGAAAATGAAAAATGAATACAAAAGAAAAGGAGTGAAAAAAACTTGTATGACTTCTTTCTGCTATTATTTGCACTTTGCTGCTCACAAGGGAAAAGTGGAGTTGGCTTTTTTCGGTCTGTATTTGGGGTCTCAAAGTTACCCCTTTATGTAGAAAAGTTCACCAGCAAAACATATACACAACCATAAACCAAGAGCTGATGCAGCAAAAATAGTGAAAACTATCTCATTCTATGCAAATGGCTTCAGTTAATAGTGAAGACTCGCATGATAGCCATTCTTACTACATCTAGCATTTTATGTGTCTAGGCGAAGTTAAAACACCGTACAGTTTTTTGTACAATAATATCTTCTTTTCTATATGAAGAATGATGATACTGTGATACATATATATATATGCATTCCAATAGGCAATGTGGATAACCATTTAATATTACGGTCTAATAGTATTCATCTTCACATGTAAGTGAGAGGTCTTAGGTTCGATTCTCGTCAAAGACGAATTTAAACTACATTATTACTAGTCTATTGTAAAGTTAAACTCACATCCATCCCCTTTAATGACTATTTGTGATAAAAATCTAATAGAAAAACCCACCAAAACAAATATGAGAGTAGTCAACCAAGTGCTGTCATATCCCATCTTTCTCCCACCTAAACTCTAGTACAAAGTCGTTCAACCCCTTCTCTCTCTCCCTCTCTCACTTTTGACTCTGAGTCACGTACAAATAAATTCCCAACGTCACCCCTCCTTATTCGCAAAACCTCAACCAACAAAATGCTCCGTTCACTCTTCACGTCCACCCTCACGCGCCTCTCCTCTCGCTGGCCAGTGCTAATCTACGCCGCCTCGTGGACCACAGTCCTCATTCTGACGGTGGCCGTGGCCTCCTTCTCGCCCGAGGTTGCTTTCGTGTCCGCCATTTCGTCGACGTCTAAGTTCTCCCGCGTCTGCGGCTCAGAAGGGTCGATCAGGATTCCATCGGACGTGCCGGGAGACGTCCTGTGCCTGCCGGCTCACCTGTTCAGCAAGTCCGCCATCGATTACATCGTGCCTCCTGTTTTCGCGGCAGCCGTGGTGGCTGCGTCGGCTTACCTGGTTAGAGCCGTGGGCTTGTGGGAGGCCGATGAGGTCCCTTAAGTTGGGCCTGTTGGGCTTCGACTTACAAGTTTAGGTGTTTACTCCTTATTTTTTTGTTACAATGTTTAGATTTATTTTTTGTTACAATTTTCATCTTGTTTACTTGCACGGAATGAAAAGTCAAAGATGAAAGAAAAATGATAAGTTTAATCAACTTAATTCTTGATTTTTCATGCATTGAACTATGCAACTTGTAATGTGATGCGGAGCTCTCATATTTTTTTATAAGTAAGTGCTAGTAATTCTAGGGTAAGTTAGAGTAATTTTGTGCTTGTGTCTTTGAAAACGTATGAGAAGTCAAAAATCAAAATAATTCAAATACAGGTTGAAAAACTAAGTAGATAAGCAATATCATGTTACAATTTGATAAAATCAAATCATAAAATACCAACTAATTTTAAATTTAGTAATTATTTTCTTTCAATGTCAAAAAGCTCTCACATTCGAATTGTAAAATAGGAGTGCTGCTAATGCCACCCACCAGTCTTATTCCCCACCCCACCTCATACTCTCACCCATCAATAAAAGTTGAAAATGAAAATGCTCTTTTCTCACCCCACCTAGATTCCTAAAATACCTTGATATATTTTTCGAAACAAAAAAAAAATGAAGAAAAACTCAAAGAATCTTGCATCCGTATCCACCTACCCGTCGCGGCAACTACAAACACCCCCTTCTATACTAAGGCCATCTCCAACCGAGGGCTAGGCCAGAGGGTTGTGGAATCTGAGAGGGCCCCACCGAATCGGAAAGGGCCAAAGGGCTAGAGGGCTGCCCAATTTTTTTTAAATGTGTCGGATTTCCTGTCGGTTATAACCGACAAGAATACATTCTATTACTTAATATAAATGTATTACTGTCGGTTAAATAATATAAATGTATTCCTGTTGGTTATAACTGACATGATTTCTTAAGAAAAAATGACTAGCCGTTGCATTTGAATTTTTTTTTTTACAGTTTTATTATTATTTTTTATTTACAAAATTTTTCATATAACTTCTATTTTTTCCTATTAACTTTTATTTTACAAAATTTGTTTCATATTTTTTAAAAATTCCATTTTTTCCTATAACTTCTATTTCACAAAATTTGTTTCATTTTATTTTAAGTTGTAGTTTTTAAATAATAAATTATGTTTGGCCTTATGGCCCTTTGGCCCTCGGTTGGAGACGGTTTTTTGTGACAGGGCTAAAACGAGCCCTCTGGCCCTCTAGCCCTTGGTTGGAGACGAAGACAAATATTGTCATGTACTGTTCATTAAAATATTAATATCTTGGAGGATCCTGGAGGGCCAGATGACTAAAACGAGCCCTCTGACCAGCCATCGGTTGGAGATGGCCTAAGTTCCGCACCGGACCATGAACAGCCAACAAGGATGGATTCAAATTCTCTCTCTATTCTCTCTATATTTGTCTTCCCCTCTTCTCTCTTGCATCCATACTGGTTGTTATCAAGAACAATTGTCCTCACATGATCTCCTTCTTCCGGTTGCTCTCTATTGACTGCGCCGTCGAAATCAAGGAAATTGGCACGAAAAGTTCAAGTCCTGAATAATGGGCAGGAGGAATCTGGTGCACGATTGCAATTTTACTTGGGCGATTGGACATTTCTTAGTGTCATTGAGTGTTCTTTGGTCTATTTGCCAACAAAAAGGGTTAGGTGGGTGCTAGCTGGTGGCGTTAAGAATTCTCTTTTATCACTTTTTAAATTTAGAACCTTGTATTTTTTTAAGTCTTCATGGTCATTTTGCATGAGGTTAAATTTGTCAATAAAATTTTGGGTAAAAGACTGTTTACTACCCTAATGTTTCGTGGTTTTCAACATTTAGTACATCAAGTTTTTTTCATCCCAGAGTCATACCTAAAGTGTTAATTTTGGGACAGTCTCATACATTCGTTAGTCAAATTGTTAATTATCCCGTTAAGTGATGACGTGGCGCCCATGTGGACAATGACTGGGCGCCACATGTCATTAAAAATATTAAAATAATTAAGTAAATTTAAAAAAAAATCCCCAGATCCCCTTTGTCTTCCCCACCCAGATCCCCTTCCCTTCTCCCTTTGCACCTCTGCACATCCGCTCACCCTCACTCTCCGCTCTCTCTCACTCCGCAGATCCCTTTGCACCTCTGCACATCCATCCTTCCCTCATACCTCGTCGACCTCCTTGTTCTTTCTCCACCCAACTCGCCAATGAATTCCCCACAAAACCCACCTCTCTAAATCCCCAGAATCCAATCCAGGAATCGTTTTCGAATCCGGGTTTTCTCCCAAAAGAACCGGCGTGCTCGCCCTCAAATAATAAACCACCTCAAACGGCTGGCCATTCGCCGCCATAGTCGCCGCCTCAACTACACTCTCAGGCCTCACTCTCCCCTTCCCTCTCATATTCCCATTAGGGCTCAAACCCCCACCCCCATTTTCGGCTCTCAGAAACACAATGGAGTCTTCAGCCACCAATTTCTTCTGGTTCACAAATGTGCTCCACCCAGTAGTCAACAAATGTCGTCGCGACGTCCCTCTGTAAATGTGCCTGAACTTCCAAACCTCGTCGTGGACGTCCTTCGCGATCACCGTCTGCACTGGCGGGTCCGCCGAGTAATCCAACTTTGGAAAAATGGTCTCGGCGCAGTACCTGGGGACAGAGAACCTGCCGCAATTGTTGGAGTCGTATTGGGTCAGTGTCTTGGCGAAAGACGCCGACTTTTCTTGATTTTCCGACCCATATGCCTCTGTATCCCCGTCTTCCGCGGTAAAGGTTCAATTTTGATTCCGACCCCAAAGATTTCTGCTTTCTTTAATTTCAGATGGATCTTCACAAAGGGAAAGGGGGTCGAGAGGGTGGTGGGGGGTGTCGGAGCTGTGGAGGACTAGGCCAATGCAAAGGGAAAGGGAGAAAAAACGTAGGAATCTCTGATCTTCCATGGATTCTGTGTTTTAGAGTTTGAGTTTGAGGGATGGGGAAGGATGGATGGATGTGCAGAGGTGCAGAGGGAGAAGAGAGGGGAGTCGGGGGTGGGGAAGACAAAGGGGATCTGGGGAATTTTTTTTATTTTATTTTTACTTTTATTTAATTATTTAAATATTTTTAATGACACGTGGCGCCCAGTCATTGTCCACATGGGCGCCACGTCATCACTTAACGGGAGAATTAACAGTTTGACTAACAGATGTATAAGATTGTCCCAAAATTAACACTTTAGGTATGACTCTGGGACGAAAAAAACTTGATGTACTAAATGTTGAAAACCACGAAACATGAGGGTAGTAAACAGTCTTTTACCCTAAAATTTTTGTATTAAAGTGGGTGGGAAAATAAGACAATGGGTGCGTACAACACCACTCTAAAATTTCAAAAGAATGGAACTGAGTTCACTCTTTTCTGCCTCTTATATATATATATATATATATATATTTATATTTATTTATTTATTTATGACCATTAAATTGAATAAATCAAATAAAAACAACAAACATGATTAATAAAATGTGCAAGTAGAAAAAATTGTTTATCATTTTCATATATTTTTATACTTCATTCCTACTTTTGATTTTCTTTTAGGCACTTTTAGATTTGGTCCCAAAGTTTCACCAAGGTTTCAATTTGGTGCAAAAGGAAAAAAAGTTGCTTTGTGCTTAAGGATGAGTAGTATCTTATTTTAATCCAAGAGATAAGGAGTTCGCTCCAAAGCAAAATTTCAATTTAAACTAACATTAAAGCTAAATAATTATGACAATCACTATGACCCTAATAGCACCTATATTATCCAACAAACGGCTTATTCCTTATGGGAAATAACATTCAAACAACTAATAGGACAAAACGACGGTATTTCAAATTAATCATTCAATAATATGTAGACTTCAATATTTCGATGGTATGTAAGTTTCTCTTGAGCCTTTGCATATAATAATGTTGTCGCAGATTTAACACAGGATGCTTCCAAGATTCAGATTTTGGAAGCTCCATCAATCAACTTGTTGCTGAAGTCACAAAGCTTTTTAGCCAAGTTTTCATCACCAGCATTTTTGCTGGGTTTCGTCTCATTGCAGTCGACATAGTATTTTCCGCTTATGCCTTTCAACTTTGGGTGCAGTGCCACGTACAATGTTGTGGCTGCTCCCTGAAAAAAAATAATAACATAACAAGCCAGTTAATAACAGTTTAACCCCTTTGTTAAAACGAGGAATTGAAATATAATTAGTGAGACTAATCACCTGAGGTACATTCTTCCACATGCAAAAGGTGAATATCTTAAAAGCCTCTGGAAAAGAAAGACTATCCAATTATGTTAAGTAATAAAATAACACATGTTATAACTTAAATGAATTGATACAAATATCGCAGACCATATCATGCAGTATATTGAACAAGTAAGATAATTGCTCTTGTATAAATTACGAATGTGGGGAGAGTGTAACATAACATACTCATCAAAAGAGGACTATGCCTCATGAGACGTGTCGTGATCAATCCTGGGTGGACAGAGTTGACTGTAATGCTCACCCCTTCTTCCTGCACACAGACGGGCAAAACAGTATACCATTTAGGACCAGAAACTTGACTTTTTATACTTTCTTAATAAGGTTGATTGAGTTTACAAAAAAAAAAAAAAGGTTGATTGACATCAGAAATTACCAGCCACATCTTTATAGAAAAGGTTGATTCCCATAAAATGAAGAATTATAATTGGATCATTCATTTTTACATGGCTATGTGAAACATTTCACCGTACAAATATCATGATTTGAATTGATTGTTTTCTTTATCATCTTTTAAAGATCATCTATAAAAAAAATTCAATTGATTTGAATACAGTTTAATCATCCATATATGTCGAACAAATAGACGGTTATGGTAACAAATAATATCCTCGTGATCAACCCATCAACTTGTTTGATTCATATAGATGACGAAACGGTATCCAAATATGATAAAATTTTATATAAATAATAATAAAGAGAATGAATAATTCAAAATTTCAAATTATGACGTTTAAACAGTGAGAGACAAGCAATGTCCTAGTATAAATACCAAATTGCCACTCGACCCAATGATCGTCGTCTCCGTACGAAAACATTGATGACTCTTAATTTTGTGCATAGGGACAGCCATCTTTGGCAAAGCTCAATATACTTTTTGGTTTCGTAGGCTATCTCCAACCAGAAGAGTTAAATATAATCTTCTTAATAATTTATTAGTTTTAAGTTTACATTTTAAATTTATTAGTTAATTTGATTTTTGAATGTTTTCAAATCTACCTGTTGAATGAATCAATTATTGCAACTATATTTGGCCAGACAAATGCTCATTTGGCTAAATAATGGTCTGGTGGACTCCATAGAATTATAGTCCAACCTTTGGTTAGAGATAAATTTTTGGACAAATTAGGTCATATTTTAACTTTTGAACCTTTAGTGATCTCCATTGGAGATGGCCATAGTTTTGTATCTCCGAGCCCCGCTACATCTGCCTCCAGAGTCTTGTAGGGATCATATATGTTTATTGTGAGCGTGAGTCCTATGGGGCACAAGTTACCAACTTTTGAGGCCAGAGATTAATGAAGTGTCAAAACGTCCCTTCTTTTGGACTACAATCAGTAGATTGAGCATTATATAGATTGTCGTTCTTACATAAGATGCTTTATCGTAATAAAAAAAAAAACCGATACCAAACGTGATGAGCGATTTTAGTAAAGAATGAAAATCTAAATGCCTCGTGATTTAATTGGTATATGATGCACATGTGTAACAATGGTCGGGGAATTTTATGGAAATTAGGATGTAAAAGAGGGTAATGCACAGCATATAGGTAAAAGGTGATCACCTGCAATCGACGAGAGAGCTCATTGGCATGCAGTATGTTTGCTAATTTGGACTGCCCCTATGCATTTAACGTGGAGTAACTGAAAGGACACATAAAGAACAGTGAGCTAGAGCTAGCTGCTTATAAACTATCAAACCATGGAAAGAGAAGGATTACTCAAATCATTACTTACCTATCTGGATCATTGATCCTGTCGAATCGAATCCCGCCTTCGTAAGTGCTTGTATGAGCAATCGATGACAAATTCACAATTCTGGCTTCCACACCAGTAGTTTTAGCTATAGTCTTCATTTTTTCAAGCAGAAGGTTTGTTAACAGAAAATGACCTGCAAAATAGGTAAATATAATTAACTAGATTGCAATCAGTGGAATAAAACACTTCCAACCCCAGTACTTAAGTAAAACACTAGGCACCAAATGAATTTGACAGCTAACTACAAGTAGAATATGATAAGTGCCTAGCAGAGCGGTTTGTTCTCCCGATAAATTTTTTAGTGTGCCGAGAATACGGTCCGATACACTAAGTGTTATAACACAATAAGTTGAAATTTCTTTTTCAAGTTTCTAACCAATTGTATTATTACACTTGGTGTAGCGGCATACTGAAAAATCTATATGTTCTCCCATTCAAGATGGGCCCCACAGTGAAATTTGATAGATCATGACAACAAAAAAGAGATAATAGTAGAAAATTACCAAGATGATTGGTTGCAAATTGTATCTCTATTCCATCTTCTGAAAGCTGGAAGGGGCAGAACATAACACCAGCATTGTTTCTGCAACATATATAAAACCAATACATATAAATATGTAAAACTGAACAACTGAAAATGGTGATCAAATTTTTAGGAAAAATGGAAAGAATTTATCACATTAAGAGGTTGAGAGGGAGATCGAGAGCGTTGAAACTATCGACGAATGCTCTAACAGACTTGATAGAGGAGAGGTCAAGTTTCAGAATATCGATTCGAGCAGTTTGATTGTCTTTAAGAATAAGCTGTTTAGCTTCGTTTGCAGCCTCAAGGTTTCTGGCGGCAATGATGACATGAGCTCCGCGGAGTGCCAACACCCTTGCAGTCTCCAACCCAATCCCACTAGCCCCTCCTGCAGTTTGCAAAACAGGGCCAACAAAGTTTAATTCAAACCAGAACATAGTTAATCCAAGAAATAAGATATTGGCCCAGTTTCTAGTTAATTAGCTGCGCAAAATTTACATTCAAAAGCAGTATAGTACAGCTTGATACCGCTTTTGATTTCATGTTTATTTGTGTACGAAGAAAGTTGAGGTTACACACCAAACAAATTAGGAAATCAGGTGACATGTAGCACGTGTCAGCAAATCTAACTCTGATACTATGAAAGTATATTTAAAGGTTCCACCCAAATTGCCACTTAGTACTACGGTTTGGGGGTATTCATCTTCATTTGGAAGTGAGAGGTCTTAGGTTCGAATCTCGTGGATGGAGAATTCGATACCAAATTAGGCTACCCATTGTGTGGTTTTGCCGAACTCCCCCTCCCCTTAGTGTAAAAATATCGATGTACTAAAAAAAAAAAAAAAGGGAGGTTCCACCCAAACTTATTTTGTAAATGGAAAGGATAGTCCAAATTCTTATAAGCTCATGCAAAGCTTAACTTTCAAAAGTGGGACAATTCAAATCCTCACATCCATATCTATAATTTTGTTCATAATAAAACCCAGCAAAGGGTTCCAATGAATGACAAAGCCATTTCTTTATAGTCGTAGTTATATTTATACACACGATTTTTTTTAAAGAAGATTACGATATTTCCTTTATTGATAATTAATCAATCCCAACAAAACCAACCATATTTGTCCTCCTGCAGATTGGTAGTCTGAAAGAGCCCCACAATTGAAAGAAAAAAAACCATAAGTAGAAGGAAAATTAACACCTTAAAAGAAATTTTTATGGTGCTCTCGAGTATTTTGTATTATGTTCTTTTAAAACCATTAGATCAAAATCATTGTATTTTAGACAAAAATTTAACGGTTAATACTCCGGACCATTAAAAATCCCCATAAAGGACAAGAAAAAAAAATATGGAAATAGAACTGACCAGTAACAATGGCGGTGAGGTTGGATGCATCAACTCCTTCAGTAACCTGCTCAGCAGTGGAAGCTGATCCAAACCCACTTGGCCCTCGCTTTCCCGTCACCAATGCAAAGAAACCCATCTCCCAAAAATCTCACAAAATTAACCAACCAACCAATAACAAAACTCCAGAGTCAGAGAAGCTCAGAGTTCTTTTTTTTTTCCCTCTCCTTTTTGTCAAAAGCACAAGAACATGTGAGGGACGATTTGAGTTATTGAAGGTCTTTCTTGCTTAATTTATAGCAATTTGGAATCACAGAATTGAAAACTTTTAGAGGGTAAAGACAAAGATGCAGAACCAAGGCAAACAAAAATACATTAGATGTCATTATGGCGGGTTGAGTGTTGGTATTTAATAACAAAAATTCTTGGTATTTAACCCTTAAATCTTGATTTTTGTTTTTTAAACAAAATCAAATGGTTAAATATTCAGAGTAATAGATACTCCGGAACACCCAAGAAAGTCCCAAAAAATATCAGGTTTATTTATGACAACGCCACTTTAAACTCTATTCAAGGTTCATCTAAGGATTTTTTTTCAGTTTCAAGGAGTATCCGATGTTTTAACCGTAAGATATTTGTTAAAAAGTACAATAGAGTGGAGTAATAAATTGGTATCAAATTCTCATGAGATTCAAATTTAAGATTTTTTAAACTCAATTTTTTTTTATTAACTCTCTAAAATTAGTTAACAAAACCGCCAATTGTTTATATGGCACAAACGAGACCCATTGTTGTAAAGATGTGTGTGACACACCTCAACAACAATTGGTCTTATTTGATCCACATAAACAGTTTTAACATGTTAAAGAGTAATGCTAGAAGACCATATGATGCAGTTGTTAATGATTGAATTAAATTAACGGAATTTTAACAATAAGAGTCAAAGCGAGACACAAATTGAGTTTCACTAAAGACGTAAATGTAATTAACTTGATATAATCATGTCGGTTGAATTTACTGTTGGGAGGCAATTTAGGGTAAGAATTTCAAAACATGTCCCGCCCAATTGGGGTTTTGTGAGTAAATGAGAAGTGTAACTCTTACGCGTTACCGTCGAGTCCAACGATTATGTCATTCAATACCGATCGGACTTTGGTGGCGTCTAGGTGTAGGACGAGGTCAAAGGACCAATCGTAGCGCAAGGAACGGGTGTTGTGGTCACGTCATGACTCCTGTATGAACCCATGAACATCCTGACTAGTTCCTCTATGTGGAAACATTGTACTGTCGTAGCAAAATATTAATGCGTAGTATAATTCGTTTACATGATGCAACATGAATGACCAAATAATATGTATTTTGTACTATTATAATATACGTGAAAGGTTGTATCAAGTGATGGTACTCAGATTCAATTAGTAGTATTGTTTCGATGATCTGTAAATGAATGAAACCATTAATATTAACATTAGTCACTTAGTACTACGGTCTAATGATATTCCTCTTCACTGGTATGTGAGAGGTCTTAGATTTGATTCTCACCAAAAGTGAATTTGAACCACATTATTGTTAGCCTATTATGAGGCTAAACCCACCCCCTTCCCTTAGTATAAATAATATCGCTTTGTTAAAAAAAAAATTATATTAACATTAAAACATTTATATTCTCACTATCAATTAATTTCAGATAAGCATCATATACCTATCAAATTACACATTGTTAATTAGTTATTCTTAATTAAAACATTTTCTTAAAGAACTTGATTAACATTATTGGTTAAATGCGTTTGACCTGAAGGAAAAAAAAAAGAGTCGCATCCCGGCCGGCTTAATCTTGGAGCCAAGTGTTCATTTTTATACAGATTACCATTTTAAAAACATTACATACCAAGCTACCAACTAACAAAGTTAACAGTACAATCATCAAACAAAAACCAGAGGACAATGACCATAAAACATTTGAAGTTTCCAATTGCACCGCAATCACACCACAAAACAATATTATATATGCGCAAGTTTCTCATTCAGCTTATGGAATCTCCATCAATCAATTTGTTGCTGAAATCTCAAAGTTTTTTTTTTTTTGCCACTTATCAAGAATGATCAACATTTGACATTTGATTGCAAAAATATTCAGTGTTTATTATGTTATTATATCATCGTGTGGTTGTTATATCATTATTGAATCATTGATATATGATCAATAATTCAATATGATTAATATGTCATCATTACAAAAATTGATCATTTCTGCAATGAAATCTCAAAAACTAATCATCCCTGCTAATTGCTCAAGTTTTGTATGGCTAACTTTTCATCTATAGCATATTAGTTTATTGGATGTAAAGCCAAGTGAGCAAACAGTTGCAAAGAAAGACAATGAATGATCGCACGATGTACGATGAACGGATATGATTCACGGATTCTTGGGATCCTCACAAAGAGGATCTGGATTCGCCGAAAACATGATGAAAGAATGATACTTGTCATTAGTGTATTGAATGTAAACCCATGTCAGCAGACTTCAAATCTTCTGCACTCAAATCTCTTTAGCCTTTTTGTGCTCTATCTATTTGAGTGACACGTGTCATTTTGACTTAATTTATCTTTTTATTCTATTTTTTATTATATAATTTATTAAGGAGATAAGTTGAAGAGTTAACACTATTAAGTGGAGTTTAAATGAATGGCCAGGGGTCGCTCAAGTAGATAGCGCATATGGAAGGCATAGAGGATTTTGAATACAGAAGAATTGAACTTGTATCAGCAAGAAGCTTTTAGAATTTTTGTTAGTCTATGCAATGAAGGGATGACTTAAACATCTCTAATGGTCTTCCTAAATGAGTTCCTAACTAGAATTTAGAGAGAATTCTAAAAACAAATCAACTTCAGTCATGCTCCCTATCAACTTCCTAAGATTCATCTAGGAGCTCCTAAATATAGTGAGGGAGAAATGAACTCTTAGAACATCTTCAAATAAGATGTCAAAAAGTCCACATCAGCAATAATGGTAAAAAAAAGACATACAAATGTTTTCCAACCGAAATGCCAATTCCTATGTGGCAGACATGGAAAGGCAGCAGAGAAAGTTGCTGTCAAATTTGACAGCAGTTTCAAATCTATTTTTAGTAATTAATAAATAATTTTTATACTTATCTTTTGTTTTAAAATACTAATTGCAACTATAAAAGTAAATAATAGTTTAAATTTGACATATTGGTTGGAGAACGAAGCTTACAAAATAATGAATGTGCCTCATAAGACTTCAAATTTAAATTTTATGTTTAAAATTTGTCAAATTCTAAGTGGAATGTCATGTAATCAAATTTGAAGGTCGAAGCAAGTTTCAACCGATATGTCAATCCTATGTAGATTGACATATGAGAAAAGGTGATGTCAAATCATTTTTAATTATTTGTGTAGGTCCATTAATGCACCAATTATAGATCTTGAAAATTTATTTTAATTGATTTCTTTTTAAAATGAATTCTACAAATATCATTTATAACAAAAAAAACATATCAAAAAAGAGAAAATTTGACATTGCCACGTCAGCCATCAAATTAACATTTAACATTTATCTTTTGGCATCTCCATTAGAGATAGAGTATCTCCAAAGGAGATGTCAAAATCCTAGGTGGAATTTTACTGTGTATATTTGACCTCAAAAGTCTCTCCAACCGAAGTGTTATTTGCTGACTGGATTTGAAGGCTTTGTGATTTAGTGTCAAATTTGACATCAATGTCAAATTTATTTTTAATTCATTTAATGATGGGTCCTTTATTCCACTAACATTTCTACAAGTAAAAATTTTATTTCAACATTTTTTAAATAATTGCAAGCATTTAAAACTCTATTTAAGTAATAAAATAACATTTGACAATTCGGTTGGAGAGATACATAATTTGACATAAGGCTTCAGATTGCCACATCAGCCATCAAATGTATTTTGACTCTTATAATTTGACATTTCTTTTGGAGATTGTCTCTCCAAAAGAGATGTCAAATCCTAAATGGAATGTCATGTAATCAAATTTCATATGTCAAATTTGACATATGAGAGCATCTCCACAGGAGATGCCAAATTTTAAACATCAAAATGATACTTAATGGCTTATGTGGCAATATGACATTTTGTACAATATTTTGTTCCACCCGATATGTTAAATAATAATGTCATTTAATAATTTATTTATTTATAATCTTTTTGTGGAGTCCAATTGACACACCCCGACCTGGAATGTCCACCTGGATTTCGAATCGAGCTGTGTTGGCCAACACCCAGAGGGTGACGAAGCCTTGAAGTGTAGTGATGTGGAAAATGTGAATAAATTTAAACCTAAAAGTGCTTAAATACAAGAGTACCCTAGTGAGCAGGAATGAACCAATTTCACACGTGATGTTAGAGCATAAGTAAAGTACAATAAAATAAGATGAGAATTATACCACCGAAGGTAATCTCCGATACCAAGATTTGCCAAGAATCCTCGTCGACAGGAATGCTCAGCCACTAAAACCTAGAAGGGCAAAAAACAAGGGTGAGTGGGCCTAAAAATAAAGCTTTGTAAAACCTTTTCGAAAACATAATAACCCCTAGCCATAAAACAAGTATAGTTTACAAAATACACATACTATGTATAGTAAGAAAATACTTACCGTAGCCTGCAATATTTCAAGAATTAATACGACACAATATTTCGTAAGTAGACACATGACGCCCGTAATCACATAATCTCGCATAAGCAAACATATCATATCGAGTGCTCATTGACACATGCTGACGCATGAGTTCATGCAAAGATATTCTGGAATGAATAGGACTAGGTGTAATAATGACATACGCTATAATACTACAATCACGTGAAGACTGGCGCTATGCGCAGCACATACGAGTCCTAATTGCCTATAGCAATCGAGGACAATATTGGCACCTACAATGGATCCAAAGTGAGCGTACGGTGTGATGTGCACATACACGTGAAAGGCTGGCCCTGGCCCAGGTGAGTACTAACACCGGTGCAGCAAATGATGAACATATAACATAAATTTAGTCATGTCATATTGATTCAATAATTCTAGTTAGCATATATTATTCATGGCTGCAAATATAATTAAGGCAACCCATGCATACCTGTGCATCCCGCAGGATTCAAAATAATTTCGTACATTCCGTCATTTCGCTAATTCTTGTAAACATTAGTCTAATCTAGGCATATGTAGGAAATTATTTTTCAAATGTATAAATGGAAACTAACAAATATGTATATACTATATAAAACAAAAGGCCCACTCACATATCATGTCGTCGGGTCGAAGTTGTTCGAACTAAGAAAGCTGGAATCATCGATAATAATCACACCTAAGCATAATAATAGGACCCATTAATAAAACACCACTAAAACAATTAAATTTGGGAAAATGGAGAGCGGATTTGTAATCAGGGCGTCGAAATATGCTAAGGAGGGTCCCCAACAAATTTTACAAAAAATCAACGGTCAACCCTAAAAGGTCAACCGAGCCGCCCCAGCAGTCAACTACGTTAAAACTTTGGAATTACACTAAATGGATTTCAAAAATAGATTTGGGGTGTCGAAATTAGTCTAAGAGGGTTTTCGAGAAAATTTCTAAAAAGTCAAAGGAAACAATATTTCGAAGAATATTCCAAATCCATTTGGTAAATGGGCCAACCGGATATAGGGTTAATGGGTTATGGGTCAATGGCCCAAAGTTTTTGGGTCGGGCTTGGATCAGGTTTTGGGCTTAAGGCCTTTTTTTTTTTCCTGACGGTTGTTGCTGCAACCGCCGGAGATTGGAAGAAGGAAGTCGAAACTAGGCAAAGTTTGGCCGGGAAAGTTCAAAATGCTTTAACGAGTGCATTTCTCAACAAAAAGAAAAAATTCTAAAGCCAAAATGAAGCTCAAGAGATATGGAACAAAAATATACCTAAGTGAGGTTGAGTCCTGGTCAGTATTGGCCAGAAACAGCTTGTAAAGCTTCGGATGGTTCGTCGAAAAACTGGAGTTCTTTTGAACATGGTTCTATGTTCCAACATCACTAAACCGTCTCAAAAACATCTAAATCGTCATCTTAGGCACGATCTACAAATTTATAGAAAGGTTGCAGGCCTTACCTTCGTCGGATTCGATTTTTGCAAATGATGGTGCTGTGTAGCAAGGAAGTGATGGGTCTTGGCCTGGGTTAGGTTTGTGATGGGGAGATTCTTTGGGTGGTGTTCGCCGGAACGGCGAGTGATGGTGGTTGTGGTTTGCCATCCGAGAAAGAGAGATAACTGAGGGAGATTGAGAGAGAGTAAAGAGCGAGAGAGAGTGGGGAGACCTACGGGAAGAGAAGAGAAAAAAGAGCCTGGGAGCTCTGGAAAAAAAAAGACGTGTGGCAAGAAGTGAGATGAGGATTTGTGTAGGTGTGGGCCCCATGATCAGAAATATAATTAAAATAATAAAATATCATTTTCAAAAAAATATTTAACTAATAATATAGTAATATAAAAGTTTGAATAAATAAATAAAATATAAAAAAGAAATTTTTACGAAAGTATTTTTCGGATTCGTAGTTCCATAAAATTTTTGTCGTAACTCTAAACTCGATTCAGCTTGAGCCTATGCATTCGTACCGTTGAGTACTTCGAGAATACGGTAGAATAGTAGCTCGTACCTGTCACAAAATAACGGTCTACGAATGTCAATCATCTCACCTCTAGGGGCATTTTCATCAATTCACTCATTTAAAATTAATAAAATCGTAAAATTAGGGACAGGTTGTCATAATCTACCCACCTTAAAAAAATTTCGTTCCCGAAATTTGAAATAAGTTGCTATGCATAAAATACTCAAGATAGAAAGAAAATATATAAAGAATAAATCAAGCTAGAGCGGTTGCATAAAAGAGAATGACATTATGTTGCGATTGGATTGCAATGATTCCTCTTTCATGCCTTCAAACTCATACTTTCCTTCTCCTTCAGTATAATATTAAAATATAATACCTTTATAAAAACATAAGGTCAAAATATATATAATAACATAACGTCAACATACATATATACAATAACGTAGTATTAAAATAGTTGTATTGAAATTAAAACTAAACATAGAAAAGTTTTCCACCTACGCACTCATTGCATCATGTAATCTGAAGATAAGTGTGTAGTATCTCTGAGTCTAGCCCAACCAATAATTAAATAAACGAATAAAATACCAACGTAGACGGACCTATTTATCCACTTGCATAACAAACCCAACGAATAAGTTATTGATACTACTATCTACCTATGGAAGTGATTGAAAAGGTGGCTAGTCGAAGCGGTTTTGTTTACCTAGATAGGTGATAAGGTAAAAACAACTATGAGTTTACTGTCCTAATACAAAGCCTACTCCTAAATTTCCATGATTTAGTTTCTTCGGCTCAGGTAGTCATTGTTAATCAGTATATCAGTATCGTCACTAATTAACGCATTTATGATATTTTTGATATTGTTCGTTACCCTGAAACTGTGAACCGGCGTTCTGGCATAAAGGTATCACTCCCAGATACTAGCATGTGTCTAGTATCAGAAATCATACCGCTTAAATACTGGTTAACAGCTTCTGGATATCGGACAATATCGTCAATTAGTAACGCCATAATAGACTGATCACAGATTAGAGCTGCTCGGGTGGATGGTTTCAGACGATTGGTAAGGAACTGGTCCTGTGAGGTGGTTTCATTAATTCTAGGGAAAATACTTGCTACCCGGGGATTTCTACTAACTGTAGGTATAGTAACTTGTACTCCCATGCCTATACTCATCGAAATGACGAGTAAAACATCAAAAGGAAATCTGGGAATAGTGTTGGTTGGAATTTCCCAAGGCGGGGAAAAATGATTTGCTAATAACTTACCTTAGAATGGACTTAAACGAAAATTGATCTTCTTCTTGAAGATCCGAAATGATAACTAGTGTGTTTGAGAATATTAGTGCTATCGGGGACCAAAATTGATTCCCCCCAAATGTTCTTCCGTCAAGTGTTTCCACTGTAGCACCACATTGTCGCTCAAGATATTTCTGGAATCTCGACAAAAGTAAACTTCGTTGGGATTCTGATAGATGATACAGTAACGGATACTACCAAGGAATTAAAGCTATACTTGGTTCCTAACTTGGAAGGGTTGGTAGAAATGACTAGATGGTAGTGGGATTGATCGGTAAATCTCTGGTGACACATAATTATCGATACGTTAGCCTTGCTTCAGGGCCATCAACTTGTCTCAATTCGGGATTTTTCCTTGGCAGAGAGGTGCTTCGTTTAAGTATAGAGGTGTCCACCAAAACGATGTTCTAGAATGTCGATAAGTGGTATAAGTCACTCAAAACTTAGAAAAAAGTTAACGCATTTTTCGTGCTCGACAAGGTGGCAAGATTCGAAAATTGGGCTCAAGAATCGAGAATGTTTACATCACACGTGTGATGAACGCAATACTGCCCAAACTTATGCTCTGATACCAAACTGACACACCTCGACCCGGAATGTCCACCTGGACTCCAAATCGAGCTATGCTGACCGACACCCAGAGGGTAACGAAGTCATAAAGTGTAGTGATGTGGAAAATGTGAATAAATTTAAACCTAAAAATGCCAAATACAAGAGTACGCTAGTGAGCGGGAATGAACCCATTTCACACGTGATGTCAGAGCATAAGTAAAGTACAGTAAAATAAGATGAGAATTATATCATCGAAGGTAATCCTCGATACCAAGATTTGCCAAGAATCCTCGTTGACACGAATGCTCAGCTACTAAAACTTGGTGGGGGTGAAAAACAAGTGTGAGTGGGCCTAAAAATAAAGCTTCGTAAAACCTTTTCAAAAACATAATAACCTCTCGCCATAAAGCAATTATAGTTTCCAAAATATACATACTACGTATAGTAAGAAAATACTTACCGTAGCCTGCAATATTTCAAGAATTTAACACGGCACAATATTTCGTAAGTAGACACATGACGTCCGTAATCACATAATCTCGCATAAGCAAACATATCATATCAAGTGCTCATCGACACATGCTGACACATAAGTTCATGCAGAGATATTCTAGCATGAACAAGATTGGGTGTAACAATGATATATGCTTTATTACTACAATCACGTGAAGACTTGTGCTATGCACAGCACATACGAGTCCTAATTGCGTATAGTAATCTAGGACAAGATTGGCACCTACAATGGATCCAAAGTGAGCGTACGGTGCGATGTGCATATACACGTGAAAGACTGGCCCTGGCCCGAGTGAGTACTAACACCGGTGCAGCAAACGATGAGCATATAACATAAATATGGTCACACCACAATGATTTGATAATTCTAGTCAACATATATTATTCATGGTTGCAAATATAATTAAGACATCCCACACAAAATGTGCATCCCGAAAGATTCTGAATAATTTCGTAAATTCCGTCATTTCACTAATTCTTGTAAACATTAGTCTAATCTAGGCATATGTAGGAAATTCTTTTTCAAATGTATAAATGGAAACTAACAAATATGTATATACTATATAAAAGAAAAGACCCACTCACATATCATGTTGTCGGGTCGAAGCTATTCGAACTAAGAAAGCTAGAGTCATCGATAATAATCGCACCTAAGCATAATATTAGGACCCATTAATAAAACAACACTAAAATAATTAAATTTGGGAAAACGGAGTGCGGATTTGGAATCAGGGCTTCAAAATATGTTAAGGGGGGTCCTCGGAAAATTTTGGAATTACACTAAATAGATGTCAAAAACATACTCGGGGCATCGAAATTAATATAGGAAGGTTTCTGAGAAAATTTCCAAAAAGTCAATAGAAAGAATATTTCAGAGAATATTCCAATCCATTTGGTAAATGGACCAACCGGATCTAGGGTTAATGGGTCATGATTCAGAGAATATTCTTTTTTTTTTTCGGTCGGTTGCTGCTGCAACCTCCGAAGACTGGAAGAAGGTGGCCGGAACTAGGAAATCCAAATGCTTTAACTAGTTCATTTCTAAAAAAAAATCAGAAATTCAAAAGCCAAAATGAAGCTCAAGAGATAAAGAACAATAATACCTAAGTGGGTCTGAGTCGTGGTTGGTACTGGCCAGAAACGGCCGGCAAAGCTTCGGATGGTTCGCCGGAAAATTGGGGAGTTCTTCCTCAATGTGGTTCTTTGTTCAAACATCACTAAACCATCTCAAAAACATCTAAATCGTCGTCCTAGGCACTATCTACAAATTTATAAGAAGGTTTCATGCCTTACCTTCACCAAAGACGTCGAGAACTCACCGGATTCAATTTTTGCACAATGATGGTATTGTGTAGCAAGGAAGTGATGGGTCTCAACCTGGGGTAGGTTTTCGTCGAAACGGCAAGTGGTGGTGGTGGTGTGGTCTGCCATTCGAGAAAGAGAGAGATAGCTGAGGGAGACAGAAAGAGTGAAGAGTGAGAGAGAGACTAGGGAGAGCTAGGGGAAGAGAAGATAAAAGAGAGCCCGGGAGCTCTGGAAAAAGGAGGACGTGTGGCAAGAAGTGAGAGGAGGCTTTGTGTAAGTGTGGGCCTCACGGTCAGAAATATAATTAAAATAATAAAATATCCTTTTCAAAAAAAAAAGTTAACTAATAATATAGTAATATAAAAGTTTGAATAAATAATTAAATATATAAAATATAAAATAGAATTTTTTACGAAAGTATTTTTCGGATTCGTAATTCCGTAAAATTTTCGTCGTAACTCCGAGCTCGATTCCGCTTGTGCCTACATGTTCGTATCGTTGAGTACTTCGAGAATACGGTAGAATAGTAGCTCGTACACGTCACAAAATAATGGTCTACGAAAGTCAATAATCTTGCCTCTAGGGGCATTTTCTTCAATTCACTCATTTAAAATTAATAAAATCGTAAAATGAGGGACGGATTGTCACAACAATGATTAAGGCAACCAATCAAATATTTTAAAAGCATAACAATATTTATTATATATTATATTAATCTATCAAAAAATCATTTAATAAATTTGACATCTGCTGTCAAATTTGATAGCAAAAGGCTTTACCTTCAAATGACTAAGCTCCACGTACAAAATTGAAGGTTTGGTTGGAGAGAGTTTGCTGCCATTTATTACTGTTATATGTCTACATAACATTTTTGACATCTCTTTTGAAGATGCTCTGAGAAAATGTGATGTCAAATATTTTTTTAATTATTTTATTGTGTGAGCCTCATTATTGCACCAATTATAGATCTTGAAAATTTATTTTAATTGATTTCATTTTAAAAATGAGTCCTACAAATATCATTTATATATATATATATATATATAAACATATGGGTTGGAGAAAGAAAAACTTTGACATTATCACATCATCCATCAAATAAATTGACATTTGTCTTTGGACATCTTGTAAATGCTCTTAGTGACTCTCTATTATTAATGTATATTGTTTTACTGTTATTTTAAATAAGTAATTACTTCCTTTTGTCTAACTATTGACTCATAGTGAATATGACTCTATAAATTATGACAGATTTTTCAGTGTGCCCAGAACATGGAGTAGAACACCGAATGTCCTTGTACAATTGAAGGGACACTTGAAGAAAAAAAAAAAACTTTCCTCCAATTCTATAATGACATGTGGTATCCGCCCCGTGTGCCAACTGAAAAGTCTCTTTTGGGAGTATGGTTGGAATATAACTCTTCTAGAGAGCGTCTAAAATAACTTTTGATAATTTTAACTAAAACTTTATTATAAAATAAATAGCATGATTTAAGATACTCTTAGTGTCTAAAAGCTCATTGCCAAACATAGTAAATAAAATTTTCATTTCTCATCCTCTAGAAAAGGCATGAGAATTTATTTTTCATGCATTTATTTCTGCATACCAAACATAGCCTTAAATTTGTTATACAAAGAGCCCTATGTTTGGAGCTCCAAATTTGTCAAGCAATCACCTTAGCAAAATGATTATTTTGGGAAAACTTTTTGAGGAGTCAACAAAATTCACATGTCGTCAAAGATACTTATTATATACTATTAATAAACAAATAAAATAAATACATGTATTATAACATGAGTTAACACTTGAAGATCCGGAATGATCACTAGTGCGTTTGGAAAGATTAGTGCTATCGGGGATCAAAAGTGATTGTCCCTAGATGTTTTTCCGCCGGGTGCTACCACTTTAGCACTAGAATGTCCCTTAAAGACATTTCTAGAATCTTGACGAAGTAAACTTCGCAGGAATTCTAATAGATGTTGTACTAACGAATGCTGCCAAGGAATCAAAACCATTTATGGTTTCCATTCTCGAAAGGGTTGGTACAAATGACCGGATGGTAGTGGAATTGATCGATAAATCTTTAGTGGTGCACAGTTACCGATACATTAGCCCTGCTTTAGGGTCATCAGCTTGTCTCAACTAGGGATTTTTCCTTGACAGTGAGGTTCTTCGTTTAAGTCTAGGGGCGGTCGCCAAAACGATGTTCTGAATGTCGATAAGTGGACAAAACTGCCCAAAACTTAGGAAAAGCTAACACATCTTTCGTATTCGACGAGGCGGCAAGATTCGAACATTAGGCTTAAGAACCTAGAATGCTTACATCACGCGTGTGATGAACGCAATATTGCCCAACTTATGCTCTGATACCAAACTAACACACCCCGACCCGGATTGTCCACTAGGACTCCTAATTGAGTTTTGCTGGCCTACACCTGGAAGGTGACGAAGCCATAAAGTGTAGTGATGTGGAAAATGTGAATAAATTTAAACCTAAAAGTGCCTAAATACATCAGTACGCTGTGAGCGGGAATGAACCCAATTCACACGTGATGACAGAGCATAAGTAGAGTACAGTAAAGTAGGATGATAATTATACCATTGAAGGTAATCTGCAATACTAATATTTGCCAAGAATCCTCGTCGATATGAAAGCTCAGCTACTAAAACCTGGAGGGGCGAAAAATAAGGGTGAGTGGGCATGAAAATAAAGTTGTATAAAAACCTTTGAAAAAATTATAACCCATCACCGTAAAACATGTATAGTTTCCAAAATATACATACTACGTATAGTATGAAAAATACTTACCGTAACCTGCCAAACGTAAATAAGGTATGACATCCCAAAATCACAAAATCTCAATAGTAATATAAGTAAAATCAAGTGCTCAACAATCTATACTAGCACGCAAGTCAGAGTCGCCTAATGCGACCTGTACGACTGCACCTTTGCTCATCAATCTATGCTAGCACACGAGTCGGAGTCGCCTAATGTGACCTGTAAGACAAGACTAGGTGTAATAATATACGCTCTAGTGCTACAATCACGTGAAGTCTAGTTCTATTCGCTATCACATATGAGTCGGAATTGCCTATTGCAATATGTACGACAGGACTAGCACCTACTTGGATCCAAGGCGAACGTGCGGTGTTAATGTGAACAACACGTGAAAGACTAGCCTGGCCCTGGGCTGAGCATTAACACCTGGGTGTAGCAATGATGAGTAGACTATATGAATATAAGCATGCGATAATGATGCAAAAATTCGAAACAACATAATAAACTTACCTGAACTTAGCTAGGCATCCCGTAAGATTACTTTCACCATAATACAACATTTCTAATAATGATATTTAATCATAGCATGATATGCATCAATCAATTCAAAAGCATTTGTGGAAACTATCAATCACACACACACACACACACACTATAAAAAGGAAAATACCTACTCACCTGAAGTCTGCGCTACAACTCCCTAGTACGAATATCGAGGCGTCACGAACGATTGACCCCATAATTCTTATCGATAGAACACGTAACTTACATAAAACACATCCCTAAGGACGTTCTAAAATAATTTGAAACCCATTGACCAAAAGTCAAGGTCAAAGGTCGACGGTAGGGTCCACAACCCTACGTAATTTGATCTGAAAGATCCGCACTCGGATTTCCGATCAATAACTTCCAAAGATCCATATTATGCTTCTCGAACATCATACTCAAATTTCATTTCGGTCAAACGGTTGGATCTCCGCCAATTGCAAATTCAAGTAACAATCAACGTTTTATTTTACGAGCTTACAAATCTAATTCGGGAAAATCCATACGCCAGATTCCCGATCTGTAAGTTTCTAATATCCTCAAATATTACATACTATAACGTATTAAAGTTTTATGATGATTCAACGGTCGGATCCTCAATTCATATAAGGATAAAATAGCAGTCTCTATCAAAACTATGTTCGAACGATGAGATTTCATCAATCAGACTTCATCTATGGAATTGGGATATCAAACTTAGGAAGGTCAAGGGGGTGCCTCGGCCCACGTGCCGCCCCGAGTCGCCGAAAAATTCAACTATTTCCAAAAGTTCTCAAATTTTACAGGAATAAAAATCTGAATAAGTAAAGCAAGTTTTATACATGTGACCAAGTCCAATTTAGCTGGGATAAGCTCCAATTTAGCTCGCACCCGCCGAAAACCCTAGAATGGGTGAGCTTCGATTCTTCCTCCTCAATGTTACGCCGCCCCTATAACTAATTGGGCTTTGTTCCAGGGCTAAAGGGAAGTTTGATGGTGGGGATCGACGGTAATGCCTTCAAGAATGGAGGATCAACGCCATGGAAGCCTCGGCACCACCGATGCTATTATACTAGAAATAGGAGCTAATCCTCGTCTATAATGGGTGGAATGGAAGATGAGAGGTCGAGAACAAGTTTCCTAGTGAAAGCTCAATGAATTTGGCCTGAAAATCACCGGAGGAGTGCCATAATTTTACTGCAGTCATCGGGTTTGCAGTTGGGTGGTGGATTCGTAAAGGGTCAAAGAGAAAGGGGTTTCTAATCCCATGTTCACTCTTTCCCTCCTTGGTCCTCTCTTTCTTCCTCCCGATCAATCCTTGTTTTTCCTCTCTCTTCCCCATTCCCTGACCCCTCCTTCTGCTTCTCCTTTCTTCCTTCTTTTTCCCGATTGGGCAGCAGGCCCATTCTTTTCTCCATTTTTTTTCTTTCTCTCACCCGTCCCTCTCCCTTAACTAATATTAAATAATAACATAATAACAAAATAATTTTAAAATAATAATATAATAATTATGAGAAATATATAAAATAATGAATAGTAATCTTTATAAAGTACTTTCCGAATTTGTAGTTCCGTAAAACCTCCGTCATAGTTCTGATTTCAATTCTACTTGCGTTTACGCGTTCGCACCACCGAGTACTTTTGGAATACGGTAAAGTAATAGTTCGTACACGTCACAAACTAACGGTCAACGAAAGCCAATAATCTCGCCTCTAGGGCATTTTCGTCAGTTCGCGCTTTTAAAAATGAATGAAATCGTAAAAATAGGGACGGGTTGTCACAATCTACCCACCTAAAAAAAATGTAGTCCCTGAAATTTAAAATCATTTGCTATACATAATATACTCCAAAAGGTAGGAAAAAGTATATATAAGGAAGAAATCAAGCTAGAGCGGCTGTGTAAAAGAGAATGTCATTCTGTCGCGATCAGAGTGCAATGATTCCTCTTTCATGCCCCCAAACTCATACTTTCCTTCTCCTTCAATACAATACTACAGTATAAAATCCTTTACGAAAACATCAAGTCAAAAATAGATATATAGCAACATATAGTCAAAATCCATATATCATATAGCGTACCATTTAAAATAGTTGTACTGAAATCAAAATTGAACATATTATTTTTCACCTACACACTCATTGTGTCTCGTATTCCAAAGGTAAGCATGTAGTAACCTTGGATCAAGACCAAACAATAAATAAATAACTAAACGTATAAATAAATAAAATACTAACATAGAGGACCTAGATGTTCACTTGCTTAACGAATTCTACAAATAAGTTCTCAATATTACGATCTGCAGGCCGCAATACCAACAACTCACTGTGTCTCGATAAGCAAGTAATAAATTCTCGACGGTGCAATATTACCATCATGTCCCCCATTGGGAAATACACATACAACGTCTGAACAAAGCCTCGATCGTATTCACGCACTAGGACAACATCGTCAACATCATAAAATTTTCTATATCGTAATCTCAATTATTCAAATACCTGTTTACTTACAATACTCTTCTGTCAATCATATATTGTGCATTAAGTCTCCATGCAACATTTCAAACAATGCCATACTCAAAATCAGAATTTGTAACCGTAGTTACATGCATCTAAAATAAAGATAACTGCATTTTACAACCATGCTAATTGTAGAATGGACAAATTGCAACACGTCCGCTAAGGTTTGAGTAGTTCGTTTCAGACTAAACATTAGTTTAAGGGTAAAAATGTGATACTAGCATAACCTTAGTACACATGGGCTTCAAGAAGACTGCCAAAGACTTGGAAGTAAAACATGTGTCACAGTGAGATACAGTAGTGACACACACACCATACAGCCGAACAATGCAGTTCACAATGCCATAGTGAGCAGATTCATATAGAATTCTTCTGAAATTTAGCGAAGAACTATGTCGAAAAGGCTAAAAGAACACTCAAGAATTTTAGGGTAAAAACAAGTCCATCAAATTTAAAGTTTAAGATATCTAGGGTGATTGCATGCCATCACACTACCAAAAGCAACTTTCGAAAAATTCAATCATCCACGGTAACGATCCATTTGACAAAGTATTTGTCGGGTGATTGAAGAATTTATGATCACAACTAGATTTCAATATCCAAGCAATTTTTCTGAACATTCTACCTGCCTTTGAAATAATACGAACTGCAGTAGAGTAGACAAGTACCCAAAGTTGACTAGAATGTCTTCTAACACAAAAAGGTGGCTATGGCATCATGGTCAAAGTAAATGTTGATCAAAATGCCATAAAACCTGATAAATTCAAGAATGAGCAATTTACCAAGGGATCTAAAATGTTGTCCATATGGACCAACGGAAGTGAGTTGACTTGTCAAGTCAATCTATAATCATCGAAACATCATCATAATCTCCACTTGTACAAGATACCTCGTACCATGAGCTTATGGTGAGATTTCCCATCTCCATTCATTTACAGGAAATGATTATAACTACTCGAACGATTTCTTAATAATTCAGAAATAACGTCAAATCAATATTTGTGAACTCCAGCTAGAATGGGATAGGGAAGGCTAAAAATGTTCAAGTGTAAATATATTTTTCGTTATAATGAAGCGTAACTACATATGCACTACCGGGGTGATACACGATGGTGCAATCATAGATGTTGATTTGGTTCCTCTATCGCCATTATCAGAAATCTAAGTCTTTTCAATTGAATATGTACTTGAGAGGTCTAAGGTTGATAAAGATTTTGGACACGTTTCTCCATAGAGAAGTGCCATCCGGTTTTCGATGAAGGTGACAATTGTTAACTCTAGGTCATGAATAAGACGGTTCATTTCAAATGGTTCTAACCGTTGGAAAGTACAAGCGATTCTCCATCATGTTGCCTCAGCACAGTCGAAACATCCAAAGAACACGTCATCAAGGATTTCCAAAATGACCAATGTCATCGAAATATGCAACACAAAGGTAGGTTGAGACAACAATTCGGTTGTCAGAAATTTTATTCATAACTAACATCACAACTAAACTAACTTTCCTTGGTCGTGAGTGAGGAAAAACAATATAGCCAAAAAATCGCTAACTAATTGTCGATAAAATCGACAAGACCAAAGATATCTCAAAATTCACAATACTTTGTGAGAATTTCCACTTTCTTCCGCTACAATCTTTTTGGAAAAAAGAAAGGAATATCGTCTGCCGAGATCACGTTTCCCGAGAAAAGTACCAATCTAAACAAAACTAATGTTTGAGAAATTTGGTATGAAGCTGATTGTCTAGGTTTAGAGAATTTGGTCTCACTGCTGAGGTAGATGAGAAGGTCGTTGATAAGACCACTTTGAATTCGTCAGGCTATGGAAGAAAACTCGAGTTACAAAGGTTGGTCGGCTAGACCATTAGTTCGAAATATGGGTATTAACAGTTTTAATCGTCATCTGAGGAAGTTGCTAAATCGAGGTATGACCATAAGGTTCGGCCTTTCGCCTTCGCAAATAGGTTTGAGGTTTCTTAGATAAGGTGTTTGGTTGCTTAAATTCCTAATCGGTAAGCTTTAGTAACTAAGTTCTCTCAATGAAGTAGGACTTGTCCAAAAATATGCAAGGCAAACTGGTGTAGTACGATAAAGTGGATTGATGGTGTACTTCACTTCACCATTTGATGATATCCCAGGTAAGATTTTGGAATATAAAGCCTAAATGTACGTCCTCGAAACGTACCATACTACTTCCTTTCACTACAACGTGAACTAAATGGTCTTCACAACTTTCTCGATACTCTACTTGCTCTTACAGTGGGAAATTAACTCGTGCTTCAATTCTAATGCTTGCTTGTTGAAGTGATCGAAAAGGTGGCTAGTCGAAGAGGTTTTATTTACCTAGATGGTTTATAAGGTATAAACAACCATTCGTTTACTATCCTAATACAAAGCTTAAACCTAAGTTTCTTCAGCTCATGTAGTAACTGTTAATCGGCATATTAGTCATGTCGCTAATTAACGCACATATGATATTTTTTTGATATTGTTCACTACCCTGAAACCGTGAACCGGCATTCTGGCATATAAGTATCACTCCCAGATACTAGTACATGTGTCCGGTATCAGAAATCATACTGCCTGAATACTGGTTGACAATTCCTAGATATCGGACAATATAGTCAATTAATAGCGCCACCATAGGTTGATTACAGGCTAGAGCCCAATCAGATAGTTGGTTTTGGACGATTGGTAAGGAACTGGTCCGGTGAAGTGGTTTCGTTGATTCTAGGGAAAATACTTGCTACACGGGGATTTCTACCAACTATAGGTATAATAACTCATACATATGTGCCCACGCTCATTGAAATGACGAGTACATCGCCAAAAGAAATTCTAGAAACTAGCGTTGGCTGGAATGTCCTAAGGCCGAAAAAAGAATTTTCTAATAATCTACTTTAGAACGGACTTAAATGGAAGTCGATCTTCCTCCCGAAGATCTAGAATGATCACTAGTGTGTTTGGAAAGATTAGTGCTATCGAGGATCAAAAGTGATTGTCCCTAGATGTTCTTTCGTCGAGTGCTACCACTTTAGCACCAGGATGTCCCTTAAAGACATTTCTGGAATCTTGACAAAGTAAACTTCGTAGGAATTCCAAAAGATATTGTACAACGAATGCTGCCAAGGAATCAAAACCATTTCTGGTTTCCATTCTCGAAAGGGTTGGTACAAATGACCAAATGGTAATGGAATTGATTGATAAATCTCTGGTGGCTCACAGTTACCGATACATTAGCCCTGTTTTAGGGTCATCAGCTTGTCTTAACTCGGGATTTTTTCTTGACAGGGAGGTTTTTCGTTTAAGTCTAGGGGCGGTCACCAAAACTATGTTCTAGAATGTCGATAAGTTGACAAAACTGCCCAAAACTTAGGAAAACCTAACACATTTTTCGTATTCGACGAGGTGGCAAGATTCAAACATTAGGCTCAAGAACCTAAAATGCTTACATCACGTGTGTGATGAATGCAATATTGTCCAACTTATGCTCTGATACCAAACGAATACACCCCGACCCAGAATGTCCACTAGGACTCCGAATCGAGTTGTGCTGGCCGACACCTGGAAGGTGACAAAGCCATAAAGTGTAGTGATGTGGAAAATGTGAATAAATTTAAACCAAAAAGTTCTTAAATACAAGAGTGAGCTGTGAGCGGGAATGAACCCAATTCACACGTGATGACAGAGCATAAGTATAGTACAGTAAAGTAGGATAAGAATTATACCACTGAAGGTAATCTCCAATACCAATATTTGTTAAGAATCCTCGTCGATACGAAAGCTCAGCTACTAAAACCTGGAGGGGTGAAAAACAAGGGTGAGTGGGCTTGAAAATAAAGTTATATAAAAACCTTTGAAAATGTTATAACCCTTTACCATAAAATATGTATAGTTTCCAAAATATACATACTACGTATAGTATGAAAAATACTTACCGTAGCCTGCCAAACGTAAATAAGGTATGACATCCCAAAATCACAAAATCTCAACATTAATATAAGTAAAATCAGGTGCTCAACAATCTATACTAGCACGTAAGTAGCCTAATGCGAACTGTACGACAGGACTAGCTGTAATAATATACGCTTTAGTGCTACAATCACATGTAGACTAGCGCTATTCATTATCACATACGAGTCGAAATTGCCTATTGCACTATGTACGACAGGACTAGCACCTACTTTGATCTAAGGCGAGCCTGCGATGCTGATGTTAACAACACGTGAAAGACTAGTCTAGCCCTGGGCTGAGCACTAACACCTGGGTGTAGCAATGATGAGCAGACTATATGAATATAAGCATGCCATAATGATGCAATAATTCGAAACAACATAATAAATTTACTTGAACTTACCAGTGCATCCAGTAAGATTATTGAGCATTTCACCATAGTACAACATTTATAATAACGATATTTAATCATGGCATGATATGCATCAATCAATTCAAAAGCATTTGTGGAAACTATCAATCACACACACACACACATACACTATCAATAGGAAAAGACTCACTAACCTGAAGTTCGCGCTACAACTCCCTAGCACGGATATCGAGGCATCACGAATAATTGGCGCCTAAAATAATTATCAAATCACGTCTCAGAATTCTTATCAATAGAACACGTAACTTACATAAAACACATCCCTAAGGACGTTCTAAAATGATTTGAAACTCATTGACCAAAAGTCAACTGTGGTCAAAAGTCGACGGTAGGGTCCACAACCTTATGTAATTTGATCCGGAAGATTTGCACCTTGGATTTCCGATCCATAACTTCCAAAGATCCACATTATGTTTCTAGAACATCATACTAAAATTTAATTACAATCCAACAGTTGGATCTCCACCAATTGCAAATTCAAGTGGCGGTCAACGTTTTATTTTACGAGCTTACAAATCCAATTCGGGAAAATCCGACACCAGATTCCCAATCCATAAGTTTCTAATATCCTCAAATATTACGTACTATAACGTATTAAAGTTTAGTGATAATCCAACGATCGGATCCTCAATTCATTTAAGGATAAAATAACATTCTCTATCAAAACTATATTCAAACGATGAGATTTCATCAATCAGACTTCACCTATGGAATTGAGGTATCAAACTTAGCTTAGGAAGGTCAAGGGGGTGCCTTGGCCCATGCGGCGGCCGGCCGCCCCGACTCGCCGGAAAATTCAACTATTTCCAAAAATTCTCAAATTTTACAAGAATGAAGATCTGAATGAGTAGAACAAGTTTTATACCTGTGACCAAGTCCAATTTGGCCGGGAAAAGCTCCAATTTAGCTCGCACCTGCCAGAAACCCTAGAATGGGTGAGCTTCGATTCTTCCTCCTCAGTGCTCCGCCGCCTGATCTCAAGGGAAGTTGTTTGATGGTGGGGATCGACGGTAATGCCTTCAAGAATGGCGGATCGACGCCAAGGAAGCCCCAGCGCCACCGATGCTATTCTACTAGAAATAGAAGCTAATCTTCGTCTATAATGGGTGGAAATGGAAGAGGAGAGGTCGGGAACAAGTTTCCAAGTGAAAGCTCGATGAATTTTGCCTGAAAATCGCCAGAGAAGTGCCGGAATTGTACTGCAGCCATCAGGTCTGCAGTCGGGTCATGGATCCGAAACGGGTCAAAGAGAAAGGGGTTTCTAATCCCCTATTCACTTCTTCCCTCCTTGGTCCTCTCTTTTTTCCTCCCGATCAGTCTTTGTCTATCCTCTCTCTTCCCCATTCGCTGAGCCTTCCTTATTCTTCTCCTTTCTTCCCTCTTTTTCCCGATTGGTCAGCAGGTCCCTTCTTTTCTTTTCTTTTTCTTTTTTTTCTCTCACTCGTCCCTCTCCCTTAACTAATATTAAATAATAACATAATAACAAAATAATATTAAAATAATAATATAATAATTATGAGAAATATATAAAATAATAAATAGTAATCTTTATAAAAGTACTTTCCGGATTTGTAGTTTCGTAAAACCTCCGTCATAGTTCCGATTTCAATTCTGCTTGCGTTTACGCGTTCGCACCGCCGAGTACTTCTGGAATACTGTAAAGTAATCGTCACGAACTAACGATCAACGAAAGCCAATAATCTCGCCTCTAGGGCATTTTCGTCAATTCGTGCTTTTAAAAATTAAAGAAATCGTGAAAGTAGGGACAAGTTGTCACATAAGTAACAACTGATTACAATGAGCTTTTACATGTGTCAAACTGTTATATAGGCAGGTAAGTTTGAGATGTGTCAGTTAGTTCGGTACGGTAGTTAAAGGCTTTTGTTTCTTTGTAAGCATGAAACCATGGTGTGGGAGAGACCACATATCAAATTTCTGAAACCAAAATATATGGACTTGGGTGAAAGGTTGCAAGAAATGGAGGTTCCACTGAGGGGGATGGAGCTAGCTTTATCTAGTTGCTCTTCACATCCTGTTAACCTAATTGATGAAGAGCTAAGAGGCAATTTACAAAGTTCAGAAGCACATGTTACCCTAAGGCTTCTGCAAGCTAAGTACTTATTGCCTTCCGATGCAACAATGGCTCCAGAGTCGGGCAGAGAAACCTTCGACAAGCCTCTTTGGACCGAAAAACCTACCACCAAAAACCGTGAGGACCTTCTGGCTTTCTTCTTCTTGTATTGCAAGGAACTCCTACTAGAAAACCAACCCATTACCCGAAATCCCGGAAACACTGGGAAACCTAACCAAGAACCGAGCGATTCACAAAATCAACAACGGTGGAACTTTACAAGGGTTGGGAGAAACATAATCCCGAGTCGCGGAAGTTTAATTTTTGCTCTCAAGTGCTCACTTGCAATAGGCTTTGCTGTGTTATTCAGCTTGCTGTATAACAAGGAAAACGGATACTGGTCACGCTTCACCATTGCCATCAGCTTTGTAATAGGAAGGCAAGCAACATTCACAGTTACAAATGCCTAAGTTCAAGGAACGGAAGTGGGATCAATCTACGGGATCTTATTGTTTTTATCAACGGAATTGAGAAATTCAGGCTCTTACCACTCTTACCACTCATACCTTGGATCTTTTATCTACCATTTTCTTGGGTACAGCAGGATGTACGACCAATCTGGTGGCGTCTCAGCACTTATTGGGGCTCTACTAATCTTAGGTAGGGACAACTATGGTGCTCCAAGTGAATTTGCAATTGTAAGAATCATAGAGGCTTCCATTGGGTTGCTTTGTTTCCTAACAGTAGAGATCGCCTTTTTATCCAATGAGAGCGGCGACCCTAGCAAAAAACAAGCTCTCACAAAGCACAAGCATGGGGGTGCTTCGAGATTGCATCGAACGCGTAAATCTGTGTGTACTAACTTCTACCGGATTGAGGGATAAGCAGAGGAAGCTAAAATCCCATGTCAAGGAACTAGAAACGTTCATCCAAGAAGCTGAAACAAAGCCTAACTGCTGGTTCTTGCCCTTCAAGGGTTCCAGTTACAATCGGGTCCTAGGATCTTTATCGAAAATCGCGGATCTTTTACTATTTGTGGCCTATAAAACGGAGTTTCTTGCACAAGTTGAGCAGAACTTTTGAGGTGTTTGGGAGGAACTAAGGCAACAAATGAATGCTGATCTATAGCTACTAAAGGAAAAAATAAACTCTCCATTAAGATGCCTTGAGAAGGCGACTTTGGATATTGATGATGAAGAGGTTGAGACTACAACAACAACAACAAAGCATTGTCCCACTAAATGTGGTCGATTATATGAATCCTAAAACGTCATTGCGCTCGGTTCTGTGTCATGTCCTCTGCTAGATCCAAGTACTCTAAGGGCACGTTTACTAATCCGTAATAAGGAAGTGGATTCAGGAGGAATTGAAATGAGATGGAATCAGAATCAGATTCATGTTGAAGTTATTTACTAAAACTGTCTGGAATTAGAATCAGAATAGGAATGATGTTGAGTCCATATAAGTTGTTCACTAATTCACTTCAATCGGAATTAAAACTAGGATGATTACTAAATTGCCCTTACATAAATAAATTATTTTCATACTAATTAATTAAATTAAATTCCACCATCAAATCTCCTTGCTTTGTTCCCAATCCCCCAGTAACTCTACATTTTTCTTCTTTCTCGTAAAGTCCGCACCGCCCTCATACCCTAACAATCTACAGCTTCCCTCTTTTATTTTTTCATCTCCCTCCATCTCTCTCCAACCACACAGTCACTGGAATATACCCCACAACCACCATAGCAGTGGATCCACCACCACTGCAACTTCAATTCCAGGTGTTAAAGAGTGTCGTTCAATTGGCAGATGTGGCACCGAACGAGTTTCAAATCTGTTCTTCGCTAATGACAACCCATTCCACCAACTCAATCTTCGAAGCCCATCTTGGCACAAAATCATCCATAATCGTGATTAAGCTGGTGACCGTGCAAGAGAGTCACAAGTACGAAGGGGGAGGTAGTTTGGATATAAAAGTTGGATTCCTAGAAGAGCCTTCTCCCTGGAATCCAAATACCACCTCCATCTAAGGGATCCGATTCCGAGAGATTTAGGGATCCAATTCCTGATTTTAAGTGGACCCCATCTTATTTTTTATTCTGAAAATATCAGTAAACGGCTTGAATGCCTAGAAAAGAATGCAATCCCGTTTCTTGCCATTATGTTCCAGTTTCGTAAACACGCCATAAGTCTTTTCTTAGAGTCTCTTCCAAAGTCTTCCTAGGTCTTCCTATACCCCTTTAGTTCTGAACCTCTGTCCTGTAGTCGCATCTTCTAACCGGAACGTCAGTAGGCCTTCGTTGCAGGATGTAGCTGACAACGTACATGCTAGCGACAGTGAAGAGAAACACGAGCCAAATGGTTCTTTGTTTAACTAGCCTGGGATTCTGCATTCAAAGCATTATGAGAGACAATGGAGATGAAGAAGATGTGAGAAAACTAGTCAAATTTAATGCACATACATAGCTCCTATGAGAGATGGTTGGCTTTGACAATACATATAACAGATTGGCAAATGCCATTAGATTTTTCAATATTCCATTGACCTCAGTACACATTGTAATTTCCCTATATCTTTCTGAATATTCACCAAAAGGAATGTTTTTTTCCATGAACCCTAAAATGTGCTTTTCGCACTTTCTACGAACAACGGATCACTTGATTCACTACCACAGGCAATGGTAACCTTCAAAACAAAGTCCGAACACGGTCCACACCCTTAACAATGCAAAGGCGTGGAAAACTAAATATGAAGCACATATAAACTAGAGAAAGAAAATCATGTGTATAACAGCAGTCATATTGTATACCAAAACTTTTCACTAAATCAAGTTGTATCCATTCTGAAATAGTTCACGCTACAAAATTAATAGCGTAACTCCATTAGTCGTGAGAAAATTGCATATCCATTGCAAATACATAAAAAAGAAACAGATCATTAGTTGCCTTCATATTTAGGGTTGGGCATCACAAAATGATACGCTATTACCAGTGGAAATATGAAGATGCCGAGAAAATTGGCAAAGAAGCCCAGGTCCTGATCATCCATCACCTGTCACAAATTAACAAACTGAAAACCCACAAAAAAAAAAACATAAAAAAAAAAAAGGCAATTGACCTTAAAACAAAGAACAAGTACACAGAACAAAGAGAAGAATACCCAAAATGAGAAAATGAAACAAATAAATAGAGAAACAACCATCCCCCAAAACCAGACCTAACAGTACTAAAAAATTTGAAAATAATTTGTAGCCTTTTAATCACTACATGCGGGGACAATACTGAAATCCAACACAGAACTTAAGATTTTCAAATGCCACAATATTTAACAACTAAAAATGAGTATAAACTAACCCGTAATCACAACATCAAATAGCATAAAAAATTAGAGAACGCAATATTCTTTCATATTTTCTAATCAATTTTAAACCCAGAAATGGTTACATCTAGACCTTTTATTTACACCTCGTTGTTCTACCCCTGCATCTATTAATCCAAATTCATTCAAGAAACAATGCAGAGGAGAAAATCCAAAAATAAGAATGTCGCCTAGATTCTTTTTTTCATTTATTTCTCACAAATCAATCATATATTTAAAATCCAAGCACGAAAGCTTTACAAAGATAAATAAAAAATCTACATGACTAATTAGGCTTTGAACATGCCATAAGGAACCAGCTTCTTCCTCCCACGGTCAGAATTTCTGAAATTTCCAAAGAAAGTAAATCCATTAGCAATTCAAAGAAATTCGACGACCAAATCTGATTAAATTTTAGAGATGACCAAAGCTACACCAAATAAATAAGAAATTAAAAACATTTCGAATCTAAGAAATAGAAGAACGATCATATTAAGACTCCCAAGATGACTATATTCAAACATTTTACAAACAAAAGGGCAGGGGAAGGCAGATTAACGAAGAGAAAAAGCGAGAGGCAACAAAGGTAAACATCACATGTCAAATCACAAACGTCACCTGTTGTTTTTTGAACCATCCCTACATGGTCAGGTGATACAAATCATACGAAAAATGATTTCCCCATGCTTTTTTTTTTTTTTTCACCATGCATATTCATGGTGAAATACATACGGTGTAATTTCTGCAACAACAAACACAGGATCACTACTACAGTAACAAACAATAGGGCCATGAACAAAAACAGGCAAAACACATGCGGTTTGATTTATGCAGAGAGACTGTAAAACTGAAAGAGCAGCACAGAAGGAAGATAAAACCAACTCCCATATAAATTAAGATGCTATCCAACCTCCTTAAAAACATTGTTCTTTCAAAAAGTTACAATGGTGTTGGACATTAGGTACTTCAGGGTCATCAACATAGTGCTGAATCATAAAGAATTACGAATCAAATTACAGGGCCTTAGCTAAATCACATTCCAAGAACAGAAGGTTATATGAACGAACACAAACCAATTACAGAACTCACACTAATTGAACACAAATTTCACCAAATACCCAGAACAAATAGCAATAACTTGACCATAACCCAGACCTAGATTACAAAAAGCAGCTTGCCTTGACATTGTTCTGACTTTTAATCAGAGTAAAACTCAAAGACAAATAGGGACGTGCTTATTCTCATTCACGAAAATACACACAGGGGTGCTAAGAGACTTTCCAAGTTAAATCACAAATGGTTTCTAGTTCACATAACTAAAAATTATCGTAGACAACCAAGAACGTAAATAGAGATTAGCATGCTTCTTAAACCGGTTCTACTTTTCATATTTCCATTTTAATGTACCAGCAAGGAAACGATAGTATATTCCAAAATTAGCAGTTTACAGAGAAATATAAATATTGTTTTCATGGAATTAATATGATTGCAAATGTAATAGCTCCATATATAGTGAGGTAGGAGAAATGATGGAAGACGCACTGAAATTTGAGGCCCATAAGCTGAAAAGAGTCCATAGCATTGATCCATATATGGATATCTTGCACAGATCTACAGTTCAAGCTCCGAACAAAGTATCACTTTATTAGCAATTGTGACATTCATTATTCCACAAAAAGTTATTGATTCACAAATAAACAAATGAAAGTAATAGGAAAAGAAATGCTCACCACATGCTGGCTGAATCCGAGCTCAAAATGACCACAATATTTTCCCCGCAATGATTACAGAGAGTTTGCTGCCTGGGACTTCTGTCCATCCCCTGAAAACAATGTCATGAACTTATTTATTGGATAAATGTGTGTGTACCCAAGAACTACACTGAAACAACCACAAAGATTCAAACTTCCACAGTAAATATGATCTGCAACTAATAAAAAAATAATCAACTGGAAATCACATATAAACCCAAATGAATCTGAACGCACCAAGCAAAACTAAAAAACACCCTAAATAGACAATCAATCAAACAGAACCAAATGGGGGTTTGACAATCAATCAAACAGAACCAAATGGGGGTTTAGCAGCTTCAAAAATTTTGTATTAAAGCCAATTATGAAGCACAAAACATCACCCAAAAATGGAAAAAAGAGGTAAAAACTAAGCAAAAGTCGAAGAAAAAGAGATGGATACCTTTCTTTCCCACTTCAGATTTCTGAATACAAACCAATAATATCAATCCAATTTTTCCTGTGTATTTATAGTAATTTCATCCCAAAAAGTGACATAGCAAACCAGCATCCATAGCATACTCATAAGAATATATAACTTCTGTAGCTAATTAGTAATACAGCTACCACCTGAGTTCCTCTGAAAAATATTAACAAAAACTAAAATTTTAAGAAAAAAAAAATGAAGTTTTTTTCTCCTGTAAGGGACCATGCCAGTATCCGATTCAATCGAGGGTTTTTACAAATCCAAAACTATAAAAAAATGAGAAACAAATTAAAAGTTGAGATCAATGAACACCGTACCTTACGGTAAACACACAGAGCTCCTCGATGAACCCTTAGCAAAAATTCTTTCAATAACCTTCTTGCATAGCACGGCCCAAGAAGAACCAAACCATTTGAAAAACTTATATTCCAAACATAACAAAACTAAATGAAATATCAAACCCCAGAAATCATAATGCTTCTATACAGTGAATGATCTTTATGAACCACAATTTGTAAAATCCTAAAAGCTTATCACTGGAAGATGGGAATTACACATTTCCACTGGACCTAAGGATCATACACCCAACATCTAACACCTCCTCGTGATCAAACCAAACTAAACTTTCATTCAATTAAGTCTCAAACACTATAATTAATTTAAAAAGAACAGTCCAATTCTACTAAAACTATATACAGAAACCGAGAAAAACAGAACAAACAGTGGTGCAAAGGTGTATAATGACACTAAATCTTCAAATGAAATAAAAAAACATGCCCAAACCAATATAAAAGCCAAAGTCATCCCTAGCAACTGTAAAATAACAATTAAAAAACGAAACCCATATAAGTTCACAACAAATTAAAACGTCTAGATCAACATTAACATTAAATTAGCTACAAACCTACATAAACTAACACTACATTAGACTAAACTAATAAAATATAAGCTTCAAATCAAATTCCAAATAAAAAATTTGGATAAAACCAACAACAAAACCACACCTTGTTCCTGTTCTGTCTCCCTTCTCTTGCTTTTCTCTTTTGCCTACTCCCCACATTAAGCCTTTTTTCCCTATTTTTTTTTCTCTTCACTTTCCTCGGTTTCCAGTCCCCCCCCCCCCCCCCCCTTCTCCCACACCTATCTTTTCTTCCTCATTTTTTCCATCACTACTCTTGACACTAATTCTCCACTCTTTTTTATCTCTTAATTATTTCACTCAATCAAAACATGGGATCACATTTTCTCAAGCAGCCCAAAAAACTGACCAACCCAAAATCAGAAAAACATCCAAACTAAAACATACAATCACCATTGTCAAGCAGCAAACGATAAATTAGAAATTCAAAACAAAGAAAAAAAAGAAAAACAGAAACGCACTAAAACATGCCATCGGTGAACACCATACCTTGAAAAGGGTAGACACACACAGCTATTCGAGACCGATCCCACCGAAACAAAATTTGTGCGTTTCGACAAAAGGGGAAGAAATCCAAATCTCAACCAATGGCCCGTCGTCTGAAAATCGAGAGCGCAAACAAAATCCCAAAATAAACCAAAAGCAGGGTTTCCCTGGTGGGTATTTTGTGAGAGGGAAAACGGAAGATTTGAGGGCGGGAGAAAAGAAAGGAAAGTTGGGTTCGTGGTGAGTGAAGGGGTGAAAAGAAATCCCTGGAAATCAGCCTACCCATACTTCTCCCTTAGTCTTTCTCCCTAAACCCATACCTCCCTGCCGTAAATCCTCTCCCCTACCCCCATACTCCCCCGTCTCTCTCTGCAACGGACAGAACGGTCCCTTCTCCAGTACGCGTCCGCCATGTTTGAAGCTTGTCGACCGTCACTACTTAGTTTGTAGGCTCCACGGAGAGAGATATGGGGAGCGGAGAGAAAGGAAGAGCCGAGGAAGATGAAAGACTGGATTTTCCAGTGGAGAGGAAGAGAGAGGAAGAGTGAGAGATGAGGAGTGCGGGCTCCCCTTATGAGATCATTGAAAGGAAATAACTGGAAAAAACGTAGCTTCTCCTTCCTTTTCACGATGACCAACACGCGTCCCTTTGCATTGATGGCATGGCCGTAAATAAACTGAAATTCCCCAAATCACTGTTTAACTGAACAGTGAGAACAGTGAGAGAGGGGGAAATAAAAAGCGGTTGCTATTTTGTAAATAAAGTGGAATTCGGCCAAAACACTGTTCAGTTGAACAGTGCAATTGGATTTCCTACTTTAGACTAAAGTAATGTGCTTAATGGGGTTTCAGATAATTATCATAAAGTTAATGTCTCTTTGTAGTATTGTTGATTTTAGTTTGGGTTCGAAAAGGGATTTAGATTGGTTATTTTGTTGTGGGTTTGCTGCTTAATGTTCATTTATATTGATAAGTTATAACACTAGAAGATGCACATTGAAGAAGTTGTGATGAGTTTTTGAAAATTTGAAAGTCCAAATAAGCATTGGTGCTGCGTGCATTTTGCTTGGGCGTGTAGGCTTATGAAAGTCATGTTTTACACCAATTTTTAACAAAAAAAAACGAGAGAAAAATTAAGCAACTAATAACAATAGGGAGGACACTAATATATCTTCTTTGGTGTAAATAAGTTGTTATAGAATAGGTTGTTTTTTGCTTTCTTCTCTGCTACTTTGCTAAATAGGAATTCTCTGGTCCATTTAGTTCCTCAATATTGGTCGATATATAATTTTACATTTTGCGTTGGTAATCTGGTGTGAATAGCTCAGTTTTTCAATTTATTTTTGTATGTAGGACTTCATGGAATGAGCTATTGTTGGGAGATGTACCCATAATGATATTACTGCTTCTATTCCCATTTTTTTAGCATACTTCATTTTCTGAGTTGTGCAACCAGGTTAGCTCAAGGTTCAATGGTTTGGTAGTTGGTTCATTTAACCTTACATATGCTATGAATGGATGCGCATGTTGTCTTTTTCGGAATGTGAAATGGATGTGCGTGTATTTCACACACAGTTGCAGCTATCATGCACAACGGTAGCAATCCTTATGATTACATTGAAGACTATTTCACAGCTGATTACTGTAAGTCTTCATATTCTTTTTCAATTGAACTGATTCCTGACATCCATCAAACCCTACTTGATATAGTGAAGGATTTTGTCATCAAGCCTCCAATGGCAAGAAAACAACCCGGCAGACTAAAGGTTAAGAGAATTAAGTCTAATGGGGAAGAATCAAAACCAATGAAGTGTGGGAGGTGCAAGAAGCTTGGACACCACAATAAGAACACTTGCTCAACACCCTTTTGATTATCAATCATATTTATCTTCTTTTTTTTATAATTTGCTCAGCACCCTTTTGATTTTGCTCAGTATTATGTTTTTGGTAATAAATCATTATGGTTTTTTTATCTTACCATTATAAACGTTTATCCTTCATGCTCAATGTTGTATATAGGGGTGGGCACGGGCCGGGCCGGGCCCAATTTTGGAGGAACTGGACCTTACCCGTTTTAAACAGTAATGGGGCGGGACGGGCCGGGTAGAGGGATTTTGAGTTTTGGAACCGGACCTAACACGACCTGTTTGAAACGGGCCGATTCGGGGCGGGTCCACGGGTCCAAATCTTTTTTTTTTTTTTTTGTAATTTATAAACTGCACTGCACATCAACACATACATGTTTTAGAAAATTACAAGACCTGAAGCTCCACCACATACTGCAATACATAGCTATCCAAGGTCTTATGATCTTCTCCACATAAACTGTCGCATAAAAAAAATATTTCCAAAGCTCATAGAATCAAAATTATACCACCAAATATAGCAACCAAAATACATTCCACAACATTAGGCATCAAGGGGACATCTTGAAATTAGCAACAAAAAAAAAAAAAAAAAACTACAGCCAAATATGCAGATATCCACAATATCTGAGCACGTTGAAACAAAACTTCACACTTGTCGAGCAGAACTAAGCACAACTCCTCAAACTTCGCCCTTGTAAGGGTTGTCTCAATGTGCTTCAGCCCATAGGCATTTGCAGTAATGAAAGGCAGACTGGAACAAAACAATTATCACCAAATAGATGATCACATGAGAATACTCAATGGATAAAAAATGCTTCGGAATAATGAAGGTTCTCAGATATTGAAAGCATACCTAATGTTAGCCTGAGTCAAAGATGACAACTCCATCATGGTGAACTTATCAACCTCAATGATCTAAGAATTGCCAGACGTATCAACGCGAATCCAAGACCACCAAAACAAAAACGAAAGCATCAGAAATCCAAAAGCTACAAGCTTGGTGGCTCAAATTTGTGATTAATTTTAACATGTTCAGAAGGTAATAACTAAATCAAAACCAACCTTCATTTTTTCTTATGGCAGATTATAGGTTTTATCATGTATCATCACCAAATATACAATTCAATAAAAAATATTAGAACTTTATCATCATCATCATCCCAGATGGTCAACTTTTAACTCATGCAACTTTGACCACTTGTTGGATTCAGCTGAATCCATAAATCTCTCTCAGTTTTCTCAACAATCCATCATAAAAAATAAAAATTATCCGATGAATTATAGAAACAAAACATAATCAGTACAAGATCAAACCTTTACCTATTCATCTGACTAAATTGGAAAATAAAATTAAAAAACAAAAAAACAAAACTACCTAACTCAAATTCATCAACGGAAATCCATAGCTCAATCCGAACATACCCAATCGCAATTTTGAAATAAGACGAAATATGAATTGACAAATAAAAAAAATTGGTTTTAGAGGGACTCACCGAGTGATCGGATACGGGAGGAGGCCGATTGACGAAGGTGAATTACAGGTTTAAATTTAATTGAATAAAGATATTAATTAATTAATATGGAGTAAGAGATTAATTATTCATCCCAGTTTGTTGTTGAGCCTGCAAGTACAAAAACCCAGATCCTAAACCAGAGTGCGAAATTAAATTAATCCCCAGAATGGAACACAATAACTCAAAATCCCTAAATCTAGAAGAAAAAAAACCCTAATTCCATAAATCCCTAAAGGCTAAAATTAAATACCTTTTGTTTGAATATTTGGCTTCAAGATGGACTCAGGAGTTTGGAGACTCAAGACCGTGAGGTGGTGGTCGAAGTTGAGAGGAGAGGATGGTGGTGGCCAGAGACTCAGAGTCAACTTCTGAGAAGTTGCGGGATCTCAACCATCGCGATTCGAGTGAGAGTCAGTCTGGACGATAGAGATCGCGAGGGAGGAGAGTGAGAATCGATGATAGAGATACTAGATGAAGACTGAGGAGAGAAGATTCAGCATTCAATATGGGAGTTGAGTCTTTGCAAAAGTGAACGGTAGAAAGTTCGGCCCTAGACTGATATGTGGGTGAGATATGAACGGCATATATGTAATCTCCACCTAAAGACACTAGATACGGTTCGGGCCGGGGGCCCGTGTCTTCAGGAATTAGGAACCGCCCCGCCCCGCTTTTTACTTGGACCCGCCCCGCCCCGCCCCGCCCCGTTGTGATATAAAAAAATATAGACCCGCCCCGAACCGCTAGTACATGTCCCTACCCGCGGGTCCAGGACCCGTTTGCCCACCCCTAGTTGTATATGCTCAGTTATGATACAATTTTGAAAGACATAGCTCATCTTCAAAATATTCTCGATATCTCATAAACCCATATATCAGGGAACCATTTGGTAATTTACAATAGTTCAAACTTATCGCATTAATGTGTCAATAACACTAATTAACTTACCTACTAGTTGATAGTTTAATACCAATTGATCATTAATCGTCGAACTAATGACAAAAGACAAACCAAATTACCACCCACAAACGTAAAGTATCCAGATGTAGATCGTCGATCAGTGATAAAGCATGCCCAATCTGCATCTGTATACCCTTCAACATTCAAATGACCATTCTTGGAGAAAACCAGGCTTCTGCCAGGAGCAATCTTCAGGTACCTCAAAATACGGGTTACTGCATCCATATGAGCTTCACGAGGTGAGTGCATAAACTGACTTACCACACTAACTGCATAAGCAATGTCAGGGCGAGTGTGAGACAAATAAATTAATCTCCCCACAAGCCTCTGATACTGTTCCTTATGAGTAGGAACTTGATTTGGAAATAAGCCCAGACGATGATTATGCTCAATCGGAGTATCAACAGGTTTGCAATCTAACATACCTGTTTCAGCTAACAAATCAAGCACATACTTCTGTTAAGATAGAAAAAATACCATGCTTGGATCGTGCAACCTCAATTCCAAGAAAATACTTCAATTCACCCAATTCTTTCATCTTAAATTCAGTAGCTAGGTACTTTTGAAGGCGTTGTATCTCCTTCTGATCATCACCAGTCACTATCATGTCATCAACATAAATAATCAATGCAGTTAGCTTACCATTTTGTCTCTTTAGAAACAAAGTATGATCTGAATGACTCTGGATATACCCAAACTTCTTCATTGAACTTGTAAACCTCCCAAACCACGCTCTAGGAGATTGTTTCAAACCATACAAGGCCTTTCGTAACCTGCATAAAACACATTTTCCAGGAGATGTTCCAATACCAGGTGGGAGATCCATATAAACTTCCTTCTTAAGATCACCATGAAAGAAAGCACTCTTAACATCAAACTGCAACAGAAGCCAATCCTGGTTTGCTGCTAAGAACAGAAGAACATGCACAATATTAAGTTTGGCAACAGAAGCAAAAGTCTCTTGATAGTCCACCCCATAGGTTTGAGTATAACCCTTAGCAACTAATCTGGCTTTATACCGGTCAATAGAACCATCTGCTTTGTGCTTAATAGTAAACACCCATCTACATCCAACGACTTTCTTCCCGTTTGGTAAAGGAACCAAATCCCAAGGAGAATTCTTATCCAAAGCTTTCATCTCAACTTTCATGGCAAAGCATCTTGCAACTTAGGGTTAGACAAAGCATCTTGCAATTTTGTTGGAACTGATACACTAGATAGTTGACATATGTAAGATGCATATGGTTTGGACAAATGATGAGTAGACACATAATTGTTGATAGGATATTTGGCTTTGACATGCATATCAGACTCATATTGAACTTTAGGTTTTCCACGATTAGCTCATGGAGGCAACTGATAAGTAGAATAATCGTCAGAATTTACCTCATATATGCCACCATCTTGTACAAAACTGTTAGAAGAATCATCACTGGATGAACTATCATCAGGCAACTCGTTAGACATATCATCAGCAGACAACCGATCATCAGAAGGTAATTCGTTAGACATACTAACAGGCAACTCGCTGGGCACATCTGATCTTTCGTCAGTAGAAATAGTTCCTGGAATGATAGGTGACCGATCACTATCTGTAGCCGACTGATCAGTATCACGCAACATAATAGGTTATGTTCCCAACTCTGCCTGTAACACATCATTCATATCATCTTTTCGAATCTGCACTTCACTCCCCCTCTCCCTATGAAGTGGAGAGTCGGAAGAGGGCTTCACAAAATATGAAAATTCCTCATGGAATGTGACATCTATAGTAATATAAGTTTTTTTTAGTCGAAGGATGATAACACTTATAGCCTTTTTTATTGTTAGCATACCCAATAAAAACACACCGGATAGCACATGCATGAAGTTTACTCCGCTAATGAGAGTAGACATGCACATACGCAATACACCCAAACACTTTTGGATGAAGCTTTGATACAGAAACAAGAGAAACATGTTTTTGTAGCACATCAAACGGTGTTTGAAAATCAAGAACCTTACTTGGAACACGATTGATCAAATACACAGCAGCCAAAACAGCATGACCCCACAAATGATTAGGAACACATTTATCCAATATCAAGGAGCAAGCAACCTCCATTATTTGACGATTATTCCGTTTGGACACACCATTTTGTTGGGGTGTAAACGGAGTAGTCGTCTGGTGAATAATACCATGATCACGAAAAAAGCATGCCAAAGTGTGATTCACATATTCTACTCCGTTATCAGACCTGATGACCTTAACTTTGGTCTGAAACTAAGTAGACACCATTGTACAAAATTCTTAAAGAAGTAACGGAACATCACTCTTATTCTTCATCAATAACACCCAAGTTAACCGAGTACAATCATCAATAAAAGTAACAAACCAACGGAATCCATTAGAAGTAACTTTCGCCGGACCTCACACATCAGAATGTATCAAATCAAATGGCAAAGTAGCTTTAGAATCACTTACGGGAAATGAAGCACGATGACTCTTAGCCATGACACATGTTTCACACTTGAACTCTGAATCACTACAAGTGTGAAACAAAGAATGAAGTAGATGCTTCATATAACTGAATGATGGATGTCCCAATCGTCGATGCCACAACCAAATTTGATGTTTGTCATCCACTTTAGCACTTAAAACTTGATGATTATTTGAACCGGAAACAACAGTATCCTCCATAGTCAAGATGTACAAACCCCCTATTCTTTTACCACGACCAATTATCTTCTGAGTTTGAATGTCTTTAAAATAACAATACGTAGGGTAGAAGTGAGCAGAACAATATAAGGTATCAAGAAGTTTTCCAACCGACAAAAGATTGCACTTAACATAATGAACAAGTAAAGCACGAACCATTGTTAAGGTTGAAGTCAGAGAGATAGTGCATTCACCCTTCACAAGGGAAGGTGCTCCATTTGCACTAGTAATATACGGATCACGAACATAGTCACATAACTCATCAAACACTCTAGGATCACTAGTCACATGATCAGTGGCCCCATTATCAATTATTTATTTATTTGTTCCACCAAGATGCATAACAACACTATGATTATATTGAGTCATTGAACAAAATCACGAACAATAAAGGCACAAAAGATACGCAGTGGAATGAAAACAATTTACCAGAACACTGTAACATCACTGTTCACGGCACTGTAGCATAGCACTATTCACGACACTGTATAGGATCACTGTTCACGCACTGTAGCAAGTGTATTACTATAGCGCGGCACTATTCTTTTTTTTTTTTTTTTTTACCGAAGGAAATCACGAAAAATGTGGGCACAAAATTAAAGCACACAGGTCATCAAGAGCGAACTGCTCTGATGCCATATTAAACTAAACATGGTAAGAGTAAACTGCCGATTTGCCCCCTGAACTATCACCCAACTTTCGATTTCCCTCCTGAACTTTTTAATTGGAAAATTAAGGACTTAAACTAATTTTTTTGGCCGATTTGCCCCCTGCTGTTAATTTTTCATTCATTCCATCCAAATATCTGTTAAATGGAAGTATGTGCACAACATGTGTGGGTAGTTCAGTCGCTTTATTTTTTAAAATAATTGAAAACCTTAGATTTCTATAATATAAACCTATGCAAATATGTATGATTCTATAGCTTTTGTGTCTGCATGTCTAGTGAAGTAACGCTTTTGTTCACAAATGAGAGTTACGTGGTTTGCACATGATAAGAGTTAACGTTAATTTGGATGAAATCTATTAAAAACTAACGGTAGGGGGAAATTGGCCAAAAAAATTAGTTTAAGTCCTTAATTTTCCAATTAAAAAGTTCATGGGGGAAATCGAAAGTTGGATGATAGTTCAGAAGGCAAATCGGCAGTTTACTCAACATGGTAAATACCAATATTAAACTAAACATGGTAAATACCAAAAATATATATATGACAATATTTGGGAATTTCTTATATATTCATTAATCTCCAAAGTGGAGTATATATAGGAGTTACAATTGGTATTACATATGTACTTCACCAATGTGGGACAATAAACTACTATTTACACTTTAACTAATATATAACTCGCAACAATTGGGAGGGAGATCATGCAATTGGGGGATGTGAACCGACAATTGGAATAATAGAAATATTATGGGAGGGAGATCATGAGGCGGCAAAATAGGATTAGGCAGAATATGGGAGGGAGATCATGCAATTGGGGGATGTGAACCGACAAAATAGGTTTGGATTGCCTTGGGAAATTTATAAGTTTGTTCTTATAATTATATGTTATGTTTTTGGAAAACTTGGCATGCTTGTCGAATTAGAATGGATGATTACATACAACCGTATTCAAATTTACAATTGTAATTGACTAATTGACTAATAATTGATCATAACCTAAACCAAGTTATCTGTTGCTAGAAAGTAGTTTGGAGTTAGAATTGATAGGAAGAACTTTTTCACTACATGATCTAGATTTACAGTTTTACAACATAATTTTCGCATGATAATATTAGTTAGTTTGCATAGAATGTATATGAATGCGAACATAACGAGGTTGGGTTAAGTTGCAAGACTAATACTGTAAGGAATTTTTTATTTTTCCAAACACTCACATATTATGAAATCAAATTGTCAATATAGATTATTGATGGCATAATAAAACTACAATCCAGAAATATGAAATGCTAGATATCTCTTTATCTATGCTCCCGTTCGTATAGAGAAACAAGAAAGAGAGAATGAGAGCATAAATAGTCGCCAAGAGCTTTGATTGCGTTCCCCGGAAAAAAATGGAAAGGTGCACTGGTGAAAACCTCTCACGTAGAGTTATTATTACCTTGCCGCCGACATACTTTATTGCCTCTCTAATCAATTTGCATCAGCAATACTTTGTTGCCTCACATCATCGGCTAATATTTCAATACAGCGGGAAAAGTTCCCGCCAAAGTTTACCCATCAAAACAAAATTTGTCAGGGCATCGAATTTATGCCTACAAAATGATCGTCGGCTAACGTTCCAATTTTCTTGGCTAAGATTGGCATTGTAAATTGGTTTTAGCGTGAGTATTCTTCGAGAAATGACTCTTGTGCCGACAAAATTTTGCTTTGTCGGCTTATAATTTGTCGGGAAAATTATAATTTCTAGTAGTGGCATGTGGGACAATCTGCTCTAATACCATGAAGAAAGTTGAGGTTCCACCATAAAACCAATTGGCAATATGAGGAGTAGTCTAACCTCTTATAAGCCCATGCAATATTCCTCCTTCCATCAATGTGGGACTCATTCTCAAATAGTACACTCGCATCCAAGTGAGGACCCTTATGTGTCCAATATACAGCGTAAATCGGTCGTTGAATTTAATGAACATGGAACCATAGCTACCGCTGTTTCCCTTATTAGAATGAGGGGGGCGGCGGGGATGAGCCTCCATATGTTGATCACTTTGTAGCTGATCACCCATTCATGTTCCTCATCAGAGAAGAAATAACTGGGATGGTGCTGTTCATTGGCCACGTGCTCAACCTGCTTGAAGGCGGATAATTGTTAAAGGATCGGTGATTTTTGCTCATGACACAAAGTTGTGGCGAGTCCTTACCACTGGTTTTGTTGCTGTTAGATGATTTTAGATTTTGAAATTTAGCTGTAGAATCATATATTAAATCTTGAAATTTAGAATATTTTATTTGCAACAAAATTGATGATGGTGCTCACCATCACTTAGATTGCTGAGCAAAAATGTTTCTTTTAGAATCAGGATGGTTTGTTCTTGTTTATTTTCTATGCTTGATTTATACCACCATTCCCATATTGTATTTCTTTCTTTTTTTTTCAGTTGTCCTTGAATTTTCTTTGGCCAGATTTCTATGCAAAGTCTAGGAGAAATAGTTGTAAGTTGAGGTAGATATACCCTATATGATTACATAGTTAAGCTTTATGTATGAAATATCCATCGTGGATTTATTTCTATGTTTATTTAGGCGATGAATTTATTTGGTTTACATGCATTGCAGTGGAACAAATGTACATGGAAGAACCATAAAGTGAAAGCTATAAATTTGTATTGGTTTTCTTTTAATTTCTAGTTTTTGTTTCCTATTTTCTCCTTCATTTCTCCTCCTCATTCCTTCAACATTCTTTATTTTTCCTTCCTTAATCCATACTAGTATATGCCTACACACAAAATGTGTGTGAAGTTTTAAATTTTTGTTTTTAAAATTGAAGGAGAGAGAAAGAGAGGAAGGGGAGAGAGTGAGAGATGTTTATTTTTTATTTTTTTTAACTTAGAAGTGCTAAAATCACATGTAGGTGAGGTTTATGCAAAAAACAACAAAATTTTTGTTTTGTGAAATTATGTTACTGCTCTTAATTTTTTTTGTTGTGATGAAAGATTAAATAGTTTTTCCACCCTCTTTTAGTTGACAAATAAAATTCTATTAATATGTAGTTTAGACATGTCCCCTGTTTCTACCAAGAAATAAAAACAAAAAACAAAAATTATCAAACGAACTCTTAATTATTTTTACATTTACAGTCTACATTTGTTAGGAGAGGGAGTATTGGGTTGGTAGATACTAAAGCACCATACCCAAAAGATAAGAACCACTACTCTTGGTTATTTTTACATTTACCGTTTCCGTGATAATGCATTTTTGGACCAGAGCGTCGTAGTGGAAGAATACTATTTCAAGAAAATTGCTCTCCACATACAAGGGATTGCGACATAATAGAAGGTGGGTAGGGTTGTCGTGTGTGTACCGACGGACGAGCTCCGTCAAGTCAGCTATACATCATTCATACCAAGGTGATTTTGGTGGTGCCTAAGGACGAGGAGGCTAGGACTACTCCAAGCGCACAAAGTATAAGAATGTTTGTGGTTACATTGCCATGTCAAACCAAAACACATCCTAACAAACCCGGCATGTGGTAAAATACTACAATTAGTTTACATGTTATAATATGTGTTTTTGTCTTTTACAAGGAAAAATGTGAGAGAGAATATATTTTGTGTACCATATTGTACCACGTTTCTAATAAAAAAGAAACCTACTTGTATTGTTGTCCTACCTCTATTAGAGTAGTGGTAGAATGTGATCTACCAAAATTAACATTTGTCTCTATACTATCACCCACTTTTTTACAATATAACCATTTAAACAATTCTTCCGCACTTAAGTGCAAAGTACAAACACATTACTCTAACAAACTGACCTAATCCAAATATATCCTTTACTATATGAATTGGCAAATGATTTATACTTTAGGGTGGAAATGCATCCCACATCAGAATATCAGATCATTAATTATTGGATTCATTTTAAGACCTGTAGAGCCTGCTCTTATTTTGTATATATTAGTTGGGTTTTGTTGTTACTAATCTAGTCTGTCTTTTTTTTTTTTTTTTTTTTTTTTTTGAAAAACAATATTATCTACACTAGGGGGGAAGTGGGCTGGCTGAGCCTCATACTGGGCTAGCAACAATTCATTTCTTGTCTTTTTACATACTAGCATATGTCTACACACTTTAGGTATATGAACACTTTTTATTTTGTTTTTAAAATGGGAAGGAGAGAGGGAGAGAGGGAGAGAGAGAACGTGGGTGGGAGTGGGATTGGTAGGTTCTTATTTTTTTTATTTAATTTTTTTTTATATTAGATATATTTTAACATCGTCTGTAGGTAAGGCTTCAATAAAAAAAAGTAAATTTTGGTTTTGTCATATTACATTATGGCCCATCATTTTTTGTTATAGATGACTAAATAGTATTTTCACCATCTTGTGGTTGACAAAGAAGATTTTATTAATAGGTAGTTTAGATATTTCTCTTTTCTTGTTAGCATTTTAATCATGTCATACATTGTTTAATTATCATCCCTTTTTCTTAATACAATAATATTTTTTGATGGAAATTGGGTAGTTCACAGGATTGGAAACGGATGTCGTTTAGACTATCGATCACAATATAATGTGGAGGATATGAACAGAGAGTGAGAATGAAATTGAATGAATCTGACAGAAAGGGATTTGACAAATATATAGAGATAACCTTTATGGAGGAGTTGTAGGGGAAGTTATAACTTTTTACGTTGACATACAACTGTTCATATCCTTTTAGAATTAATTAATTATATTATATTATTTCCTTTATTAATTAATTAACTTATTTCACTACAATCATATGTATATTAGTACACCAATGTTATGGTGTACCTTCACATATGATTACACATATTGTGAAAACCATGTTATCATAATCATATTCCAACATCTCCCACTTGATTATGATAACATAAATGGTTTCCTATTCTGATTTGTTTCTTAAGAGTATTACTCATAAACAAATTGAATGTAACATCAGATAGGTGGCTTCTTTACCTGATGCGCACCATTCCACTTTATCTGATATAATTTTACTCTTTAGTAAAATGGCATCATACCCAAGTAACTAGGAAAAACAATCTGTACCCCGTTACAAATGACGACTTAGTCCCGCACTATACGCCACAGTGTTATATAAATTATTTCTTGAAGCTTATAACGGATTTTACTTTCAAAACGATTTATTATAACCTGGTTACCTCGCTAGTGCCTTTTATTTTTAATCGACCAAGTACTAAAGGATCAGATAGAGTCGCATCTACTTGTCCATGTTTCAAATATCCTTGAAACCATACAACGATGTCCGCCGCACATCTCACACTATAACACATCTAGATGTTTTGCAAACCCATTGTAGTCACATGCTCTCTGAATTTTTCCAGAGACAATCCCTTGGTCATTGGATTGGCCATCATCTCTTCGGAGGTTATGTAGTCGACCTTTACCTCTCATTTCTCCACTATATCTTGTATATAGTGATATTTAATATCAATGTGTTTTCTTTTAGAACTAGTTGCTCCACTTTTTATCAGAAAAATGGCGGACTTATTATCACAAAACACATTGACGGGCTCTTTAGGTATACCTATATTTAAATTATCAATAAAGCGTTTAGCCCATACTGCAGTACTTACCGTTGTACTACAAGATATATATTATGCTTCCATGGTAAACTTTGCAACACAGCCTTGTTTCTTACTTAACCAATAAACAGTTGTTCCACCAAACAAGACAATGTTACCACTTGTTAACTTTCTGTCATCCAAGTCGGCTGCGAAATTTGCATCACAATAACAAACTAAATCTAGATCATTTAATCCGAAAAAAAGTTTCATACCTTGAGTGCCTTTTAGATATCTAATAATTCTCCTTACTGATATCCAATGTTGCTTTCCAGGGTTGGATTGATATCTACTTACCAATCCAACTGCATGACATATGTCAGGTCTTGTGCTAGTCATAGCATACATCAAACTTCCAATTGCTTAGGCATAAGGAACATTTTGCATATCAATGACGTCTTGCTTATGTCCCGGATACATATTTTTGGAAAGCATCATTCCTTTACAAACAGGTGTACTAACTGGCTTGCAATCTTGCATATTAAATCTTTTAAATATTTTATCCAGATAATTTTGTTGATCCAAATAGAGCGTTTTGGCATCTCTATCCCTAGTAATTTTAATTCCTAGAACATAAGATGCTTCTCCCATATCTTTCATTTCAAATTTGGATCTCAGATATGGCTTAGTCTTTTTAATCATATCTATGGAGTTACCTGCAAGTGAGATGTCATCCACATATAATGACAACATACAAAAACTATCTTGGCATTCCCAAGAGTAAACACAATGATCTAATGGGTTTATTTTATAGCCCATTTCCCTAATGGCTTGGTGGAATTTTAAACACCATTGTCTTGATGATTGTTTAAGGCCATACAACGACTTTCCTAATTTGTAGACTTCGTTTTCATGTCCTTTGACATGATATCATTTTGGTTGAATTATATAGATGTCTTCCTTCAAATCTTCATTTAAGAATGTTGTTTTGACATCTAACTGATGAAGTTCTAAATCCATTCTAGCAACAATTGCCATAAGAATCCGAATGGATGTAAACTTCGCAACTAGAGAGTAAGTGTCCACAAAATCTATACCGGGTTTCTGAGTAGAATCTTACCTACAAGTCGAGCTTTAAACTTGTCTAAGGTACCATCTGATTTGTACTTCTTACGAAGTACCCACTTACAACCGATGGGCTTTCTTCCATCAGGTAGATCAACCAATTCCCAAACTTCATTTTTCTTTATGGAATCTAGTTCTTCATTCATGGCTTGTTGCCATTGTTCAGACTCAAAACTATCAATTGCTTCTTTATAATTCCTTGGGTCTGGATCTCCCACTAAATGATCTACTTCCTCAAGATTGAAAACAAAGTGATCTTTCAATCTTCTAGATTGTTCCCTTTTTCTTTTACTCCCACTGATTTTATCATTTCTCCCATTATTTATATCTTCCATGGTAATATCAAGATTATCATCCATGTGTGTGTCATGATCGACCATTGTTATGATCACCCATGTTTATGTCTCCCACTTGATCATTGTTAATGTCATGATCATGAGACAAGTCTAAATCAAGATGGAAATCTTGATCTTCCGTGGGAGAATTTTCTTCTTCTTCCAAAGATTCCAATTCTTGTATTGGATGAACCAAATCAGTAGTTTCAATGAAATTAGCTCTCTACTTTCGATCAATCTTTTCTCAAGATGATAAAACCTATATCCAACACTATTATCATGATATCCTATGAATTTACATTCCAAAGTCTTTTCTTGTAATTTATCTCTTAATGGCTTTGGAGGACATGTGCCTTACAACCCCAAACTTTTAAGTTTGATAAATAGGGTTTTCGCCCATGCCATAATTCATATGGAGTCAATGACTTTACCTTTTTATGAACTCTATTTAATATATATGCTGCAATAGACAAAGCTTCACCCTAAAAATATAGAGGTAAGTCAGCATCAGACATCATAGATCACATCATATCCATTAGAATTTGATTTCTTCTTTCTTCAATTCCATTTTGTTGCAGTGTATAAGGCATAGTATAATTATGCCTTATACCATTCTCTTTGCAAAAATTATCAAAGGCTTCAAATTCTCCACCTCTATCACTATTATGGGTCTTTATGGATCTTCCCAGTTGGTTTTCTACTTCTGCCTTGAACTCTTTAAATTTGTCTAAGGCTTTATTTTTATGCTGCAAGAAGTAGACATGTCCATAACGGGAATAATCATGGATGAAAGTCACAAAATATTTCATTCCTCTATGAGTTTTAGTTCTCATTGGTCCACATAAATCTGTATGCATTATCTCAAGTAAATTTGTAGAAGTCCAATGCTGAGAAAATGATTTTCTAGTCATTTTTCCTTTAATACATGATTCACATATATCAAAATCATGTGCATTTACTTAAGACAACATTCCATTTTTACTTATGCGTATCATTTTATTTTTATTTATGTGACCTAAACGTAAATGCCATAAATATGACAAATTTTGAACAGTAGAGACAAAGGCATACTCAGAAGAAATACTTTTATTAATACAAACTGAGTACATATCATCGACTCTTATTCCCCTTACATAAATATAATCCTTTGTCCCAATAGTGACAACACCATTCATGAACCTTGTCTCAAAACCTTTCTTTTCTAGGACAAAGACAGTGACAAGATTCCTTCTAATATTTGGTGCAAGCATAACATTTTTAAGCACAGTGGTAGATTTACTATTGTTGATCTTGCAATCTCCTTCACCCAAAACATCAACATAAGTATTGTTGCCCATGTGGAGATGATGTTCTCCTAGTGCTTTCTCCTTGAAGTTGATGAAGCAACTTTTGTCCTTCCATACATGACGAGTTGCTCCTAAGTCTATCCACCATCTTCAGCAATGAGTGCTTCAAAGACGGTCAAAATCAGTTCTTTAGGATTTTTGTTATTCTTGCGTCATTTTAGGCACTTGTACCTATAGTGACCAGTGTCTCCACAGTTGTAACATGCACTCTCCTTTCCTTTGAACTTGTTCTACTTGCGGTGTCCAAACTTTTTGAAGTTTGGCTTGTGCATGTGTTGCTTGTTTTTCTGAGAATCTTCCGCTATGAGGAGGTTGGCTCTGACTTGTCCAATTTCCTTTTTCCTATAATTTTTATGAACTTCTTCAATAGCCAACATTGCAGGCAATGTATCCATCGTTAATTCCACTTGACCATAAGTCATGGAAGTAACTACATTGTCCCAAGAATTTGAGAGACTACCAAGAAGAACACTAATTTGCATTTTATCGGAAACTAGATGGCCAGCATTGGTTAAGTCTTTTACCATTACCTCCATTTTAGGAATATGATCGACCATAGAATCAGTTTCCTCCATTTTTTTGTCCCATTGTATTTCTCAAGCAACAACTGAATGTATGTTTGAGATTTGGGGCCATACTTCTTTTCAAATACATCCATGATTTCTTTGGCCGAATCATATTCTTCATAGAGAGGTATTAATTTATCTTCCATGTAATTTAGAATTGTGGCCTTAGCCAACTCATTATCTTCCACCCATTTATTATAAACTCGAGAGGGCCCAAGGGGCCTCTCGTCCTTGATAGTGTATAAAGTCTTGTCATGGGTTAAAAGATAAGTGATCTTCTCTTCCATATTCGATAATTAACATTGTTCAACCTCTCTATTTTAAAAACTTCAGATATGGAAGATTTAGTTGCCATAGCTCAGAAAATTACAAAACAAACACAATACTTAATACAAACTTAAATACGAATACAAATACAAATACTACTAGTGTACTTTTAATTATTACAAGCCACAAATACTAAATGTTCTTAATAAATTAAAGACTAAAAAAATAAAAATAAAAATAAAAGATAGAAACTTATTTATTTTTAGTAGCAAATATCGCACACACTCAGAAAGGCTTTGTCCAATCAGTGAAAGACGAGTGCTTGTTTAGCCGATCACGTTGATAGAAGACTCGTGGATTTCTTGCTTGTCTACTTGGCCAGGCGTGATCAATTCTACCTTTATTTTCTTGCACAAAAGCAGTCTCTTCTCGTCTACTGGATTCTCTTTCAATTCTCTGTGGTCTTAGTTCCCTTAAATTTCTTGCAATTGAAATTTCTCTTTGTGCCAAATCAGGATATATAAAACCGTAACGAGTATTATATTGATCCAAATAATTAAGCACTTTGATTCTATAATTCTGAAAATTAAACCCTTGCTTCCATTTTTGATCTTTGTGGCTATTATTCAAAGTATTCCACAAGTCAACCTTATGAGTGAAATTATTGGGGTAAACAGAATTAATATCACCTGAGTTTGAATTGAAGGGAGCTGCCAAGGTTGTAGGAAAAGGTTGTAGGTGGCTTCTCGAATTAGGCCTACTTGAAGATGAGCCCACCTTAAATGACTTGCGAATTTGACTTTCTGATGGACAATAATCTTTATTATTGTCTCTTGATCCTTCACGTGCACTATCATAGTGCTCAGTACTAAAACAAAATCCCCTATTTCTTTGAACCAAAGAATCTTGAAAAATGGAGGAGTTCCTTCCTTGATTTCGACTTTGTGAATCACGTTTCTCCTTCTGAAAAATATGCGATTGTTCCCCCTTATGAAGAAGATTCGTCTCATGGCCCAACGGGTAATCACAAACGGCAAAAATAATTCGTCATGGAGGAAATCAGTGTCGTCGGTGTTGTGTATTACCACGAGAGGACGAGACCACAGTTGGATGAACACGAACACGCTACTACCTGCTATGGGTCAGTAGGGTGCTACGGTGAGTCCACAGCGGAGGAAGGCGAGAAAATCGCCAGTTCAGTCTCGAATTTGCAATAGTCAGCGAATGACTATGAATCAATCGCGATGGTGCAGGTAAGACTCTTAGGTTTTGTGACCAAATTTCAAGAAAAGGTTCATAAAATATGGGTTCAATTGGACGATGCAGGTCTTCGGGTTTCTATGCAGGTTTGGTTTTTGCAGCCAACGATGCCCACTACAATTTTTCTAAGGTTCTAATAGAACTGAATAAACCTTCTGGATGTGATCCGTTCAAATTCTGATAATGGTAATTATAGTCAAGGAGTGAACTTAGTGAATTTGAACGCTAAAATGGTTCAATTGCAGATTGAGTTTTGTTCTCTGCCGAATGAAATGGTGTGGGGGAATATAGTTCGAATTGGTGGGTTAATTCAAGCCTAGGTTCAAACGGGTTGTAGGATGGGATTTCAGACAAGCTATAATGTTTGAATGTTTAGGTATCTTTGTGGGTTTCAGGTTCTGCAAGAAAATTCTTAGATGCCGATTCTGAACTTTCGATTAAAATGGGTTGAATATTTTCCTTATCCACCAATGTCCTCTTCCCTAATTTCTTCTCAAGTTGAAACTTAGTAAGAACATTGTTGGATTCGTTACTTGACGAAGAGGAGGTCTCAAATGTAGTTCGAGACGTCCTCGGATGAAAACTAGGCAAATTGTTTTGATTCATGAAAACCTGGCTCTAAGGCCAATGACGGAAATTGGGTAGTTCATAGGATCAGAAAAGGATGTTGTTTAGACTATTGATCACAATATGGTGTGAAAGATATGAACAGAGAGTGAGAAGGGAATTGAATGAATCTAACAGAAAGGGATTTGACAAATATATAGAGATGGAAATAACCTTTCTAGAGGAGTTGTATTCTTCAGGGGAAGTTATAACTTTTCACGTTGAAATACAACTGATCATATCCTTTTAGAATTAATTAATTAATTATTTTATATTATATTATATTATATTATTTCCTTTATTAATTAATTAACTTATTTCACTACAATCATATGTATATTAGTACCCCAATGTTATAGTGTACCTTCACATATAGTTACACATATTGTGAAAACCATGTTATCATTATCTTATATTCCAACAATTTTTACACTAAATCATCCAATAATTGGTATCCTTAAATAATTAACTTGATTGTTTGGCACAAAAAAATAATAATAAACTTTGATTAATATATGCATATTTGTCCTCAAGAAAAAAATAGTCCACGTGTTAATTATTCTCATTCACATTACCATGATAAAAGTACGTAACGACGGATAAGTTAAAAAATAAAGTATATATCGACAAATGACGAACAACAATCACTATATGACACCAGAAGCAATATATAAGCAGAAATCACATGAAGTTTCTCATTCAGCTTTTGGAACGGAAGCTCCATCAATCAGTTTGTTGCTGAAGTCCCAAAGTTTATTGGCCAACTTTTCATCTCTAGCATATGAGCTGGGTTTCATCTCGTTGCAGTCCACGTAGTATTTTCCGGTCACACCTTTCAGTTTTGGATGCAGAGCAACATACAATGTTGTGGCTGCTCCCTGACAAAGTGACAAAGTGAAAAGCGCGTACCATTCAGAAAATGCAGCATGCAAAATATATAGTCAGGAGCCATAGTTTTATAATACTAGCATCATAATATAAGCTCTCTAAAATTGATCATATTGTTAGTTATAATTGTCAATGATGTATTCTCATATTTTAAAAATGTCATATACACCAAGAGACAAATAGGATAAAATTACTAATATAGAGCCAAAAAGAAGACTAGCTATGAGAACACACAATAAAGAAGGACGGTGGAAATCTTTTGTCAAAAGTAGAGAGTGATTTTAACATATGCCTTAATAAAAGTGTAGCAAGTTGTATGTTCTTTCATAGTTCTTACAAGGTTCAAAGGAGATTGAGTTCAAGCTAAGATAAATCATAAGAATTAGCTCGGATAGTGTGTTTAATTTGAGATTTAAATCAAGTTCGAGAAGAAGAGAGAGAAGAGAGAAGAAAATATAGAAGTAAAGAGTTGTTGTGCTATAAAAGAGAGAACGACCGAGATAAGATGAGCTTGAAGTAGAGTATGTTGGCCAAAAAACACTGAAAATCACCTACAAAAATTGCTTTTAATGAACTTGTTATAGGGGTCAAGACACATTAACAAAGGGAATTACATTGAGTTGTTAGGATTATGGACACTTAATGCCCACATTGTAGCTCCACTACTGCAATTAACTGCCTTTTAACGGTTTAACCCCTCTGTTAAAGCAAAAGAGTAATTAGTTAATTACCTGATGTACATTCTTCCACATCCAAAAGGTGAACAACCTTAAAGTTTCTGCGTAAAAAAAGATGGCAGAAATTAATTAAAGACATAATTCATTTTGCATGAGAATATCATGTATAAACGAGATTTTGTTATTAGTACTTTAAAAATATAATCCTACACTCTAAACATATAAAAATATAAAGAAAAAAAATCACTTGGAAAAATGCAATATATATATATATATATATATATATATATATATATATATATATATTGGGGACGTTAGCATGCATACTCATCAAAAGTGTAGAATGCCTCATGAGGGGTGTCATTATGATTCCTGGGTGGACCGAGTTGACGGTTATGTTCACACCTTCTCCCTACACAATACGTCAAGCAATCTGTTAAAATTTTGTTTACAACTATATCGACATACACGTTTAATTAATAGTAAAATAACGTAACATACAAAATAATTGTTTAAAAGTACATAATGATGGACCGGATCCTTTTCTTAGAGATTTTAGGGATTCCGTGATCTCATTCGTTCATCGTATGTCATACAATCAGTTTTTGTTAAGTACTATTCATATTTAATTTTTAAATAATTTCTAACCGCACAATATACAATGAATTAGTGAGATCACGTAATCCCTAAAAAAATGATCAGGCGAGGATGCTTTTCCCATAATATCATACTTTTGAATATGGGGATATGAGTCCATGGGACCCTAAAATTTAATTTTATTACCCTTTTAAACTCTGTTATGGACCTCTCTAGTCCAGTATTTATCAAGGTTCTAAAAAATGTTAAGCGCTAGTCGGGCGACAGGCTAGGGCCTAGCGCCTAGGCGCCTAGGCGGGGTCTAGGCGGCCCAAGCAGATTTAAGTAAATTTCTTGTATATCTTATAAATAACTGCATATTGACACTTATAAAAAAAGTATACTTGTATGAAATCTATAGATAATATAATAAAATAATGATAAAATCAATGTTCTAAAAGACGCTAGGAGCTAGTTGGACGACGAGATGGCCGTAGCACCTAGACGGATTTATGTAAATTTAATATAAATTAATTAAATTTACTATATAATAATAATATATAAATAATATGTCTTTTCTTTTAAAATAATATATGCGATGTTAAGATTTAAATACATACTAATGTAAATGGTCTTAAAAGAAAAAAAAAATTAATAAAACAATAGATCTTTGCTAGTATATGTAAATGGTCTTAAAAGAAAAAAAAATTGGTAAAGAGAGTAATTGGAACCAGGACCCGTGCAATCAAAAGAGAGGAGAAGGTGGGACCGTAAAGAATTCACCCCACCCGTGCATTTAAATTGAAAGCTAATATGGTGGTCCCCACCCCTTCATCTTCTTCCCCTCGACCTGCAACATCATTTTTTCAGAAATATTTTCAAATCCCGGCATCTTCTCATACGCCCGGCTAGGCCTGGCTAGCTTCCGCCCAGCCTCGACCAGACCCGTATAGCTCCTCCTAGACTTGTCTAATCCCACGTCCGCCTAATACATTTTCGATTTTGCAACAGATTAACAGTTAATAGGAGGCGTCGCTTAAGCCGATTTTTAGAACACTTGTATTTATTTGACTTTTCATTTTTATTTTTTTGGTAATCTATTTGACCATATTTTTTCCTGCTGACTGCAAAACATTGAAGGCTCTTAATTTAAAGGTACCAATCTCGTTGGATCTACTCTTGTAGCTTGTCCCCCTCAACGCCATGGGCAGGGCACGCTTTTTTGGGGGCAAAATGAGAACGACAAGGCTATTTAATGATAAAAAATTTAAAGTGACGGTTCACGTGTTATAATATATTAAAATGATAAAGGTTGATGTGTTATTGAGCAATACACATTTTATAATATAAGTAGATTAAATTGGTAAAATAGTGTGATGTGAGACTGATAATGTAACAGTATATATATGTCAAGTGAGACTCATTACATAACAGTATGTATGCAGTTACAAATGATCGTGTTTGTACATGTGTAATAAGTGCTAGGATCCTTTTGTAGAGGGAAAATTAACGTAACAGCATCTCGTGATTAAGAAAAAATGAACTTTAACAAAAAATTCCTGGTACTGTTCATTTTAACGAAAAATCATATTTTTACACTAAAAAGTCAATCATAGTACTATTCATTTTTCCCTTTATTTTGTCATTTTCGTTAAAACTCAAAGTTTTCAACTCACTTTCATTAGTTTTTCTTAAAAAAAAAAAAAAAAAAAGGGGCAATGTGCATGATGTAGGTAACAAAATCACCTGCAATCGACGAGAGAGCTCGTTGGCATGAAGTATGTTTGCTAATTTGGATTGCCCATATGCCCTTTTGTCTGAGTAACTAATAACACAAAACAAGAACTTTATGTATTGTGATCTAGCTGGTTTATAAATGATCACAGTGGATTACTCAGATCGTTACTTACCTGCTTCGATCATTGATCTCTTTGAATCGAATCCCACCTTCATAAGAGTGTATATGAGCAATTGATGACAAGTTCACAATCCTTCCTTCTACACCAGTAGTTCTAGCTGTATGCTTCATTTTCTCAAGGAGAAGGTTTGTTAAGAGAAAATGACCTGTAAAATAGGTACTTGGCTCAACTAGAATGCAATAACTAAAAAGATTTTTACAAGTAATCATCAATGAAATCTGATAGATCTCAACAAAAATATGAATCATAGTAATTACCAAGATGGTTGGTTGCAAATTGCATCTCAATTCCATCTTCCGAAAGCTGGTGTGGGCAGAACATAACACCAGCATTGTTTCTGCATCATAACATGAACCAAATTTCATGAAAGTGAATAAGATGCAGAAATGGAACTAGTTATGCAAAACGCCATGGTGTCCCTTCAGTTCTTTTTAGAGAGAGATTTTGTAACCGGTTCTATTTGTGTATATTTTTTTCTGATACGGAGACTATTTTAATGATCAAAGAGAGAACGAGATGATCACATTAAGAGGTTGAGCGGGAGATCAAGAGCGCTGAAGCTATCGACGAATGCTCTAACAGACTTGATAGAGCAGAGGTCAAGTTTGAGAACATCCACTCGAGCAGTTTTATTTTCTTTGAGAATAAGTTGTTTAGCTTCGTTTGCAGCCTCAAGGTTTCTAGCAGCAATGATGACATGGGCTCTGCGAAGTGCCAACACCCTTGCAGCCTCAAATCCAATCCCACTTGCCCCTCCTGCATAATCCAAGAAAGAGGCATGTTCGATAGCTCTTTATATACATATTACCACAGTTAATAATTTCATTCTTTTACAAGATATTCGTAAACTACTTGTATCTACGAGGAGAGGATTGAAACTTGGGTGCAAAAACTTGGCCAGAGTGTCTTAGCCAACCGGGCCTAACACCTTATCATAGTTAATTTCATGTTTATTGTGCCATGTAATTTTGTTCCCACCTAAAATAAATGGTGCATGGTAAAGTTTTATGTAAGAGAACTACAAAGGGACGAAATAGATAGATACTCGTATACAGTCGATGATATGACATATTTTTCTTGTTGCTAATGATAAAATTTTAATGCAATTTATCTCTAGACATGACAATCTATCTAACTAGATTTAGTATGCTAATTAATTACTAAATGCATCTGAAACCAACCATGTGTGCTTAGACTATTACTCTCAAATTAGGGAGAAATTTGTCTACACCTGAAATGTCACAATAACGATATTCTCAATTTACTTGATTATAAATGCATGATTGATTTGAAATATCGTAATTGAATCCCATATAAGAAAATTCTCCAAAAAGACCAACAGATCAACATCCTGTGAACACAAGGACAAAAACAGTGACCAAATAAATAGACTCGTATAGCTTTCTAAGATTTACTGTGCTAATTACTCTCTAATAGTGATAGGAGATAAACCTTACAATTCCTGGGGTAGGATTATCTCTCCTCTAGTCTCCCTTCATTTCCCTTTTCTCCTATTTGAATGTTATGGTTAAACCACGTCAACGTTTTGTGTTAATTTTTGAATAACCAAAAGTAAACAAAAAAACAATTTGTGAGAGGAGGGGAGAGAAGGGAATGGGAATAAGAATAAGAGGGGAGATAATCATACTCCTTCCTGGAATACCACCAAAATTTACTTACACAATAAAAACATTTCAAAGTCAATTAGTACATTTTACCATACACACTTGAATATGCACTATATATTATCTTTGCAGACGTGATTGACTTGAAATACTATCGTTGCATCCAAAGTGCAAATAAAAACTCCCCAGAGAAAAACATAATTGAAAGAGGAAACTGCAGATAGACTGACCAGTCACAATAGCAGTCAGGTTGGTTGCATCAACTCCTTCAGTAACCTGCTCAGCAGTGGAAGCTGATCCAAATCCACTAGGCCCTGGCCTTCCTGTCACCAACGAAAAGATGCCCATTTCCTAAAATCCTAGAAAACAACCAATCAGAAACTCACACAAAAGCACAGAGCTCTTTCGTCCCAGACCAGAATCTGTGAGAAAAAACTGAAGGGGTCTGTGGTTCTTTAAATGGAAACAAGGCAATGGGGAGGGCCAGATAACAAGGGTGGCTGCTCAGAGGGTGGGATGAAGAAAAAAGGAAGGAAATGCATGGGAATAAATATCAGCGTGGAAGGTTGAATGTGGGTAACAAATATTAATATTCCCAACAACCCCTCAACACCTCAACAATTTGCTTTCTTTTACTTTTCTGATGCTCTTTGGATATTTTGGAAACCGCAAATTCATCAATTAGGTCAATTGGTTTTTCTTGTGATTCAACCATAACTCTTTTGAACACTTGATGACTAAATTTTCAGTTTGGTGTGCCGTCCTACTTCCAAGTGGGAAAGTCGTGGGGGCATGGACAATGAAGAAGGAAAGTGAGTAGTCACATTGTGTGATATGGGTATGAACCCCAAACTACACTGCAATGCCCACCATTGCTATAACTGTGGAATGATCTTGATCCAAGCTGGTCCCAGCTTGGAAAGATAAAACATCATCAACTTTCATTGGGGATAATTTTTTTTTTCTTTCATTGCTATTACTCAAGGTTCTATAAGGCACTAGGTACTAGTTGGCGGTGAACTGGGGCCTAACGCCTAGACTGTTAGGCGGTGGCTTAGGCGCAATGGCGTAGCAAGGAATTATTCGGTGAGTGAGCTAAATAGTTTTAATCTTTTGTTGCGTACATAAAGTTATATAATAATAAACCTGAAAGTAATAATTTGAAGTAATAAATTTATACTATGTTTTCTAGGCTTTTAGCCTTCAAAACTTTCAAGTGAATAAAGGTAGGAACCATTTGTAGTATGGAAGTATTAATTTATTACTATTAAATTATAATATTGGTTAAAGTGATGAGTTTACTTAAATAAGTTTATTAATAAAAAATTAACAATTTATAACAAAAAATTAATAATTTGGCTGTTAAATAATGATGTGTCAAAGGAGTTCGTTCCTGCCACGTCATCATTTAACAGCCAAATTGACATAAAATTTAACGGAGGTATGACATTGCAATATTATAATTTAAGTGCCTAAGCGGACTAGATGGATTAAGTAAACTATTAAATTATATATCGTGTAAATGAGTGTGTTTATACTTAAAAAATACATATTTGTATTGGGACATATAAATTGAAAAAATGATGACACATATATTAGAAAGTATTAGAACATATTGAAAACATGGGCAACTAGAATATAATTAATAAGTATTCATCAAAGTATTCAACAAGTATTCAACAAATCTCTTATAGTTGTATAAAAATACCTAAATTGAAAAAATGATGACATATATATTAGAAAGTATTAGAATATATTGAAAACATGAGCAACCATAATATAATGAGTGATCATCCAAGTATTTAACAAATCTCTTACAATTTATTAAAAAAATAAATCACAAATAAAAGTTATCCGTTTTCTTTCTGAGTGAGAGTTGCGACCTAAGTATGTGTCTAAGTAAGTCTATGCGGGCTAGGCGGGCGCCTAAATAAGCCTAGGTGCCCTAGGCTAGAGATTTATTAAGATGATGGCCAGCCATCTAACATGTAGGCGATAATTTTTTGCTTAGATCGATGCAAGGACCACCCCTCCATTATTTTCCTTGGCAAAGGATGGAAACAAAGGGAAGTAGGTATATTTTAGATTATAGCATGTTTGGCACTATTTTTGAAATAGTTAAATATCAATTTGATAATGTTTGACAAAAAAAAAATTAAAAGTTTTTTTTTTTTTTTTGGAATCCGTTTGGAAATACTTCTTAAAAAGCAATTTGCTCAGTAGCAACACTTCTGTTAGATTCCCATCAAAATTTTTAATAAAAATACAAGTGCTTGTTTCTAGAAAAAGTACTTGAAATGCTAGTGCTTCATTTTCTAGAAGGCACATAGCAAGTGATTCTTCTTGAAAGCATTTCAACTATTTATTTGAATCTTTAAGCACTTTTAACTTTTTATTTTAAATTACCAGAAATACTTGGAATAATCTGAAAGTGTTTTTTTAGTTATTTTTTTTCAAAAATTATTAGTACTAAAGGGGAAAGGGGTCGAAACTATTACAATAATTTATGGATGATGAAGTTTCAAACCCGAAATGTATGGATGGAAACCCAGCATCCAACACCCAAATTATTTTAAAAATACTTTCAAACAAACAATCAAAAAATCCTTATTTAACAACAAATATAATTATTATACACGACGATTAAACAAATGTACATAGCACCTCTTGTCACAATAAGTTGTACTCCTTATTATAATTGTTGCATAGACGGGTGACTTATCCATAAATTTTTCCTCCTAAAGAAAAAAATGAAATTTGCACGTCACTTTTGATAGTTTCCCTACCATGCCAAGGCCCCTTTCAACCATTTGTTAGTTGTATTGTACCCTTGAAAAAACATATCTACTAAAATGTCTATCAATAATGGGGATGAGAGCAATATTCTATGTGGGTCTAGCTCTCGTAATGTGTCCCTTAAGTTTACATTTAGTGGCCGAATTTGTGGAGCCAAAAAATAATCAAGAGGCGACACGTGGATTTTTAGGTGAAGAGGACAAAATTACCCTCGAGACACATCGGGTTTCCTACACGCGAGCAGCGGAGAATCATCCATCAACCAAGTCAAGAGTGCCCAAAATAGGTAACAAGTTCAAATTTATCGCATCCATCTTTACTCTATATCCTCTACAAGGAAATCATTCCTTAACCTTCAAAACCTTCCATATAAATTAAATTAATTAGGCTAATTAATGGATTAATTCCTAATTAATCCATTAATCACCAAATTAATCACCATTACACCCCAAAAAACATCCAAGGGCCGGCCACTCTCTTTCCAAAGAGGGGCGGCCATGCTCTATAATAGGACTCCATTTTCCTTGAAAGACTAGGTCCACACTCTTGCAAAACTCCAAAAACTCTCTAAACATTTTTCTCTCTAAATTCTAACTTTGGCATCGGATGTTCTTCGACCAAAGCCCCCCCCCCCATTTATCATGGGCGCGTGAGGCTTTTGGCCATAACCAAATGTGTTAATTGTTTTGTAGGTGCAATTTTGTCCAAGATCAAGGAGGAAGAAATTTGCATCCACAAATTAGTGCTTTCATTGAGAGAAGATTCACACACTCGTAGAAGACTCTCGCATAAAAAGGTTTTTTCTCTATTTTCTAGTCCACTTGCATTTTTTCGTACGTTCTTATTATTAGAATTTTGTATTTGCAAAGATTATTTAATAAAACATAAAAGAGAAATACAATGGCTAGAATTTAAAAATTCCACGAGTGAAAATTCCAATATTCAAGAAATGGGAACGCGGCGATCCACGAGACTAAATGTGATCTTAGGGGGAGCGGCACCACCACCACAAGGTTCCACCAAAGGAACCACCTCGGTGGCTACCACGATAGCCACTCGTGGTGAGGTCCATGGTGTCACCACTACCACGACTCGAGCCGTGCCACCAAAGCAAGCCCAATGTGAGCCCAATGCGTTGCCAAGCGGAGCCCAAGCCTCACACTCAAGTGCATCACGTACCGAGCAGCCCACTCTTACGACCCAGCCTGCTCCCACCGAGCAGCCTACCCTTGTGGCCTCCCAAGCAGCCCAAGTTGGCCCAAGACTATCTCAACCATCTGGACCTACCATCAAGCCGGTTGCATTTTCACCACATTTCTTCGCGGATTTGACATTTCCCAACTCAAATCTCGCGCTCGGAGCCTACCACACTTTCACTGCTCAATGAGGCACATTCCTTCCAAGCTCTTCCAATCTAAATGGCGAACAACACTTATCTCGACAAGTCATAGAGTTGACGAGCGTCCTTGCACAACAGAGAACCTTGGTGAATCAACTCTTGCAACGCACCAAGATCCAACGTGCCTCGGACGAGGTGTCCCGAAGTAGGCAAGGGCAGATGAACCTCTCCACCAGCGTCCCGGCAAACAGCTCATCAACCAGCCACGATCCGAGCTTTTTGGCAGTTTACGCTCACGCCTGGGTCCTTGGGGTAGCGTATACTCTTGTCTTAGCGTACGAATGAGCGTGCATTCCCGATCAAGCTCATGGACGAACATACGTTCACGGTTGAAGTCACACTCCGATTATCAATATGGACAACCTTCCAAGCAAAGTGTTCATTCACAACTAGGCTCGTAAAGAGTATTCCCCACCTTACATTGGAGTAGGCAGCACGGTAGACGGAGATAAGCAGTCACTCAATCCAACTCAAGTTCAACCAACAGCCTGCGAGCAACCTGTTTGCCTGCCAGAAACATGCCATATACACCACAGCCGCGACATAAACAAGTCGATCATAGGGAAGAGTGGCCCAAACCCATAGATCATGACCTTGGGCAACCGAAAATTCCACTGCCCCAGCAGAGGCAAATTCAAGAAGAAGTTGAGAGGCTCCTAACTAAACGATTGCGCAATTTCCAACGTAATGAGCTTGCTGACGATGCGCTTCGACGAGACATGACCAACATAAACATGTCATCATTCACGAATAAGATCGAGCGGACAGATCCACCTTGCGGGTTCATTATGCCTCATTTCACTCCGTACAAGGGAGACGAAGATCCAGATCGACATCTCAAGCATTACTGCAGTACCATGATCCTCTACAAGAACAACGACGCACTTATGTGTAAATTTTTTGCCATAACTCTACAAGACGAGGTGCAAGATTGGTTTCACACTCTACCGCCGCAGTCGATCCGGAGTTTCAACGAACTTTCCTTTGTATTCATTAAGGAGTATTCGTCTAACCACTCAATCAAAAGGACATCCGACCATCTCTTCAGCATCGTAAAAGACCCTAGGGAGACAATTCACGACTATGTCAAGAGGTTCAAAGCTGAGAAGGCCAAGATTGTTGGCTGCAACGAAGACATAGCAACGACAACATTCAAAAATGGGATTCTCACTGAACATCCTTTATTCAGAAAACTGATCATGGGAGAAGAACTAACCCTAGCAACTTCGTATGCTTTGGCAGAAAAGCATGCATTATGGGACGAGGCCAAGCAATCTAACAAAAACGAGTCGGAAAAGAAGCACATGGAACGTTCCTCGACCAAAGAAGACTCAAGGCCTGAAACATTCACCAAGTTCACAATTCCAATCGGCCAAATTCTCCGCAAGCTCAAGAACGAACCTTGGTTCGAACTGCCGCCACCCATGAAATGCGATCTTACAAGGCTGGATCATACAAAGTATTGCGCATTCCATCAAGGACCAGGCCACACTACCAACGGCTGCCTAAAGTGGAAGCAGTACTTTGAGAAGCTGACAAATGAGGGTCGATGTGATGAGTATCTTGATAGGTCAACGAAACAGCCTACACAAGCAAATGAAGTCTCCATCACCCCCTGAACCCCGTTTGGGCTTTTCCAAATAAGTTTGAAGTCTCAAGAAGCTCGACGAACAAGGCCTCGCAAGCCAAAGATTATCCAGTTTGTTATGCAGTTTCTACCTTCCAGCACAGTTGATTTATTTCTTTATTCTCAATAAAGATTCAAGAAGTTACTCATAAGCTTGGCTCAACTGTTGTCCACAACAACTGCTCAAAACCCTTTCTAGATTTGTTATCCAGTGTGAGAGGATAAACTAATTGCTCTCCAGTGCGAGAGGGTAAACTAATTCCCCAACACCTATATGGGTTTGCTCTCCAATGCGAGAGGATAAACTAATTGCTCTCCAGTACGATAGGGTAAACCAATTCCCCGACACCTATATGGGTCTACTCTTCAGTGCGAAAGGATAAACTACTTGCTCTCTAGTGCGAGCGGGTAAACTAATTGCTCTCTAGCGCGAGAGGGTAAACTAATTGTTTGCTCTCCAGTGCAAGAGGGTAAACTAATTGCTCTCCAGTGCGAGAGGATAAACTAATTCCCCGACACCCATTTGGGTAAGATCTCCAGTGCGAGAAGGCCACATAGCTTAAAAGATCGAATGCTTGAAGATTAACTATGCAGCAAACTCAAGCAGTTTCTTCATTTTTGGCAAGCAGCCCAGACATGGCATCCCAAACTGTTGCCCATGCTACGCCACTTCATCAGCCTATGCCGAGCTAATATTTGGCTTCAATCAAGCCGAGCAGCACAAGCAATGGCCCCTGCCACACCACCTCATTGGCCCATAACAAGCCGACTCCTGGCCTTTGCCAGCCGACGTGCCGCACCACCCCGACGGCTGCTATGTGGCAGCACCTCCCAAAAAGAAGACAAAGAGAATTAAGTTTTCCTTACATCGGTGTGGCGAGGAGAAGACGAAGAAAGCAACGAAAGACGGTCATTTGCACGGGCAAGTGTAGAAGATTTCTAGGGGAGGGGGAACAAATATCCTCTAAGCTTTTTCTCTTGTAGGGTAAAATAAATCGCTCTCCAAAGTTGATTTAACAACCCACTTAAGGTGGACCTAAATAGGCTTTGAGAGAAATTTATTTCCCTTTCCTAGAAGGATCTAATTTCATATTAAAAAATGAATCTACATCAAAATAGGAAGTAGTCATAGGTTTCCTAGAGCAAGAAGATCTCTACACATGCTGCCCTTTCCTACGAGCAGCCCAGCAAGTGTGGGGCATTTGTGGAGCCAAAAAATAATCAAGAGGCGACACGTGGATTTTTAGGTGAAGAGGACAAAATTACCCTCGAGACACACCGGGTTTCCTACATGCGAGCAGCGGAGAATCATCCATCAATCGAGTCAACAGTGCCCAAAATATGTAACAAGTTCAAATTTATCTCATCCATCTTTACTTCATATCCTCTACAAGGAAATCATTCCATAACCTTCAAAACCTTCCATATAAATTAAATTAATTAGGCTAATTAATGGATTAATTCCTAATTAATCCATTAATCACCAAATTAATCACCATTACACCCCAAAAAACATCCAAGGGTCGGCCACCCTATCTTCCAAAGAGGGCCGGCCATGCTCTATAATAGGACTCCATTTCCTTTGAAAGACTAGGTCCACACTCTTGCAAAACTCCAAAAACTCTCTAAACACTTTTCTCTCTAAATTCTAACTTTGGCATCAGAGGTTCTTCGGCCAAAGCCCCCCTCCCAATTCATCGTGGGCGCGTGAGGCTTTTGGCCTTAACCAAATGTGTTAATTGTTTTGTAGGTGCAATTTTGTCCAAGATCAAGGAGGAAGAAATTTGCATCCACAGAATTGAAATGAGACTTTGTAGTGGTCATTACTTTTCATAATGATAAGGATACGTTTACTTACCAAGAATTAGTATGAGGTGAAATTGAGGTATTTTAATTTTTACCTTTCCCATGTTTATTGATGCATAAGGTCTTCTACAATGCTCCAAGCGAGTTTCATATTTTTATATATAATGTTGACTTTGATTTCTACAACACAATTGTTGAAGACTAATGAAGTGTTTACGCGTTCGTAATTGAAATCAATTTACCGAGTTGGATTCTGACTATGAGATACTTCTTTGTTTACTTAACCTTGGAGAATCAAGATGTACATGGATTCACACCAATCTAGGAATCCAACTCATTTTGTAGAAATTAAACCCCCTAGATGAGGCCTATGAGGGAGGTATTTGAATTCTGACACATATGAGGAATTAGGAATGGATTTCTTTTACCAATTACCCTAATTTGGTTCTTACTATTCCAACAGTGCCCTTCATTCCACCAAAAACTCACAGCGCTGCTCAATTTAGGGGTGGGTTCAAAAAACCAAAAACCGAAAAAAACCGAAAACCAAACCGAATCGAAGCCGAAAAAAACCGAACTGAAAAAAAACCGAACCGAATCTGGTTGGTTCGGTTTCGGTTTTTGAGGTCTGGCGCCGGGGTTTGAACCCCTTCCCTACATCTTAGGATTAGTTGCTGCCAGGCAACTTGACTGTAGGCTTTGAGGTGTTATAATTGTATCAGTAAGCTATTTATAGGTTTCTTATATTTAATGCTTTATAAAATTTCTTAACTTTACAAACCCTAGCCGTCTCACACTTTGTCTCACTTCCCATTTCAGATTTCAAACACTCTCCCCTCCGCTGCTTCCTCTCTCTGCCTTTGCTTCCTCAGCCTCTCTCTCTCTCTCTCTCCTTCCTTTCTTCCTCCAAATCACTCTCTCTCCAGTCTTCTCATGTCCTCCTCGCAGATTCCTTCTTCCAAACCATGATTTTCCCTTGCCCCTTTCGAATCAGAACCCCTCCAAATTAGAAGATTCTAATCCGGGTTTTCCGATCTCTCACAGGTAATTTTCGAATCAAAACTAATATGATTTATAATTTTATATTGTGATTTACTGAATTAAAATGGGTTTTTCTTTTAATTATTTGTTGGGATTTTGCATGTTATAATCTTTGCAGATTTGTTGGGATTTTATATTGTAGTTTTCGTATTCATTTGCAGATTTGTTGGGATTTTATATTGTGATTTACTGAATTAAAATGAGTTTTTCTTTTAATTATTAGTTGGGATTTTGCATGTTATAATCTTTGCAGATTTGTTGGGATTTTATATTGTAATTTTCGTATTCATTTGCAGATTTGTTCCAGTTCGTATTCATTTGCAGATTTGTTCCAGTGCAGATTTGCAGATTTGTTCCAGTTCATATTCATTTGCACCAACACCCAATAAGTTTCTGCATCTTCAGCGCTCGCAATCAATCGTTGCAGATTTGTTACAAATTAAAAAAAAAATCATGGAAAAAACCGAACCGGATTGAAACCGAACCGAAAAAAAACCAAAACCGAAAAAAACCGAACTGAAAAAAAAACCGAAAAAAAATTGAACCGAACCTAACCGAACCGAAATTTCGGTTCAGTTTCGATTTTAGCTAAAAACCGAACCGTTTCAAACCGAACCCAGCCCTAGCTCAATTGTTGGAAAATGTTTTCTATCAGTTAGACTATAAAATAATTTATTTTTCTAAAAATTTCTTTAATGACCAAAAAAATTATAAGATAATTTATTAACCATAAAAAGAGAATGTAAAACATTTATATGAAATATATGGGTAAAATGAATAAAACTAATCGAAACAATACTTCTAAACAATCAGACAAAATGCATTGTAACCCGTATCTGGGATACAATACTTCTAAATATGTAAATTTCACAAATAGAGACCAAGACTAGTTAAATGATCTGTTACGGAATTTGCTTCCCTAAAAATGTGAGATCATTGGATAACCTCAAAAGAAGAAGCCATCCTTTAGATGTCTTAAATGATTAAATTTAATTTCCAAAACTCCACTCAGACCTTGAACAACATTGATCACTAATTTTGAATCTCCCTGCACTAAAGTTCGAGCAAATCCCCTTTGTCTTGCACATTTCAAAGCTTTCCTCAATGTCATAGCTTGTCTACCCCCGGATAGTTGTCTCCTCCAAATTCATCGCTCCAGCAATAATGGGTTGACCTTTGTCATTCCTTATCACAAACCCCAATTCCGCCTTGTTTTCGACCACATAATCATCAAAGTTAATTTTGATAAAATGAGAGTCCGGAGGGATCCATTTAATCAGTTTAGAAGGCTTCAAAAACCTCTGTTTATTATTTTTAGCATTAGCTTTATAATATGATAGACCTTCTGTAGCAACGAGTGTAATGCACGAGCATGATTAGATTGGAAGTTTCTAAACATAATAGCATTTCTATCATTCTAGATTTGCCAACAATTTAACAAAGCTTTATTCACCGCACAGACCTCAACAGACTTTGAATTCTGTAAAGTTTTCATCCAATCTAGAATATAAATATACGAATTTGAAGTATCATTAAAAGGATTATCAGGAGCTAGGCACCAGACATCTTTGGCATACTTGCAACTAAGGAAATGATTTTGCTCTTCTTCAATCACACTCACACCACAGAAAGGACACTTGTTATCTATATACTTGATGAATCTACTTAAACATTTTCTTGTTTGAAGTCTGCTTTTAATTAAAAGCCAATTAAACATTTTAACTTTAGGAGGAATGGTAGTTTGCGCACCTTATTTTGTCTTACTAAATTTTGCTAAATATCATGCTAGATCTAGGTTGTGGACTTAACTGATAACATACCATTAGTATTAGCACCCAGACAAATATGTCTTGAGTTCTCTGTAAAAGAATAGGGATGCTGCAAATCTTCCTAGTAACATCATAGTCTACAACCTGATTTAATTTGTTTTTATCCCAGTAGTTATTTAAAAACCAACTTAGAGGTCCTAATTTAGAGAAGAACTTTGGTTTCCAGGGATCAAGTAAAAAGGTGGGTAAGGAAAAACTCATTAATGGATCCGGAATAAAATGTCGATGCTGTCATCACCCATAATCCATCTCATCTGAAAGGCCTGATAACATCGTTGCCCGCGCCATTAGCTGGTGGCAAAACTTCTAGTCTATCTGTATCGCAGTCCCACATGCCCAGTAATCTGGGGCTATCTCCAAATGGTTCAGAATCGTCGATGGGTTTCCTCAAGATTAACATAGATGGGGCTTGGCGTGAATCTCATAGAGTTAGGGGGTAGGGTTATTATCCAGGACACGGATGGGTGTTTTGTTGTTGCCTTCTCTGAAGGAAATTTTGTGAAAAACATGTTTATTTGAGCAACATCAATAGCATGCAATTAACAAATTAAAGGCGGAATCATGCTTACATGCACTCAAAACAAAACATCAACCATGAAATTCAAAGCCTAGTAGATTGGTGAACTTTGACTCAACTTAAAACAACATTTGTTAGTTGAGAAATATTTACCTTTGTAGATTCCTCTTTGCATATGCAAAGTATAATCACCCAAGAGATAGGGCCTTTATTCCTTGCTTCTTAGCTCCATGGATTTGGTTGAAAGAATTGGATTCTCCAAGTTCCCAAAATAGAGAACCTCTAAAGATTCTACACTAAGGTTGGATTGGAGAAGAAATGAGTGACCTTGGAGTAGTGGGATTGCTAGATGCACCCTCCAAGGTGGCCGGCCTCTTAGAGAGAAATGGAAGCTTTGTGTTCTCACCAATTTTCTCTAAAACCAACACCTATGAATTTTAGGCTATAAAGTTCTTTATATAGTCACTTCTTTAAATGACCTAAAGAACCAAAAAACCTTAATTCTAACATATATGGCCGGCCTCTTTAAGGGATATGGGCTTGTGGGCCTTTGTGAATCTTTATTCATTAAGTTGTCATACAATTTAAGTCAATGGGCTTTGACGTTCGAAGCCCATTGAGCCTTAAGGTCCAAAACTATCCCGAGGTCTTTAACGAACTTATTCGTTTGATTAATTAACATATTAATTAATCATTGCCATAAATAATTAAACCATTTAATTATTCTTACTCATCTCCATTGTTTCTTCAATCTCCACCTTACACGGTGTACGATCCATTAGGTTCCTTTTAGCGAGGCAGTGGGCGATTAAAACCATTTTACATCGATTGTGAATTGAAAACTTACTTTCAATTCTCCCTTTAGTGATTACACACGTTTAGGGCTTCGTCAAACCATGAGTGACACCTAGCAGCATATCATGGCTACCCAAGCTAATCAGAAGAGGTAGATAACCTATTCAGTTTAGGATTACAAATGCAATACGGTCTTTCTCTAATCTAATACTCTTGACCACATTGTTTGGTTTGATAGTTTATTTATTCATGTCTACTATCCAATGTGATTCGTTTGCTTATATGATTACCTTGAATGTGATTTGGAACGCATTCCCTAATCTCATTCATACTCTGGCCAGAGATTTTAATCATATCATAGAGTATTCTCTCTCAAACCATTTGAAGGTTAGAGATCCCTTGTTGCACATTCACTTGTCTCCATAACTAAGTGGCTTAACCCCAATGATGTCGTGGACACCCCGATGGGGTGACTTTGACATAATCAAAGATCAAGGACTTAACCACAAGACAACTGTGATGCCTCAGGTCAAAAGACTAATTTGCATTATCCCAACCATGAGTTCTCATGTGACATGAGTATGAGAACTCCTCGTTGATCGTGTTCAGTGAACTCATTCTCTATTGAGCACCTACGTACTTATCTTGATGTCACACACACCAATGACTCGAGACTAGTCACTCTCCCTGAGAGAAGGCACAGTACGTACTGATCTTATCGGACTGTCAATGCCCAATTGGCAATCCTATGATCAGGAACGTTTAGGATGTGTCTACGAAAGAATGGTCTCATTAATCTAACTTCATTATATTGCATTCTCCCAATCACATATTCCTTGGACTTTATCGTTTAAGCATATAACATTTATATGAGACGGCTCAAACAATAATGTTTGCCCTTTATATGTAAACTAGATTAGTTTAACATGTGAAATGTCCGTAAAGTATCATCATATGATTGGCTTTAGGGCACATTTCCAACATTCTCCATGTCATTTAAGCATGTCTCGTCGCCCATTCACATTGAAGCTCTTGTAGCTCGCGAAGAGTTATTGTTGGCTTCACATTTGGGACTTCAAAATTTGATACTTGGGAGCGATTCCCTCCATATCGCAATTGCCTTGCAGTCGAGTTCTCCCGATTCGTCCTTTATTGGTCAGATTGGGGAAGACACGAAGGCTTTGCTTCATGAGATCACTGGAGCAACTGCTGCCCCCGCGCGTCATAACGCCAACGAGGTTGCTCATCGTCCTGCTCGATATGTCATTTTCCTCTCTATGTGATGTGTGAAATTGATACCAGATGAAATATCTACATATAAAAATTTAACTTTGCACAGTAAACTAGTCAATTGAGCTAGTCAACTAGTTACAGTTTATCAATGATAAAAAGTGCAGTTGCAAGAACAAATCTTAATTGACTAGTATGTCCAACTATTCAGTGTCTACCCATATCTCAAACTTGAACACATTCACATATCAGTTCATTATGCAAACAACAATGACAAAGCAATTATGAAGTAAAGTATGTTGGATTGACTATTCAAGCTCATCAGTCAACTAAGTACATATTCGTTAGTTAATTAAACGCAAATCTACAAATCAAAATTAGTTTACTACAAGTTATCCTAGTCAACAATATTTTAATTTATTGCTCATAAAGTAAACTTAGTCACAAACACATATCAAATAACAACTCATGGGATGCATGAAACATATGTTAGTAAATAAGATATGTGAACAAGTTTAAGAGACAAAGAACACAAGAAGGTTTTGGCCGGAAAAACCCACCTAAACCGGATACTCTACACTGAGTCTAATCCACTAGTGTAAACAAGTTTCATACAAAGTATCCACACAATCTCAATTCCTATATCCTAATCTACGGAGCAGCTTATAGCTTTGTACAACCTTGCCTTATACAAGAAGAGGATTCCTTCAGTCTTCACGAAGTGGCAGCTCCTCCTAAGCTCTTCACCTTGTGGCACCGAAATGAAGTCACCTCTAGTCTTCATAAGATGACAGCTCATCCCGAACTCTTCACCTTGCGGCACCGAGACCAACACCAACAAATGCACATGATATGATAATGATGATAATGTGCAATTTGGATTCAATGACTAGTATGTTTCTTCAGTCAAACAATTGAAAGAAGAAACAAACGAGAATAAAAAATTGGTCAATAAGCAGATTTGAAACTTGAAACATGACCAAAAATTTGATGCAAAACCATGAAGAACTAGGCAACCCTATTATGCAATGATTAAGTGTTTAATGCATGAACATGGTTTTATGGCTAGGGTTTCTAATAAGGATGACACGCCCTAACCCAGATATCCTAATGATACCTGGATGGCACGTGTTGGCCGACACTCGAGAGTGACGAAAGCTATAAATATACAAATACGCAAGAATATAAGAGAACATGTAATTCAAAAGTCATATAACAAATAACGATGATTCTGAATATACAAATGCTAGGAGACAATAATAAGATTCCATATTAAACATGAGTGCAACAAAAGGTCCAACAATCATAAATCTGAAACAAAAGATGCACAAATATGCCCAGAGCACACAACTACACGGAAGTGCGAGTGAAGGTAAAAAATCAAATTACAATTATCATAAAGAATCATACACAAGTGGAAGGTCATAAAGTTACTGGTAGGGAAATGCATCGATGCTCGGGTGGTATTCCTCGTCACTATGTCAAATACTCCGCTCCTGGGGAGCCACTCGAATTAGGGATGACTGAATCACTTCCGATGCACCAATTTGGGAACTGAACGCGGTCAGAGATAGTCGAAAATTGGCTCGCAAGCCATCGGGTTCATCGGAAAAACTATTTTCACGATAGAGCTCAAGGTTCTCGGATGTTAATGGCAAAGCACCATAAGGTGCCTCGATGATGCATGCAAAACCACCAGTGGATTCCTCGCGTCCCAGAGAACTCGAATATATGAATTTGAGGTTCGATTAGTTAGGGAAAAGGGAAATGGTGAGAGCTAAAGCTCTCGATGCTAAATGAAGTGTTTTGCATAGATGGCAAGGGAGAGTTGTGAGAGATGAGAGAGAGAGAGAGAGAGAGAGAGAGAGAGAGAGAGAGAGAGAGAAAGAGAGTTATCAAGAGATTGGGTAGTCACGGAAGAGGAAGAAAACAATGGGCCGGGTTTGGGTTGGATTTACAAAACCCAACACAAGGGTATAATCGTAATTTGCACCTATTTTTAGAACGGGTTGTTACAGAGGAACACAAGAGGCAACCCAAGGCTTTAAAAACACTCTTTGAAAATGTAAAATTTCCTAGCCAAAACAATTGAGCATATAAGAAGATTTAAACAAGCATTTTCAGAGACAAGGAGATCTGAGATGGAGAGAAAAAAACAAACCCTCTAAAGAAATTATAAACTTTATGTCCAAGAAGGAAATGAAATCATCTAACCCCATTAAAAGAAAACATTTGATTGCTGCATACAAATTACAAAAAGACACTTGTCAAATGTAAAAGCAATCCAAGCAGGTCAATAGTGAAAAGCTCAATCATGTATAAAAGGTGATAGTCAGCCCATGTGGGTTGTCTTAAATTGCGTGCCCAGCTAGCTAGACAACAACAAGAAATTCTGATGAGACAAGGTCACTAATCGAAGTGCATCAGTAAGTTAAACATGAAATGCATATGAATGAACAAACCTTTAAGGTGATGTGCCACAGTTTGAACACTTATTCCCAGCAGCAAAAGCCGTTAAGGAAATATTCTAAAAACTAATTGGAGCATGTGTGGTACAATTACAATATTGACAAGGAAAGCCAAACACAAAACTCTAGACTTCACAATCTCTCCCTTTGGCTTTCCTTGCCAAAATACCCCAAGTCTAAAACCCATTTCACTCACCCACACTCAAGAGAAGAACCAATGAACAAATCCTGCACAACAACTCGTAACAAGAACAAGTGAAATTTATCATGGGTAAAAAGCTTGTAAGGTATGTAACACAACTAGAAATTTTCTACCCCATTTTCTCATGGTAAGACAAAGACAAGGTAGAACATCGCACGCAAGATCCAAATTTGCAGCAAATACCCAATGCAAGGATGGCAAAAGCACAAAAGATAACAAATAGTAATAGATCATATGAGTACGCTCAAGCAAAGTGTAGTAACAATTAGACTAAAAACAAGTAAGCACAAATCATACAAATAAACGCACAAGTTATGCAACTTAGCACGAAGTCCTAGAAGAAGAACTACTCCAAAATTAGTGCTCTCATAAGGCAACATGACACCTCCGTAATACCTAGATGTGAAGATGGAGAAAAAGATATAATATCAACACAAAGTGATAGAATGATACATACGTGCAACTAGGAGATACTCAGACTTAGTGGTGTCAGCATAAGTGATGACAAGGTAGTCATATGGTAAAAACATGAGAGATGTGATTGAGATGATTTCATATCAAAAACAGATAAGAGCATTCCTTGCAAATTGACAATCCCAAATGACCTAAGGAGCCTAAATTTTTTCACTTTTCTGACGAGAACCAATTACTCGACAAACAAGGAAACATGTCCATTTAAAAATCATTTTGTGCAAGAGCACACAACAATGTAAAATCCTTACAATTGAACCTGTATTCAATCAGGATTTTAAGATAGTTCATTAAAATCCTTAGAAATCCGGGTGTATTCAATTGGGATTTTAAAAAGTTTATAACATTCTAGATGTATTCAATTAGAATTTGTTTTAAAGAATTTAAAACGTTGAGGAATTTGAGGGAATCAAAGAGATTTTGGAGTGTATTTTAAGCATTCACAAATCTCAACTCTTCTCCTGATATTTCGAGAGAATTGAATCAAAATTTTACATGGAATCTTTACATATCAATAAACTCCATCAAAATCCATGAATTTATAAACCCATTAAAATCCCTCAAAATTTCAATTGAATACGCAAAAGTTGAGTAAGTTGAGGGAGTTGAGAGAAATCGACAAATTTGTAATGTATTTTAAGCATTCACAAATTTTATCTCTTCTCTTGAGATTTTGAGAGAATATAATCAACTTTTTACATGAAATCCTTACAAATCAATTAAACTCTATCAAAATCCATGAATTTATAAATCTATTAAAATCCCTTAAAATCTCAATTTTTCTTATACGCTTAAAATCTCAATTGAATACATCCTAAATTTTCCGATTGCTTTGCTTTTCTCATTTCCTTAGCTGCTAAGTGTACATACCAAGTCTCACTTTCTGTCTATCCGAACACTTTTGATTGTAATTTGATCATGTTATTGGAAAAGATGAAAGCACATGTCACCCATTCATCAAAGTGCAGTTATTTCCATCGTTCAGTAAAAATAGAGAAGGGTGTAGGGTGGTGTTGGTACACGGGAAGATGCAGAACTACAGGCAGGATGCATGTGAAGGTACTTCTAACCATTAATTCATCCATCACCCCTCCCATCTTACTCACCTCCTTCATGAGGCGAAAGTGTTATCAAAGAAAATGATTTTCACTCTTTTTAATTTCTCACACGGTTTTTCTTATTTTTGTCCAGAATAAATCAAACAAAAAGCACTTGCTTCTTTTTGTATAAATAATATCGTTTGCTCAAAAAAATTAAACAAAAAGAATTGTAAGAATTAAACAAGGGTGGATAAAAGGCTAAAAAAAGTGTGCATATATATACCAAGAAGAGCTTGGCTCCTTAAGGTTAAAGAGGAGCTACTCCTAAGTCCTCAAAATACTTCTTGACCTATTCACATAACTTCGTATTTATAATTGGAACCGTTTATATTATGAATGACTCTGTAAATATCATATCTGCAAAAAGCTAATTAAAACTAAGATTCTTTAGCAAATCAATTGTAGCAAATAAATAGACGTTTCATAATATTTTTACCGAATTCGTCCATCTGTTTTTATAAAGAATGATGACGACATAGGTGAATAAAGTTGAGATTTCACCATACAACCAATTGACAATATGAAAGGTAATCCTACTACTTATAAGCACAAACAAGATACCTTATTACCTGATGTTGTACCCTCAACATTCGAAATCATCTGCTAGGCAGTATAGATCCGATCAAAACTCCGATAGCAAAATGTATCTGTTTTATTAAGGAATGTCCTGGATTTAAATTTTATGGACGAAAATTGATGCATGCATAAACATTACATACTTATCAAATTCTTTGATGGGCAAGACAAAAAGAAATCAACGGTACATTCATTGTCAAGCGTTGCTATAGCTGTCTGTACACATTTAAGATGCCACCATTGACACTCACTTTCAGTCCTTTGAGGGTCAGTAAAAGTCCATATGGTATCGTTTGGTATGCAGACGGGACGGGATAGAACAGAGAGGGAGGGTGCAAAGATGTCCTCGGATGGAAACAAGGAGGAAGAAGAAGGAGACGGAGAGTTTATAATTTTGTGTTCCACGGATGTGGAACGAGTCGTTTCAGGGGGGTGAGGTGGAACAAAAATTCACCCAAAACTCGTCCCATGGAACAGCGTGTTCCACCCGTTTTAGGCGCACCAAACGTGGGACGGAACGCCTCGTCCCACTCCGTTCCGTCCTGTCCCACGTATGGACCCTGCAAAACAGAGTAAACAACAATGACTGCTATAAGGGTGCATTTGTTTGCACACACTAGCATTCACTAGATTGGACCGGATTAACTGGCAGAGTAGTCCCGTGTTTGTTACACGCCGGGACAAAGTTTAATGAGACTCGCCCCGACTAAACTGGACTAAGCTATTCGCTAAGGGGTCTTAGCAAAACCCCCCGAAATCGGCCAGACTGCTAAGCCCACTCATCTCCGCTTTGCCCTCCTCGCTTCGCCCCTCCCATCTACCAACTCCCTACTTCGCCCCTCTCATCTACCATTTTTCAACCCATATCCAACAAAATTCAAAACAAAAAAGGCAAAATTTTGCAATCTTTCCATTTTCAAAATCATATCCAAATCCAAAATTCTAAACAAAAAAGCAAAAAAATAAATAAATAAATTTACAAAATCATTGTGCGTATGAAATGCATAACAGTCGCTCTAATCACACATGCACCAAGTCCTGACTCCTTTATTGCAGACCTTTGCCATTGACGCTGGAGAAACAGACCCATGAATACCCAGATGACCCAAATTCTAATTCGGGTTCTGATTCACCAATTGGGTCTTAGAAAAATTAGGAAGAAAAGAGGGAGATGAATGGAGAACAAAAGGAAGAAAAAAGGGAGATGAACGGAGAACAAAAGGAAGAAGATGGAGATGAAGAGGGAGAGGGACGAAGAAAAATTAGGAAGAAAACAGAGGGAGAGGGGCGTAAAAAATTTAGGAAGAAAGAGGGGATGAACGGAAAACAATTAGGTAAGGAAGGAGGTTTCTAGAATGAGAAAATAGACAGAAGTAATAATAAAATATTACTAAATATTTATTAAATAATATAAAATATTAATAAATATGAATTAAATAATATAATATTAGAATTTGTTATTGGTATGTTCCTTAGTCCTGACACTACACCAAACGTTTCACTAAATCAGTCCAACTTAGTCTAGTCCAATCTAGTTCGTCCTTTCCCCCCAAGCCAACCTGCAACCCAGAAAGAAGAAGAAGAAGAAGAAGAAAGGAAAAAAAAAAAAAGGAAATCCAGTTCGTCTGTCCGTCCCCCCAACCCCCCTCCCCCCTGCCCAGATCCCGTCACACCCCCCAAAAATATCATCACCGCACCAACCCCCTCCCCCCCCAAGATCCCATCACCCCCCCCCCCCCCCGCGGCTCCCAAAACCCCGATCCCTCCCACACCTGCAACCTAAATCCACCACCCCCCAACCTGCAGAAGAAGAAGAGAGAGAGAGAAGGAAAAATAAAAAATAAAAAAAGAAGAAGGAAACCAGTTCGTCCGTCCCCCTCCCCCAACCCAACCTGCAGAAGAAGAAGAAGAATTAGAGAGAAAAAAAAAAAAAAAAAAGGAAACCCCCAAGCCAACCTGCAACCCAGAAAGAAGAAGAAGAAGAAAGGAAAAAAAAATGAAAAGGTCGTCTGTCCCAACCCCCCTCCCCCACCCACCCAACCTGCAGAAGAAGAAGAAGAAGAAGAGAGAGAAAAAAAAAGTTTTTTTTTTACTTTTCTTTATTATTTTAATATTTAAAAAATATTAAATAATTTTTTTTTAGTTTTTAATAATTTTTTAATAGAAAGTGGGTCCCGAATCAAGTCACGTCAGCATTTAACTGAGAAATTCACGGCCAAGTAACGGAAGGTATAACATTGGCACAAATTCATAAGATGAGGTATGACATTGTCAATTTTAAAAGATGATGTATGAAAGTGTCGTGGCACCAATAGTTGAGGCAGTTTTTTGTATTTTACCCTTTTCTTTACTTGTAAGTAAATCGTATTAGGATTGAATTTCCTAAATAGAGAGTTCGAAATTAATTTATTTATTCACCCTTTAATATAAATATATTGTTTGTACGAAGAAGAAAAAAAACATTATTTTCTTTTCTAAGAATTTTCAAATGCAGTTTTATTATCCAATGTAATTTGAAACTTGAATTTTAATAAAATAAAAGTTGGATTCGCACAAACACATTAGGAAACCACAATGAAAGACCGCAGCCACCAAATATTGACTTCTCTTCTCGATTGGTATAATTGCACCTCCACATTTGAAGTCAAATAGAACTTCGTTATTTTTTAGATTCGAGATATCCTAAGACCATCTTCAACCCTGGGCTAAAAGCCAAATTACCCCCCAAATTACCCCCCCAAACACTCTCCAACCCATGCTAAAATTTTAGGCTAAGACCATCTCCAACCCTTGGGCTAAAAGCCAAATTTTTTAGCCCGGAAAATTTAGCTTTTAGCCCAGAAACATCTTTTCTGCTCCAACCCTTCTACCCTAAAATTTTAGCCCGGAATTATTAAAGAATGAAATTAGCCTAAATTTTTTTCTTAAATCAATTTTTTTTTAAAAAATAAATATGTAGATTATTGTAAATTAATTTTATGAACATTTTAATCTAAAAAAATTTAAATTCCGATAAACATTTCGCATTTAGCCCGGGGGGAAAGCTGAGGGGTATTTGGCCCAGAAATAGCATTTGGCATTTAGCCTAAAATTTTAGCATGGGTTGGAGAGTGTTTGGGGGGTAATTTGGCTTTTAGCCCAGGGTTTGAGATGGTCTAAATGCCAAATGCTATTTCTGGGCCAAATACCCCCTAGCTTTCCCCCCGGGCTAAATGCGAAATGTTTATCGGAATTTAAATTTTTTTAGATTAAAATGTTCATAAAATTAATTTACAATAATCTACATATTTATTTTTTTTTTTTTAAATTGATTTAAGAAAAAAATTTAGGCTAATTTCATTCTTTAATAATTCCGGGCTAAAATTTTAGAGTAGAAGGGTTGGAGCAGAAAAGATGTTTCTGGGCTAAAAACTAAATTTTCCGGGCTAAAAAATTTGACTTTTAGCCCAAGGGTTGGAGATGGTCTAAGTAAGAAAAAGAAAAAACTACCCGCATCAGAAATTTTGCTCGAGACTTAAAATCCAACTCATACAACCCACAATAAACAAAATTGTAAGAAATGTTATAACCCTAAATCTTTATTACCACCAAAAATCAAAGCAACCACGTCATAGAACTTATCACATATCATCATAAAGAATTGTTTTGATTAATGGGTTAACAATAATGTGGTTCAAATTCGTTTTTGGCGAGAATTGAACCTAAGACCTTTCACTTACAAGTGAAGATAAATATCACTAAACTGTAGTACTAAACGACATACTTCTATTTTAAATAGACCTTAAATGAAGAAAGATATTGAGTGCATGCTAGTTTGTATGAAACTTTCTACTAATAAACTGTTTTTATGAGCAAGTTGCCCCTTGTCACTGTTGTCAGGCTTTGATTAAGTATTTAAATCATCATTCTATCTAAATCAACGACTACATTAATCGGGTTTAAATCAACGACTCCATTTGGATTTTTCTTTTGAGTCAGTTTTAATAGCAATTATTGAGATTAAGAGAGTCGTCAAGTTCCAGGAAAAAGATTTTTTACACCTAAAAGGTGTCTCTGGACACCAATAATTCAAAATTTAACAGAGAATTTCTAATTTTTATTATCTCTACGCTAGGGAAGAGATGGTGGGCTTAGCCTCATAATGGGTTAACAGTAATGTGGTTCAAACTTGTCTTTTGCGAGAATTGAACCTAACACCTCTCACTTACACGTGAAGTGGAATACCAATAGATCGTAGTAGTAAGTGATGAAAATTTCCTAGTTTTAGATACATAGTTTCATCCAATAAAGTATGCGTTTAAAGTTGGAACTAATATATTTACCAGTCGAACAAATGCTTTTCTATAACTTAAGCCTAAAGTATTCGATGTATTTAACTACAATTGAATCCGAAATAAAAGTATTATATAACCATATACTTAGTTTGGTGACTCGTGGTACTTGTAACTATGTCACATGGAGCTACTCTTCTTGACCTATTCACGTAACTTCGTATTTATAATTGGAACCGTTGATATTATGAATGACTATGTAAAAATCATCTCTGCAAAAAGCTAATTAAAACTAAGATTCTTTAGCAAATCAATTGTAGCAAATAAATAGACGTTTCATAATACTTTTACCGAATTCGTCCATCTGTTTTTAGTTCATCTGTTTTTATAAAGAATGATGACGACATAGGTGAATAAAGTTGAAATTTTACCATACAACCAATTGATAAATGAAGGGTAATCCTACTACTTATAAACACAAACAAGGTACCTTATTACCTGATGTTGTACTGTCAACATTCGAAATCATCTGCTAAGCAGTATAGATCCGATCAAAACTCCGATAGCAAAATGTATCTGTTTTATTAAGGAATGTCCTGGATTTAAATTTTATGGACGAAAATTGATGCATGCATAAACATTACATACTTATCAAATTCTTTGATGGGCAAGACAAAAAGAAATTAACGGTACATTCATTGTCAAGAGTTGCTATAGCTGTCTGTACACATTTAAGATGCCACCTCTTCTTCTTTCTTCTTTTTTTTTTTTTTTTTTTTTTGGGAAACCATATAAGATGCCATCATTGACAATCACTTTCAGTCCCTTGAGGGTCAATAAAAGTCCACATGGGAATGGACCCAGCAAGACAGAGTAAACAACAGTGACTGCTATAAATGTATAGAGAATGACTGATAATTCGTCACTATCAGCTGCCCATACCCAAACGGTGAGGAGAAGCACTTTAGATGTCGCACAAACACAATAGGAAACCAACATTAATTAGGGTTTATTTTGTGTATTTTTTTTTACTTATAAGTAAATCGTATTAGGATTGAATTTCCTAGATAGAGAGTTCGAAATTAATTTATTTATTCATTCTTTAATGTAAATATATCGTTTGTACAAAGAAAAAAAACATTATTTTCTTTTTTAAGAATTTTCAAATGCAATTTTATTATCCAAAAAATTTATTTGGTATGTAACTTGAAACTTGAATTTTAATAAAATAAAAGTTGGATTCGCACAAACACAATAGGAAACCACAATGAACGACTTCAACCACCAAATATTGACTTCTCTTCTCGATTGGTATAATTGCACCTCCACATTTAAAGTCAAATATGACTTCATTATTTTTTAGATTCGAGATACCCTAAGTAATAAACCTAAAAGAAAAAGAAAAAACTACCCGCATCACAACTTTTGCTCGAGACTTAAAATCCAACTCATACAACCCCCAATAAACAAAATTGTAAGAAATGTTACAACCCTAAATCTTTACTACCACCAAAAATCAAAGCAATGACGTGATAGAACTTATCACATATCGTCATAAAGAATTGTTTTGATTAATGAATTAACAATAATGTGGTTCAAATTCGTTTTTGGCGAGAATCGAACCTAAAACCTTTCACTTACAAGTGAAGATAAATATCACTAGATTGTAGTACTAAACGACATACTTCTATTTTAAATAGACCTTAAATGAAGAAAGATATTGAGAGAATGCTAGTGTGTATGAAACTTTCTATTAAAATACTGTTTTTATGAGCAAGGAAGGTGCCCCTTGTCACTGTTGTCAGGCTTTGATTAAGTATTTAAATCAGCATTCTGCCGAAATCAACGAGTACATTAATCGGGTTTAAATCAACGACTCCATTTGGATTTTTCTTTTGAGTCAGTTTTAATAGCAATTATCAAGATTAAGAGAGTCGTCAAGTTTCAGGAAAAAATCTTTTTACACCTAAAAGGTGTCTCTGGACACCAATAGTTCAAAATTTTAACAGAAATTTCTTAGTTTTCATTATCTCTACGCTAGGGGAGAGGAGATGGTCTTAGCCTCATAATGGGTTAGCAATAATGTGATTCAAACTCTTCTTTGCGAAAATCGAACTTAAAACCTCTCACTTACATGTAAAGATGAATATCAATAGATCGTAGTAGTAAGTGGTAGAAATTTCCTAGTTTTAGATACATAGTTTCATCCAATAAAGTATGCGTTTAAAGTTGGAACTAATATATCTACCAGTCGAACAAATGCTTTTCTATATCTTAAGCCTTAAGTATTCGATGTATTTAACTACAATTGAATCCAAAATAAAAGTATTATACAACCATTTGGTGACCCGTGGTACTCGTAACTATGTCACATGGAGCTATACTTTGGAATTACTGTAGAGGATTCTGAAAAAAAATTCTATTTATTTGTTGAATATTGCTTCCTTATATACATCAGTTTGATATTTTATTGTGTTGATTGAATATTGTTTTGGCATACGATTACTGAGTTCGAATTCGAATTGGATGTGAATTTCTTATTGCTATATGGAAAAGGAAATGGAAATTTGATAGTTACATATGTTGTGAGAATGTGTTGGATTATTGAGAAGGGGAGTTTGGGAATTATGGTAGTGGTTAGGAACTTTTGTGTAGTTGAGTCAACTTTTGATAGGTACCAGTCATCAGGTCAGTTTAAAGTGCACATGATTTTTATTAGGTAACTTACGACTGACGACAAAGAGTTAGGCAAGACGACTAAAAAAAAGGAAAACGTGGAATGACAAGTTATATATGGGTGTTAATTAGTTTATATAATAGAGCTTCCAGACCACCATCGGACATGCATGTTTGTTTGTTCCATTATATGAATTAACGGGAATAAATAAGGTTTTTCATATTGCATTCACACGTATCATTTCATATGTGCTTATGAATTTTTTTTCTCTGATAATCAAATTTTGTTCATTATCTATGTGAAAGCATGAGGTCTCTACTGAGCTTATTAAGCTCACGCTAACTAAATTTTGTAAGTATACAAACTAGGATATTCAATAGGGTAAGCCGAAAGAGGTCAAATTAGTTAGAAAGCTTGAACTTTTATTATTTCTTGTATCATCTAACTTGGTTATGTTTATTAGAGGAATTGATTTTCATTTTTTTTTAAGTTTCCTTTTATTTTATTGAATTAGTTTGCATTTCGAATTCGGGGCTTTACCGATCCTGGGTCTGGGGCGGGACAATAATGTTGGCTAGATGCCATCAATTGGTTGGTGGCGAAAAGGCTGAAATCGATTAAAATTCAGTTTTAATTTTAATTTTTAGATTTTACAAATTTTTGTTGATTAAAATTCATATTTTGAAATCGATTAAATTATATGGGCAAAATTGTGAACTCATGTAAAAAATTTGATAAACGAGTGTTCAAAGACATCTTTGGGTGTAAATAGATTTTTCCTATCCTTTTAAATGTATACTAATTATTAATAGAACATTTTTTGTCAACCCAAAACCATGAAAATACTATTATACCCTTCTATGCATAACTAAAAGAAAATATCAAAAAAGAAAAATCATGGTCATTAAAGTAATTTAGTGCAATCTTTTTTTTTCTTTCTTCTCTCACTCACTTATCATCAAAGCATGTCTCTAATTTAAAAAATTAAAATTAAAATTAAAAACGTCCCTCTCCACGTCTTCTCCTTCCTTCTCTCTTTCACATTCCTCTCAAACTTATCTTTTTTTCAATATATATATTAATCTCAAGTATTCACACACAGTGTGTGAGCTTTATGTAGTTAAAATAATAAGAAGTTTTGTAATTGGGCCTCACCCCATTCATACTTAACTCAATGGCCCGATTAAGGGCCTTATTACTCCCTCCATCCGTGTCTTTTCCCCCCTCATTCCAGAAAATTCCTTTTCTCCCTCACACTCTCCCGCACCTCTCCTCCTCTCGATAATCTCGTCACACACATGCACATACATATTTGCACCTACTGCAACTATCAAAATTTCTCCCTTTCTTCCTCACACCCCATACTCACCCTTTCTCACCCTTTGGAATTGTGTAGTTTTCGTATGGTAACTTCGTCGGAATCTCGAACCTTTCGACCAAGGTAAGTTTGGAATTTCCAACCTCAAATCCTTCTCACATTGAACTCCTAGTGATCTTTTTAATCTTAAATAGAAGGTTGGTGGGTGATTTAATACAGATTTCATCTCGGGGAAGAATTTCCCTAGATTTGTGGAAAGGGAAAAGTGGTCGTTTGACCATTTTCAGCCCAAATTTCCAACCAACTCCAATTCTCCGTTGGGTCTCTTAAGGGTATGATTCTCTTCTATACATTTTTAACTTCAAAATGGCTTTAGAATCATCAAGTTTGGTTTAGTATCGAACTAGAAACTAGCTAGGAAAGTTAGGGAAAAATTCCAGTTTTCTGGAATTCTTGGACCCGTGACCATTTGGCCACTTTAGACCACTTTTCCGGCAAACCCTGTCTATTTCACGACCCCAAATATAGATCTATTCCCTGCATTCCTAACTTTACTTAGGCTTTTGAATTATGGATTTTGGTTGATAATCGAGCTCGAAATGAGCTCTAGAAGTCTTGCGTTCCAAACTGCAAAAGTGCAGATTTTCGCAAGGAGGAAGAAGGGGAAAAAAAAAAGTTGTTGGGCCAGCCCAACCTTTAAACCATTTCAAATTGGACCTAAGCCATTTAATTGGTTTAGGCCTTATGTTCAAAATGGATTAAGTTCATTTAGTTTTAAGTTGGGTTTTACACTTAAACTAGATTAAGTCAAAAAATTATTCTAAAAATATGAGGATGCTCATGGGGTTGAGTAGGCCACGATGGTACATTCAGACACCCCAATTGAGCAACATATGAGAAATTGATCCTAGGTTTTGTATATGTGCTATCGAATTAACGTTAAATTAGTTGTTTCACATATATAGGTGAGACGTTTCTGGAGGACGAGCGTAGCCAGGCAAGACTTGGGGACTATGACCTAGCTATATACTAGTGAGTAGGCTTTTGGTTTTCAGTATATACTTATATACTTGGTATTTTTCCCAGAAAATGTGTTTAAATGAAATTATGTTTTGAAATGCCATGCATATCGATTTATACTTAGATTATGAATTAGTATAGTAATTGCATAGATCTATGTTCGACGCTGTGGATGCTCAGGTAAGTGCCAGGTGAGTTGTAGATTGTTAATGTGAGTTGATGATTATTTTGAGATGCAATGAGAGCTCATAAACCTGCACCCCGGTGTTAGTGCTCCCGCCCATGATTAGGGCACAATCCTTCACGTGATGTTCACCCCCCGCACCATACGCTCACCTTGGATCCAAGTTAGGTGCACAGTCCTGTCGTACAGACCACTATAGGTGGTTCCGACTAGTAGGTGACCCACGATTATTCGCACAGTCTTCACGTGATCGTAGCACTTGAGTGTATTTATTTACACCCAGTTCTGTCGTACAGACCACTATGGGTGGTTCCGACTCGTGTGCAGGTATACTTGTTGAGCTATAGGGTGGGCCGTTCATGCCACTTTAGGTGGATCCGGCTGATATTTATATCTCATGAGTTTATTTCACCTGAGTCACTTATTCTGTTATTTTGAGATATTTGGCATGGCATACTTATGAATATCGCTTTTATGAGCATGGGTTTGAGTTATGTATATATTCTATTTGACTGGGAAATTATACAGGTTTTACGGCGAAGGGTTACTACATTTGATAATTGAAATGGTTTTTGAAAAGCTTTTTTTTGCCCACTCACACTTTCTGTTTTGCGCCCCTCTAGGTTTTAATTGCTGAAAGTTCGTATGGACGAGGATTCTTGGCAAATCTCAGGATAGGTGGCTACTTCTGAGGGTATAATCTTTATCCACTATACTGCACTTACTTATGCTCTAATGTCACGTGTGAAGTGAGTTCATTCTCGCTTACCAGCGCACTCTGGTATTTAGGCACTCTTAGGTTTAAATTTATTCACATTTTCCCACACCATCACACTTTATGGCTTAGTCACCTTTCAGGTGTCGGCCAGTACAACTCGATTCGGAGTCCTAGTGGACGTTCCGGGTCGGGGTGTGTCAGCTAATAACATCAACGTGCTCATCAACTTGGTCAAGAAATCCATATAACCCAATATAACCATACTGTTCTCCTATCTGTTGGTGACAAATTTCCCATGCGAGTGTTTGTAACTCTTGTCAGTATAAAGTGTCTTTCAACACCTTAAGAAGGCATAAGGCTCTTTTAAATGAGTTGTTAGTTTATGTAAGGCGTGCCATTATTGGTTAATACCAACAAAAAATTGAATGATGTTAGTATTTGATTGTAGACTTGTACGACAAGTAAACTGAACTTCTAATCAAAAGACTGTGCCATGAATGGGGTTAAAATATACGTTAAGTTCTTTTCTATGCTTTGTTCTATAAAGGACTTCACATATTTTCTTTACGTATGCCAAATAATAACCACAAACTAATTGGACCTTGGTTCAACTCAGTTTGCAACTCTTTATGTAATTACAGAATACATGGCAAACTATAGTTTATATTAAAATAAAAAAGACATAAAAGGAAATGACGTCAAATACTCATTAAATATCCAACAACAAAGTATACCTCAAAAAAGAAATACAAAATACAAGATATCGGGCAAGTTTAGACCTATTCAAGCAAGTTCTGTTGTCAGTCATGGAAGTTTTCGCTAATAGCTGATCAAGTGCTTTGGAATGAAATTTTTCTTACAAGAATGTGATACTACATGCAATGGAGCAGAACTTAAAACATAAATACAATTATAAAGGTGCAGAACTACAAAAGGAATTTGTAAAAGGTAGGCTGCAAACCTTTATAGTCTCTTTATGTTGTGAATTGAGTGTCATTGTCTTATGCACTTTCTACCATCTTATATAGAACAAACCTTTCTTTCCTGTTAAAGCCTTTTACTCTGAGAATAAATTACCCTACTCCCAGTTGTTGATGTGATTACTGATAGAAGATAAAAATTTACATCGCAAATTGAGCTTTCATCATCTCAAACCACTGAAATGCCATCAGAAAGAGGCTTTTCCTTTGTTAAATTGACTGGGTTAACTGCACAGTTTAAAAGGGTGTTTGCCCAAAATGTCACGTGTAAAGTACTTTTGAATTTCTTAAACTTGTGACTGTTCATTTCTGTAAAATTAAACACCCATTGCGTTTAACTGATAATAACAAGACTGGGCCTCGATCAGGCCCAATGCATACATATTTTATGTCAACTCTCCCTTATGTGCTTCACGAGCTGCCCCGTGTTAGTGTATTCCTGCTATTACCGAAAGTTTTTCCAAAGTCTGAAACTTTACTTTGGTGGCGTGCCTGCGATAGGCAAGAACGGGGAGATTAGCCATATCCATATGATCATAAAGATGCAAAAGATGGAGAGACTGGAAAGAAAGTCTCTCCGATAACCTTGACGACGGAGATGTAAATATGGCAGATGGAGCATATCGATATTAGTTGGTGGGGCTCTGAGGTGGTAGTGGCATGCTGAGCAGGTCTGTGGGAGAGGACGTTGAACAATGTGTTTTGCTGCCAAGGATGGATGAGGTTTTGTGGCTAGGGTTTCAAGCATATATTATATATATAAGAAATTTTATTTGAACTCATAACCTCTTTTTATATTTAAAATTACTCTTTATACCCCATATTATTTTCTCTTCAAACCCAAATTTACTATCTTAAATTACCTTTACAACCCGAATTCAATGTATAAATGTATCATTACACCCTTTTAAAAAATAAAAACCAAAAATTAGTGTTTTGCAACTCATGTATGTTTTAATTAATCATTCATCTACTGATTTTGCTTAATCACATATAGATGAATAAAAAAGTTAAAACGTTAAAAATTATATATGTTTCTGCTATTAATTATGCTTTGGAAAAAGCGCTGCTTTTGTTACTAAACCTTAAAAAATTGAAATCCAACCAAAAAAACTTTAATAGAGCAATTCATACTTTAATTGGAGGATTCAAAACTTCAAAATCATCATCCATCGGTTAGAAAGAGCTTGTTTTTCTCTATGAGAGCATCTTATGGTTTTAGCTAGATGAACGTAAGATAAAAATTGCATGATGATATGATTTGATGTGATGTTAGGATTTGATTATTGAGTTTATTATTAATTACATCTTATACTTGTTGGTAATTATACAATATGATAAAAAAGATAATTCACTTCAGTATAGAGAAAGGTATATTGAGTCATATAAAATTTCTCTATATATTGCGTAGTTTTAGAAGATGCCACTTTTGTTTCTGGTTGTCACGATCATGGTCTGAAATGCTGATATTTCGCCGATAATATCGGTTTTGTGAGAGAGCAATATTTTAATACTTATCCACTGAATTTTCGTCAAAATATCGCGATAATATCGACAATATCGCGATATTACCAATAATATCGCGATATTTTAGGCTGGTGCGAATCAGAGAAGAATGCCGGAGCTTCTACAGCTCCGGTCGACTGTAAAAGAGCACCCTAGACTCCGATCTAGGTATCAAAATGAAATACAAGAGGAGATGAATGTTTTTATAACTTCCGTTTGCCGTGAAACGGTCGGAGCTGACTCAGACCACCTCCTCCATCAGAACCTTGAAGGGGAACTGCGGATCAGCGGCGACTCGGGATCTCCACCCATTAAGAAACATACCCAGAACTCCGAATCCCGAAACCGACGACGACGACGAAGACGAGTCGTCGGAGTTCCCATCTCCGCCCCGGCTCCATCCCCCGCTGTTTCCTCCCGTTCCTGCGCCGCCACCGCCGTTGTTCCCATCTCTGCCCCGACTCCATACCCCGGTGTTTTTGTTTCAAAGAAAAAAACGAAGGTACAGCCTAGATCTGAGAGGAGTGAGAGAGAGGTAGGGATAGATGAACATATGATTTTGTTTGGCTGAGAAAGAAAGTGATGTGGGCAAGAGAGAGAGAGAGACACGGGTGGATGATAGAAATTTGTGTGGTGTGGGTGCGTTTAGGGAAGAGAGAAGATGAGTGTGGATGTCAGCATAAGTCTTTGAGAAAGTAATAAAATACTAATATAATTGTGTTTTTTTTTTTTTTTTGGAAACTAATATAATTTTGTCTTTAAAACACCAAGGGGATTCGAACCCCTCTCATTTTACTCCTTCAACACCTTAACCACCATATCACTTATGTTTTTGTGAAAATATGCTAAAATACACTTACTCTACACATAAAGATGATGAAGATAGTGAAAATTTTGAACCTCATAGGAACTATATGTGGTACTAAGTCACTCATGTATCTTACCATGCAATGTATAAAGTGTAAAATATTGTACTAATTCATTATATATAAATGATTATGGTGTGTTTAAACTTCTTTCATTAATTACTACATATTTTCTACACTCACAATGTTTGCCAACTCGTTATATAATCAACTTAAATCAGTTAAATCCATTATGCAATGCATTTCCTTCCAATTTTTTGTGATAAACTAATAGATAATTGACTAAATAAACATCCTGCAAAGTTTCAATAAAAATTTCCAAGTTTTTCTTACAATTTCCGTGGTTTTTATTCAATTTTTATCGATATCGATAATATCCCGATATTTCCATCGAAATTTCCGTATTTTTGGACTACCGATATTTCTGATATCATCGATATTTTATACCTTGGTCACGATAGCTTTTTGTTTCATCATATGTACTATGAACTAGTTTCTGAATAAAATAGTTTTCCTACAAAAAAAAAGAGAACGTATTAAATATTTTTATTATATTACTATGTCACAATCAGTCGTTTGGAACCACAATCTCAAAGAACACCATGACATACTACACCATTTTGTAGGGAATGAGAGTTAATCGGCAATCCATCTTAGTGGGCAATCTGTACAAAAAATAAAAGAAAGGCTAAGACCCCCTATGCAAGTCCTCAAAGAAGTTTGTTGTCTATCCTATCAATCGGATGGGTAGCCTCCCCTCCCCTAAATTTCTTGAATAAAAAAACAAAAGTACACTATTTTGTAAGGTATTTGGTATATTTTGTATGGTTTGGTTCAGTCAAATTGACAACTTAAAAAAATTTGGATTGGTCTTGATTGCACTGATTCAGTTACACAACCAACTAAAATCATTCGGTTAGCGATTATATGATGAACCAAGTTGTCCGATTCGTCAAAATTTCGGTAAAAGTTTCCAAATGAAATCATAGTTGTTGAAATTTGCTTTCGGCCTAAAAAATAAAAATATCATCATAATACATATAAGACACATGTGATGCTACATTTATTTCGACAACAAAATAATTGAATGTTGAATGAAATGATGATGACTATTTCCTCGATTTACCTTAGGTGAAAATCAAATTCACCTGTTCATCATGATTTCTTTGGATAGTGATAGTTGCTTCGAATTATTTGAAGAGCGGTCTGATTTAATCATTCACTTGCACCATGGATTAGAAGAAAGAAAAATAAAAAATCAAACTCACACAAAGTACGTTAAGCAACCAATTAGGTAACTCGACAAAAACAAAAATACCAATTCAGTAACTTTTTGTTGTTGAAAACAAATTTGGTAAAGTTCGTTATTTCTGAATTCATTAAAAAATAAAAAATAAAACAAAAAATAAAAACAGAAAGTAAAACAAATTCACCGTACGTGCCACCCTTGCGATATGAAGGAGATCCGTGCGTGAAACTGTAACACACAGAGAGACAGGAAAGGTGGAGTCTATCAGTTTTTAATCCATCCTTTCTATTATAAAAAGAAAACTAACGAAAAATTTTAGGTTTTAATGAAAAGAATAAAATTAAGATGTAAATAAATAGTATCATGCCACTAGTACTACTGTTTATTGGTATTCCTCCTTACTGATTATTGAGAGGTATTAGGTTCAACTCTCGCCAAAAGCGACACCCCCTCCCCTTAATGTAAATAATATTGATTTGTTCAAAAAAATAATATAAAAATAAAAATAAAAATAAATAAATAAATAGTATCATAAGTGTTGTAAACATTCCTAGAATAAGTATGATTGTGTAAATCCTAGATTAGATTTGATTCTAGTTATTCTTTCCTATTACAACTTGTATTACTTGGAGGAGAAGGAATATCTTCTCTCCCTTTACTACTATAAATAAAGGCACAATAATGTAGGAGGGATAACAACACACACACATTCCCCTACAATTCTACAAACACACATCTCTCTCCTCTCTCTCTCCCGCCGGCCCCAGTCTCATAGTCCACAACAATAAGTTATTTTTTAACTAAAAATTTATTTAATGTTAAAAGTAAACAGTAACAAATGTTCTTCATTAAAACTCTCATAAAAATGTGTGACGATGTGAGTGTGATCCCCTAAAAACGTGAAGTAACGGTAACTCGGTTAAAACTTCTATCCAAATCAATCACGTGCGTATCACGTGGGACTGATTTAAAGGGCATCTCAATTTTTTGTTCCGATTTTTCGTACAATCCGATTAGATCGGACTTAGAGAAAAAATGGTGGCATCTCGTCGGCTCCGGGACCTGCAATCGCAGCCGGGGAACAAGATCTGCGTGGACTGCTCCCAGAAGAACCCGCAATGGGCCTCGGTATCCTATGGTGTCTTCATGTGCTTAGAGTGCTCCGGCAAGCACCGCGGGCTCGGCGTCCACATCTCGTTCGTCCGATCCGTGACAATGGACTCGTGGTCCGAGATCCAGATCAAGAAGATGGAGGCCGGCGGCAACGAGCAGCTCAACGCCTTCCTAGCCAGCTACGGCGTTCCTAAGGAGACGGATATCGTCACCAAGTACAATACCAACGCTGCCAGCGTGTACCGGGATCGGATTCAAGCCCTAGCCGAGGGGCGTCCCTGGACGGACCCACCTGTTGTGCAGGAGACCATAGGGTTTGGGAAAAAGAAGCCGCCTTTGGCCCAAGGCGGCGGCGGTGGAAGTGGCAGGGGAGGTGGTTCTGGGAACAATGGTGGGTGGGATAGTTGGGATGACGACGGTTTTAGATCGTCGACCGATTTGAGGAGGAATCAGTCGACCGGTAACTTTAGAGGCGGTGGTGCTCATGGTGGTAGTGGTGCTGGTGGATATGGAGGTGGGATGCCGGCCAAGTCGAGGTCCACGGAGGACATCACGAGATCACAATTGGAGGCTTCTGCGGCGAACAAGGAGAGCTTTTTCGCCAGGAAAATGGCGGAGAATGATTCGCGGCCTGACGGGCTACCGCCCTCACAGGGCGGGAAGTATGTCGGGTTTGGATCGAGCGCCGCCCCTTCGCAGAATCATAATGTGAATGCGCAAGGCGATGTGTTGTCTGTTGTATCTCAGGTTGCATTATTTTTTTATTTATTATGTTTGTCGTTGATTCGTGATTGTTGATGGAAATGCTGATAGTTTTCCGTTTATTTAATTTGAATAGGGTTTTGGAAGGTTATCTTTGGTTGCTGCATCGGCGGCTCAGTCGGCTGCAAGTGTAGTACAGGCAGGCACTAAAGATATCACTACTAAGGTATTTCTCTATTCATTCTTAATTTTGTCAGATGCTGGACGATCGCTCTGCTACTGCCAGGCATTTATATTTGGAAATGATTGAAATGCCATGTACTGCACAGCAGGTTTAATACTTCCTTTGAATGCCGTCAATGGCATCACTTTGTATGCGTACTGTGTTTCTTTGGGCTATGGTGGTATATGTTTGGCATCCTTTGTTCTATTAGTTTTGTTTTTTTCCTTTTCAAAATTCTCAATGTAGCTTTGTCAATTCAATATTGTACAACTTCATGATTCTTGACTGTAATGTGTGCTTTTAGTGGTATTCTTGGTTTCTGACCGTTTTGGTTCGTGTACCTGACATTTGGGGCTTTGTTGTTTAACTGTGATATAATTTGTGCAAACATCACTTTTGAGTTAGGAAACTCTAGCTTAACTCATCACCATCACCATCACCGCCGCCACCACTACCACACTCATGACCATTCATCACCCCAATTAACACATAGCCAACACTCACAGTGGCGAAATGGATTCCCATTGGCCATCCCTATTTCTATTGTAATTGTTCAACCCCTAAATGTCCTGAGGTTTGAAAATATGAAGAAAAAAATGAATTTTTGGAGGGAAAAGAACATCTATCATAAGGAAGACACATCTGGGCAGTTATGCATTTCCTTTTTTCTCTTTCTTTGATTTCGTTTTACATTTCTTTGAGTTTCAAGAAAGGTTTGGGAGTTTTCAGAGTTTCAAGAAAGGTTTGATAGTTTTCAGAGTTTCATGTGTGTGTGTGAGAGAGAAAGAGAGTTTGTGTGAAAGAGAGTGACCACTAAACATCACTTAAAAGCTCCGTTCCAGACATGTTTTATCAAAGTTTCCATGAAATTGTTCTAGTTGCATTTGTGTTATGTGGTACACAACATTTTCACATAGATTAATATTGACCATTATTTTTACAACAGACAGATAGACTGAAAGCTATATTTCTTCAATCACTGGTAATAATTTATATAGACCTAAAGGTTAGCTAAATTTCTGAAATTTGATAATGAAGTTATATGATCAAACTTTTATAACAGGTGAAAGAAGGCGGCTATGATTATAAGGTGAATGAAACTGTTAATGTTGTCACTGCAAAGACTTCAGAGATTGGACAAAGGACTTGGGGGATTATGAAAGGGGTCATGGCATTAGCATCTCAGAAGGTTGAAGAGTACACTAAAGACGGAACAAACGGGAAAGCTGAGAATAACTGGCAACGAAATGATAGTGATCAGAATGGATACTATCAAGAGTTTAAACAGGAGAACAAAGAATGGAATTCTTCTTCCGTAGGGGGGCAATCATCGAGTGGGAATCTTAATTCTTGCGGCTCTAGTTCTTGGGATGATTGGGACCAAAAAGACACAAGGAAGCAAGAGACTACTAAAGGAACGGGATCCAACAGCACTGATGGTTGGGCTGGCTGGGATGATGGCAAAGATGATGGATATGATAATGCTTACCAGAGTGCATCTATTTCAAGGGCTGGTCACAATGGGAAATCTGATTCAGCGTGGACTGGGGGAGGCTTTAACTAAGGTTAGTGATATACGGGGAACTTTTTATCTGGTTATCTATAAGACTATAACCTTTTCCATATCTTACCTTTTTACCATGTTCCACCAGTATAAGAAGGCGCGTGTTATTTGTGTCTTGAATTGAATGTGGCTGAGATAGGTACCAAATTAGTTTGGAGTTCTTATACCTGTTTTGCGTTGCGTATATCATCCAAGTAGGAATCTCACGTGGTCTCAGCAAATACCGGTTGACTCATGTCGGACACAAATTAGAACTCAAACGGATGGATGCCAAGGGTGATACCTAGGACCTAGCTGATGGATATGGAATTTGATGGAGGCGGAAATTGTTAGCAGCTGGTGCTGACTGATTGATTGGTGATATATTGGAATTTAGATCCATTTCCATGGAAAAGACACTTTGTTGAGGTTAGTATATTTGCAGAAAAGTTTTCTTCTCTTTTTCTTTCATCTTGAAAAGATTTTTATGTAACTTATTTGGGATTTTCGTCGTTTTCCAAAAGTTGTTTATATATGTACAACTATCAACAAGGAGGGTCATTTGCCCGATTCAAAAGAGGTTCAAATTTGTTTGTGAGATTTGAGGAATGAAAATTTCCATTTGATTTGCATCTGTTTTTGTTTGTTATCCTTCTTTCGTGTTCTGATATGTGCTCGCCGTTTGAAATATCAGTCATTAGCAATCATCTGAACAATATTTATTTTCTGGTTAAATTATTGGTCGGGTAAAATTCTCGCACTCCATACATGTCTGGTTTACACGAGTAATTTACCTCTATGAAAAGCACCATGCGGATCCCCACACTGCTCGATTCTGTTCGTTCTATTCTACCGCTTATTTAACCATTTAACGCGAACACTGCTTATCGCATGAATTTACAACCCTGAACCCTACTTAGTCGAAGCTAATGACAAACTAAATTACATAGCGACAGTTAAACACCCTAAAACGCAGATTATTATTTCCAAATAGCTGATTCATCGTTTTTGGTCGTTGAATCCCGCCGTTGTCCAACTGCCTTTTACACAGTACAACAGCATCCCTCATGTGCGGGTTCTTGGTGTTTGTATCACAAGAACAGAGGACGAAATCCCAGTTGACGATGCTAATGTGTCTCCAATTTGTCCCAGTTCAGCATGCTCCAGCCGATGGCGAGCCAATTCAGAATTCTGCTGCTCCTTCCCCACGATAACCAGATCGTATTCCCTACTCAGCCCTATACTCACCGCCGTCCCCCCGATGCCGCCTGTCACCACCTTCTCTATGTATTCCACTGATTCATTACACCTCCTCAACTCTGCAACTGCTGCCTCATCTAGTTCCTTCTCATGATTTTGCTCCAAGCTGTCCGTGATGCATTTTACAACTGTTACCATAACGCTTGAATGCGCCAATCTTCCACCAAATTCCAGAGCCTCGCGGTCGTCAGGTCCGCCCAAGAACAAAATGCACACCCTCTTGGGAGTGGCGGCACCCCTCTCACGTCTGCTGCCAAATCCACGATCCACGAACAATGCCACTGAGCAATTTGCAGTGCTTAAGACCCTCTGATTGACCCTTTTCCAGTCATCCCCCAGACCCTCCATTTCCTTCTCTTCCTCTCTTCTCCATTGTTTGTTAAAAGGCAAGATTACGAGGGAAACCGTCTTCGCCTCTGCAACATGGAGAATATCCTCTTGCATTGTGGACAACGCGGAGATGGCCGTTGTGTGGCGGATGGTGACTGGACCGACTTGACCATAGGCCTCAAACGCTGCAGGGATTTGGTCCTGTGAGACCCCTCGACATAAGCGGTTGATGAAGGGAAAACCATTTTTCCGAGCTCGATGCACCATCATAATGGACGATGAACGGTCAGTGAGCTCAACAAGATGCATCACGTAAACTTTGAGTGGCGATGAGTCTTGTGAGGCAGGTGCGACTGACTCGATGAGGTTGACGAGGGAGGGTACGCTTCCAGGTCCATGAACGCAAGCAAGGATTCGAAGGTCCTTTCGTCTGTGGGCGGGTTGGGTCGGAGAATGTTGTCCCTGTAAGAGACGGGGAGTTTGAGAAGCAATGACATCCCATGAGGGTTTGTAAATGGCCATCACTGCTGGAGTTGTCATGAAGGTGGTAAAAACTGCCATCAGGGTCAAAATAGCAAACATCTCATCGTTTAGAATCTGCAAAGCAAAATTTCCAAAAGTTAATCCACCAAAGTGGAGTTTTCATTAAACAGTTAATCACACTTAGGAAGTGGATCTTCTTGCATCGTATATAGTGGGTTGGTATAGATTCTGTGCACCAATACTCCATGTCTATCAAAATGCCTGAAATCTGTACGAAGGGATAATATTATTTTTTTCTAAAGAGGAGAGTCTTTCTTCCTCGCAATCATAACATCATTTTACTGTACAAATATTATAATTAGAATAATTTAATACTTTTATCAATTATCTAAAGATTATTTCTAGAAGAATTCTTGTGATTTGGTTATTGTTAAGTCATTCATATGAATAGAAGAAATTGACTGTTTGTCGTGAGGATGTTACTTGTTACCATAATCGTCGATTTGTTCTGGACATAAAGATTACTAAACGGCCTCCAACTTGAATGGATGTTTCTAGAGATGATGTTATAAATTGTAGATTAATAATATCACGTGACGGTATTACAATCACACTTAAAATTACCTTTTTTTCCTTCCCAATGTTGAGAACAATGAGCTCCACCAAGCCTTTAGTATTCATGAGGACTCCCAGTGCTAATGACTCTCTTACTGGTATCATAAACAACATGGCCACCAGAAAAGTACCCAAAATCTTGCCAGTGCAGGACACAGATGTGACCAAAGCCACCAACCCCCATGCCCTGAGCCCTTGAATTTTAGCAACATCAGTTTTTAAACCACTTGAAGCAAAATATAGAGGAAGAAGCAAGCCAGACACAAAATTCTCTATCCTTTTGGTCAGTCTGGCTGCAAACTCTCCCCCCTTTGGAATCGTTAACCCGAAAACAAAAGCGCCGAATATGGCATGGATGCCGATCATGTCTGTCATAAACCCGGATAACAGTACCCCGGCTAGGGTTAAGCAGATGTAAGCCTCATCCACTAGGTCATGATCGGATGAGCACCGTTTGGCAACCCAGGTCATGAAGGGTCGGACCAAAGTTAGCTGAAAAGCAACAAAACCAACCCCGGAAATGAGAACCCAAATGGACACTAAGGGGCTTTTGTTGCTCCCGCCGGCTAAGGCCACCGCCAATGCCAGCAGGATCCATGCAGCTATATCGTTGAAGGCTGCTGCTGCCATCGCAGTTTCACCGACACGAGTTGTGAGAAGTTTGAGCTCCGCTAAGATGCGCGCGAGGACAGGGAAAGCGGTGATGGAGAGGGCTACCCCTGTGAACACGAGAAGCTGAGGGTAACCGACCTTGTTCTCTCCGTGAATGACTTTTCGGGTAAAGAATGCGAGACCAACTCCGAAGAAGAAAGGGAGGGAAATGCCTGAGATTAAAGTACTAAATATTGGTGTTGGTTTTACACACAAACTTTTTTTTAACTTCTCACACATCTTTCTTTATTTATGGTCATCAAAATGAATAAATCAAACAAAAACAGTTGACATAATTAAATATGGGTGTGTAAGATGAGAAAGTATTGAAAAAGTTAAACCATGCCTGCGAGTGCTATGCTGATGGCTCTTCTGCCACTGCGGCGAATGGAGATCAGATCAAGCTCGAGGCCGACGAGAAATAGGTAAAAGAGAAGGCCAATGCTTGCAACGGATTCGAGTATGGGAGTGCTCCATGAAGGGAATAAGATCTCCAAGAAATCTTTATTCCTGCCAAGTGCTGATGGTCCCAACAAAATCCCACCCTGAAATACACAAACAAATTGAAAGTATAGCGCACACTCATTTCGGTTATATACAAATAAACAAACGATGTAGTTTTAGACATAAACACAGATGGATGCACGACAACCAAAGGATCGAGGATATGAACATACTAATATCTCGGCAATGACTTTAGGTTGGCGGAGTGGCTTGAGAAGGAAGGCGAGGAAGCGGCTAACGAAGAGGATGAGAAGGGTTTGAACTATTAATAATGGGAAGGCATGGTGAAGAGGATTATCACCTTGCCAAGCTCCATCAGATGAAGTTCTCATGTTGGTAAAATTGAGTGCCATTTTGGTGGTGTCAATGTGTGACAATACTGAATTGAAGTGAAGTGAAATGAGCAGCTATGATTTTATAGAGAATATAAGAAAGTAGTAAGTGGTCTTAAGTCAAACCCACCACCTGATCACTACATATAAATAAAATTGGCTCCAATGAGAAAAATGATAATTGGTTCTCCCACTAGTTAATCCAGATTTGTTTGTTTATTGAGTTAATCCCAAAGAGGGAATGCAAGAACCCTCCGGTAGTGGTAGAGGGAATATGATCTGCAAATAGGCAAGGGAATGTGATCTGTGGGGCAATGGAATTGGGCACGTTTCAATTGAAATTATTCGCTATGATTTGCAAATAGGCAAGGGATACAGAAACTTTTATTTTCTCTGGAGGTATCACGCTACTTTGACTAGACGTTTTCTAATGGCTTGCATCAACTTTTGTAAGGCATATGTGAATTAGTTCTGGCAAACGGCTCGTGTTTGTCGTATTCGTGTCAAACCCATTATTCTAACGAGTCATGTCACAACATCCTAATTATTTTAAAGGATATATACTTTACTAAATAATGAAATAAAAATTTCCAACAAAATTACTCAATATTAACATCTGAATTTGAATTTTTGCTTATTTATAGTATACCGCTGTATTTTCAATTTTATGAACTATAATAACTGTTGTTGCTTTATTTTTTGCCAAAAATGCCAATTTTATAAACTATAATTACTACTGCTGCTTTATTTATAGTATGCTGCGGTATTTTCAATTTTATGAACTATTTATATCTTTTTGTATTTCTTTTAGTAAAAAATTAAGAGCTTGATCAAATATGCACTAAATTAATTGAGATTTTAAAAATCTATGGACCAACCTGCTCATGTTCGAAGAGAATATCAAAGTAGCTTTGTATAATTTCATACACTAATTCTTAACTATGTGGCTCTGCCGATGAATTTCAGAGAATGAAGAAATCCTCGTAAGATTGTTCTCTTGAGCTACAACAAATCTCAGGAAACCCACTCTCGTTCAAAAGGAAACTTATTCGACCAAAAAAAAAAGAAAAGGAAACTTGTAACCACTTATTTGTACTTGTTAATTAGTGAATTAGGTCACACAGATTCCTTGGACATCTCAAGCACAGCACTGGAGGACTCATCTGCGACGAACCTTTCGCAATCACCATGCACAACCTTCGACACTGGAGCCTCCACGGAATGAGCTACGTCATGTTGTTGAATCACAAGCACTGATGAGACCACACCATGGCCTGATGAAGCCAATATGTCTCCAATGGGGCCTAACTCTGCATGCTCTGCATGGTAGTCGGCCAGTTCTGCTACCATGCGTGACGGGAATCTTCCTTTGCCTACAATTAACAGATCATGATCTCTACTACTTCCTATTGCCAAAACCCCCTCCACAATATTATTGGCTGCCACCTTCTCTACGCACTCTGCTTTCCCATCCCACTTGCTTCTGAACTCAGCCACTGCTTCCTCATCCAGTTCCTGATTACCAAAATTTACAAATGATTAATACATACTTAAATAGAATAAACATACTATACTTGTGTGTTGTGATCCCCGTTTTGTAAATTGTACGGACTTGTGTTGATTTGACTAATCATTTAGGGTATCACACCCTTGCGACAAGGGTGCATTTGTGAATAATCAAATAGATCTCTGCAACTGTTTGATACCCCTCAGAGCTCAGACTACCATCTCACATGTCACGTCGTAGAAAGGGTATTGAACTGACGAGAGGTAACATCATGCAATATGCGTACCTTTTCTTTCTTTCGGTCCATTTTAGCTGTGGAGAAACTATAGCTATTCTCGGTAGACTCGGAGGGAGAAGGCTTTAACATGAGACCATTACTCTCCAAACCCTCTTTCTCAACAAATTTCACAACCGTCACTTTAACTGTCGGGTGTTCGGCCATCCTACCGCCTAACTCCAAGGCCTCCCGATCATCGGGCCCACCGAAAAACACAATGCAAATCCGCTGGGTTCCGGTGTTAGCAAATCCACGATCCACGAGCACTGCAACTGAGCACGGTGCAGTTTGAAGCACCCTCTGGTTGACCCCTCGCCAGGCCTGGCACACAATCTCCGTCGCTTCATGATTATCGCCGTCACGCCTCCATTGTTTGTGGAATGGCAAGATGATCATCGCCACCCTCTGGTCTTCCGCCGTATGGCAAACATCCTCGTACATTGTGGACATGGGTGATATTGCAGTTGTGGGTCGGACCGAGACTCGCCCCAGTTGGCTATAGGCCTGGAAGGCGGAAACAACGCCGTCGCTCCCGGCACCTCGGCCGAATCTATTAAAGAAGGGAAAGCCGTTCTTTCGAGCCCGTTGGACCATGATGATGGAAGAAGATCGCTCAGTGAGCTCCACAAGGTGCATGAGGAAGAGTTTGAGTTGCGCTTTCTTGGCACTTCGGATGGACTCAATGAGGCTAATGAGTGAGGGCACATTGGCAGGCCCATGGACACACGCCAGGACTCGAAGTTCCTTGAAGGATACAGTGGTTGACAGATCACGGAGCTTGCGATGAGTGCGAACTGAGACGCCACGTGCAGGCTTGTAAATGGCCATCACTAGTGGACTTGTGATAAAGGTGGTGAAGAGTGCCATGAGGACTAGAATAGCAAATGTCTCATCATTAAGCACCTGAGATTAAATTTAAAATAATTCATTAACAGAAGGTTGCAAAAGTTACCCTTTTTATAGAAAATTTCATTTTAATTCTTGGTAAAGATGACTTTTAGATTAAAATTATGAGTAAGATCAAAATCTAATTTTAGTTTCTTGATACATTAATAACCTCATTTATTAATTATATTTTGAATTATTTCTCTTATTCTTCCTAATTTTTAATGTATTAATTTTATTTCATTATAATTTTCATTTTCATTTCATTTATCGTAATATATTTTGTTGTAAACATTTAGATAAACTAATTTTTGTTATACAATATATTTTGATGTACTTTGTCTTCTTCATTTAGGTACATTAAATTCATTATAATACATTTCGGTGCATAGATTTAGCTACACACATTTCGGTACATACATTTCGATACAAACATTTAGGTACATTAATTCAATATAATACATTTCGGCACACATATTTAGGTACATTACTTTAATATAATACATTTCAGTGCATACATTTCGGTACTAACATTTAAATACATTAGTTAAGTATAATACATTTATGTACACACATTTCAGTACTAACATTTAGGTACATTAATTGAGTCTTTCAAGTTTGAAGAATGTTAAATAAAATTAATAAATTAAAAAACTCTTTTTTGGTCAAAAAAATAAATTTAAATATTTAATAGGAGAAATTAAATAAAATGCACATTAATTATTTTGAATTAAGGACACATCAAGGGATTATAATCAATATGTAATCTAACACCAGGTTTATTTTAAATTTCAATCTTCTTGAAGGATTAAAGTTAAAAAAAATCCCTATTTTTTTATTTCAAATACAACAAATATTTCATTGGATGAGGGAAGGCCCAATACACATTACAACAATGAACAAACAACCGAATAAAAATTGGGGATAGCCAAAAACTCATTCAACAAAAAGACAAAAAACGAAAATGAGACCCCAAATCCTTATACTGCAAAGGCAGAATGCAACTAATGCCCCGCTGCCGCCACTACCACCTTGCCAGCAACCACAAAGGTAGTTGCTCTAAGAAATTCAACTCCGCTTTGGATTCGATGAAGGCATTGCAACACAAAAAATTTCAATTCGCAACAAAAAAGATGTGTCACATCCCAGACCGACTCCGTTGTAACACGATATTGTCCGCTTTAGGTCCCGACTACGCCCTCATGGTTTTGTTTCTGGGAACTCAGACGAGAACTTCTCAGTGGGTCACCCATCCTAAAATTGCTCTCGCCCGAACTCGCTTAACTTCTGAGTTCCGATGGAATCCGAAGCCAGTGAGTCCCCAAAAGGTCTCGTGCTATATAGAGGTGGGCATGTACATATAAGGCACATCACCCATTCTCCGTTGGTTGATGTGGGATCTTACAAGATGCCCCAACCAAATTTTACCACCAAAAACACCGCATCGAAAGAGAACCACTAAATTCAAAGGAAAACAAATGAAAAGGGTTTGAAAACTTTGAGTTTTAATGATAAGGACAAAATAAAGGGTAAAATGAATAGTAGCAGGTTTGATTTTTTAGTGTAAAAATGTGATTTTTCGTTAAAGTGAACAGTACCGTGGACTTTTCGTTAAAACTCCCTAAATTCAAAGCACTTTCACAGACCCCACACTAGCAAGAAGAACAAAAAACACATGCAATTTAGAAGGAGATGGGGCTAATGGACCATTTAAACCACCCTCGCTTTGGGCTAAGCCGCAGCATGCTTGGCTCGATATTTAGCATGTGCGTCAGGCAAGGGGTAGTGAGGGGAGGATTTAGATCTGGCGTCCAAATCAGGTTAACGCTTGTAGTTTTGAGCAAAGGTTGTGGGAGGAATGGTGTGTGAGGAGGGGAACTTATGAAGGAGATGGAAGATGGTGGGTGTTGGGGGTTAAAGAATGGAAATTGTAGGATAGGGATTAGTCTACAAAAGACAAAATACGGTGAAAAACACTTAAATTTTGACAAAAAACGACAGGATAATGGTGAAGCATGTCGAGAAACACAAGCCATCCACGAAGGGCATGGCTTGAGATTCTAGAAAGGAAAATGAAATAGGAAAATTTCTAGAAATGAAGGGGAAAAGGAAATTGTGAAGAAGAAAGGTTGCAACGAAACCCAAACTAAGAAAGGGGTCGGCGGCGAAATGGTCTTTTAGTTGTTTGCGAGAGAGAAGGAGAAGAAGCCGCACTGCTAGGTTATTTTTTTTCAAAAAGCAATTTATTAAGAGTAAACTGCAAAAGTAAAAAGTAATTATATACGTTGTTGCATTATATATTATGCAACCAACAGTTTTGATTCATAATCATACATACTGTCTTCTCTTGTCTAATATGATATTGTGTCATGCTCACACGTAATGGCCAACAAATATCACAAAAATTTAGAAAAAATAATAAGTGGCGGACACAAAGTTTGAAGATTTCAAAATATTATAGTAAACCCGAATTATGTCCGAGGCAAAACCGACTTCAAAAATTACAAATAAATTCCAATAACCCAAAAAAGCAAAAATAAAACTAACATTTGATTTCGAACTTTTTTGAATTAGCATTAAAATATTTATTTCAACCCGATCCGATCCGAGAAAATCACCCCATCTTCCCCAGAATAACCTTAACCTTTAAGAATGAGGCATTCATTTTCTGGAAAGGTCATGCACCAACTTAAAGGACAAGGCTCTGCTACATACAATTACTATAAAGTATATAAAACGGACAATGATTGCCTGCCCTCCCACTTCCCGTGTTCTCCTGCGTCCTCCTGTTTGTGTGGTCACGGTTAAGCCACATCAACATTTTACATGACTATTCATTTTTGTCTTATTATCTCTATAAAAAACAATATAAAATGTTGACGTGGCTTAATCGTGACCACACAAAACAGGAGGGTACGGGAAGTGGGAGGGCAGACAATCCTTGTCCATATAAAACATCCTCAAATAGAAAGTTATTGCCCAATAATTGGTTATACAAACCCAACTTTTTTTTTCGTGGATTGATAATAAAAGCCAAGGCAGACGGGACAAACTATACCCAATATTCATGTTTTTAATCATTTCTAAAACTGTGTATGTCTCCAAAAGAGACTTTACAATCAAGGATCTAAATCGTGAGGATTCTAGGGATTCTCATGTTTTAACCATTCATCGTGTATCGTGTGGTTAAAAATTATTTAACTTTTTAAATTTAAACTTAAACACAAACAGTACTTAACGAAAATTGACCGCACAATATATGATAAACAGTTAAGAGGTAGGGATCCCTATAATCCCCACAAAGTAAATCCGCAGAGAATCCTCTTCCTTAAATCAATTCTTTAGTGACTGTATATTTGTGATAAAAAAATAATTTAAAAAAAGGCATGTGTGAGTGTAATCATTAAAGAATGGCTCAATAGTTGGTCACCAATTTCAACCCGTATTTCACACAGAACGTCTTAAGTTTGATTTCTAGCGGTGGTAAATCGCGCGATGGTAGTTAGGAGGAGGCTAAAATGCTTCTATGAGTCTTCCCAACTCCCGCAAGAATAGACTGTCGTGACGAAATCACCAACGATCCTTAAAAAAAAAAAGTGTGTGTGTGAGTGTGAGTGTGAGTGTGTGTCACTCATCTTTTTCAACGACATTTTACTATCGAAGCGTGCCATCATGCAGGGGGAGAAATTGTTATAATGCACCAAAGGATTCATGTATTGGTCAAAAGCTTTTACCAAATCTTCAAAAAAGAGGAAAACAAAGAAATGAAATGATGATATAAAGTTTTCACACTTGCATTACCTTTGAATATGCTGTTGTTGTTGTTGATCCTGATCTAATTAATAAATTAACAGATAATTGAAACGTAAACGAGTGATCGCAAAGAGAGGAGGATAAAAGCTGAGTTGTTGTTTTCAAATGATTCCCTAGCATGGCCCCCTACCATATGCCACCCGTACCTTAATTACCACGCTAATTAATCTGATACGATTAAATAAGTTTATTCATCTAAATTACATATTAATAAAACTCTCTTTGTCAATCAAAAGAAGGTGAAAAAATATTTAATCTTCTATCACAACAAAAAAAATTAAGAGCAGTAACGTAATTTCATAAAACAAAATTTTAATATTTTGTGTTTACACCTCACCTACAGGTGATTTTTAACACCTCTAATTTGAAAAACTTAAAAATATTAAAAATTAAACCCCTTTCACTCTCTCTCTCTCTCTCTCTCTCTCTCTCTCTCTCCAATTTTGAAAACAAAAATAAATAAAAATTCACACACATTTTGTGTGTGGGCATATACTAGTATCTATGAGATCAACTTCAATGGTTTGGTTAAAACTCAAAGTTTAAGTTTTAAACTCGTCCAAAGTTTGTCTAATCATTGGGCTAAAAAAAGGTTTTGGGTTAAAACTTATTTTTGGGCCAAAGTTAACCAGAAAATGAGCCAAGATTAGTGGTTGGGACCCAGTTGCTGATGTTGTCAGCCACTTACGAAAAGACCAACGACTATTTTTTATTATCAGACATCCCACGTGGTTGAACCAACAGTCCAGATTCAATTTTTTTAAATCAAATTTATGAATATGTAAACTCCAACGGTTGAGATCAAATATGAGTAAATCTAACAGTATAAAGAAGATCTAACAACTCAAAATTAAATCCAACAGCTAAAACAATTTAAAATTTTATCTAAATCAAAATTCACCCAAAAACTCTATAAATACTTATGTATTTGTTCAAACATCCACACAAAATCCACTTTCGTCAAACAATTCGTCCTTTTTTTTCTTTCTACCCACATAAGTATTTGTGTTTAAGAATGGGGTAAGTTGTGTGATTTTCCATGTTCTTTCATGTGGTACATATATGTAAGAATGAGGTAGGTTAGTGATTTTTCATTATTTAACAGAATTTAAATATTTTTATGTTAAAATATTCATAAAAATATATTAGAATAATCTATATAGATTTTATTTTTTAAAAAAGTTACCAAATAATGAGCTAAAATCATTCTTTAATAATTTCGGGCTAAAATTATTGGAGGAGAAAAACTGTTTCTGAGTTAAAACTTATATTTCATGGACTAAAAATTTAAGTTTTAACTCCAACCATTGGAGTTGGTCTACGAATATTTGTTCTTATATACACGATAACTATGAATAGTGACATTAATAGAACTCGTTTATTCATGATGTTGAGTCCAAAGTTCAAAACTCACAAGAAAAATATCGTCGTCAATATACAATTTCTCTTTTATGTTTTTATATTTAAAAAATCAATGATGGTTTTTCAAGTGTCATATTATAGGAGGTAAGCTAAATGACTATGACACATCCTCTTTGTTTTAATTTGAAAGCAAGAGAGGTCAGCTTTTGCTAATATTCACTGTTTAATTTCTCTTTATGGCAATTAGTACAATCTTCACATTTTTGTTTGTTTTCATTTTCCATTATTATTAATTTGTAAATTAGGTGTGATAGGACAAGAAAAAGGAACTTTTGTGAGGCTACTAAATTTCACTGCCATAATCAATATTTATTTGAAATATTGTGGTAAAAATTAAACCAATAATAATTAGCTGACCTTTTTCTCCTTGCCAATGTTGAGAACAATGAGCTCCACCAACCCTTTGGTGTTCATGAGCACACCGAGCGTCAACGATTCTCTAGCCGGAATCATAAATAGCATTGCCACCGCAAACGTCCCCAATATCTTCCCGGCACAAGCGATCGATATAACTAGCACCAACAGCCCCCACGCCCCTCCTCCGTGTATTTTCGCTACATCGGTCTTCAACCCACTTGATGCAAAGTAAAGTGGAAGCAACAAGCCGGACACAAAGTCCTCAATCCTCTCTATCAATCTTTCCGCAAACTGTCCTCCTTTGGGAATTGTTAGACCAAAGACGAAGGCTCCAAATATAGAATGGATACCAATTAGGTCAGTAATGAATCCGGATACCATGACTCCGGCTAGGGTTAAGCATATATAGGCTTCGTCTATTGCATCTTGCTCTGGAGTGCTCAGGCGGGCCACCCAGTTCATGGCCGGTCGGATCACCACCATCATGAAAGCAACAAATGCAACACCTGATATTCACAAGGCAGTAAATGCCAATGTTACCAAGGTCTAAATACACAGAATATTAAACAAATATACATATTAAAGAAATGATAAGTGATCGCATTGTATACTATCTCTAATAAAAGTGAGATTTACTTATGGGAAACCCAATGTAAAGGGAGATTTTGTATTACATATTAAATTATTTAGTTTAAGTTGAGAAATAAGTTTTATGTGTACTATAAAAATTTATCACCATTATACTATTTAATGTGTTAGAATATAAGCGTACGACTGAATTAGTATGTTTCACTTCTAAGAAAGATAAATTAATAAAAGTTACATATACGTGAGTGAAATGGTTTCATGCACATGACCATGTCTATTTTAGGCTCCACCAGCACTCTTGAGAACTCTTTTAGGGGCTTCAAGAGAATATTGTGGTCCCTAAACAAATATTATCTCCAATAAGAAGTCCTTATAGTAGAATCCTTAAATTTAGGAACTAAAAGATTAAAAAAAATATTGTTAATTTCGTTAGAGTATGATGATCGTTGATAAAACAAGAAAAATAATCAAGAGGCTATCTAGACTGTTGGGAAAAAAAGTCACAAGTGCAGTGTGCGGCCCACGCCTGATGCTGCAGTAGAAATTGCTCAGCGAGCAAGCCTACCAGTTTGGGGATGGGGATTTTCTTAAGGTCTCCGGAGAGTTCCTCTATTATAGGAGAGATTTTTCAGTGTGACCGGTACACAAGATGGTACAGCACGTGTCACTATACAAATTGTGGGATATATGTGCTAAAAAGTTAATAACTGAAAAAATAAAATTTATCACTACTTCTATTAAATCACGTGATGTACTACTTGTATTATCGTCACAATTAAAAATCTCTCCTAGAGACTTCAACTCAACTTAGTTGGAAGCCTTCTAAATACTATACATGAGGACATACTGACAAAATTTTGAGCACTAGTGGAGATGCTCTAAGTAAACTAGTACCTAAAATATCTAATTTGGTGGAGTAGATTAGGAGTACAATTACACGAATTGTTCAATTAAAAGAAATGAAAAATAAAAATGAAACTTGTGAAAAGGAAAAAAATATGAGAAAATATCGAGGATATTGTCGGAACTCTGGACCATACAAACCTGATAGGAGGACCCAGATTGATACCAAAGGGCTCTTCTTATGGCCACCATCACCGTCACCGGCCAAGGCCACCGCGAGAGCGAGCAAGATCCATGCAGCGACGTCGTTCAGAGCGGCAGCAGCCATGGCAATCTCGCCAACCCTAGTAGTTAAAAGCTTGAGCTCTGCTAAAATGCGGGCGAGAACAGGAAAGGCCGTGATGGAAAGTGACACTCCCATGAACACAACGAACTGACTGAAGCCGGCCTTGTCAGATCCGTCGATCGTTCTCCGGAGGACGACAGCGACGCCGATGCCACATAGGAAAGGCAGCGATATGCCAGCGAGGGCTATGCCAAAAGCGCTTCTTCCACTACGACGTCGGACTGAGCTTAAATCGAGCTCAATGCCTACGAGGAACAAGAAAAAGAGAAGACCAATGCTTGCCACGGTTTCGAGTATTGGAGTGCTCCATGAGGGAAATATTTTGTGTAGGTAATACTTGTTTCTTCCCAAGGCTGACGGCCCAAGCAATATTCCACCCTATACAAATAGACTAATGAGATAAAAGAACTATATAACAAGAATTAACTATATATGAATAACTAAGACACATGCAAAAATATTTTTATCACTACAAATTGAAAAATGTCTCACATTCGAATAAAGCAGGAGAGTAGGACTTACAGCAATCTCGGCGATAACTTTGGGTTGGTGGAGGGGTTTGAGAAGGAAGGCGAGGAAGCGGCTGACGACGATGATTAAGGTGGTTTGAACGATTAAGAGTGGGAAGGCGAAGTCTAGAGGATTATCACCTTGCCATAATCCACTTGATGCCGTTTTGATTGAAGTTATATTCACCGGAGCCATGGTGTTATGCAATAGCTAGTCGCTGTGTACTATGAAATCATGGAAAATTAAGCAATATATAGAGAGGGAGAGCGAGTGTTGGTTTTTGTCGTTGTGGGTACGGGTAATTAAAGTGAGGTCACGTAATGAAGGGCAACAAAAGTGTAATTTGGCATTTGATTACGAATACATCGTTTTTGTTTTATTAAGCAAAAGGAGGATCTGAACTTAGTGAATTCTTTCGGCATCAGAAAGAAGTACATCACGAAACTAATAGTTGGTATTTTAAACTTAGTTGTATATTTCACATATTACAGACCATGTTAGTTTCTTTCATTTTGACCCCAGTTGGTTAATTCAAGTAAGTATTTAAGCTCAAATGGTTAAGAATATTTACTCATACATTCAAAATCTTTTATTATATCCTATACTCGTTAAAAAGAAAAGGGAGACTTTGGATGCGGTCCTTAATTATGAATATTCTTTGATTAAAACCTTGTTGGTTTTTTATTTTTGATCGAGATCCCTGAACTTAATGTGATAATTTATTTCTATGTACGTTACTATATTTTTTTAATTAAAAATTAGAAATTTTAGTTGTTTATATAAATGAGATTTTAAATAAAAAAACCATAATTTGTGGGATTAAAATATTAAAATATAAATATACTATTGTGTGTGTGTGTGTGTGTGTGTGTGTGTGTGTGTGTGTGTAAACATGGGTACATTCATCCAAATTAACCAAAAATTTTATTGTATCAAAACATGGGTACATTCTTCAAAATCACAACAACAAAAAAAGGACATTAGGCTTAATACATTAGTAAATTTCTTCGATTAAACTTGACATGGATACATTTTAAAATCAAAGAAAAAAAATGTACCCATATAAGTTTAAAAATGGATTAGAAAAAAAAATTGAATAGATTTTATATAAAAAAAGGGGGTACATTTTACATATAACAAATTAGTATATTTAAGAATGAGTACATTTTAAGATTAAAAAGTTTTACATGAATGGGTACATTTAGCAAAATAAAAAATATATATATATGGGTACAAATACACATAAACTTTAAAAAATATGGGCACAAAAAGAAATTAATATATGGGTACAAATTAAAACTGAAACTAAAAATATATGATAAAAAATTTAGTCATAAATATAAATATACTAATTGTAACATTTTTAACATTAAATGAATATATTTAGAAATAAAAAATATTTTATTATTGAAATAATTAATGATGTTATTTGACACGCCCCAACCCGAGTCAGGGCGTGCTGGCCGTCACGTGAGGGTGACGTAGCCATGTGCACAGTGCAGAAGCAATAAAAATAATAGAGAATACGAATAATTAAAAACCAATTCATAAGGGTACTAGCTAAGATAAGTGCTAGAACGTGTGAATACACAATCAGAGCATAAGTTGCCTAAGTTCAGTCCAGAAAATAAGTACTAATTAAACGATACCCAGGGATGTCGTACATTGTGATAGTTTGTCAAAACCTCTGTTCAATCCACGTGAGCCACCAATAGCAAGTCTACCTAAAACCTGGAGGGGCGCAAAACAGAAAATGTGAGTGGGCAAAAACAAATGTTTTCAAAATCATTTCATTTCTCAAAAGTTCTAACCCCTCATCGTAAAACATGTATAATTTCCCAGAAATAGAATATAAACATAAATATGTATATATATATATATATATATATATATATATATATATATATATATATAGATAACTGTCAATTCATGCTTCACATATTCATAATTACAGGTATGCCATGCCAAGATATAAACAGAATGAGTAACTCAGGTGAGAATACATTCATGGAAATTAACATATTAGCCCAAATCCCTGTAGAAGTCTGTACGGCTGAATTCATAGCTCATTAGTTAATCTAGCTGGAGTCACTACAATGACCTATACGGCGCTACACTGCACACAAGTCGGAACCACTAAAAGGGTTTGTACGACAAGACTGGGTGTAATATAATTATGCTCAATACTACGCTCTCATGATAGCTGGGTGATAAATCGTTAGTCATCTACGAGTCAGAACCACCTATGATGGTCTGTACGACAAGACTGTGCACCTAAATTGGATCCAATGTGAGCATATGGTGCGGGAGGTGACATCATAAACAGGCCTGTATTATATCCCTAGTAATTCACAATCACCCGGGGTGCAGGTTTATGAGCTCTAAGCTTCTCAATCAATCACAAACATTAATCCCATTCACAATTCATAACTCACCTGGCTTACCTGAGCGTCCACAACACCACAATTATATATTATGCATCATGTACAGAATATAATTTCATATGCATGGCATTTTAAAGCATACTTTCATTTAAACGCATTTTCTGGGAAAATATCAAGTATATAAGTATATACTGAAAACCAAAAGCCCACTCACTGGTATGTCGAAGGGTCGTAACCTCCGAGTTGCCCTTGACTGCGCTCGTCCTCAGGATAAGTCTCCCCTATATACGAAACAACTATAAAAAGGTTAATTTAAAGCACATCAACAATACTAGCTAATAACTTCTCATACATTGCTCAAATGGGATGTTTGAATATACCATCGTGATCTACACAACTCCACGAACATCCCCATATTTTAAAAATAATTTTCCGACCACCCACGCGTCGGCAAGTGCACGGCAATACGCGTGGCCACGCGCAAGGAACCCTAATGGAAACCCTAATTGCCGTTAGGAATATTCCGTCAAAATTACCTGACGCTGTTACTCTCCGTTAAGAATATTCCGTCAACTTTGACGGAATATTCTTCTGTCTTCTCTGGTGAACCTCGTCGGCCGTCGTCGTCGCCGGAAAACTGGGAAATGTTTAAACCTTGATATCTCAGTCATTTTTCATCCAAATTTCATGAAACCAGTACCAAATTGAAGCTCTTAACTTGTAGAACATTTCCTTACCTGTTTAAAGTCCCAAAGATCACAAGATCTCGCCTGAGAAATTCGAGAGAAACCGACCAAACTTGAAACTCACAATCCCGACATCCAAAACTACCCAGTGAGCTACCCCGAGCTTCATGAAGACCTTCTAAAGCTCCCTATGAACTTAAAATCCTCTAAAAACTCTTCGTTTGAATGTGCATGAACAGTGCCAATTTCGGGGTAGGGTTTTTCATAGGTTTTCCGAAGCTTCCAAGTCCTAAAAATGGTATGGTTGTGTTCGTGATGACGAGATGAAAGTGATGGTACTAATCACGAGCTCGATCTGTGCAGAAAAGGGTTGGTTTGAGGTTCGTCCGTACGTTTGTACGGATTTTCTACAAAATCCGAGAGGGAGAAGAGAGAGGGAAGGCACGGGAGAGAGGGAGAGATCTTTTGGGTGTGTGTGTGGTCCTCACACTAACACATCATCAAACAACATTTTACAACACCAACCATAAAATATCTAGGTCTAAACTTGACCAAAATAAACTAGGGCAATAAAAATAAATCGAATATTTTGCCCAATTCCAACGACTCGATCCATCCCTCAGGGGTAATTCCGTCAATTCACATCATCGAGAATATAATACAATAAGTTCGGGGATGGGCTGTGACATTATTAATACCCAAAGACCTTGATCAAAAATTAAAAAGGAATAGAATTTTAATCAATGAAGTAGCAAAAAGAAGGACGAGAACCTAATTTCTCCAAAAGAAAATGATGGATCATATGACCTAATTTGCATCCATGCCGATTCATCTTTCCATGGTACCAACCAAAGTGAACCCAAAATCCAAACACTTCACGTGGATAAATCATTTATTTTCCAAGTTTGATTAAACGAATATCACGAGATTCTTGTACATAGGATCGTGAATTTTGTTCATTTACGACTCCACATTGAACCTGACCCGTGGCACCTGTACACTTTGATAATTAATGATCACAATCAGTTTTGGACCATGCATAACGGGACTAATATCAAACCAGTAGTAATAATTCATAATACTCATCAAATGCATGGCCCTCCATGTTTTTCTTGACAAGACCTTAAAAATTAAGGGAGCCCGAGGATTAAAGAGAGTAAATTTTCCTACCGTTTGATCGTGGGTGAGCAATTTGCATAAAATGAGTCCACAACTGTTATATTTTAGTCCAATGATGTAATACTATTATATTATGAGACCGAAAGTCTACAATAAAGATAAAGCCATTCTGTATGTCATTATCTCACCCTCAAAATGTTTGAATTGAGGTACATTAATTATATTGGCTAGTTTGATATGGGTCCAATTTTATAAGTCTCTTTTGATATAGGTTCAAAATTGGAGCTAAATATATTTGATGAAATGTGAACACACATGAGAGTTTGTCCCTTTTGATTGAACCACAAGGTATGAAAAGTGAGGGTCTATTAATTCAACCAAAGAATACGATTCATACAACGTGAAATAGCCAGGAAAGATCCTCAATTTGTTCAAATGGCTTCGTGGCACCACACTCGATCAGCTTTTTGTTCTCTACCTTTTGGAAGATTTGATCATTTGGGCTTAAATTAGAGTAAATCAGTACTAGTATTACTTCCTAAAGAACAATAATTGTATTTCACATAGCTAAAACCCTATTGGAATGTTATCTAATAGTTGTTTCATTTTTTTTCAAGATTACCATTATCCATTTCATTTTCATTGACCCTTTTTTTGAACAAAAAGTGCATCAAAGAACAGTAAATAATCGTGTAATTGAAATATTTGTTCCAATGCGAAAATAGAGTCGACATATATTGTTCAAGAATCTGGTAAAGAATGATATATATTGTTCAAAATGGGACGTTTGGTTTCTTGGTACGACCACTCATGACATATTTTGGTGGAGATTCACAAATAAATAATGTTCATTACATGTAAATAGTTATTTCTTTTAACGTATTGTTAGAATTTGATACAAACATTTCATTAACACTAGAAAACAACATTTATGCCTACATATCAAAATCTAGCTAGCTAGTTTGTCTACAAGGAAAAATAATTCCTTACATGTTAGAACGCCGCAAGTATTTTTTTCTCCCCTAATTTGGTGTAGATTGTTGAATATTTGGGGGCACAAAATGCAAGGTACATGGATCCTCCTAGCCTAGTGACGAAGGAACGAGATGATGCATGCCATGTGAAACTAGCAACTTATTTATACTTGTGGACATGAATCTCTAAAACCCCATATCTGATTGACCATCCCATGGGCCACTTGCAAAGAAGGGAACAAGAAAGTAACTTAACAAAGGATTTATGTGAAGCACAACAAACATTAAAGCTTATGCACCATGCATCTCATATGCATCGTGATTCTCATCTCCCTCTTTCTCTGAAGTGCCAAACAAAAGGGTTCCACTCACATGCAGGCTTAAAAGAGAGTTTGTACTCTTTTGTTCTATAGAGAAGCACCATCTTGAGAGTGATCAGATGGAGTAATAATTAATTGTGTACTTACTTTTGATTTAGCTTCAATTTTGGACCTATATCAAAAGAGATTTATAAAATTGGACCCATATCAAACTAGCCCAATATATTAAGCTGGTTAGCTAGTAGTACTGTAGTACTTTACTTCGCTGGCAATTTTATGTTTTAGAGTGCAATCTCAACTTTCAACGAGAAATTTGGTATCATGTTAGACAATCTTAAAACTGAGTTACCAATGTAGTACTCTATCAAATTTAACATAGATAAAAAAAATAAGGAAAACTAAAGAAAAGTTAAAAAAAAAGGTTTAGTTTGAATGAAAAATAACAAATAAAGGTGTAGTGAATAGTACTAATAAAAGGTAAAAATATGATTTTTTGTTAAAAATGAACAATACCGAGAGTTTCGTTAATACTCCCTAAAAAATAATAATTTATAAATTATAAAGAGGGCATACATATTCTAGACATGCACACGTAAGATCTATGTACACAGATTATATAGTGAATTTCAATGATTTTTCCACGCATGCATTGATGACTTTTCAAAGACAAAAACTTATCAATAAAGGTGTCTGCAATAAAGGTGCTGATTAGGTTAGGTTTGATTAAGAAATCATATATAACTTATAAGCAATGATTATCATAAACAAATAAGCAAGCTAATGACACATATATACCTATACATATACATATATGTGGAGAAGGAAGAATGCAAGGGATCTCTTTTGATTTGTTTTGTTTTGTTTTGGGAACAAAACAACTCAACATTATTGAACTACATGCTAGTAGCTAGATCCAAAGTATATCATAGATTAGGAAATAATAAGATTCTCGAGTATCAAGAGAAAAAAAGGAAACATATGTTTGCTTTGTCATCCTTCCTTTGATAAAGATTGATGGTAAAATTTATACAAGGAGAAATTAGGTTCACATCCTTCTTTTTATTACTTCTGATTAAAATCCTATTCATTTTTTATTTTTTATTAAGGTCCTTGGGTATTAATAATATCATTAATTATTTGAATAATAAAATATTTTTATTTTTAAATATATTCCTTTAGTGTTAAAAATGTTACAATTAGTATGTTTATATTTATGGCTAAATTGACACACCCCAATCCTAGAATCAAGGTGTGCTGGCCATCACGCGAGCGTGACGTAACCAAAAGTGTGATGCGGAAGCAAAAGATAAGAGAAATACGAAGGAATAAAAACCAACTACTAGCAATAATATCCAACTAGCATGCTAGAGTAAGTTTAAGTGTGAAACACACAAATTCAGAGCATAAGTATTAGGTGCAGTCAAGTAGGACCATAACTAAATTACAACACCCGCAGGTGAGTCCTACATTTATGTAGTCTGTCAGTACGTCGTGGGAATCCTCGTGGGCCACCAACGCCGCTAACTAGAACCTAGAGGGGCGCAAAACAAAATTGAGTGGGTCAGTAAAACCAAAGTTTTTCAAAAACATTTCATTTAAAACATTTCTAACCCCTCGCTGTAAAACCTGTATACTTTCCCAGAAAATAACATAATATACATATACTTCATCAAATATCTCAAATCACCAATCTTTATCAAAACCCAGAAAATATGCCATGCCATAAATGTCAATAACAGATTAAGAATGCATCAATATAACAGGTGACATAATGAATCAACCGGAGACCCTGCAGTTGGTCATGTACGGTTAATTCCATAGCTCAATATCCCAACCAACCGGAGTCACCACGGTGACCTGTACGGCACTACTCTGCACATAAGTCGGAACTACCTGAAGTAGTCTGTACGACAAGAATGGTGTAAGAATACACTCTAGTGCTTCTCTCATCAATCATCTGTGCACATAATCTAAGGTTACCTACTAGTCGGAACCACCTCAAGTGATCTGTACGACTAGCATGTCGGAACCCTCTCATGGTTTGTACGACATGCACCTACTTGGATCCAAGGTGAGCGTGCGGTGCAGTGAATAATATAAGCACTAACACCAGGGGTGCAGGTTATGAGCTCTCAGCACAATTCACATCATCAATGATTCACATAAATAACATAAAACTCACCTGATATTCACCTGTGCGTCCACATCACCAATTCACATATATATGCATCAATTATCAATTCATATAATTTACAATATGCATGCATGGCATTTTAAAAACATACTTTCTTTTAAATTCAATTTCTGGGAATTTCAGTAGTATATAGGTAATAACAGAAAATAATTGCCCACTCACTGGTAAGTCGAAGGGTCGTAATCCCCGTGACGTCCCTGGATGCGCTCGTCCTCGGGATAGGTATAACCTATATGCGAAACAACTATAAAAACGTTAATTAAAGCACATAACCGACAATTCGTAATAACTTCTCATACGGTGCTCAATTTGGATATATGAATATACCACAGTGACATACTCAACGTCACGGACGTCGAGGTATTTTTAGAAAAAAATTTCGAGGCTGCACGCGCCCCCACGCGTCGGGAGGGGCACGGACCTACGCGCTCCACGCGCATCATCTTCTTCCTCCAGTCGCTGGACTGGTTTTTCCGCTCACCGGAAAACTAGAGATTTTTCAATCTCCTTGTTCTCCGTCATTTCTCAACCATTTTTCACGCATTTTATATCAAAATGAAGCCCTAAGCATGTAGAATCACGATATACTAGTTTAAGGCTCTAAAAATGACGAAATCTCACCGGAGAAATTCCAAGAAAATCGGCCAACTTCGAACTCAGTGATCCCGACGTCCAAAACCTTCAAACTAAGCACTCCGAGCTTCCTTAGGACCTCACTAAGCTCACTGTAAGCTTAGAATTTCCTGAAAATCAACAATTCACGTGTGCATGAACAGTGATTTCAAAATGGGGTTCGGATTTCACGTGATTTCGAAGGTTCTAAGTTCTAAAAATTGTACCATTCGAATCAGGAGGTTGAAAGGATGAATAATCTCACCTTATTGGCGTCGATCCGTGGTGATTCGAGGGTTTTGTGCTTTGGGCCATACGGTTTCGAGAGGGAGAGAGTGAACTGAGAAGAGGAGAGAGAGAGAGAGAGCACGGGGTGAGGGTATCCCGTGTGTGTGTGTGGTCCAACACAAAACAAATCCAACTTTTTTCCCTAACCACACAAATTGCAAATAAGTTTTTAATCCATTTCAAATTTTCCAAACTTAGGAAAATATGCATCATTCCGTAATATGTCACACACATACCTTAACATCCTCCAAGGACAATTTCGTCATTTCACAACTTCGATAAATAGAATCTCGGGACGGGCTGTGACATAAATTTTTTATCATATATTTTTATTTTTAGTTTGTACCTATTTTTAATTTGCAAATATTTTTTAAGGATTTTTTTATTAGCACCCCACTAATTGTTGAATACACCCCACTTAATATTTATTGTTAAATGATTTATATAAAATGACTATTTAAACCTTAAAAAGTAAAGAAAAACAATTATTTTCTTCCTACGCCTCAAATCATTTAAAAAATCCTTACCACCCGTAAATTATATATAATTTTATATACATCTGCACTCACAATATCTTTTGATTATGTTTATATATATATATATATATATAATGTTAAAGATTCTGCAACATAAGAGATGAAGTACTTTGAAATATTCATATCTTCCTTGAGATAGTGTAGTAATGTTTTTTTCTTTTGTTAAAAATTTTCAGGTATGTTTGTTGTTTATTTTTTGAGGATGGTTTGTGGTGCAATTTTGCAGAACAAAGAATCTACACGGACACAGCAATAGCACAATCAACTAGTCATTTCATGATTTTTTTTCTTTCAGAAAAGCCAGCAAAGTAGCCATTTCTAAGTTTAAAATCAAATTCACATCTAAAGCCTAATTCCCCTAAATTGACAAAAACCTTGAAGCAGTAGAACCATGCGCACTGTTTGTGTGCTAAAGGCAAGGGGTTTAAATTTATTTTTTGGACAAGATGAAGACTTGTAGATTTTGGTGGGGGGTGTATGAAATGTGTGGGGTGTGAGGGTAGTTTTGGTTAGTAAGTGGGGTGTATTAAGATATTTTTAAGTTTAAAAAGTAAGTGTGAGGTGTTTTAAGTATGTAAGGTGTATTCAATAATATGTGGGGTGCTAATATAACAACCCTTTTTTAATTTGTACCGATTTTCTTTGCATTTTTAATTTGTACCTATATATTAGTTTCTTTTTGTGCCCATATTTTTTTAAAGTTTTATTTGTGTTTGTACCCATGTGTATACCGTCACGTGACATTGTATATTTAATCAATGATAGAAAAATTACATATGGTATATTTATGTTTTATGCCTAAACTTTGTATCATATATTTATATTTTTAGTTTGTACCCACTTTTAATTTGCAACATTTTTTTTAAATTTGTATTATTTTCTTTTTAGTTTTATTTTGTACCCATGTATTAATTTCTTTTAGGGCCTATATTTTGTAAAAATTCATTTGTACTCATAATTTTTTAATCTTTTATATGTACCCTAATTTATTTATAATGTACCCATTCTTCTTTATTAATGTACATATGTGAAATGTACCAATTTTTTTGTAAAATGTACCAATTTTTTTAACATTATGGATACATCCTTTTGCCATTTATTATTTATTATTTTTACATAGTTTTTTGTGATATCCCACATCGCCCAGGGGAGCGATCCTTAAATGTATATTCCCATCCCTACCTAGCACGAGGCATTTTGGGAGCTCACTGGCTTCGGGTTCCATCAGAACTCCGAAGTTAAGCGAGTTTGCGCGAGAGCATTCTCAGGATGGGTGACCCACTGGGAAGTTCTCGTGTGAGTTCCCAGAAACAAAACTGTGAGGGCGTGGTCGGGCCCAAAGCGGACAATATTGTGCTACGGTGGTGGAGCGGGCCCGGGATGTGGTGGATCCCGAGAGCTCACTGGATTCGGGTTCCGTAGGAACTCCGAAGTTAAGCGAGAAGGAGGCTAGAACACTCCCAGGATGGGTGACCCACTGGGAAGTTGCTCGTGAGTTCCCAAAAACAAAACCGTGAGGGAATGGTAAAGCCCAAAGCGGACAATATCGTGCTACGGTGGTAGAGAGGGCCCGGGAAGTGGTGGACCCGGGCCGGGATGTGACAATTTTTATCCATTTATTCAATGAAAAGGTTTGAATTCTTTTATTGTAACCGTTTCTAATAGTATTATAATTAGGGATTTTAAATTTATAGGATTATAAATCTCATAAAATATCAAACAATTAATGTCAAAACTATAAAAATATAAATATTAATAGTAATATAATGAGGTGTACAAAGTCAAGGGACTTTGATCAAACTTTGAATACCATTAAGGTTTTAATCAAAGAATGTTAAGGATTAGGGACCGCATCCAAAGTATCCCTTTATACAAATAGGCTTATTTTCTGCAATTAGTCACTTTGCACTTTGAAACTTAACATTTACTCCACTTTGATGAGATTCTGTTCATTCTATCAAATGTGACGACGTATAAGGAGAATTTTGTAAGTTCCTGAGGGGAAATATAATTGGGGATTAGGGTTTTGGACAAAGATCAAAAAACAAGAACAAATTGAGAGAAAATTGGACCAATTGGTGTCTTAAGAGAGTACTTTGGGGGTGCCCAACAAGAGAGCAGGACGTCGCCATCAGAGACTGTAATAAACTTTGGTTTTTGGAATCTTGAGTTTTCAGTGAGCTCCGAGAGAGGGGGAGAGATTGACCAATAAAAAGGGAGGAGAGAGACAGAGAGTCTGAGCTTTGAGCATTTTTAATGGAGATGAGCTCTAAGTTATTTGATTACTTGCACCCCAAGTTATTCGGACTTCTTGTTATCAAAGGATTGTTTTTGATGGGTTAAGTCCACATTAAGTTCTTTTTCTTGCCTTGTGACGAAAGACTTGTAGTTCATAGTCTTGTATGTTCGTATGAAGGTAGTTCAAAGCACTTTAAGCCATTTACTCGGTTCTTGGTTGGTTTTAACGATGACATATCCATTAAACTAACCAGATCCAACTACAAATGACGTTCTCGAAGTAGGAAAAAACTGATGGAAATAACTTGAATACATACTGGAGAATGCATTAAGTAATAGATCTACAAATGTAAGTACAAACACAAGGAAGTCGGGCAAGATTTCACTTTGTCTGTCAAGGTTAAACCTCTTGCAGCCACTTCTCTTTGAGTTTACAGAGGTTTGTATGCTGGAAAGGGATGGATGGTAAACAGGTTTACACGAGGGGATCGATATTACGCCACTGAGGGAAGTAGCAGAGCTTTTAAACTAGAGAAAGATAGGTTTTCTAAGGAGATCTAAACAAGAGATAACTTGTTGCTAAAATGATTTGAGATCCGGCTGATTACAGCTTTTAAATGCAAATCTGGCTTGAGAGCAGAGTTTGTATGTTTGTTTGTTTGATTGGTTGAGTGTCCTTGTCTCTGGGGCCTCTTCTTCCTTTTATAGACCAATTAGCCCGACTATTGTGACTTTGCTCTTGCCTGAAAGCATTTGAAGGGTAGTGAGTCATCAGCTTTTTACTTGGAATGCCACTAGAAAGTGTTCTTTGGATGGTAGTAGGTTAGTCTTCATCACTTGTCACTTCAATAGTAATCACATGGCTTGTATTTGGCTGAGAAGGCTTCACTTTGCTCCTGGGCTTGATGTTGGGCTTCGGGCAAGTCCCCTTTAATTTGGCACCCTTGGGCTTTTCTTCATCCAAGTCCAATGTTCAAATATTAACCCAAACACCCTCATCCCTCATCAATTGGTATTTCAAAGTAGCTTAAAATCAACAGTTATCCATCTAAACCCCATTTATCATGTATAGCCAAAATTAATTTAACACCTAATTTCATGAATGCCCTTAACAATGAAACCTAGTTAGACTACAGGGAACTTGTGTGGATGCAAATTTCTTCCTCCTCGATCTTGGACAAAATTGCACCTACAAAACAATTAACACCTTAGGGTCAAGGCTAAGAGCCTCACGCACCCACGATAAATGGGGGGGGGGGGCTTTGGCCGAAGAACCTCCGATGCCAAAGTTAGAATTTAGAGAGAAAAGTGTTTAGAGAGTTTTTGGAGTTTTGCAAGAGTGTGGACTTAGGTTTTTAGAAAAAATGGGGTTCAATATATAGAGTATGGTCGGTCCCCTTTGGAGAAAAGGTGGTCGGCCTTTGGGATAATTGAATTTTACGGCTTAATCTCGTATATTCCATAATTCTGAGTAAATAGGTACATACAATTCTTGTTACAAAAGGAAACAAATAAAGGACATATTATCCTTCCTAAACAAGACTCTAATAATTACAGAATATTTACATTCCTTTTTTCCTAAACCTTGACTTATTCCAATACTCCCCCTCAAGTTGGAGCATAGATATTACTCATGCCCAACTTGACTAATGAATCATCAAAACGCCTACTACACACAGCATGGGTAAGAATGTCTGCAAGTTGTTCTTCTGAGTTCACAAATGGTATTGACACAATCTTCTTCTCCAGCTTTTCTTTGATAAAATGCATGTCAACCTCCACATGTTTAGTTCTGTCATGCTGTACCGGATTCTCAGCGATTTCTCTGGCGGACTTATTATCACAATACAACTCCATTGCTTCTGTCTGTTTAAAACCGAGACTCCAAAGTAACTTCCGTAGCCAAAGAAGTTCACACACACCATGTGTCATTCCCCTATACTCGGCTTCAGCAAAGGATCGTGAAACTACATTTTGTTTCTTGCTTCGCCAAGTGACCAAGTTACCTCCAACAAATGTAAAATACCCAGATGTAGATCTTCTATCAGTCACATCACATGCCCAATCAGCATCAGTAAAACCCTCAATTCTCATATGTCCATGACACGCGTACAAGATCCCTTTACCAGGTGTAGACTTCAAATAAGCCAAGATTCTCATTACTGCCGCCATATGATCCACGCTTGGTGAGTGCATGAATTGACTTACCACACTTACAACATAGGCAATATCCGGACGAGTGTGAGACAAATAGATCAGTCTCCCCACCAGTCTTTGATACATACCCTTGTCAACCGGTTCTTGATCTAGATAAATCCCCAAATAATGTTTTTCCACGATGGGAGTGTCCACCGGTTTACATCCTAGCATCCCTGTTTCTTTTAATAAATCCAAAACATATTTACGTTGAGATAAGAAAATACCTCTAGATGACCGAGCAACCTCCACGCCAAGAAAATATTTCAAATCTCCCAAATTCTTCATCTCGAATTCGGCAACCATGTTTCGCTCTAGCCTCATCATCTATTCTGTATCATCACCCGTTATTATCATGTCATCCACATAAATAATTAAGGTTGTCACTTTTCCACTTCTCCGTTTCAAAAATAACGTATGATCCGAGTGACTCTGATAATACCCAATTCTTCTCATCACTTGAGTAAAATTTCCAAACCATGCACGAGGTGACTGTTTAAGTCCGTAAAGTGACTTTAACAATCTACATACTCCGGTTTTCCCTCCGGTATTGAACCCTGGAGGAAAATCCATATATACCTCTTCTTCCAAATGTCCATGAAGAAAAGCATTTTTTACATCAAATTGTTTCAGTGGCCAATTCAGATTTGCAGCTAAAGAGATTAGAACCCGTACCGTATTCATCTTCGCCACTTGAGAAAAAGTTTCCTGATAATCAACACCATAAGTCTGAGTATAACCCTTTGCCACTAACCTTGCTTTATACCTGTCTACTGATTTGTCTGCCTTGTATTTAATTGTAAAGACCCATCTACACCCAACCGGTTTCTTTCCTTTAGGTAGCTCTGTTACCTCTCATGTATCATTCTTATGTAATGCCATCATTTCTTCATCCATTGCAGCAGCCCATTTAGGATTCTTCAAGGCCTCCTCAACTCTGGTTGGTGCTTGGATTGCTTCTATATTATTCACCCAGGCTTGGCGTTCCGGGGCAAGGTTCAAACACGACACATAACTAGCTATTGGATACTTCACTTTTCCTTTAGGAGAAAACATGTCAGGAAGAACACCACGATTTTGCCTTGGTGGCAGCTTATATGTACTCACAATGTTATCTGGATTAGTTACATGAGTATCAATAGTACTTACCTCAGGGATATTCAAAGAAGACACATTGGGTGGCACTATCAAAGGCGAGTGAAAGGGGGTTACGGATTCGATAGGAGGTGGCGTGACTGGGTCGGCAGCTTCTTGCCGACTGTCTTCATCACACTCGACAAGCTGTTGCCGAAAGGGCTTAGGTGGCTGAATAAAATTCCAATGCTCGGCAGGCTCTTGCCGAAAGCTTTCACGGCTCAGCTCTGCAGTATGCCGAGAGCTTTCACATCTCCCTTCTTCAGTACACTCGTTCCCTGAGCTACATATTTCCAACCACCCAATATCACCGATAATATTCTCCCTCTGATGATCAGAAGGTGATGGAAACGAACCATAGAAATACTCGGACTCCGAAAAAGTAACATCCATGGTCACGTACATATGGTGAGTTGCATGATGGTAGCACTTATACCCTTTCTGTTGAAGAGAAAAACCAAGGAAAACACACCGGTGGGCACATGGATCCAACTTACTCTGATGAATCTTATGAATATGAACATAAGCTACACATCCAAAGACACGAGGAGTAAGGGTATTGGTGGACACAACTGGAACAAACTCCGTTAACACTTGGAGAGGTGTACGAAAGTCCAACACTCGGGATGGCATACGGTTAATGACATACACGGCATAAGTGACCACATCATGCCAAAACTGGGTAGGTACAGATGCACCAATAAGCAAGGCACGAGCAGTCTCCAAGATGTGACGGTTCTCTCTCTGCAACGCCATTTTGTTGTGGGGTATGAGGACAAGTAATTTCATGAAAGATTCCTTGATCCCGGAGAAAGTTAGACAACTCGGAACCAATATACTCACCTCTATTATCAGAGCGGAGAACCTTAATAACAGAGGAATAATGAATCGCAACCATTTTAGAGAATGACCAAAACACCATACTCACATCACTTTTATTTTTCATCACATAAATCCACGTCATACGTGTGCAATCATCCACGAAGGTAACAAACCATCTAATGCCCGACAAAGTACTAACAGAGGAGGGACCCCAAATATCAGAGTGCACAAGATCAAAGGGTAATAATTTTTTATTCATACTAGAAGGAAACGAAGCACGATGACTCTTCGCGAGAATACATACTTCACAATGTAAGTCTGATTCTTTTATTGCATGAAATAAACTAGGCAACATACGCCTTAAACAACCAAACGAAGCATGTCCTAACCGACGATGCAATAACCAAACTTCTTGTAAATTATTGGTACGGGATGCTCGAACTGCATTAGCTCTGCCAGGAACGACGTCATCCATATAGTATAACCCATCTCTCTTAGTGCCACGCCCAATTATCTCCTTAGTCTAAATATCCTGAAGTAAACAAAACAGTGGATACATAAGTACAACACAATCTAATTGCTCAGTGTCGGCCCCCAAAACCGGTGCTCTTTGTCCATTGGCAGTTGCAATACATTTTCGTGAACTCCTTGTTATAATAGTAAATAAATTCTTATAAAAAGTCATATGATCGGTTGCACCCGAGTCTAGAATCTAACCTGTATGATGTTCCATATCAAAGGCTAAAAACGCATGCCCCATACTACCTGGAATGGACGGGGTTTCACTAGGAGTGGTCCTAGTCAGCAAACTTTGACTCGGATCACCAGAGTGGGGTACGGCATCCTTATGAGCAGTGGCCACGGATGCACGGCCGCCACCTGCTCCACCAACACCTCGTTCCTTGGCACGCAACTTTTTCTTCAATTCCGGAAACCATTCAGGTACTCCATGTTTCTGAAAACATGTATCTTTTGTATGACGGGTTTGCCCACAAAAGGTACACTTCAAGTCATCCTTATTTTCCCTAGTAAATGGCCGAGAAGTTGTTGATGATGAAGGATTAAAGGTCTGGCTACCCGAAAGTGGCTGGGACATCATAGCCACGGGAGATACTCCTCCCTGGTTCCCAACGCCATTACTACCCATCATCATTGCATGGCGTTGTGCTTCCCGCCTCACAATAGAGAACACTTCCTCCACAGATGGTAAAGATTGTGATCTCAAGATATCACTACGTACCTTATCAAATATATCATCAACCCTGCTAAGAAGGCATACACACGATCTAGTTGGATCTCATCTCGAAGTGTCTTCAAGTCACCAGCACATTCCATCTTGATTGGTCTCCTCTGATCCAATTCTTGCCAAACAGCTTTGAGATCGACATAGTATACACCGATAGGCCTCCCTTCTTGTCGAAGTCTGAATGACTTCACTTTCAACTCATAAATCTGAGAAATATCAGACCCGTCATAATACGTTCGAGCAACTTCTTCCCAAACTTCTCTAGTAGTACGAAGATGGATGAAAAAACCCATGATGGTAGGATCCATGGAATTAATCAACCACCCTTTCACAATGGCATTCCCTGTCTCCCAAGCTTCATACTCGGCATTGTCCTCCTTGGGTTCTTTGATGCTTCCTATCACGAACCCTTTCTTACCACACCCAGCGATATGCATCTCCAACACCTTGGACCAAAGAGGGTAATTTGATCCATTAAGTTTTACAGTTCTAGGTACCGCCGAAGCATCACTCTGAATAACAAATGGGTTTCCGATTGAACCGTGGGTAGAACCATGTGGTCAACCCTCCAACTTCAGCCTCATGTCGCCTTTGTCACTTGCCATAGGTCACGGCACACACAAGCACACTGCACAGCAAACAAGCACATTGCACGACAAACTATTCTTGTTGCAGGTATGCAGCGAAAAAACCAGTCAGTCTTCCTTTCTTCCCTCGCGACACACGCAGCACGGCAGCACAGTGGGATTAGGGTTACAGCTTGGCTCTGGTGCCAAATTGTATTTTACGGCTTAATCTTGTATATTCCATAATTCTGAGTAAATAGGTATATACAATTCTTGTTACAAAAGGAAACAAATAAAGGACATATTATCCTTCCTAAACAAGACTCTAATAATTACATAATATTTACATTCATTTTTTCCTAAACCTTGACTTATTCCAATAGTTTTTTTGGTGTATTTTGTGGTTTAATAAGTGATTTATTTGGCAATTAATCCATTGATTAGCCAATTAACACATTTTTAGAAAGAAAGTTTTGGAGGTTATGGAATGAATAAAATAAATAGCTAATTGATTAGCTAAAAAAGGGAAAATGAGGTAAAAGATATATGGAATGAAATAGGTTTTGGGAGTTACCTTGTAGAAGGGATTTGATGAGATAGGTTTTGAATTGTTACCTATTTTGGGCACTTTTGATTTATTTGAAGGATGATTGCCCGCTGCTCGCGCGCAGGAATCCCGTTGTACCTCAAGGGTATTTTTGTCCTCTTTTGTCCAAAAATCCATGTGTCACCTTGTGATTATTTTTTGCTCCACAACTTGCTTACAGTTGATTTGATTCAAACTCATCTGTAAGAAAGTTCGGTGTACAACAAAATGATTGCTTGCTTGTCACGAGAAAAATTGTGTTGGGTTACCAGAATTCAATTTTTCATTATTCGTCACAGAATCTCCTTCAACTAATTGTTAAATCCCATCAAAGTTGGATTTTCTGGCCTTATTAGAAGTGCTTTTCTTTTTGTATTTACTGCTTTGATAGATACAGCCTTGGGTTGTGATTACAACCGATACCATGTGTCAAATGAGCTCACAAGTAATAGAGTTTTATCGTTTGCTAGCCCAAAAATTTAATAATTCAATAATTCTTCAGCCCATTTCAATGATTCAACGAGCCCACTATCTTGGTCCAGTGACCCAAGCTAGGCAAATAGGCCACTAATTGGATTGACTTGCCACCAATTGGATTTCAATCGGTCCTTAATATTTATTTTTTTTAACAATCAATATTATCTACCCTACGAAAAGGAAATGAGCTAAACCTTACAACAAAACTAACAATAATATAATTCAACTTAACTTTAAATTCACCTTTAACGAGAATCCAACCTAAAATCTTTGATATCTTACATACTACTGAAGAATAATACTAAGTAAAAATATAAGGGTAAATTACATAAAACTACCTCAACTATTGGGTCATTAACAGTTTCATACCTCGTCTTTAAAAAGTTTCAATGTCATACCTTATATTCGAATTTGTTGCAATATCATACATTTCATCAGTTATCTGTCAATTCCTTTGTTAAATGCTGACGTGTCATGAGGCGAGGCCCACTTTCTATTAAAAAATTAATAAAATATTAACTAAATATTAAAAAATTAAAAAACAAAACCCAAACCCATATCCCATCCCTCCCTCCACGCCCCGCTCCCGGCGAATCCCCCATTCCCATCTTCCCCATCCGTCCCCCCTTCCAAACCCATAACCCCATTTCCCCCGCAACCCCCCATTTCTCCCTCCCGAGCCTCCCAACCACCTCATCTCCTCAACTCTCTTCACCTCCCCTCCCATTCAATACTTTAAAAAAAAAAAAAAACAACCAATTGAGGTGGTCCGACTTCGACGGGAAGGAAGGGTTGGATGGGGTGTGACAATCTGGACAATCTAGGTTCAGATTTGTTTCTGATTTTTTTTTTTTTTTTAAGTTTTGAATGGGAGGGGAAGGTGAAGAGAGTGGGGAGAGTGAGGTGGTTGGGAGGCTGGGGAGGGAGAAAGGGGGGTTGCAGTTCTGGGTTTGGGAGGGGGGACGGATGGGGAAGATGGGGAGGATGGGTTTCTGCAGCTGGGGGGGAGTGAGGATGGGATCTGGGTTTGGGTTTCTTTCTTTTTTTTCCTTTTTTTTTAAATTTAGTTAATATTTTATTAATTTTTTAATAGAAAGTGGGTCATGTCTCATGACACGTTAGCATTAAATTGACAGACAACTGACGAAAAGTATAACATTGCAACAAATTCAAAGATAAGGTATAACATTGAAACTTTTTGGGTAAAGTACAAAAAACTACCTCAACTATTGGTGTCACAACACTTTCATACCTCATCTTTTAAAATTGACAATGTCATACCTCATCTTACGAATTTGTGCCAATGTCAGACATCCGTCAGTTTTTCTGTTAATTTCTTTGTTAAATGCTGACATGACCCGACACGTGTCCCACTCACTAATCCAACTGGATTAAAAAATAATTAAATATATTTTTAATAATTAAATATTCAAAAATTAAAAAAATATATATATTAAATCTCTCTCTCTCTCCTCTCCCCCCCCTTTCTTGCCTTTCTCTCTTCTCTGCATCCGAGAAGACCCAAAACCCCTTCCCACTCGACCCCCCCCCCCCGACCCCTTCCCACCCGTCTTCCACCACCCTCTCTCCCCCCTCTATCTTGCCTCTCCCTCTCTTCTCCACCGTAGTCTCATTCCTCCCCACTTCTCTTTCTCGCCGTGCCCAGAACCGCCCAAACCCACCTGGGTTTTTTCATCCGCCAAACTCTTGCCCATTGACCTGTGTCCCCCCCCACTACCCCACAGACTCAGACTTCGTCGCAAATCAAACTGGTTCCCAGTTCGAGTTCAGGTCGACATCGTCGTTTTGGGCGTCCAGGTGCAGATCGAGGGTGGCAGAGTGAGGGAGGCGGAGTAGTCGAGGAAGATGATGTCGTGGAACGGCGTCATTGCGATCTCCAGATCGAGGGTGGCAGAGTAAGGGAGGCGGAGTAGTTGAGAAATATTGGGTTCTTCGTTTTGCGGCAACAATTGCTGCAATGGGAAGGTGGGTTTTGTTCCTCCGGGGTCTGGGTCTTCTGGGATACAGAGAAGAGAGAGAGCCGAGAAAGGGGGGAGAGAGAGAGAGAGGATAGAGAGGGTGGTGGAGGACGAGTGGGAAGGGGTTTTGGGTTGCAGAGAAAAGAGATGCGAGAAAGGGGGGAGAGAGAAAGGAGACAATGAGAGAGATTTAATATATATATTTTTTTAATTTTTGAATATTTAATTATTAAAAATATATTTTATTATTTTTTAATCCAATTGGATTAATGAGTGGGACACGTGTCGGGCCACATCAGCATTTAACAAAAAAACTGACGGAAATCTGACATTGGCACAAATTCGTAAGATAAGGTATGACATTGTCAATTTTAAAAGATAAAGTATGAAAGTGTTGTGACACCAATAGGTGAGGTAATTTTTTGTACTTTACCCAAACATTTTTAAGACAAGATATAAAACTATAACAATATTTAAAATAGTTTTATGTAATTTACCCAAAACATAACAACCTTTCTTTCTAAACACCCAATTCGGTTGGACAATTTGTCAACATAACTACCTAACCGGTCTCAACCTATTATTTGATCAAGTACGAATCAACTTAATTAATCCAACGTTGTAACAACTTATCAACATAACCACCCAACACAAAAGCATCGAAATACAATTTCAATAGAAACAAAATAGATCAAATTAACAGAAATTTCATTCAAAAGTTCGAATGAAAACAGATTCACGTTCCATTAAAATCCAAACTACAAACATTAAATTTCTGAAATTCGTTAACTAAATCTACCGACCAATTTACAGAAATCCCCAGTCCGATACCACAACAACCTAACCCCCGAACCCGTACAGAGTCCTACCCTGCCTCTTGAGCGCATAGACGACGTCCATCGCCGTCACAGTCTTCCTCCGGGCGTGCTCAGTGTAAGTCACGGCATCCCGGATCACATTCTCCAAGAAGATCTTGAGCACTCCGCGGGTCTCCTCGTAGATGAGGCCGCTGATACGCTTGACGCCACCAAGGCGAGCCAGACGACGGATGGCGGGCTTGGTGATACCCTGGATGTTGTCCCTCAGCACCTTTCTGTGCCTCTTGGCTCCTCCCTTGCCCAACCCCTTGCCTCCCTTGCCACGTCCAGTCATTGCAGCGGAAATGAAATTAGTGTTTGATTTTGGATCCGGTATTCGAATTGAGAGAGCGGGTTACCGTGACGGAGAGGTCAGGTGGAGGGGGTTTATATTGAGAGGTTTGGTAGCTTTGATACGTGGGTTGTGTTTCTTTACGTGAGATTTGGGGGGAACTTGAGGACTGTTGGATTGGGCGCAATCGACGGTTTAGGATTGCGATCCGTGCCATGGGTTTGCGGATTGTGGGTTCACGAGGATCAATGACGTGGCGAGTTTTGTGTGTTTTCGATAATAAGGACTGTGAACCGTTGGATATAAGCGTTATCTACGTCCGACAAATCGAGGTGACTCGGATTTAGTTGATGCTTGAAAATGGTTCAAGTTCAACTGCAAGATTGAAAATCCATCCAATTGACGTATGAATACCAAACGAGACCTCAAGGACAAATGACTCATTTCCCTCATTGTTCAATAGAGTAAACTGCCGATTTGCCCCCTGAACTATCACCCAACTTTCGATTTGCCCCCTGAACTTTTTAATTGGAAAATTAAGGACTTAAACTAATTTTTTTGGCGAATTTGCCACCTGCTGTTAATTTTTCATTCATTACATCCAAATTTCTGTTAAATGGAAGCATATGCACAACATGTGTGGGTAGTTCGGTCACTTCATTCTTTAAAATAATTGAAAACCTTATATTTTTAAAATATAAACCTATGCAAAAATGTGTGATTCTATAGTTTTTGTCTGAAGGTCTAGTGAAATGACGTTTTTGTCCACAAATGAGAGTTACGTGGTTTGCACATGATAAGAGTTACCGTTAATTTGGATGAAATTTATGAAAAACTAACGGTATGGGGGAAATCGGCCAAAAAAATTAGTTTAAGTCCTTAATTTTCTAATTAAAAAGTTCAGGGGGCAAATCGAAAGTGGGGTGATAGTTCAGGGGGCAAATCGGCAGTTTAGCCTTGTTCAATAAAATTTGCACCTACTTTAACTCTGCGGCAAATCCGTATTTGCCGCAGAGTTCCAAATTTGGAGGGAAAAAATTAGACGACTGAAGGAAATAAGTCATTATCGTTGAATTGCAATGATTAGTCTACATGGGTTACAAAAGCACTCTAAATAATCACGACAGTACAACGATGAACTTAAATCCAAAGCGTAGAGTAGAAACGATAGATCCTGAGTTCAGGTTGTCTCCTGTACATACTCATGCAGTTTTCCAAAATGGCTATCATCGAGTAGCGGTCAGCTTGACATGAGTTTACAGCCTCTAATCTCTCCCATCCGTGTTAGAATCCCTGCAAAAATAACCGACACGTGCCTCTTTGCTTTTTGTACGCCCCAAACTCCTTGAGATTCTTGTTCCAACCCGTAACCTGTGTTCAGATTCTACAATGACAAAGTCAAATGTTAAACTGGTGATTCTTGTCAACGTAATTTGAATTTTTTTGAGATTGTATTCAGCTCACTTTGGATACCAACAATTCTTACAAGAAGGTAGGAAATGAGTCTAAAATTTTGCTAGAAAACCAACCTCTATCATCGTATTCTGCTTTTCTGAGACCCAGATTTGCTGCCTGAAAACATGCGACGCATGCAATAATCGGCATGTATTACAGTAAACCAAACCAAGAAGCAGATTAAATCCACAAAACGGTAAGGAATCTATAGAGTCGGTAGTCAATGAAAGAAACCCGGAAAGCACCAAGTTAAAATCAGTATCAACCCCCCAGTTGCAGTTTATTCTATTCATATATAGCCAGCTAGAGAATACCAGAAGCAGTCGACTTTAAACGCTACTATGTTTAGGAGGGAAAAGAGTTGCCAGCTAAATACAGTTTATAAGGGACAAACCTCTTGATGGTGTTACTACAGGTCGGTCATCCTGAATTCCAGTAATGTTACGATCCTTAAAATAAAACCCGAGAGTGTCAATGTACCTTCAAGCTAATAATTAGTCGGGCCATAAAATTATGGAAGTAGACATAAATTATAAAAAGAAATTGTGTAGCAAACCCCCCTACATAGTGTGGTACGAGTACGACTCAAAAGAGTTATTTTTCTTTTTGGATAAGTTGGTATGCTTTGTAATTTTGATAAATCAAACCCTACTAAATATTTTCCACCTATCCACCAGTGAGCGTGCAGCATACATAGTTGTTGCAGGTGAAAGCTAACATAAAAGGAAAATGAATAAAGCAAGAAAGGAAAGGTAGGGAAAAACCAAGTCATAGACTGCCGCTTGATTCCGCCAGAATTCCATGGTGGGTAGAAGTAGTCTCCCTAAAACATAGAGAAATCACATTTTTATAACTTTCATTGTTTGCTGATACACTGTCACAAACAAAATCAATTAAACAAAGTGATATTGACAAAAAATAAAAAAATAAATAGATAAATAGAACAGTACAAATTAAAATTCTGTTGTTTTAACAAAATACAAAACTGAAAATACCACACAGACATGTTTCAAATGCTATGAACCATTCATTTGAACAGAAGTGTGCATCCAAAGTTCCCTCATATATCTAGCCATGGTAACTATAACTGGGCTTGTGTATTTCATTTGGCGATGATATTAACTGACAGACTAAGGATAAATATAGCAAAAGAAAAGTAGAACCGTTGTGTGCTTGAATGTGTGTGAAGGAGAGAGAGAGAGAGAGAGAGAGAGAGAGAGAGAGTCGCACAAACTCACCTGTTCTGGACCGTTTCAAATTCAAAGATTCTGGAGAAATGATAGACACTTTCTTGTTCTCCATTGGAGTGGGAGTTTCCTAAGCAGACGATAAAAAGTCAACATAAATGTGATAATAACAAGACCATTGGAGATACGTGACAATTAACTTGCTTTTACTACAGCCAGCTTACCGCAGCATCAATGGTTGTTTTCCTCTTAGCTTTCTTCCTGGGTGTGTTTTCCTTCTTGGCATCAGTTTTTCCTTCTCCAACTGCAATATTGGCAGTTTTTCTCTTACTCTTTTTCCTGGATGTGTTTTCTGTTTTGGTGTCAATTCGTCCTTCTCCAACTACAATATTGGTAGTTTTTCTCTTACTCATTTTTCTGGGTGTGTTTTCTGTTTTGGCGTCAATTCGTCCTTCTCCAACTACAATATTGGTAGTTCTTCTCCTAGTTTTCTTCCTGGATGTGTTTTCTGTTATGGCGTCAACTGCCCCTTCTCCAACTGCAATATGAATTTGTCAGTTTGATTAGTTCAAGAGAAGGCCAGAGGGTGAAAAAGCTTATCAAATTGTTCCCAGCATGCACCCTACCTTGAGCTGTTAGTCCCTGTTTTCCAATGCCGGTGGGTTCCAAATCTTCTAGACAGTCAAAATCTAGTCTTTTTACCACGTTCCCGCTGTTTGGTTCTTGAAGCTCTGAATCAGAAGGCTGGGACATACTTCTCCCTCCTACTTCACAATAATCATTTTTTGAAGTGTCGCCCAGAGTTTTAGGGACTGTGGGAATAAAATCCACTATAGTTGGTTCTTGAAGCTCAGGATCTGAAGGACGGGACATACTTCCCCCTCCTACTTCACAATTATCATTTTGTGAAGTGTTGCTCAAAGTTTTAGAGACTGCCGGAACAGAATCCAATGTAGTTGGTTCTTCAAGTTCAGGATCTGAAGGACAAGACATACTTCTCCCTCCTACTTCACAATTACCATTTTGTGAACAGCTCACAGTTTTAGCAATTGCTGGAACAGAATCTAGTGTACTTGGTTCTTGAAGCTCAGAAGCGGAAGGATGGGACATACTTCTCCCCTTCCCTTTATAATTGTCATTTTCTAAAGTGTTGCTCGCAGTTTTAGAGACAGCTGGAACTGGAACAGAATCCACTGTATTTCTCTCACAGTTCAATCCACTTTCCAGCATTTGCTTCTCTTTCCCTTTACTCCTTAAAAGATTTGACAAACTTCTGAACAGTTCACCCAAAGAAAGTCTTGGATCTTCCTCTGATATGTCCGCTTTCTCTCCAGACTGAGTGGTTGCAACTGATGCTCCATCAAGGTTCTCAATGGCCTCTGACACCACACTAGATTTTGTAATCTTATTCTTCGTAAAGCATCTGGATACGGGTTTCTTCTGATTGCTTTCCAGATTCGTTGGTCTACCAATACTCTGAAAATCACCTAATCCAAAATTTGCTCTTCCTGTTTCCGCCTCAGCAGCATGCTTGGGCATGTCATCAACTTTTGTGACATCAACAGCTACATTTATAAACGGCTTAGAAGATTGCTTTGCGACTTCAACATCATGCCTATCTTCAGAAGAGAGCTGCTCATGTGGAGGTTCTTCCAGATCAAAATGCACAGCAGTTGGAGCAGAACTTTCTGTGCCTGCATCCACTCCTGAGAAAGAGAGAAAATATTTAAATGCGAAGAAAATTTTGGAATGAATAGTACACATTTGGATATTTTAAGTGTTACTTCCCGGAGGAGCAGCTAACTTGCCTGAATGAGAAGTACTTTCAGGACCAGCTCCAGCAATGCTAGAATCTCCTCCAAAGAACTTTACAACACATTGTTCCCAGTGAGGAGGAAAGCCAAAAACAAAATGACTGAAAACCTATTTAGGATCAGCCACAAACATCAATTGGGAATGTCCCAAATTTTAATGATATAAGATGGAATCCCACACTTGTAACTTCTGAGAATATGTTATGCAACAACAAAAAATTACAGGTCGACGCTTCTACTGGTTAGCAGGGCTCCTAGCACGAACAAGCAAAGCAACGGCTGAATTGGCCAAAGTAAATTTACTAGACTTTGATGCAGACACATTGAGTGCTCATCATTCACTTGTGCTTGTAAAACCAAGACAAAGGGTAATTTCGCATTCTCCATAATTATACTTAATGCCGATATTCATAGCTAATATACTAAGTTACCACTAATTGATTGTTCAAAGCATCAATATCCCAATCTGGATCCGAATTAATGACGGTTCCCAATACTCAGTACCTACAGCATTTGTGAGTCCCCAACACTCTCAAATGCATGTATTTTTCAACACGTCCATTTCAAACCCAAAATTCAAAACTAAATTTGTACCGAAAAACATTAAAAAACAATATTCGCAATGTCAACCAAAATCAGTAAAGAAGAGCAATATTAACAACTATCGAGTACTACCTCAGACGGAAACCCGTTTTCGATAGTCTTCTGCTCGTTTATGAACCCTTTGATGGCTACACAGATGCCATCCACCGTCTCCAGAGTGAAAATATCGAATCTTTTACTTATTGGTGCAGACGAAAACACTCTCCTGGCTTCGTTCCTGAAATTCAACAGCACAATTAACAATTAAGTCCTTCAACAACAGAATTATAAAAACTAAGAGCTCAAAATAATCAAATTATAAAAATCAAAATAATAAAACCCTAGAACAGCGAAATGTATCTCACTCTCTAGAAGTCACGCCGGCGACGGCTAGCCCCTTCCCTCCGACGTCATTTTCGGCTATAATCAACCACCAATCGTGCAGACATACCTTTAGAAATTCAAAAGCGAAATAGGGTAAAAATATTTTTCAATAGTTATATGTGTGTGTGTGTGTGTGTGTGTGTATATACACACACGAAATGACAGAAATTAAGTTGTGGAGAAGTAGATAAAGGAGTTACTGTTTTCTGAAAGTAGGAGCCATCAGCGTTGTCGCCGCCGTGGACGGTTGGGTTCGCGGCAGGAGTGGAAGCCATGGCTCATGAGAGTGAAGCTCGGGTAATGGGTCAATCGGGAAAGACGAAAATAGGGCGCGAGTGTTATATTTTTTTGGGTTAACCAATTTATTACCTTAAAATTTCTTAGTTTTCAACATTTGGTAGATGAAATTTTTTTCGTCTCAGTCTAATACCTTAAGTTATAATTCTGTGACACTTTCATACATCCGTTAAATTTTTTGTTAGAACTTCTGTTAACCGATGATGTGGCTCCCACGTGGACAATAACTGAGCGACACATGTCAATATGAGCCTACTTGAATATTAAAAAAATTAAAAATACAAAAACACAAAAAAAAAAATTATATATATATATATATATATATTCCCAACCGTCTTCTACCTCTCCCAACCCCCTCTCTCCCTTCTTTCCTCTGCAACCCGCACCCTCCTTTCTCTCCTCTGCAACACCTACCCACCCACCTTCCCTCTCTTCTCTCCTCTGCAACCCGCACCACCCTCCCTCATCTCCTTTGCAACCCACACCCACCTCTCCTACCTCACCTCATGTGAAATCCCGCTCCTGGATTTCACTGTTATAATCTACGTATTGTTATTATTGAAATTTTATGTTATTTTCGGGAATTTATATTAATTTATTTGAATTTATATTTTAATTAAACTAGTTACGAAGTTTGAAGTTTGGAAATTAATTATTTAAAATCCGTAGATCTTTCGAGGTCACAATTTATATTTCTAAATAGAGCTCGATCTCACGAGCGCGTAGGCTCAAACTGTTCATGAAACGGAGTTATAACAAAAGAGTTATTAACGTTTGAAATTATGGACATTTTTGTAATTTTGCCCTCATTTAAAAGGCTCCAGAAAATTTGGAGCAAAGGATGTGCCACGTGTGTGGCTAGGATGAAAGCAAAAGAAGAGATGGACAGCTGGGATAGAAAGGAAAGAAGAGATAGGAAAGAAAGAAGGGAAAGGATGGGAGAAGAGGACCAACCAGAAAAGAAAGAAATGGGGGGAATGAGAGGAAAGGGAAGCAGAGGATCCTCGACCCCTTTTTCGACCCCACCCAGTTCCCGTTTGTGTTCTCCAGCAAACCAAGTCACCTAACCACCGGGAAAACATTCCCCATCATTCCCTCTTCCTATTACACCCCAAAAATCTTAGATTTTTAGCATGGAATTTAGGAAACACCACACCGGTGGGTGCAGCGGTTCTTGATTCGATCCTCCCATTTCTAAAACAATTTCTTCCAACTACCATCACCAATAGACTTCCCTTGAGGCCTTGAACAAAGCCCAAACAACCTTGAAGGCGGCGGAGCACTGGAGGTGACGGATCGAAGTCACCCAAATCAAGGGTTTCCTGCGGTTCGTGGGCAATTTGAGGTGTTTCCTAGCCAAATTGGACTTGGCCACATGTATGAAACTTGTTCCCCTCATTGAGACCTACTTGCTTGTAAAATTTGGTAATTTTTGGAAATAGTTGAATTTTTCCTGCAAGTCGAGGCGGCTGACCGCCACCCGCTGCGGCGCGTGGTTAGTTGGCCGACGATGTCTTTGTAAATACTATTAGATGCCCTTAGTTTATGTTTGATATATGTATGACGTAATTTAATTGTTTGAACTTAGTTTCATTACGATATATTACTTGATCAAAATATGAATCGACGATCCGACCGTTGGATCGTCTCCAAACTTTAATGCATTATGGCACATAATATTTGACGACATTAGAAACTGACGGATTGGGAATTGGACCTACGGATTTTCCCGAATTGAATTTCTAAGTTTGTAAAACTCATTGTTGACCGTCACTTAATTCTAGAAATTGGCGGAAATCCGGCCGTCAGATCTCGATGAGAATTTAGTATGTTGTTCTATGAGCATAATGTAGACCTTAGGAAGTTACGGATCTGAAATACGATGTGCAGATCTTCTGGATTAAAGTACTAGGGTTTGGACCCCACCGTTGACCGAGAGTTGACTTTTGGTCAATAGGTATTGAACCATTTGAATTACTAAAATTAGTATTACTAGAGACTCAGTGAGGCGTTGCGGTCTTATCTCGGTGAGTGACTTTAATATATGTGATATGGTTATTACCCTGTTTTCTTAGATTAGTATCCTTTGTGGATATGACTTGGTTTTATAAATGTGTTTTATGTTAAAATGTGATTCTTTTATAATTGGTCATCAATCTATTTTTATTAAATATGATTTGACTCATGGATTGGAAATATTTGTGAAAAGGTGATTTGAAGTGCATATTGAAATGTTTATCAATTGTGTTATAAATATATATTTGAAATGTTGAGAAATGTGTGGGCTAGTAGAGACTGTTACCCTAGTGTCACGGGGTTAGGTGACACCGAGTCTGCACCATGTAGCAGTGGTACATGGATGGTCCTACTTGGTTAATCCGCAATGGGGGACCATATTATTTATGGATCGCGCTTGGTTAATCCGCGATGGGCAATCCTTATGGCCATGTATACTTAGGAGTGATCATGCTTGGTTAATCCACGATGGGCAATCCTTATGGCCATGTATACTTAGGAGTGATCATGCTTGGTTAATCTGTGATGGGTGATCATTGCCTAACAGTTATGTAGGTGTGACTCTACTTGGTTAATCTGCTATAGAGGGTCACTACCTACTTGGTTATCTTGACCCTGCTTGGTTAATCCGCAATGGTGGGTCACCAGTGGTCCTGCTTGGTTAATCCGCGATGGGGGACTATATTATTTATGGATCGTGCTTGGTTAATCCGCGATGGGCGATCCTTATGGCCATACATACTTAGGGGTGATCATGCTTGGTGAATCCGCAATGGTTGATCACTGCTTAACAAATTCGTGGGAGTGACTCTTCTTGGTTAATCCGCGATGGAGGGTCACTACCTACATGGTTACTCATGGGTGGCTCTGCTTGGTTAATCCGCTATGGGGGGCCACTTCCTGTTTGGTTACTTATGTAGGCTTCGGCCGAACTGCGTCCCTCTATCCCTAGTTTTTAATGTACATATGAACAATGGTTTTTAAGAATATTGTGGTTTGAATTAGAAAAACCGTTGGATGTCTAGGTGACTCCTACGGAGTTTTCAACGACTTGATTATGACTCCATAAAGCATGATTCTATACTTGATGTTTATAGATTGTGATTGATGGTCTGTTTCAATTGAATATCACATACTTGCATTATTGTCACTCACTCGAGCTTCACAGCTTATTTGAGTGTCTGATTTGCCCAATGTCCCATCTCCTTGATGTAGGCATGATTGTACATATGACAAATATGGGTAGATTACGAACAACAGCTTGGTATTTTAGTTCTGTTGAGTGGTCCGGAATCCTTACTCTTCCTCATTTCCATAAGGTTAGTCTAGAACCCTAGATTCGAGTGAATGGGAATTACCCCTAATAGACGTTGTGAATATAAATTAGAATTACCATGTTTATTACTCATAATCCAAGTAGTGAATTATATAGATTTCCTTAGTTAAATTCGTGAAATGACAAGTTATCGCATTGATTGATTAACGTAAATAAATGCTAAGATCATGCATTTTTTTTTATTAATTGACGAGATTGCAGAATGACTTTGGGTATGGATGTTATTATTATGATTATTTTAGTTGATCGATGTGGCTTGAGAAGAATATTGTGCTTCGTCATTGGTTCTTTGACATATTGCATGGTATGCATTGTCATATATTGCTGAGACATAGCGATTTATGTGATGGTTGTTTGAGTGTAATGAAATGACGAACTACGAATGACTTAATCTCTATTGAGGGTACGTAGGTAGTCTAACGAGAGGTTAGATGCAGCCATAAAGTGTACAAACAACTTTTCTACGCAATTCGAGGCATGGGATGTGCTCGGTACATATCCCGGAGACCTGTATGTTAGATATATGGTTATTTGATGACGTCGCGTGTCGATCCTGGATGTATGTCGAGATCGAGGCGTGACACCTCACCTCCGCTCCATCCCTTCTTTCTTCTGCCCCCACCCAACGCTCTATACCCGACCCACCTCCACCCTCTTCACCTCCCCTCTCTTCTCTCTCGTCCATCATCTTCACCTTCACCCTTTGCAAAAACTCTAATCCCCAAAATCTGAGGAAAACAAATTCGAAATTTGATCTGGAGTAGCTACGATTCACGAGCCAATCGAGGAGAGAGAAGAACCGAAGCAAATGAGCCACCACGCGCCGTTGTTGGAGTCCAGTGGGGTGGCGGCAGGGGCTAGGAATGCTCAAGAATCAGTTAGTATTTGGGAATTTATCCAAATTAGGGATTTGGGTCAACTGGGTTTTTGATAAATTTCATAAATTGTATGGGTTTCTTGTTGAATTGGAATTCCTTTGGATGGGATTTTGTTGAGTTGGGTGTGCGGGGAGGGTGGGTACGGGTTGTAGAGGAGAGAATGGAGGGTGGTGCAGGTTGCTGAAAAGAGAAGGGATGGAGGGGGTGCGGGTTGCAAAAAGAGAGAAGGAAGGAAGAGGGTGAGGGGATGAGGTACGAGACGGATGGGTTTTTTTTTTGTATTTTTTATTTTTTAATATTCAAGTGAGCCCATATTAACACGTGGCACCTAGTTATTGTCCACGTGGGTGCCACATCATCAGTTAACAGAAGTTATAACGGAAAACTTAACGGATGTATGAAAGTGTCCTAGAATTATAATTTTAGGTACCATACTGGGATGAAAAAAACTTCACTGTTGAAAACCGAGAAACTTCAGGGTATTAAACTGAGATTAACCCTATTTTTAAGAGTAAATTGCAGTAATGGTCCCTTAACTTTAACTCAATTGAAGCAATGGTCATTCAACTAAAAATCTACTACCATTGGTCCCTCCACTCATCAAAATGTGCAGCTATGGTCTCTTAACTAATAATTCATTACCATTAGTCCCTCAACTTTAATCCAACTGGAGAAATGGTCCTTCAACTTTAACCAAATTGTAGCAATGGTCCTTCCAACATAACTCATTTTGGCAAAATTCTGACAAAAATGACTATCGTTACACATTTTGATGAATTGAGGGACCAATGGTAATGGATTTTTAGTTGATGGATCATTGCTCCAATTTAATTAAAATTGAGAAACCATTGCTACAATTTACTCATTTTTTTATAAAAATAAACAATCGATGCAATTTTAACATGTAAAAATTTTTCTTTACATAATTAATTATATTTATTTCAACATATTATTATATCTTTATCAATGCAATTGTGTGTATATTTCACGAGATATATGAAAATTTAAAATTATATTTTTGAGAGCATTTTTACTTACTACCATTCAATTTAGTGGATGTTCGTCTTCCTATCAACAGATTGTCATGTGTCCCCTCCTACTAAATAACTAGAATTAATTTTAATATTAAATATTTTTTTAAAGTATTAAAAAAAAAGAAAAAAAAAAAGCATTCAACCCAACACTAAGCGTTGATAAGTGTACCTTCCTTCCCTTCCTCTCCCTTCCACCCAACAGCCGTCACCACATCTCCCAATCTCAACAACGGAAACTAACACCCACCCACTTTGCTAGCGCAATCGCCACTGCCACCTTCCATGCCTTATTTATTAAATTGAAAAATGCAAAAGTGCATCATATATCTCCTCATGAAGATGCTTTAATTGAACTACAAATTATTTGTACTATTTTATTAAATTAAAAAAAAAAAATCGAACAAATACCACTTGAACGGTTTGAACGTAGTCCTCTCTTGTTGTTGTAAATAATGGGCATTTACTTCACAAGGAATTATGCCTTAGTGGTAGCTCTTTCTAATGTAGCAGAAGTTCAAAGTTTTTTTTTTTTTTTTAGCAACGGAAAAGGTTCAAAATTTAAATCAATAATCATCGTCGATTAATTAAAAAAAATGGCCATGTTTCAAGTTTATTCTTGTCAATCTACATGACTAGTGACTATTGCACCTGATATTGACTAAGAGTCAAGTGTGATAACATAGATAAGTAAGGGCATATGTTTACATACACTTTTATGTATGAAAATGATATTGAATCAATGTAGAATGATACCTAATTATTGGAGTATAGGATAGACAAACCCTATATTATTTGAATCGAATTGAGGAATTCAAAGAAAAATTCATACATACCTTTCATTTCTCGTTCATTCAAAGTCTGCTTAATACACTTTCAAATCATACAAAAATCTAGAGAATTGGTAGAGAGAGGTCGAAACTCGAAAGCGATTATAATTTGTACAATTCTAAATAAAGTGTGATGTGATTGACACGAAAAAAATTCCTGATTCATCTATTACAAATATATTGCTTGTGGACAAGTTATCACCCAGTGGCTGTAGTTTAGTGGTAAGAATTCCACGTTGTGGCCGTGGAGACCTGGGCTCGAATCCCAGCAGCCACACTTTATATTTTCTTCTTTTTTCCCTTTTTAATTCTCAACGGTTATGCACGATACGACGTCGTTGCCCAAACTGCAATATATCAGCGCGTTCCTTTTCCTCAATGCACACAACACAAACAGCACCTCTTCACTCTCGGAAGGCTTCGTCACTGACCGAGTAATCGACTCCAAAAACTGTTAGATTCTCGATCTCTTTCTCAATTCTTTGAATTATGACCGCTTCGATCCCTAAGATCTCCAAATTCGTTATTCCAATTCGAAATTTTTGTGTTGTTTTGCTATGCAGATGCGGTTTTGTTTATTTGTTTCGTAGATCTATTTCTGTGCTCAGTCATTTGGAATTTTTTTGCGCCTTTTGGTTATGGGTTTTGAATTTGAAAGAATCCAGTTTAATGCAGTTGGGTTTGGAAATTGGATGCCTAGCTGAATACGGATACGAAATTAAGCATTTTTTTTTTTTGCTAGTGCAAATCTATGGTGAAGAAGGAGGGGTAATTCAAGGGAAGCATAAAATTTTCTAATCGCTGTATGGCGTGGAGAATTTAAGTGTAATGGGTGTTTTATGATTTAGAAAACGTTGCCATACGAACAAAATTGGGAATGAATATTTGTAGTAATGTGAGTTATTCACATGAAAGGTTTAGTTGGGTTTGATTTTCTGTTTTCTTAGAACACCAAGCGTTTCCGACTAATTTACAATTTATAAACACAACCCGATTTCCTCTGTATGCTTTATTTGTTGATTTTCGCTAGTTTCTGGGATGTGGCTTGTTTTATGGTTGATAGTTTTCCAACAATGGTTTTGAGTTTGGACTTCATTTAGATGTGATCTTTTTGTTGGGTCAACTAGGGCACAATTGATAATCATTTCGTTTTTGGTTTTGAATTTTCATTTTATGTGCTTTAGATAGAGGAAAAGCATGTGGGAGAAACGAGGAGTGGGGAGGGATGAAGGGAGGTGATGGGAGCGAGGATGGAGAAATGAAGGGAGAATATATGAAAACAGATGCTTGAAAGTGAAAACAACTTAAAAATTGTTTACAGTTTTTGGGTTTTAGTTTTCATTTGGTGTATCATTCCCTACACATTCCTTTCACATTTATTCCCCGTCCTTCCTTCACCCTTATTCAATTCTCCCCACATGCTTTTCCTACTCAATTCAATTCCTCCTTGATTCAATTACTCTCAATCTGACTACGGATTAGTAAACATGCCATTAGTGTTTCTAACAAGTGTATGTAGGATAACCTATTTAACATGTATTTCACATGATAGTATGATGCTGAGGAACACTGAATCCTTCTGCTAAACTTTCTAGTTTTTCCATTTTGATGTGACAGGTGATGGATGATCAGGACCTGGGCTTCTTTGCCAATTTTCTCGGCATCTTCATATTTCTACTGGTAATAGCGTATCATTTTGTGATGGCCGACCCAAAATATGAAGGCAACTAATGATCTGTTTCTTTTTTATGTATTTGCAATGGATATGCAATTTTCTCGCGACTAATGGAGTTACGCTATTAATTTTGTAGCGTGAACTATTTCAGAATGGATACAACTTGATTTAGTGAGAAGTTTTGGTATACAATATGACTCTGCTATTATACACAAGATTTTCATTCTCTAGTTTATCTGTGGTTCATCTTTAGTTTTCCACGCCTTTGCATTGTTAAGGGTGTGGACCGTGTTCGGACTGTGTTTTGAAGGTTACCATTGGTTGTGGTAGTGAATCAAGTGATCCGTTGTTCGTAGAAAGTGCGAAAAGCGCATTTTAGGGTTCATGGAAAAGAACATTCCTTTTGGTGAATATTCAGAAAGATATAGGGAAATTACAATGTGTACTGAGGTCAATGGAATATTGAAAAATCTAATGGCATTTGCCAATCTGTTAGATGTATTGTCAAAGCTAACCATCTCTCATAGGAGCTATGTATGTGCATTAAATTTGACTAGTTTTCTCACATCTTTCTTCATCTCCATTGTTTCTCTCGTAATGCTTTGAATGCAGAATCCCAGGCTACTTAAACAAAGAACCATTTGGCTCTTGTGTTTCTCTTCACTGTCGCTAGCATGTACCTTGTCAGCTACTTCCTGCAAATGTTGAAGAAAATTACTCACAATAGTCTCCACCTCTTCATCATCAGTACCCAAAGTCGCAAATCCCCTTGGTGGGTTGCCCAATTCGCTATCATGGTAATCACTTTCCGACTTTGTCTCAGATACTGGCAGGGGCTGGATCGAAGTGGCCTCCTCAAGGCATCTTAATGGAGAGTTTATTTTTTCCTTTAGTAGCCCTAGATCAGCATTCATTTGTTGCCTTAGTTCCTCCCAAACACCTCCAAAGTTCTGCTCAACTTGTGCGAGAAACTCCGTTTTATAGGCCACAAAGAGTAATAGATCGGCGATTTTCGATAAAGATCCTAGGACCCGATTGTAACCGGAACCCTTGAAGGGCAAGAACCAGCAATTAGGCTCTGTTTCAGCTTCTTCGATGAACGTTTCTAGTTCCTTGACATGGGATTTTAGCTTCCTCTGCTTATCCCTCAATCCGGTAGAAGCCGGTACACACAGATTTACGCCTTCGATGCAATCTCGAAGCACCCCCATGCTTTGTGAGAGCTTGTTTTTTGCTAGGGTCGCCGCTCTCATTGGATAAAAGGCGATCTCTACTGTTAGGAAACAAAGCAACCCAATGGAAGCCTCTATGATTCTTGCAATTGCAAATTCACTTGGAGCACCATAGTTGTCCCTACCCAAGATTAGTAGAGCCCCAATGGCTGCTGAGACGCCACCAGCTTGGCCATACATCCTGCTGTACCTAAGAAAATGGCAGATAATGATCCAAGGTAAGAGTGGTAAGAGCTTGAATTTCTCAAGTCCGTGGAAAATAAAAAACCATAGGATCCCGTAGATCGATCCCAGTGCCGTTCCTTGAACTCGGGCATTCGTAACTGTGAATGTTGCTTGCCTTCCTGTTACAAAGCTGATGGCAATGGTGAGGCCTGACCAGTATCCGTTTTCCTTGTTATACAACAAGCCGAATAACACAGCAAGGCCTAATGCAAGTGAGCACTTGAGAGCAAAAATTAAACTCCTGCGACTCGGGAATATGTTTCTCCAAACCCTTTTGAAGTTCCACAGCTGTTGATTTTGTGAATCGCTCGGTTCTTGGTTAGGTTTCCTAGTGTTTCTGGGATTTCGGGCAATGGGCTGATTTTCTAGTAGGAGTTCCATGCAGTACAAGAAGAAGAAAGCCGGAAGGTCCTCATGGTTTTTGGTGGTGGGTTTTTCGGTCCAAAGGGGCTTGTCGAAGATTTCTCTGTCCGACTCTGGAGCTAATGTTGCATCGGAAGGCAAAGAGTACTTAGCTTGCAGAAGCCTTAGTCTAACATGTGCTTCTGAACTTTGTAAATTGCCTCTTAGCTCTTCATCAATTAGGTTAACAGGATGTGAAGAGCAACTAGATAAAGCTATCTCCATCCCCCTCAGTGGAACCTCCATTTCTTGCAACCTTTCACCCAAGTCCATATATTTTGGTTTCAGAAATTTGATATGTGGTCTCTCCCACACCATGGTTTCCTGCTTACAAAGAAACAAAAGCCTTTAATTACTGTACTGAACTAATTGGTTCAGCTTAAATTCACCTGCTTATCACGGTTTGATGCGTGTAAAAATTCTTTCATTTTGTGTTTTTGATGAGTTATTTATGTATTTGCGTCAAACTGTAATTTGCAGGAAGAAGCAAAGCAATGTCCTTTACGAGTTAACATGAGTTAATAGTAGCTTACCAGATTATTAGTGATGTTATGAAGAAGCTTAGCTGCTTCTTTAGAGAGAGATTGTCCTTGAGAAAGGAGTTCGAGTGCTCCGCTCTTGTCCCGTGAAGCGATGGCCTCGATGAAGCGAGTTAACCTCTGGGAAGCATTTCCGGCATACAGCCGCCACGATTTACAGACCTGTGAACGCATTATTTCCAGTTCAGTTTACATAATCTGCACATAAAAATTATTCCCTACCAGTATGTCTATAGAGTGATCTTAGCTAGGGAATTTAGAATCATTAGTTCTTGCTCTCTCCCAACAAGCTTGTGCTGAACAGAATCTACCGAACCTCAGTGTGGTGTTATATTCGATTTCTACATCTTTAATTAAACAGATCTTTTAGCATATCAAGCGGGAGATATGATCAAAAATGTTAGAACTATACACTATTCTAAAATACTATAATCAATTGACGTAACTCACATTTTACATGAACACAAATGTTAGATGCTACATGAATTCTCTTTTTCGTTATTAATAAAAAAAGGAAAATAAACTTTTGACGTAATCTAATTATAATCTATTTTCTCACTCGTGGTCACCACATGAACTAACCCTAATGACTTGCCTAGATCGTTTCCGATGTTGTTTAAGAGACAATTAGACAAGACCAAAGGCCTTCGATTGGACCACCAATCCCAAACTAGGCAACTGTCGTGGACTAAGTCATGCCCTTGATTCCTTTTAATTCATATCTAAGATTCTAAATAATCCCATTTTATATTCTGGGTTAATTCTGTTAGACAAATCATGATTATTGTTGGTTGCATTCCGGCCGTCTCGATACCAACAAGCTGCCATCTGTTTTACGACATTTTTTTTGTAGTCAACTTTGTTTCCAAATTAACTGATGCATGTATATTATAATTTCCTTCAATCTGATTGGTCCAGGTGTCAAAGCTCTACACTTATACAGTTTAGACATTTGATTAGTAGTTCTTAATGATAAATCAGTATGGGAGCTGTTACGTAATGATGGCTGTATAGTACTTAAGCGCCCTACCATCAAATAAAAGATTACGCGGAACTGTCGGCCAAAGCTATAGACACATTGAACAGATCAGTTGTAGGGACCGTTACCACTCCAGTAAGACAGTGGGAACTGGGAATGAACTTTGCTTTGTTCCATCCGCATCTTAATTACTATGGTATTCCTGCTGATAATTCTATTATTTAAAACTATGCTACTAAACGCGGGAAATTAGATTTTGTTATTGAAGTGTTTGCCAACGTAAGATTCTTAATTGTATTACTAGACTGAAATACGATTCAATGGTCAATTTGTATTTCTTAAATGCATGCTACTCAGATAAACAATCTAACAACACAAATATTATATGTATACAGGGAGGACTCAGAAATTTAACTCAGAGGAAGCACCACAAAAACTAGCTTGATTTCTTACAACTTAGTTGATAAAACTTGCCTAATTTTGTCAGTGTTTTCTTTGAAAAAATTTCTTTACTTTTTTATTAATAATTTAATACTCATTCATGTTAACAAAATAGATATGCGGATTGAAAAATGAGTTCAACCGTCACACCTGATAATTTACGACATATGGCCCAAAAAGATTATGTCTCTAGCATTTTCCTTTAGACACAAAAGTGAGTAAGAAAATGAAGAAAGAAAGGTGGGAAGTTTAAGAACTCAAAATGTGACAGGGGGCACGCCCCTTGCGACACTGTCTGGTTTAACTAGCAATATAACTCCGACACCGAAAATATTACTCGTAAACTGCATGTGTAAAGAGTAAAAGAAAGCAAAGTGAAGAGTTAATTACCTCGTAGTAAGATAGCCGAGGATAAGGAAAGAAGACGGCCACAACAGAAGCTAGAGCACCAAGGGCAGTGCTGGATGCAACACCAAGTGGGTGCATGACAACTCCAGTTTGAGCACCGTGAATCACAGTGCCAACATAAACATTCACAAACTGCCCAAATGCAATTCTCTTAGACATCAAGTGCGTGGACTCCGGCAACGCCACCACAAAAGCACTCAGTGCTACTGCCGCTGCCGCTACCCCCACCGAAAAGTTTTTAGGCTCCACCAACCAAAGGGTCAGCACAGAAGACACCAGAACCTGTGCCGTGGCAAAGATCACATGCCAACAGCTTCTCATGACGTCCCCAACCGTTGCGTCCGGGACTATTAGGATTGTGGTGATGTACGAAAAGGACGAGTAGGTTAAGTACTTTTGAAGTTGTGGAGGTCCATAGAGGGTGGTGCAGCCGACTATGATGCATGCCAAAGCCGTGCGTAGGGCGGAGCATAGGCGCATCCGCCACAACGATTGGGTTTGGTGATCTCCCATTGTCGTGGAGACCAACAATTTATGTCACGAATTACTTGTGAAACAAGGAATTAGTGGTGTGAAATGAGATGAAAGGGTTCCCTTCAAGTGTTGGGAAGCTTGTTGGTTTTGCATACAACCTGATGAGAGGAAATAAGGGTTGGAAGGAAGGGTAAGTTTGGAGGAGAGGAATTACACATTATATATGCTCTCATGGAGCAACTTGTATTATATTTATACAAGAAGCTTGTCCCAACTCAACATTTAATCTGAGGCATATTATTTTATTTTTGTGGGACTCTTTTTTCATCTTTTTGCTAATGGAGAAAATAAGAGTTGTGAAATAAATAAATAAATAAAAGAAATAGACCATCAGAGTGATATTATGTTTTTAATGATGGATTAGCCAAAAGGGCCAAGTGAGTAAAACACACACACACACACACTATTTGGCATTTGACTTTAAACCTATTTTAATAATTATGAAATCTTTGTAAATTAATTAAAACTTAAGACTCTTCTTATAAATTTGGTTTTTTTCTTTTCTACTTACATAAAAAAATATTGGAAGCATATGTGGGCGTAGACACATCGGCTAGACCATAAGCCTCTTACGTGTACTCAAGTTTGATTCCCCTTGATAATTGCTCAAAAGTGCATGACTAATGCACTTTGATTATACCCGTTACATGTTTTTCTCTAGTAATTTATCAAATTTGTGCTTTATCATGTATAATTGGTCAAATAGGTTTTATATCTAATTTGTTTTAATTTTTGACTGATGGTATATTAATGTTAAGGTGCAAGACTATGAGAATGTTGCAAGGCAATTAAAGGGTGAGGCACAAGACAATAAATTGGTGATTAACTCTATGTCGGTTACCGAAAAGAAATGAAGAAAGGAGAAGGCAAAGAAGAAGAAAAAGAAACAGCCATTCCCATTTCAATATGGCATTAAGGCGCTTATCAATGACCATTATTCAGGAGGTTTATGGGGGTTGGCTACGGCAATCTCAATATAACCATTCCCATTTTTATGTTTTTGGGGCGTTGTGTAGTTTTGTTCTTTCGTAACTTTTAGAGTCTCTTATTTTTCTATATTCTTATATGGAGAACTAATCACTCTAGCTAAGGCTAGGAGGAAAACCTTCAACTACTATGTGGTTTTATTAGTTTGATTCGAATTGCGGTATCAACAATAAACTCTTGTTATTGGTTTGTTCAAATTAATATCTAGTTTTTCTCTATTTGTCAATTGATGAATGTTTGTTAATATTCATAGGTTCAATCATGTTTTTCCTATGGTTTAGTTTCAGCATTCATGCTTTTGTGAATTGAGATAAATTAGTAGATATCTAGTAATTTCGACGGAAGTATTTCTTAATAGCTTGCGCTGGAGGTACAGGTTATGCTTGGAATTCTTCCTATAAGGAATTCTACTGAGTTTATTGGGAACAACCATATTTAGAGTTTGTATTTTTGTGTGTGTTTTAATACAATTATAATTGCCATATCATCCGATCGGATGCACTGTATGTTGCATCTTGATTAAGTTATAAAAAGAATCAAATTAATGAAATTACATATGTATGTTGAAGGTGGAACTCTAATGTCTTAGTGCTCTTATATGATTGGATTTTCTTTTTAAAAAAATTACATCTTATTCAATATTATTCTTTGTTTCAGTCTTGATAATTCTGCATTCTTTTTCAACGCTCTTTGAGGAATACGACACTCGGACTTCGAGTTTATACTGCTTCGTGACACCTGCACTTGGGTTTAGCAAGCACCCCTCCTCCATACCTACTTTCATTTGAGAAGTATTAAAATTTTGATATTGAACCTTGTGATATCTTTGTATAGTTTTTTTCTCATTTTTAAGCTACTATTTGGTTCATTGTAGCGTAAATCTGCCATTTAGATTTAAGGTACTAGAATCTTATGTCAATTCGGATTTTGTTTTTTGTAAATTTGTTCTCTAGTTTTTGTAATCATCGATCTTGGAGACTTTGTGATCGTGCCCTTTGTACAAGCCAACTTTTGGGGAACTACTTATTTATTTATTTTTTATTCATTTTTATGAAAAAAAATAATTTCACCAGGAATAGGAATATTTTTCATCACAAACGTAAATTTGTTTCCAATCCCTTTAGCGTCGGCACCAGAATGCCAAATTTTTTGTCTTTAGAATAAATTCTTGTATATTTTTTTGGACAGTTTATTTATTTATTTATTTGGTCAAATTTTGCTGGACAAGTTAAATACTTTGAGAATTGTTGAAGCTGCTTTGTGTAAAAATGGACAGGAATGTGTGAACCACAAACCAGCATGTAGATTATGAGTAAGTGAACTGTAGTCATTAAGTGACTAATCACCATAATTTAGTCGGCCGACCGCAACTAAGTGACTAATCTTATTCATTAACGATAAGCCTCGATAAAAACCTTATAGGAGCTTTCAACCCAGTCGAAGGGAGGCAAAATAGATAGAGAAATGTTTCTCGCACATCCTTTTCTCTTTTTAACACCCTTGTATAAATCTGTCTCTTGGTCCTCTTTTAATTTTTTTAAGAAAATTTTATTTGAACCCATATATAATCTCACACTACACCCAACTTAAATTTTAAACGTGAATTGTTTTTTTTTCACCCTACTATATAATTAGGGGTGTGCTATCCACATACCCTATTTTACTTCTCACACACCCCTTGATAATTTCTGTCCGTTGATCTTCTTTAATTCATCCGATCCGACGGCCGAAAATTAAAAAGGTGTGTGAGAAGTAAAATGGGGTGTGTGGATATCACACCCCTATAATTACTATTAAGTACAAGAAGAAATTAACAATAAAAATAAAAATTATCAATAAACACATACCCATTAATCAAACCCTTATTATCTTTCTCTTACTTTATATTTTGATTAAAATCCTAAAACGCTCTCATAAAAAAGAAAAAAAAATCTCTTTTGACGAATATATCGCTCATAAATTTCTCCTTTTAAGTAAATTTTGTACATATGACTTGGTTTTATCAATATTGGTAGGCTTTTATTAAAAAGAAAAAGGTTAGGATGAAAGCCATTCACGATGGTGGTGATACTAAATTGTCTCTGCGAGTCTTTTCGACCTCCAAAAAGGTGGACTGCGGTGGCAAAGCCACCAGCTAATCCTTTTTTTTCTGAAAAGAAAGGCATTCACGAGGAGCTGAAAGCAGGAGAAGCAAGTAACAACAAGCCTCTTTGAAAACTATGTCTCTCAAAGATGTGCGCTTTGGTCCCAATACTCTTTGCTTCCTAACCTGTTACTGGCCTTCTTCCTAGCCTCGTGGGTTAGTGCGGAAGCATGATTCTCTCAAAGATGCTGCTGCTGTCTCTTACAGTACTTGAGCTTCAAGTCCCTCATCAAATGCGTTCCCCAACCGTATCGACTGTATGGCAGCTTCCGCCTCCGCCGCCACCCCTTTCTTCCCGCTCGTCCGACTTCTCATCCTTCTCTATGTTTTCCTCTCACTTTCCCATCAACAATCACCTTAACCAGCATGATGGATCGCCAACAGCCATGTATGAGGTTTAAATGTGTATAAAGATAAATTAACAAATTGAATTAGGTTTGTAAGGGTAGTTTAGGTAAAAAATTTAGGTTTGAAGCGATATTGATGGTTTAATTAAAAATAATATGGGCGTAGAGAGTAAGTTGGGTGTAAAGTAAGGTAATATAGGTTCAATAAAAAATTTCATTTCTTTAATCTAAAAATCAGAAATAAACATCCTAAGTGCAGAAAAAAATATGTGAAAATCACTTTCTAACAAATATAATATCACGTACAAAAGATCATTAATTGTTGATGTATATGAAATAATAGATTCTAAAAATATGAATAGCTAACAATCACTCTAAAAGCATGAACGACTTATAAACTCCAATACGCATGTGTTCGACTGTGATTAGTATTTTTCCAACCATGATAATATGACAATATCTAAGTTAACATGTCCTATCAAGGAGGCATTCTTAGCTATCTCCGATCGTATATCTTCTTGGTCTATCTTTCTCATCGTGTGTACCAGTTACAAGACAGATTATCTCTTTGTTTGGACTCGAAAGGATTAGGTTACACAACTACATTATCAAAAAGGCTTATTTTTAGCTACGACCCAAACTCGATTTAAATCTCATTTTGCCCTTGTAACTTAAAAATCGTCACTTTACTTTCTGAAACTCAAAGTTTGCTTCTTTTGCCCCCTGAAACTCGAATTTGATCTCATTTTGCCACCTGGAACTTGAAAGTAGTCTCTATAAAACTCAAAATTCGCTCCACATTATCTTAGATCTGTTAATTTCTTGTTTGGTTTTGATTTGGGTGCGCCAGACTAATCAATTTCTTTTTTATATTTTTCTTCTCTTCAATTTCTTTTTTATATTTTTCATCTCTTCGATTTCTTTTAAACTTAATATTCACTTATTGTTGAATATTAGTGCATAATGGAGATTTATAATCAAATTTATTGCATATGTGGCTAGCCTTATTAGTTGCTGGATCCCACATATGTTTTAGGAGGCGATCTATAAATTTCAGGAAGAAGAGAGAGTCCACAAGTCAAAGGGAAACGAATTTTGTTCAGGGAGTAAAATGGTCATTTTTGAGTGAGATCAAAATAAAATTCAAATGGGCGTAGCTCAAAATAAGCTTATAAAAAAAAAAACAAAAGCAAACAGTTTATCCATAACCAACCACCACCTCATACCAGAATGGTAATGAGATATATATCTATATCTATATCTGTGTATATAAAGCCAACACCTTTAAAGAGGAAAGATTTTAGCTAAAATTGTTCTTGTCATGTTAAGGTGTTTTTTTTAACGATATAACGATATTATCTACACTAAGAAGGTGAGGAAGTAGGCTAAATCTTAGCAATAATATGGTTCAAATTCACCTTTGGCGAGAATCGAACCTAAGACTTCTCAATTACAAATGAAAAAGAATATCATTAGACCGTAGTACTAAATGGCATATTAAGGTTTTAAAGAAAACAATTTAATTTGAAAAAGGACAAAATAGTAATTAACTTCCATGGTGCTAGTTGAAAAATCCCCACGTTTTGGGGTTAGTTTCCTTTCACATTTTAAAAATAAAATAAATTAAAATCAATTTAAGAAACAAAAACAAAAGTACAAATTGAAGTATTATAAGCTTACAAAAATTTGAATTTCAATCACGTCATTGCTTTTCTTTTTGGTTTAATTAAGAAATAGAAAGAGACTTTGACAACAAAATGTTAAAAAAAAAACAAAGTGTTGGGACGAGAATATAAATAAGAAAAGATTTGAGGAGGGAAATTCAACTCATCTTAGAGGCCCGTTCACATAACGTAGATCATCGTGAAGCAACCTTGAGTGTGACTTTCCCGTTATACACCCAATCCATCCAAAAATATATGTCATGGGAGGCGCACCATCACCATGTCTAAAAAGGACTTGGTAACATGCTTGTATGACCTAACTACGACAACGACTACTAACAACGACAATTGTCTGTTGTATATGTTTAATGCACTTTCCTACGAGACAATCTGACATGTTTTGTTACCATAACCGTACATTTGGACACGATTCTAGGAATTGGAACTTTGCAAGATGGATGCCTAACACGAGGACATATTTTGTGTGAGAGCTCCTAGTAATCGTATGTTGTCAGACTGAGAATCATGACCCGGCATTCAAGTATAATTCCACTTAATCAACAGCCTTTAACTAGTTTCACAAAGACAAGAAACTGCAAGCATACATGAACTCAATCTATTTTGTCTAAAACACACAATTTCACGTTTTAGCAATGCATGCAAACAAACATGCTAGTTACCTTCCTAAACTTGGAAGCGTAAGGATGGGTAGTAGTCTGAGGCAATAGGGTCTGACTCACAGTTGGTGTAAATTTGACTCGATGTGATTCGTCCCCTTTGATGTGACTTCATACGATTGAGAAGAAGAAAACAAACTTATAACAAGTAAAATGTCTAATTCCCTCAAAATATAGAATAAATATACAAATATACCCCAACAGTTAAACTATCAGCTCTCAAAATCTCCATAACTGGCTAATACGAGCTGCTCCACGCATAATGTCATTTTAACACACATGAACATAATGCATCAAATTGCAATCATGTGTTAAATAGAGGCCAATGCCTTATTATCTTGAACTGATTCATATTTTGTCGCCATTCACACTGCCTCAACGGTAGTGTGGCGCGGTGGGTTGGGTTCAAATGGCAAGACTTATGGAATTGGAATTATAAATAATTCCTCCAAGAGGAAATGACAAATAAATCCATAAGCCGTAGAGGAGCCAACAAGACCTATTCAAAAGGGCAATACCAAAACGGAAAGAACTATAACAGATATATAACAAGCATACTAAGCTGTTGATATGTTCGCTCATGTAACCAATTCACATAGATGATCCGAGATACAAGAAGCATACTTTGTGTTCATTTCACTTATAGTCCCGGTTCTCTCTTTTAAACATATGCAAAGAAGGAAAAAAAGTTTTACCTCTTTCCAGTCCCCAAAATGCTGCGTCACTTGATTGTGAGTAATCCTGATGAAGAAAGCTAGTTTAAGACTTCTTTTGTGAGCGAGTCTGAGGGAGAAATTTCAATCGTGGAGAAAATCGCAGCTCTTGCTTACTGGAGGAAGTAGACTTCCTCTTCTGGCCTTGGCCTTTACCACCACTTCCTGAAACTTTTCCTGCAATTTACATAATTCTAAGCTTAGAATGCTGAAATTAAAAGGGGCTTAAACAGTAACTAAGGTATGCAATAAGAAAGAAAAAGGAAAACCGTAGAGTAGACATGATTTTTTTAAAACAAGGTAATCAAATAGATTTAACCTGAGTTTAAATAAATGGAAATTCGATCAGGGACAACAAACAAACCACTTTTAAGTCAGTTCTAACACAATACACAGTGGCGAAGACCAGAATGCAAACTGTGTTAAATGTTTTAGAAGTTCTGCAAATCAGATCTGTTTTCTACGGTCTACCCAAGTAACATAACACAAATGATTATAACTAGACAGAAAAATACACATGCACATGTGAATATAACATATGTAACCTTCAATTTGTCGAGTGTTTCCAGTTCTTGTGACAGCACCAGACATGTGGTTTTCATTGCTTTCTTCGCCAGGCATATTATTGTCCTTGTCAGCTGAAGGAGAGACAGCTGTTTTCTTTCTTGGTCCACCACTTTTCTCTTCCTTTCCATGGTTTTCAGGAACTGTTACATTCTCTTCAGAAGAACATGTCAAACGAGTCGACCTCCTCATGTTGGTTGTAACAGCTGACTTATTGTTTTTAGACTCTTTACCACAAGTCTTAATTGGATCACATATGTCTTGAATGGCTCCAGCATCACCAGACATCAGCTTTTTATCACTTTCTTCCTTAGGGATGTTACTCTCGGCATGAAATGGCGAAGAGACTACTTTCTTCTTTTTTGATACATCATTCTTCTGTTTCAATACATTGCTTTCATGAACGGTGAGATTTCCTACTGAAGAAAATGACCCTGCAGCATGAGCTGACTTGCTCTCGTCCAACCCTTGTTCAACTGTCACAGTTAATTTATCTTTTTCTTGTTGGATTGCTGAGCGTGTCAACCTTCTTGCACTGGTTAAAGCCCTTGGCTTAATCTCTTCGGCAGAATTTCTCAGGTGAGTATCACTATTTTGAATTTCAAAACCTCTCTGAACAACTGAGCTCGCTTTTGTAGCATCTGAAGTCTTATTTTCATTCTTATGAGCATTAGTATCTTTAATAGACATGTTGTCACTATCACAAGATTTGAAAAGTTCAGTCCCACCTATAGCAATATGCTTGTGACTACTTGATACTAGTAAGGCCAAAGCTGCACGAGCGCCAAGAGGACTAAGGCGAGACTTGTATTCTGAATGCTCTTCTTGCATGGATGAGCGAGGGGCTTGTAGACCCTCATCTTCTATGTTTACTTCGTATTCAATAGAACTCTGAGCAGTACTTTTTGATTTATCTTGGTCATGAGAAACCTGAGCATGTGAAATGCATATTTCGGATGCAGCAACAGGATTGAGTAGAATGTGTCCCTTGTTATCAGCTGCATGCACGACTAGGAATAATCTAAATGTTTGTAGCAATGCAAATGTAATTATGTATTTAATTTCAAGGGAGATTTGATGTAAAACAAAAAAGAAAACTGATGAACAAGCACCCCCTAAGTTCCCTGTTAATGAAATGACTTATGTATCCCCCTCATTATCTGTTTTCACTTTTATTTTTTCAATAGTTTCTTTTGAAACTTCAAAAGGTTAAACATTCAAAATGACCATGGCCAACACACCGGCCTAGGCTAGGGTGGGAGAGGCGTTGTAGAATTTTTTTTTTTCCCCTGATTTTTGTGTATTGGCCTTTAAGAGTAAAATGGAAGTTAAAAGCTTACAGGAAAGAAAAAGAGTAGGGGACTAACTGAGAAAAGTTTTTCAGTTCGAATAAAGTCACCTCCAGGCTCCAGCATACTTGGGTATCAAGCAGTTAATTTTTGCAAGAATAACTCCCATGTAGGCCTTCAGCTTTAACATTGATGTCAACCACATTTTCTTGATGAGAGCTAGAGGGGGTGGGGAAAAGGGGGGAGTACATTTACCCGACTATGCATATGGCATGGATGATACACTATGTGAAGCCCATCTACTGCTCATTAGTTTGCAAGTACCATATTCCTCTAATTCAACTTAAGAAGGGCATTCCAGGTTCAAGGTGCAGATGCAAGAAATATGTGGTTGCAAACAGTCAATAAATTTTCTCAAAAAAAAAAAAACAGTTGATAGATATCGCTTATGGGAATAATTTTCTTTAAACAATAAAAAAGATATCCCGGACGAGATATTGCAACAACAAGCCTGATTCATTAAACATATGAAGTAGTGAGAACGGCTGGTTACCTTTGACCCCCTCTAAAATGTTTTCTGTGATTTCTTTTGTGAATCCATTAGTTGAAATATTGATCTCTTCTATTTGCTTTTCCAGCAATTTGTTAAGGTCCAATTCAAATCCAAACTCCTCATGCATGACTGGAAAGGGAGAAGCACTATTCGGACCCATTTGTTTAACTGATTTCAAGAATGCAGCAACAGTTGGATGGACAATGATGCTTTTGCTTGCTAGTTTCATAATTGAACTAGAGGGGACAGTCACGGTCTGTCCTTTGAGTTCTTGGTGAAGCCATTCGATCATGAAAGTGCATCTACAATAGACCCTCTGTGAGTGTCTCACTCTGAGCACCTAGTCGTCATGATGTTGGGACATGAACTCAATTAACAGAATGGCTTTTTGCATGCAAAAGGCATAACATGTATTGTAAATCATAATTATCACACAAGCCGAGGATTGCAGTACATTATAATCCACTAGAACATGATATGGTTAACACAAACAGTCTAATTTTTTTCATCTTAAAGCTATTAACCATATACACAAAGGATTTCTCAATAAGAACCCAATGTCATTCCCATTGTTGCTGTAAATTTATAAGGACACATCCTCTTAACCACTATATATATACATATATTTAGACTGATTAGGCATTATATAATCAAGCACTTACATAATGAGCAACAATTAATTCAAGAAAGTAGAAAGTTTATGATTTGATGATAGCCTGGTTCCAAGGAGAAGATAAGTACCTTTTCCACCTTGGCATCATATAAGTGGCTCTTAAACTGTGACTTGTTCATTGCAAGAACTTTCTCTCCTTCAATGTGAGCGCAGTCATTGCCTTCAAGAGGAGTAGAACGGAAGCGGAGACAGGAAAGTGCTTCATCCTTGTTCAACACCATATCTTCTAACTCCTGGCGCCCAAATTCTATAATTAGGCTATCTCCAGTAGAGCTGTGGACCACAATCAGGAGCCACCTCAACACATTTTGAATGCATATCCAACAATTGAATAATTATATGCCCAAAATAAGGGGGAAGACATAAGTATCTGACTTTAATTCCGTAAATTCAGGACAATCCTACTTTAGTGTTAAAATCAAATCTCTCATGATCTGTAGAGAATCAGAATATAGAATAGTCATCCCAATATACAGTCATGACATATGGCACTCTTACCGGACAAGAGTAGCAGAAGTACTTTACAAACTTTCTTTAGTACCAATTCAGAAAGATAAATATTTGGGAAGTAAACATCACTAAGTAATCACACACTTAAAGAGAAAATGAAATCACTGACCACCAGCTCATTGAACGCGCACACGATGACCGGATACTAATTCACAACTGAACTGGGATTAAATTGTTTGATTACATCACACACATGACAATGCATTAAGGCATATCATTTAGCATCATTTCGGCGTAGTCATACATGAACAAAATCAGTAATACACACACATGCACATGGGATAGCCAAGAAAAACACATTTCATTGCGTGATCCAAACCGATCATAATTCTAAGGAAAACCCAGTGATCATCTAGTCAAAAACACTACAAAAAATCACAACTTTGAAAAAACCCAGCTCATAAAATCTACTAAAAACAAAACCCATTGGTGAGTTTCTTCAATAAACATCAGGATCCCAATCTATTTGGAACAATGCTGAGTGGGTTGTTTCAACTTCAGATAGATGGCTCACCTGAGAGAAACTTGGCATGGGTGCCAAGAGGAGTCTTCCATGCACATAGCTTCGAGCTCATCGCCGTTCCCTGCCTCACTGGTAGCTTCCATTTCATCCCCTCAGGTTGTGATCGTATTTTGGGGCGATGAACAATGATAGGAAGAGGACGAAGATGGAAGATGGAAGCTGGGGGAAGATTTGATGTTTTTATACTTAGAGAAGCTTCGGAGTTGGGGTTTTTACCGTTTTAAGCTTCCAGAACTTTTTAGCATCAGCGACGGGCTGGACCGACCCTGCAGAGAATGGGCCAAAGCAAGGACGGCCTAATTCAAAATTCTAATTTTTTTTTTTTATCAAACGATATTATCTACATTAAGGTAGAGATGGTAGGGTTAACCTGACAATAGACTAGCAATAATGCTGTTCAAATTCGCCTTTGACGAGAATCGAACCTAAAACCTCTCACTTACAAGAATTTGTGCAATAGTAAGCGAGAATTGCCCTAATGGATCTTTGTCTTTAACACATTTCATTTCGAGTTTGAAGCCTACTCCATCTTCGTCTATAACCAAATACTTATCTCTCATCCCCCGTAACCAACATACTATTCCTTTTTATGATATATCAAATGTTCATAACTGATAAGGATTTCTAAGTTTGATAAATCACACTTACATGATGATTAAGCAACTTATGGATCAGATTCATCGGTTTGATCGGTGTTGTAGAAGGGGGGTGATGAGAGAGGCGAGAGGTTGGCGGAGGGGATAGGTGCAGGCTGATGGATGGAGTAGCCATGCCCGATGTGCCATGACATAAGCAAATGAAAATGAAGAAATGTGAAGGGTATTTTATTTTATTTTATTTTTTGTCAAATAATAGATTTTGTTAGATTAGATGTTAGATTAGCCACTGACAGGGTTTGAACCCACGCTGTCATGCAAGGGTTCAACACTTTTCTACCACTGTGGTAAACGAGCATTTGTAAATGTGAACGGTATTTGATTATAGATTTAAAGTGAGCTACTAATTGGTTGTAGATTCAGATTGATATGTGTCATGATTTTTAGAGAGTTGTTAAAGATACTTTTAAAAAGTCATCATACATCCATTTTAAGTGTATTTTTCGCTTATATTTTAAAATGTTTATAGTGCAAATGAAATTTTTAGAGTGCTTTTACAGATTGTATTCCGCGTTCAAACTCTATCATTATAGAACACCGCTTGTCTTTAAAAAAATGTTTGCAAGAAAACAACTTGATACTGCGCAAAATGTTGTTTGCATCCCTAAAACCATTAGATGGAAGAAAAAGAAATCGAGTCCTATTCACATTAATGTGGCATAATCCAAAGGCTTTCTGCGGCCTAAGAATTGGTTAGCTTGGGATTGTTGTGTTGTGAACACGGAAATTCCTGAAACAAACGAGACAAGAACACGTGTACAAAATAATATTTTGTATTAATGATTTTGGGGTTACAATCTCTCTCAAATTTGATCATCTGATTCGATCTCCGTAAGGTGTTGATTTGTGGATTGTGATGCTGATCCAAGGGCCGTCGAGGCTTGATCTCGGATGAACGGTTGGAAGTTTCTTTAAGGGGCCTTTTGGGCTTGATCTCGAAGGTTGATGGATGAATGGATCTTCAAGGGCTTTTGGGCTTGATCTTGAAGAACTGTTGATGAACGGATCTTCAATGGCCTTTGGGGCTTGATCTTGAAGAACTGTTGATGAACGGATCTTCAATGGCCTTTGGGGCTTGATCTTGAAGAACTGTTGATGAACGGATCTTCAGTGGCCTTTGGGGCTTGATCTTGATGAACAGTTGATGGATGGATCTTCAAGGGCTTTTGGGCTTAATCTTGAAGAACAGTTGGATGTGTGGATTTGTTGATGTTGTTGATCCAAAGGGCCGTTGGGGCTTGATCTTAGGATGAACAGATGATGAACAATGAACACTTTCTTCAAGGGCCGTTGGGGCTTGATCTTGAATTGGTGGAAGTTTCTTCAAATGGCTGTTGGGGCTTGATCTTGAAGGTTGAGTTGACGAAGAACGAAGATAGCTTTCTTGATCCTTCGGGATTTGCTTGGGAGCTTTGGAGTTTCAAAGCTTCCAGGTTTTGGTGTGAGGTGAATTGGTTATGAATTGGTCTCCCCAAATGAATGAAATGGCCTTGTATTTATAGAATTTTTCAAGGCCTAATTTTGAATATAATATTCAGATGAAATAAATCGTTTCTGCCATGTGTTGACATGTGTCCTGTTTGATGACTTTTCCGATTTATTTTGATTTTTCGTTTAGTCACACGTTACGTGTAAAATTTATATGACACGTGAGCGTTGAAATTGTAACTATTGGTCAACATTTATTTCACCGAATTTTCGATGTCTACAAATGCCCCCACTTCAAGGCACCTCGTATACATGTGTTTGTCACGTGTAGGAGATACGTTTTGAAGTCCTTATATTTAGATGTCGATCCAAGTGTCATCGAGGTTTGATCTTGAATTGGGCTGGAGATTTCTGCAAGGGCCGTTGAGGCTTGATCTTGAATTGGGCTGGCAGTTTCTTCAAGGGCCATTGAGGCTTGTTCTTGAACTTTGTTTGAAATTTCTTTAATGGCCGTCGATGCTTGATCTTGAAGGTTGAAATTGGACCACAAGGAGCTTCACGTGGTAGATGATCTTTGGCTTTGGTAATGGATGAATTGGCACGTATTTTGTTGCACTTGTTGACTTTCCACATCTTTGATCTTGAACTGGGTTGGAGGATTTTCTAGATTCCTCCAATTGTTGACTTTCCACAGGCTTATTCTTGAACTGGGTTGGAGGATTTTCTGGTTTCCTCCAATTGTTGACTTTCCACAGCTTATTCTTGAACTGGGTTGGAGGACTTTTTGGCTTCCTCCGATTGTTGACTTTTCACAGCTTATTCTTGAAATGGGTTAGAGGATTTTCTGGTTTCCTCCAATTGTTGACTTTCCACAGCATATTTTTGAACTGGGTTGGAGGACTTTCTAGCTTCATCTGATTGTTGACTTTCCACAGCTTATTCTTGAACTGGGTTGGAGGATTTTCTTGTTTCCTTAAGAAGGTCTAAACTTGCTCTTTTTTTTTATGTGGAGCTGGATTTGATTCAAGGGTGATAGACACTTGATTTTGAATCGTACTTGTGATTTCTTCAATGGCCGTCGAGGCTTAATCTTGAATTGAGCTGGAAACTTCTTCAAGGGCCGTTGAGGCTTGATCTTGAAGGTTGATTCGAACACATGGCAAGCAGGCACGAGGTGAAGGTGACGGCCTGTTTCTTTGTTCAATCTTTCTAATTCACACCTGAGCAGTTTGGTCAACCGTATGATCTTCAAGAGTGGTGGGCGTTTCTTCCAGTTGGTGACTTGATTTGATTCAAAAGTGGTGAATCGGCACGTGCAGCTCACAACGCCTAGCGAGTCGACCCAAGAATTTGAGGGTCAGAACAAGTTCATCAAACCCAGAGTGATTGCAACCCTGATGATATGAGATACTTTTGATTTTGAAGAAGTAGAGGATGAATCGGCACGTGCTTTGTTGTGTTTGTCTCCACATGCTTCAATGTATCATTTTCCCTTGCTTTATCTGTTCTTAGGGCAAATATGGTATCTTCTTTGGAAGCACAAGATGTTGAAACAATGGGTACTTCGAGAGTAGTGCTAGGTAAGCAATCAGGGAAGGGTTCCAGGCAGTCGGTTCCTAACTGGGAGTTTGACTTCAAGTTCTGACTGGTGGCTCTCTTTCTTCTTGTCCTGCAGGTAAGAACAAGGACAAAGAAAATGACAGGGAGAAAGCATGATATGAAATACTCTTGCTTTCGAAGAAGTGGTGGCGATTTGACAGCGTTGCACAGCGAGGCTTTGCTCTTTAGCGATGGTGCCAACGAAAGCTATTGAAGCTTCTCGAGCTCTTTGATTAGGGCAATGATGCCGAGCTTGGCTTTGATTTAGACTCATACATCTGGGTTATGCGATTTTGCAGGGAAGTACGTCGTGCTATAGTGATATGTTCCGACTCATCATTGATCATTCTGCTTCAGTCTCTTGCAGTATTTGTCCCCGATGCAGGAGTGGAATGCAACTTTTGCATTTAAATGGTCTTTCAGAGCACTACTTCTCAGCGGCGATGAGCACTTGAGAGCAATGCCAGGTAAGCAACCAGGCAAAGGTTCCAGGCAATCAGTTCCATATCGGAAGTTTGATTTCAGGTTTCGACTGATTGCTTTCTTTCTCCTTATCTTGCAGGTAAGAGCAAGGGTAAAGGAAAAGATAGGGAAAAAGCATGATATGAGATACTCTTGCTTTCTACCCTGGTGATATGAGATACTTTTGCTTTGGTGTCATTTGTTTGTAAGGGTATTCCCGGAAAGGAAGAAAATTGAGTATTTCGAGAGGCTCTGCTGAGAGTGCACTATAGGAAGTGAGGAAGGGTTGGGCATTTTTTTGCAGGTCTGCCTTGCTATAGAGGATGAAGGTCGACATATATAGGAATTTTCCAACACCAGTAGCGGCACTATTCCTTTACTCTTGTCGGCAACCTTGGGTAATTGAAACAGTAAGATTCACGTGTTTTCGACTTTGTCAGAAATCTTTGACAAAGTTGCATGTGCTTTCAGCAAAGTTGAGGTTGCGTGTGAATGATGGCGACAAATCCTGAAAAGTCAGTCTTTTTGAAATTCGAATAGCGGTGCCTCTTCGATCTCTGAACAAGTAGCCTTGTTGCCTCTTCGATTTCTGAACAAGCGGCCCGGCTTTTGAAATTTGGGGAGTGGTGCCTCTTTGATTTCTGAACGGCCATGTTGCCTCTTCGATTTATGAATAGGCCTTATTGCCTCTTCGATTTCTGAACAGGCCCTGTTGCCTCTTCTTTTTTATAGAGGCATGAATCGTGTTCAAAAAACACACTTAGAGAGTTGTCGCCTTTAGGAATTTCCCTCTTTTTGTATTTCTAAGAACTCGATTTACACGACTTCTTCTTCCTTCATCATTCCTGCAAATGGCTTGCCCATCTGACCATCGTCTTGATTTGAATGTTGGGGAAGATGTTGATATGTCTTCTCCAGACAACATATGGCACCCATTATTCTTATCACATATTGGTTATCTTACGGTTGGGGACTCTGTGATGAAGAACGACATAACCGCTACGGTGGTAGCTAGAAATCTTCTCACCCCCAAGGATAACATGATCATTTCCAAACGGTCTGATGAGCTGGCTGTTCAGGACTCTTTGGCTTTCAGTATTCAGTGTGCTGGCTCCATATCAAATATGGGCCAACGCTTTCTTGCTCGAACTCGTCAAGTCGAGTCACCGATGGCTGAGGTGGCAAGTTTTAAGCAAGAGATTAGGGGGCTTAAGCATGAAAACAGAGAGTTGCACATGCTTGCCAATAGTTACTCGACGAGCATGAAGAGAAAGCTTGACCAGCTGCAGGAATCCGAAAGTCAGATTCAGAGTGACCATCAGATGTTTGTGGCTTTACTCCAGAGGCATCTAATGCCTTCGTCCTCCAGAGCTCTACCGAGTGTTGAGGCTCCAAACAATCAACCTACGGCGCCTCTTCTTCATGGAGTTCGACCGAGTGCTGAGGCGCCACATGATCAACCTTTGTGAATACTACCTCTTATTTCTTCTTGTTTTTTTTTTCAACTCATGTAAATGTACATTTCTATAATTTATCAGAGAAATCAATAAACACGAGCTTTGTTTCATATATCTATATATATATATATTTTTTCACATGGTGTTGTCCACCATCTTGAATCAACATTGCAGGATGCCCATCCAATGACGTCGTAGCTGAGTCACTTGCCGAGTCGAGATTCAGCGAGTTCTTGAGCGACGAGATGGCCTCAGACACGTTCCGGCGCAGCCTCTGCAGCTTCTTCTGCACCGCGGACAACTTCTTAACTCCGGTGTTGGGCGAGGCCGTTACGGCGAAGACAACAAGGATGGTTGCTACTGCAATCGGTGGAGGCGTTAACGGGCAGCGCACAAGCTGCTGTAGGAGCTTGGTCTCCATTTACTCCTCCACCACTGAAGCCTCTCTGCGTTCTCTGCTCCTTCACCCCAATGGCAGCCATAATCGCAGTATGCATCCATCTCCTACCTTTCAAGCGCATCCGTTGTAGCAGAGACGACAAGGATGAAATTGAGGAGAATTTCTCAAGACACCCAACTCCCCCTACATAGGAAACCCATGACGAACAGAGACGGTGGTCAGAAGCTGCAGAAGTGAGCTTGACAAAGAGAACATGAAGAAGGCGCGGCGAATCAACAGGAGGAGGTACGGGTCTCGCAGGAGGTCTCGAGGCAGACGTAGCGCCGCTTCCATACTATTTTTCTCGTCCACTGCTTTAGCTTCCATGGCAGGTTGTGCCCCGCCGGTCGAGCTGCAGATCTCACACATGAAACGGTTCGTAGCAAGCAGAGTCGTCAACAATGGTTACGGCTCATGCTTCGTCTCCCCCGCCACATCAGCCTCTTCACTAACCATCACAGGGCAGCGGGAAGGAGAAAAGAATGAGTTTGATGGATCTGGTCCAAACTCGCCGGAATTGCAGGGGTCGGAGGTGAAGTCGCGGGTCTAATCCGAGAGGACAAAGAAAGAGGGTTACAGAGGGCATGTAAGGAAGGTCGAGTATGGAGCAGACTTCGAGTCCGAGGCCGTCGTCTCTTGGGTCGACGAGCGACTTCGTGGTGCTGCGGGAGATGGCAAAGAGACTATGCGATGAGTAAGGGAACTGCGAAGAATCTCGATGCCGACTTGAAAGAAAACCGGATGGATGGAATGAGTGTGAGAGTGAAGGAAGCGATGGAAGCGGTTGTGGGTGATGAGGGATTCCGGGTCGAAGAACCTGAAACGAGAGGGAGACAGGTGGCTGGGTTAACCCTTCAAGATGATCCTTCACATAAAGAGGGCCAGGGCGAGGTGAGATCTTGCAGGAAGTGGTGACATCGGGAGTTTCCTTGGGTTGAAGCTCTACAGGTTTAACCTGTGGCGGCGAGCTGGGTGAGGGGTGTACGGACAAAGAGAGAATCCGGCTTGGGCTGGTGCCTTTTGTTGCTGCTGAGCCTAGACATATATATATATATATATATATATATATATATATATATATTTCATCTTTTCTTTTGAAGAAATTGTATCTTTTTTTTTTTTTTTTTTTTTTTTGTAAATGCATAATAACATATGTATTCATTTTTTTTTTCTTCGAAGAAACTGTAATTTAATTTTGTATAAAGAAAATTGAATTTTTTTTTAACAAAATAAATTTGTAATAAAATTGACCTTCATCAATGAAACTTTAATCAAACCCCTATTTTTTTTTTTTTTTGATGTGACTGAACTCGAAATTGAAGTTTCAAGTTGCCTACGTACCCCTCCAAAGAAGAGATCAAGTCATAACGTAGTTCAAATACATATATTTTTTTTTGTGCCGTGCGCAGTTTATGCTCTTGCGGGCCAGGAGCATCTTGGTGCTATTTGCAGTTTCAGCTCGTGCAGGCAATGAGCGTTTGGTGCCGTTTGCAGTTTCAGCTCGTGCAGACAATGAGCGTTAATGTCGCCTTTTATGCTCGTGCGAACCAGGAGCATGTGAATTTGTCAAACGATATTGGAGAGGCATTCCTTGCAATCCTCATAGCAAGGAGTCTTGACCGAGTGATTGAAGAAGTCTTCGGGGAAGAAGTCGTGCATCGTGATGGCAACAGACGATCTTCGTGTCATAATTTCATCATACTCAACACTTTCGTGTAGCTTTGGAGGTTGACGGGAGCTGCTTTGCCCCCTTTCCGATTGGTGAACTTGTGGAAGAGATGTATGCTTCTTGTGCAGTTTCTTTGAAGTAACATGAGTCCATCCATCAAATTTACTCTGCTTGACTGGCATGGTTTTGGAGCATGCCCCCAACGATTGAGGTGAAGATTTTGAGTCAACAGAGCCGGAAGTGACGGTGGTATAATTTGACTTCACCACATCGTCAAGATCTAGCTCAATGATTCCTTTCTGAGCCATCTTCATGATGAGATCTTTCAGTACTATTGACCCTAAAAACTACCAAGCCTACGTGGCGCGCAGGCCGAGTAATCTATGAGCTAACTACGTTCTTCGGTTGCGTTGGGTGCGCGGCTGACTTCTGCGTCTTGTGATTGCGACCGAGGAAAGAACTTGTCTCGGCCTTCGGGTTCTAGAGCCTGAAGACAAGGTTGCAAACTTAGCGAAGTTCAATATCAAATTCGGCTTCCAATGTGCCGAATGTAGTAACTCGTAACACCTCACTTCGCCGAGAAGGCTGATGAGATGACCTAGACCAACAAGGATTCAGAAATCCTTCTCGACCGAGACTTGGATAGGTAACCAGTCGGCCTCGACGCAGTGCTATTTATGCCAACTGAAGATGTTGCGAGATCGGCTGATTCTACGGCGACAATGCTGTTTATGCCAACTGAAGATATCACCAGTTGCCTCCACATTGTTGTTTATGCCAACTGAAGATGTGTTGGCGAAGAAGAAAATAAAAAAAATCTCAAAGTTGTTGAGAGGGTTGCGCACGGCAGTTTTGTGTATTGAGTTGGAGGTCCTTTGAATGTTGCACCGAGTCTTGTATTTATAGTATTCATTTTCCTGCTTGGCAAAGTCTGATAATATTGTAGAGTTTAATTGCAACTCTAATTCCTGAAGTTGATTCACATCAAAAACCAAGCATATCCTCATATTATAGTTCGTGACTTCAACTTTCTAACTGTTGCTGCTGACCACTCATTTATCCCATGCATAATCATAACAAATGAAACTCTGACCACTTTATCTTTTATGCACCTACAATCACGCCTTAGACCTTATCACATCAATCAAAGCTTAATCCCATCAAAATAACCACCATTATATATATATATATAACTATATAGTCTGAGAGATTTTTGCACGGCATAGGCTATACAGCCTACATATATATATAACTTGTAGCTTTTCACACGGCATGCAAGTCTTCCATCATCTGACAACATCCTAGCCCGCTTAGGTCCTATCCACCATTATCTTCAGCTTGCAGATCCATGTTAGGCCAAATTAAGAGTCCAAGAATCTCTATAATTTATTTTGTACAAGAAAACTAAGATAATTATTATGATTAAAAACCATCATATTATCTCTTAACAATAGCAAATTATCTTAACTTTCTTATCCGACGATTAAGAACCATGTTTACTCAACGGCCTCGATTGCTTGGGCCGATGGCGTAAAATCGGGTCCAAACATTGCCCCCCAATTTCCTTGAGCTTCGGCTCGTAAACCGAATGGTTAAGGAAATTAACTGTTCGTAACCGACAACATTTCGTCGTATTGCCGAAACAAATTTTGTTCCTCGGCAATAACATATATGTTCTGCGAACGCCGCGGCCTTCCTCGACTACTACAACTTCATACCAGGCTCGGCAACTCGCCAGAAGGTCGAGAAGAATTCGGGAAGGGGTAGAGAAGAATTGGGGTCAAGGGTAAAACAGGCTGAGGCCGAGAAAACCTAAACCAAGGTCGAGAAGAATTTTTTTTTTTTTTACAGCTCGCCCAGCCTATATATATATACTGATCCAAGGCCGAAGCTCATTAAATATCCCGACTCTTGGATTTGACAACCTAACTTCCACTATAAAACCTCATGGCCGAGTCTTATATATATATAATATATATATATTTGTCTTTCCAATGGTATTCTGACAATTCCCCATCAGCCACATCCATAGGCTAAGCCTATATCTAATTAAATATCCACTTTTGTTGAATAAGTCTGCCATCACTAGGAAAAACTTCGCATGCACGTATCCAATTTTGCCGAGCTCGGCAAAAAAAATTACCTCGGCCTAAACAGCCGATTACCTGAATCTGACTCGGCCTAGACGGCCGAAATCTATTCCTTTTGGACATTGCCCCCCTTATTTTCTTATGCATCAGCTTAATTAGCCAGATGATTAAGAAAATAATTTATTCTTTTTAATTTTTTTCTAAATGGAAATAAAAGTAGCCGAACTATAGTCAGAAGGAGGCCAACTATGCTTTATTCCAATCCGAGATCTTGTAATAACAAAATTTTGAAATTGATTTTGCTCTAGGCCGAATAAAGAATCATCTCCAAATACTTTTGACTTGGCAAAATATTTTTTATCATCGACTGCCGAATGTATTGAACAATTACTACGCCCCCGGGCATAATAATTTCGCCAATTTCAGCTTTTAACTCAAACAATTTAACCGAATGAGATTTCTCCATATCGGCTTTATCGCCAATAATCATATCAATTGGCATGGTTTTTCCGGCTAGGCTTATGTCTCGGCCTTGTTCGCCATTAGAGCACTCATCTGACGAATCATTTTCTAAATCGATTTTTGGCTCAGAAACTTGAACTTTTTCCTCTAGGCCTACCACACTTTCAGTCTCGACCGAAAAAATAGGTGGCCTAGGTTTTTCTTCGGCCGTCTCGACAATCTTCTTAGGCCGAATGTTGGTTGTGGCCGGAGCAAAAAATTGCCCCATGGCCTTTTCAACCAACCATTCATCAAATGGAATTGATTTGAACCCAAAAGGCGTTTTCTCATCGAGCCACTCATAATATCGATCTCTATCTTCATTTAACCACTGATCTTGTAATCTGTGATGAACCTTCACCTTTATAATTTGGGAGAATGATTCTCGCCTTTCTTCATTTGCTTCACTGATCCGACTAAGAAGTTTTTGTTGCTCAACAATTTCCTTGAATAGGCGCTGAATCTCATCTTGATATATCATGTGAACTTCGTAGTTTTAGCACTTGGTCCCACTGGGCGTGTTAAAATGTTGACACTAAAAACTACGAGGCCTACGTGGCATGCAGGCCGAGTAATCTATGAGCTAACTACGTCATTCGGTTGAATGCGGGGAATGCCAACTCGACGGCCGAGCTCGACCTATGAGTAAAATGTGTGACGTTGCGTTGGATGCGCGACTGACTTCTGCGTCTTGCGATTGCGATTGAGGAAGGAACACGTCTCGGCCTCTTAGGTTCTCGAACCTAAAGACAAGGTTACTATTCTTACGAAGTTCACAAATCGTCGTCGTCGGATTCGGTCACAGTGATGGTATTCATCAGAGTAAACTCACGCCGAATCGACACCAAAGTGTAGGGGCACAAATACTCAAAGCAAACATAAGTCTTAATAGTAAACGTGGTTCGGCCGTCGAAATTCCGAACTCTAAATCCCACTTGAGAATATCCAATCATAAAATAACTCGGCGTGCAATGTGCCGAGCCCAGTAGACTGTAACACCTCACTTCGCCGAGAAGGCTGATGAGATGACCTTGACTAACAAGGATTCAGAAATCCTTCTCGACCGAGACTTGGATAGATAACCAGTTGCCCTCGACGCAGTGCTGTTTATGCCAACTGAAGATGATGCGAGATCGGCTGATTCTACGGCGACAATGCTATCTATGACGACTGAAGATATCACCGGTTGCCTTCACAGTGCTGTTTATCCAAACTGAAGGTGTGTCGGCGAAAAGAGAAAAGGAAAAAATCTCAAGGTTGTTGAGAGAAATTGCGCATGGCAGTTGTGTGTTGAATTGGAGAGAGTTTGAATGATGCACAGCCTTCTCTATTTATAGCATCAGGTCTTCTCTAGATCGAGTTATAACCCTACTCGGATTAGGACTCCTTATTCTAACCAAACACTATCTCGACCAGTCATATTTTCACTATGACTATGAACCCAGTCCTTTGTCAAGTCGCATTCACTTTCGGGTTATTAATATCTATATCCTGCCGAGACTCCTTATTGTGCCAGGATTCAATTACTCGTCTTGCAGCACGACTCAGCCGACCTAGGTTAGGAAGCCCATGAACTAAACGATCCATGATAACTTTTCGTAAGACTTTCCGGGCCGAGAATAGAACTCAGCCTAAACCAACATTTTGGGCCCAAACAAGTACGAAGCACTTTTCCGTTGGATGACTGATGAAACGGTGGAATTTACAGTACCTTGGACTGTCAGTACGATTCATCTCTTCCGGCCGTCTGCATTCAGGTAGGTCGATCACCTTTTTGTCAAGCAAGTCTTCCAAGATGGCAACCTTATCAAAGTCGGGGAATGGATAAGTCTTCTCCTCAAGCTCCTTCAAAGTGCGTCTACGCAAGCTTCGGTTTGAATCGTCTTGCCTCATGTAGAGATTTTTACGGGAGCTGTGTTGACCGTCATTGCTTCCTTGGTGGGTTTCCATGCAGCCTTATCCATATTTGGCCCAAAAACTTTGTCGTTCTTGTAGTCGGCGATCGGTTCTTTCTTCCCATGATGGGCGATATTCAACTCCATGTCATGGGCGCAGATGGCTAACTCCTCGAAGGTCTGTGGTTTGATGCCTTGAATGATGTAGTGTAATCCCCACTACATGCCTTGAACACACATCTCGATCGAGGAGGTCTCCGAAAGTTTGTCTTTGCAGTCGAGACTTAGAGTGCATCATCGGTTGATGTAGTCAACGACTGGCTCATCCTTCAACTGCTTCGTATTTGTGAGCTCCAGCATGCTTACAGTGCGGCGGGTGCTGTATAAGCGGTTAAGGAATTCTCTTTCCAATTGCTCCCAATTGTTGATGGACTCAGGCTCTAGGTCTGTGTACCATTCAAAGACGTTTCCTTTCAGCGAGCGCACAAACTGCTTGGCGAGGTAGTCTCCCTCCGTCCCTGCGTTGTTGCAAGTTTCGACTAAATGTGCAACGTGCTGCTTTGGGTTTCCTTTTCCATCAAACTGCATGAACTTTGGTGGTTGATAACCCCTTGGTATCTTTAGGGCATCAATCTTCTTGGAGTAAGGCTTCAAGTAGAACAATGAGGTATGTGAGCTCCATTCGTACTGCGTCTTGATGGTGTTGGTGATCATCTCCTGCAGCTGCTGGATAGAAAGAGATCCCATGAGTGCCACTGCTTGGTCTGGCTCTGGCTTCACATCGACTTTCTCCACCGGAGGCTCATCTTCTTTGCCAGCTCATCTCTTTAGTGGATCATCCTCTAGGTCGGGGTTCTCGCCGTCCTGTGGCTCCAGTCGGTTGACGAGTACAGCGATTTGCAAATCTTTTTCTTCCACAGTCCGTGTTAGCCTTGCGATCGCTTCATTCATTTGAGCCAGTTGTTCTTCAATGGAGGTAACGTCGATGGTCATGACTTGTGCAACCAATAGACGTGACTTTCCTTTAGACATCCAGGATGCTGACGAAGAACGTCGTTGGCTGCTTTGGGATGTCATCTTGTGTGCCTCAGCAACATGCTTCGGTGCCCCCAGCGAGGTCAGGTTGATAACGGACTCGCGCCTTTGATTCTCCCCTTGCTCCTTTAGCGGCACCAATTTTGAAGCGGCATGTTGAGGAGCGGTTGTGGCGCCAATGGATTGTCCGTTTGTGGCGAAAGTGCTCAGGATCCTTCCCTTGGTGGTTGCGAGAACGGCTTGTCCCTTGCTTGATGTCATTGATTTTGAGGTGTGATTGGATTCCTTGAACGGAGAAAGAGATGAGAGGTAGAGATTGTCCCACTGGGCGTGGCAAATTTGTGAACACGTAAATTCTTGAAACAAACGAGACAAGAACACGTGTACAAAATAATATTTTGTATTAATGATTTTGGGGTTACAATCTCTCTCAAATTTGATCATCTGATTCGATCTCCGTAAGGTGTTGATTTGTGGATTGTGATGCTGATCCAAGGGCCGTCGAGGCTTGATCTCAGATGAACGGTTGGAAATTTCTTCAAGGGGCCTTTTGGGCTTGATCTTGAAGGTTGATGGATGAACGAATCTTCAAGGGCTTTTGGGCTTGATCTTGAATAACTGTTGATGAACGGATTTTCAATGGCCTTTAGGGCTTGATCTTGATGAACAGTTGATAGATGGATCTTTAAGGGCTTTTGGGCTTGATCTTGAAGAACGATTGGATGTGTGGATTTGTTGATGTTGTTGATCCAAAGGGCCGTTGGGGCTTGATCTTAGGATGAACGGATGATGAACGATGAACACTTTCTTCAAGGGCCGTCGTGGCTTGATCTTGAATTGGTGGAAGTTTCTTCAAAAGGCCGTTGGGGCTTGATCTTGAAGGTTGAGTTGACGAAGAACGAAGATAACTTTCTTGATCCTTCGGGATTTGCTTGGGAGCTTTGGAGTTTCAAAGCTTCCAGGTTTTGGTGCAAGGTGAATTGGTTATGAATTGGTCTCCCCAAATGAATGAAATGGCCTTGTATTTATAGAATTTTTTGAGGCCTAATTTTGAATATAATATTCAGATGAAATAAATCGTTTCTGCCAGGTGTTGACACGTGTCCTGTTTGATGACTTTTCCGATTTATTTTGATTTTTCGTTTAGTCACACGCTACGTGTAAAATTTATATGACACGTGAGCGTTGAAATTGTAACTATTGGTCAACATTTATTTCACCGAAATTTCGATGTCTACATGTGCTTTAAAAAAAATGTTTGTGTTGTTCTTTAAAACTAATCAGTTGTAAAATAAAGTAGTAGAACATTTGATAAACTGTACTTTTAAGTGTTGTGAATATGAATAATAGTGTAAAATTGTTTGGCCAATTTTAAAGTAAAAGTGATACAATCATATATAATGACAAAAATGGAGATAATCGTGGGGTAGTGGTGAAGACAATGGTGGCTGAGGTAGTGATGGTGATGGCAGCGACAATGGTGAGAGTATGGTGGTTATGCCAATAGTAAGGTGTGGTGGTTGGGGTGTAGATGTAGTAGTGGTGGCGATGGCGACAACGACAATGGGGCGGCGATGACGATTGTGGTGGTGCCAATAGTGGGGTGCAAATGTAACAATCATGGTATAGGTAGCGGTGGGGAATGCAACGATGGTGGTGGTGTTCACTTTATTCTCCAATGAAGAATGTTAAATAATGTCATTTTTAAGAATTAATGAGGGTTTACCAGAATTGAAAATATGCATTAACGACCCAACTCAATTTTTTATGATTGCAACTTTCAAAGTAAGCATGATATTATAGATTTACCAAACACATTTTACTGCTTAACTTTAAAATGAAGCGATTTTTGGTGAGAAAAAAAAAACCAAACGGATAGGAACTTAAGAATTAGGGTTTCTTAAGTTCATGAACAACAACCTCTCACAATTGAAAGTCAGACCCGTATATTGTTTAAAGGAGAGCATGACTGTTGTTTATGAAAGTAAGAAATTTTATACCGTTTGAAGATGAGCGTGACTAAAGATTTTATACTATGCTTCAAGATTCTATAGATTTGATTTTTTGGCATATATGTGCCAAAGATTTAATAGCTAAAAATCTGGCTAAATTTATACACCGAAGCATATTAAAATGGCTAAATAGCCAAAATGGTCCTTAAGATTTGCATAACTCATCATTTTTTGTCCCTAACATTTCAAATCAATAAAAGTGGTCCCTAAGATTGTCCACCATCCATCATTTTGGTCATTCCATTAAAAACTCCATTAAGTGTTCGGGGCTATTGGCCGGAAATTTGGGCAATTTTCAAAGCTTCGTAATTCAATCGTTTCTTAACCATAATATATCAAAATGAAGATAGGAAAGTGTAGAATAAGATTGTACCTATTTGGAAGCCCAATGGCTGCTGGAGATGGCTGGAAAATAACCTCAAAGTTGACTGGTCCGAGGGAAAACTTACCGGAAACTGGGTAAACTTTAAACGTTCATAACTTCTTCAATACTCAACGAAATCAAGTGATTCAAAAATGAAAATCATACTTCTCGACGAGATGAAGAGAATGGCTCAAAAGTGGCTAACTCGAGACCAAGACAGCCACTTTCGAGCCGTTTTCCTGCCAAACCACGGTGAGTTAGCCATCGAAAAAGGTACCATTCTCTTCATCTCATCGAGAAGTATGATTTTCGTTTTTGAATCACTTGTTTTCGTTGAGTATTGAAGAAGTTATGAATGTTTAAAGTTTACCCAATTTCCGATGAGTTTTCAAGTTTTCTATCGGACCAGTCAACTTTGAAGCTATTTTCCGGCCATCTCTGGCAGCCATTGGCCTTCCAAATAGGCATAATCTTATTCTAAACTTTCCTATCTTCATTTTGATATATTATGGGTCGAATTTGATTAAGAAACGATTGAGTTACGAAGTTTTGAAAATTGCCGAAACTTCCGGCTAAGAGGTTCGGGACACTTAACAGAGTTTTTAACAGAATGACCAAAATGATGGATGATGGATAATCTCAAGGACCACTTTTATTGATTTGAAATGTTAGGGACTAAAGTGATGAGTTATGCAAATCTCAAGAATCATTTTGACTACTTAGCCTATTAAAATTTAGGGCTACTTTGATATGGGTCCAATTTTATAAGTCTCTTTTGATATAGGTCCAAAATTGGAGCTAAATAAAAAGTAAGTACACAATTTTAGGCTCCAAAATTGGAGCTAAATCAAAAGTAAGTACAAAATTGGACCCATATCAAAAGAGACTTGTAAAATTGGACCTATTTCAAGTTTCTCCTAAAATTTACGGCATGACAGTTGCTCGTGCGAAAAGGTCTTAGAGTAAATTTCAAACACTTGTAATTAGGCAATCTAGAAGGGGTTAAAAACCTAGGGTTTTCTTTATCACCACCGCCAATCTGGATTCAGACGTGGAGTGGGACCCCCCTACGCGTAAAAGTGAACGGCGATGGTTGGAGCACCGAGAGCCAAAGAGCCCAATAAGAAGCAACCGACTAAGCCACAGCCGCGCGGACTGGAGCGCGGAATCTCAATCAAACATGACCACGAGTCTACGATCGTAACGTCAAAACAATCCCAGCCGTCCATTGGCCCCACATCCCACGGCTCCAAAACTCTAGGGTTATAGAACATTCTGGAATTCCAACCCCCCAAACTCTATATAAACCTCCTCGATACTCCTCTTCCTTTCATTCACTCTGCAAACCCTAGCAGCCACAGTTGTTTTTCGCCTTCTTTTTATTTCATTCACCCTCGACAAAACCCTAGATTGATACAATGGCCGGTAAAGGAGAAGGTCCGGCCATCGGAATCGATCTCGGCACCACATACTCATGCGTCGGTGTTTGGCAACACGACCGTGTAGAGATCATCGCCAACGACCAGGGTAACAGAACCACCCCGTCGTACGTTGCTTTCACTGATACCGAGCGGTTGATCGGAGATGCCGCTAAGAATCAGGTCGCCATGAACCCCATTAACACCGTCTTCGGTAAGATCTGAGCTCCCTGGTCTCTCTCTTTCAGTAGAATATGGATCTGTATTGTTTCTTTTGCTAGTTTCTGGATCTGTATTTTTGTTTAAATTAGCTTATAGATCTGTATTCTCGTGGTAGTATGCGTTTAGATCTGTTAATGCTATTTGATTCCTTTTTGTTGATTGACTTTGTGAATATGCATCGATTTGATTTGTGGTAGTGAGATTTATGGTTGCTGATTTAGATTGGATCTGTAGTTAACAATTTGGATCAGCGATTTGAAAGTTTTGAAATTTGCTTATTAGATCTAGTAAACAGGATCTTAGTTCTGTAAAAGTAACTATTTATTTGAAAATTATTTGAATTTTTTATATAGGGTACATATCAATTGAAATGATAGAACCCAACTGATTCTTTATTAACATAGATATTATCTGGAAAGCTAATCTTTTGTACAATGATTGATCTGTTAAAAACATGGATTAGTATTGTATTAAGATTACTTATCTGTTAAAAAATGGATTAGTTGTATAGATTAATATTTTAAATAATTGTTTTGATAGTATGCTTACAGTGATTTGTTTTAAACTAAAGATGTGTATGTTGATAATCTTTAATTTGTTAAATTTGCAGATGCTAAAAGGTTGATTGGTCGTAGAATTTCTGATGCCTCTGTCCAGAGCGACATGAAGTTATGGCCATTCAAGGTTACCTCCGGCCCTGGTGACAAGCCCATGATCGGAGTCTCCTACAAGGGAGAAGACAAGCTCTTTGCTGCTGAGGAAATCTCGTCTATGGTCCTCATCAAGATGCGTGAGATCGCCGAGGCCTACCTTGGCAGCACCATCAAGAACGCTGTTGTCACAGTCCCTGCCTACTTTAATGATTCCCAGCGTCAGGCCACCAAGGATGCCGGAGTTATTGCCGGAATCAATGTCCTCCGTATCATCAATGAGCCCACCGCTGCTGCCATTGCTTATGGTCTTGACAAGAAGGCCACCAGCGTTGGTGAGAAGAATGTCTTGATCTTCGATCTTGGAGGTGGTACTTTTGATGTGTCTCTTCTCACCATTGAGGAGGGTATTTTCGAGGTCAAGGCCACAGCCGGTGACACCCATTTGGGAGGAGAAGATTTTGACAACAGAATGGTGAACCACTTCGTTCAGGAGTTCAAGAGGAAGAATAAGAAGGATATTAGCGGCAACCCCAGAGCCCTCAGGAGGTTGAGGACATCTTGCGAAAGGGCGAAGAGAACCCTCTCTTCCACCGCTCAGACCACCATTGAAATTGACTCCCTTTACGAGGGTATTGATTTCTACTCTACCATCACCCGTGCCAGATTTGAGGAGTTGAACATGGATCTTTTCAGGAAGTGTATGGAGCCAGTTGAGAAATGTTTGAGGGATGCCAAGATGGACAAGAGCACCGTCCACGATGTCGTTCTTGTTGGAGGATCCACCCGTATTCCTAAAGTACAGCAGCTTCTTCAGGACTTCTTCAACGGCAAGGAGCTCTGCAAGAGCATCAACCCTGATGAGGCTGTCGCCTATGGTGCTGCCGTCCAGGCTGCCATTCTCAGCGGCGAGGGAAACGAGAAGGTCCAGGACCTTCTTCTGTTGGATGTTACCCCTCTTTCCCTCGGATTGGAAACCGCCGGAGGTGTCATGACTGTGTTGATCCCCAGAAACACCACCATCCCCACCAAGAAGGAACAGGTCTTCTCAACCTACTCCGACAACCAGCCCGGAGTCTTGATTCAGGTGTATGAAGGAGAAAGAACCAGAACCAGGGACAACAACTTGCTCGGAAAGTTCGAGCTCTCCGGAATCCCACCTGCACCCAGAGGAGTACCCCAGATCACTGTCTGCTTTGACATTGACGCTAACGGTATTTTGAATGTCTCCGCCGAGGACAAGACCACAGGACAAAAGAACAAGATCACAATCACCAACGACAAGGGCAGGTTGTCCAAGGAGGAGATTGAGAAGATGGTTCAGGAGGCCGAGAAGTACAAGTCGGAGGACGAAGAGCACAAGAAGAAGGTGGAGAGCAAGAACGCCTTGGAGAACTATGCCTACAACATGAGGAACACCATCAAGGACGAGAAGATTGGGGCCAAGCTGCCGCCGGCCGACAAGAAGAAGATCGAGGATTCGATCGAGACTGCCATCCAATGGTTGGACAGCAACCAGCTGGCGGAGGCCGATGAGTTTGAAGACAAGATGAAGGAGTTGGAGAGCATCTGCAACCCAATCATCGCCAAGATGTACCAGGGAGCAGGGGGCGACGGTGCCGGCCCAGTTGATGATGATGATGCTCCACCTAGTGCCAGCGGCCCAGGCCCCAAGATCGAGGAGGTCGACTAAGTTTTTTGCTGCCAGGGGTTATGTCGTTTTTTGGGAATTATTATTTAGGTGTTTGGGGAACTTAATATTTTTATGTTTTATTTGGGCCTTGAAATTATATTATCAATGCCTATTTTTCTATTTTGCGGAACCCTTTATGTTGTGCCGCTGGTAAATATTTGCCCGGCGCTTATTTATATTTTTTTGAACTTTTTAATTTGTACTTTTTTAGCCAGTTTTAAAAGGAATATTCTTTTGGCTATAACATGTTTTTCTTTCTTTTGTTAGAATCTTTATTATACAAAAATAATTTATCAAATTTCTCTTAAATTGGAAAATTAAGCTTTTGAAATGGAACAGATTGGATCATCTCTTACCTTGATCGTTCCTGGGAGTGAAGAGAATGTCCGAGTCTCGTCCCCAATCAAGCACTCAAGGATTCGAGGCTATTCGTCGGAACCTTCACCCTACTGGCTGGAATCTCTTGGTTGTTCGTAGTTGGTGAGGCGAAAGGCCTGTTTGTGGTCTGCTCGGCGCAGGTCACTCAGACCTCCATCACAATCTGAATCTGTGAAAAAAAAAAACATTGGACTCAAATCAAATACCAAACAGGCCCTAAGTTTTTGAAATGGAACTGATTTCACCCCACATTTTTTCTTGACACTTATTTTGACAAAAAAGACGATGTGGCTCTAGGAACAAATTTCAAGTTCGTAAGAAATACGGTACGTCTTGAGTTTGAATCTTGATTCTGATAAATTGATTCTTGGTGCTGATAAATTGAGTGATAGTGGACATAAATAAGTTGAAATGTCTCTATAAGTCTTTCTAGTACTCGGAGGGTACGTGGTGAAGTAACCGGTTGATTTCCTTTTTCGTTTTTTAAAAAGATATTGAGTATTGACACGTATTTTGACCGTTATATTGACTATAATGACGAACGAAAAGATGATGATCACGCAATTCCTTGGCCCTCTTTAACCATCCATTTGCAATCCAACGGCACGGCATATCCGTGCGTGAAGCAAAGTGTGGATACTGACCGAAGGAGGGAAGACATAGAACCTGACATCAAAATTGACATGAAATTATTTGAAGCAACAACAGCCAACAAGGTGTCGCTTCAAAGAGGCCAGACGCCACCATTGACCCCTTCTCTGCCTGCCTTTGCCCTTTTAGCCTTTACTTGCCTCCGCCAACTCCCCTGACGGACAAAGGTTGTCAAATGCAACCCTATCAAGTCATGTAAATCAAGTTGTGGATAAATCCTTCACCTACTAATTCCAAATTCAAAAAGAAAAAGATTTACGAATTTACATTGTGACAAGCAACAATTACTTAGATCTTGATTAATTTGGCGATACACATTTTACACAAGAAAAATCACAACTTGTGATATTTAATTTTCTATTTGTAAAAGAAAAGTCGGAACTTGAGATATTTAATTTGGTGATATACATTTTATAAAAGAAAAGTCGGATCCTTGAAGAGTTAGCTGATATTCGTACAAAGTTAGTCTCTAATTGAGTTTTTCATGACTTAATGTAGCAAACCCTTAAAAATGGTGTCCTTGAATTATTTAGTTTTCCATTTCATTGTACTAGAATAAAAAAGAGAAGTGGTCAAAGATCATCTAAACCCAACATTCCGTTATACGCCAAATAAAGTCACGCGATTAAATTTTTAACTTCAAGTATTTTCTAACATTGAAAAAAAAAATGCAACCCTAGATTGTGAGCTGGTTGACGAGTTTAGTTCTTTAAGACTATCATCATTTAAGTGAATAGCAACATTTGTTACCTACTTTTTTGACAGCTACTTTTTTGTTCATAGTTAATCACTGTTGACCCCATTTCTGTAACAATAACACCACCATGAACCGAAAAGAACACAAATCACTTGTGCTTTTGGCGAATAAAGTGGAATTCCCACAACCCACAGCTTTTAGGAATATCCAATGATTCAAATACAAAACCCTAATGTCACGTCGCCCTTCCCAAAAAATATCGGAGGCAGATTCTTTGCCCTCCCACTTCCCCGTGTTCTCATGTTTGTGTGGTCACGGTTAAACCACTTCAACATTTTATATTACTATTCATTTTTGTCTTATTATCTCTATAAAAAAAATAATATAAAATGTTGACGTGACTTAACCGTGACCACACAAAATAGGAGGGCACGGAAAGTGGGAGGGCAGAGAATCTGCCTCCAAAAATATCTCCTCTTTGAAATTCCCTCAATTGCCCTGCGGCTGCCACAATTTTTATTCTTATCAGAAAGCTAAGCCATTGGTGTGAAGGAGTTAAAAACTCTAACAAGACCTTCCGTATCGAGTGCCGACTTCATTATAAGCGGTTTGTAACTTAAGTCGTTATTCGGCTGTCCGGCTTTATAAGAAACAATTTGTAGCTCAAGTAATTAAGAGTGTATATTAAGCAAGGTCTTGTATTTCCTTCTTTTCCCCAACAAAAAGCCCCTCATCTAATAAGTGGGTGGTGACAGCAATGCAAAATTGATAAGATATCATCCGAACGAAGAAAGAAAGCAACGATATGCAACTACGACACGTGTCCGGCTTCAAAGGATATTTTAGTCTTGATCAAACAAACAAACAAGGAAAATGTATGAACAAATTGATCTCTGCGTTGGGATTCAACCCTAAATGAAATATTACAGAAAATATTCGTAAATCATAGCCTAATTATTGAACTGATCAAATCAAATATCGAAAATTATACTGATAACTGATCATTTACGCAAGTGAGATTTGAAATAAATTGATCATTTCAGTCAAATTTTCAAAAGACGCTGAAATATGTGATCATGGATTCAGTGGCATCATGTCCCTTCAATACAGAACCAGTTCATACAACCACACACTCAGTTTTCTAAGCCATTGGCACAAGCTATGAAAGTGAGAAAGTCATGTTCAATGTATCCACAGGGCAGATTAGTCTACAGTTTAACGACTCGAACCGAATAAAAATCAAGAATTTTTTGACAAATCTATATAAATCAAGAAAAAAGTGAGAGTCAATTCATAACCAGATGCATAAATTAGTAGCAAAAACTGAAAAGCCAAACGTGAGCAGCACATTTTTGTTTCCTTCATGCAAAATACGCTTTCATGGTACAACAGTTAGTAGAACAATGGCCCAACCATGACAATAAACCCTTACAGACCTCTATAAATTGCCTAATTTTAAGTCAACATGAGATCATTGCCTCCTAGGTGAGGGCGTAGGCAAACACGAACCTCATGTTCTTCTGGCCCAGCGCGGAGTTTTGGAACCATAATCTCAAGCACAGAGCCTGGCCCGTCGTAATAAGCTTCTATGTTAGCGTCTTCAGGAATGCGGGTGGCAAGCGGGATTTCTCTGACAAACTCTCCTGGGGAACAATGCTCAGAGGCTGGATCCGTAAGAATGAAAGTCCGATCATGTCTCTTGATGTATGGCAAGCGAGATGTGCTTATACAAGATACCTTAATGATGCCTTGAGTAAAAGTATTCCTCCAAGAAACTTTCACCCTTTGAAGATCCACAAAGGGTAAGCTGATGATGATTAAATAACCTGCATCATCCTCATAGATTGTTTTTGCAGCTGTAACAGGCCCGTAGATGTTCTTCATTACACCACTAAATTGATTTGGCCATTGCACCTCATTTGGGTGGGTTTCCGTATCTGGGATTCGATCGGACGGAGGATTAACAGCCAGGTAGCAATCGTCATCATTCCCGTGGGGGAAAAACTCCTTCCTCCTCTTGCTGACAGGAGAAAGGTCCATTCCATCAGAATTGTTGTTGTTAGATGGCTGGGTAGACAAGTTGAGTCCAGACCCATTCAGAAGTTTCTTTGAGTGAGAATTGGGCGCGCTCTTTATTGGAGCAGGTGGCCTCTCAAGCTCGAAATCTGTATTCGGAAGGTTTCTCCAAGAACTAAAATCCCCTGCTTCCATAGGAATTGTGAAGTTCACATCCCTCCCAGTCAGTTCCATCCACCTTTTACGGTCTTCTTCATCAAGACCGATGAGATTAGGTGACCGAACAAGCTCAATCCCATGCACACATTGGGGGTTTGAAAGACCCCTATAATGCTTCCGCTGCATCCTGTGAGATCGAACAAAACCCTTGTCGACACTAAATGGAAACAGACGCTCCCCTTGGCGGGAATGCCCATTCATGTAGCTCCTTAGCTGCATCTTCCCCAAAGCATTCTCAGGCCTCTCCTTGAAAACCCACATGTACATGTTCTCCATGTCATGCTGAACCATGAAAACATCAAGCTTGAGATCAGATTTCTCATACCCAGAAACACCATTACTGTCCCGGACGATTTTGGCCTTTGACTTGTCATTCAATGCGGGCTTGAAGTAAAAACTGAAGAAGAACCAAGCGCCCCATATGCTGTCTACTCGCTTGGCGCATTTCCGTCCAACCTTGGGCATTGTTAGCAAAGTCTCAGTCTCATACACCTGTGGGCCAAGGCCAACATCTAGAATATCACAGGCGTCTGAATTCCACGAAGGTGGAGGTGGGCTGCGCTCGGCTGACAGGGGCAAATTTATATCAGGGGGGCCGGAAAGTATGATCTGTCGATTCATCTCCAAATCCAATTCGTCGTGAGAGGAAGCGCTGGAATCCATGGACAAGAGAGTGGACGGGTGGTGATTCTCCATCGACAGGGCCGTGAGCATCGAATCTCCCGTTTCAGCTGAACAGCTCCTCGGTGGGGATTGTTGCTGGTGGATTGAATATTGCCATTTTTCCAAAAACAATTCAAAGCAAGAACAACATCATATCAATCAATCCCCACTGTATCTCCCCTCCATCAAAACCCTAGATTTATCAAACCAGATGAGAATTTCCTCACACACCCACATCAAATATTCAACAATATAACACAAGATTCAATACCCCCAATAAATAAATTATAAATAGAAATAGAATTCCAGAAGAACTGATGGTATATAATTTAAATTCAATCACAGAGGGAGAGAGATAAAAACGCTACAGAAAAAATGTATCTAACCCTAGCCCAAGAATCTCCTGAATTCCACCAAACCCAGGTGGAAGACACAGAATCATACCCATCAAATCCATGAATTTTTTTTTTTTTTTTTAAGCACAAATTTTACAAAAACAAAGGGGCTAAAAATCCAGAAGACCCAGAAGCAGAAAAACGAAGCAGGGATCCTGAAAGAGATTACCTTTTGGGATAAGCATCGGGGAAGCGGAAGCAAAAGGGAACTCCAGAGGCGACCATGATGCTCATCTCCAGCATATCATCAACTACCATGTTTGCTCTTCCCTATTCCACTTTTAATTATTTTTAATTTATCTGTAATTTTTAACTGTTAATTTAATATAATTTTTGGGTTAGTTTGCCGTCCGAAAATACAGACACATTTGGGGGAGGGTGAAAGAAAGAGAGCTAAAGTTGGATTTAGGGTTTGTTGGTTGGGGGGGGGGGGGAGTGCAGGGGAATGGGATTGGGAGTAGGAAGGGAAACCGGAGACGTGTGGGAGCATCTACTTATAGATTAAGAGGTGGTGCGTTAACGCCCCCATTTGGGCTTCCGTTACCGCCGTGAAGGTGTTTGCACTTTTGCCTTTATTTCTTTAATTTTTTTTTCTTCCAAATTGTGCACTTTCTTTGGTTTTTTATTTTTATATATATTTTTTTACTTTTTGAAGTGTTAATTCACTGAATTTAATCTAGAATTTATAAGGATTCTGTTATTCATGCATTTATTTTTATTGTCCGACATTATTCTTAATTTTCAACCGTCGGATTAAATGAATTAAAGAACATCAAATGATAGAAATTAGAAAGAGTGTGTGAGAGTTAAAAATGAATATGTAGATAGCTTCATCCATTTATAAAGAATCAATCGTACATACAACCATTTTCTTTTCATTAACAAATTCAAGATAATATTATTTGTATTATCTGTGAACGAATATAACTTTATTTATTATATTTTATTGTCATGACATGAGTTGACTCAAGTATCTTTTACTATTATTTATTCAGTATTTTGAGGTTAGTCAAGTTAGATAGAGTAGTGTGTTTCTGCATCCTTATTTAAATGCTTTTTTTTTGTATGTTAGATCAATTTAAAATAAGTTATTTGTAAATAAAATTTGTATTTAATTTACAAGTTAAACTATAAAAAGAAGAATCTAAACTTAGGTGTAGAAAACGAGCACATTGGTCTTTAGCAAATTTTGGCTACACCCATGTCTATTGGTTAAACCAAACAACTTGAAGAAATAGGAATCTGGATCCTCTTTGCGAGGATCCCAGAGATCCGTGAATCGTATTCGTTCATCGTACATCGTGCGATCATAAATTATTTTAAATATTTTTATTTAAAATTAAGCACAAACAATGCTTGCTAAAAACGGACCGCACAATATACGATAAACGGACACAATTCATGAATCCCTAAGATCCTCACAAAAAAGAATCCAAAAAGGATCTTGTTGGAAGAAATAGACCAATTCACATGCTTAAACTGTTTCACTTGATTAAGATAATTCAGCATGTGTTGTCTTAATAAGAAACACTTAAATGTCACAATAATGAAGTGTTGACTTCTATTTTACCCTGGTCTTATCATTATAACTCTTTTCTCCCTCTCTCTCTCCATCCCCCCCTCTCCCTCTCTCTCTCCCTCCTAATATATCTACAGTAGTTACCATTTTATTTTGAAAATTCTTTTCATGCATTTTTTGTTTTGTTTTGGATAGACCGATATTGTTAGTGGATTAACTCAGAAAAAGAGAGAAGGTAGTCTATGAGAATTGAACTCACATCAAAGTACATAGGCATAATTGTTTTCCACCAATACGGTAAAGTGTTATTTGTTTTTTATTTATATTTTACTAGCATATGCCTACGGACTTTGTGTGTGAATATTTTTCATTTTTATTTTTAAAATGAGGAGAGAGGGTGAGAGAGAAAGTGGGAGCGGGAGTGGAATTACATTACTGGCCATAAAAAAAAATTGTGATAGAAGACTAAATAGTCAATCACCCTTTTTTGGTTGACAAAGGGAATTTTATTAATAAGTAATACTAGAGAGACCAAAATTTTAAACTAAAGCAAAACCAAATGATCTGTCACTATTTAGAAATAAGCACGTTAATCAATATTTAAGTAACAATCATCAACAACCACATCATTTAATTTGCAAATTTAGTTTAAAAAACTTGGTGTCTCTAGCATTATCCTTTTCTTAATAGTAGTTTAGATTAATAACTACCAATTACTATTGTTCATATCAAATAGAAATGTATCATATCCATTCCCATAAAGGTCACAACCGTAAAAATTAGTTATATTTATAATTACTAAATTAATCATCGGGTATTGTCCATAACAATACAGCTAAGTAACAAAGTCTCATTAATTAACGAGTTATCCATTTCATCAATAAATATTTTTTTTCTTATAATTAATGAGACAAATGTTTGATTACATGATGTCAAGCAACATTAACAAAAAATTATGAATGAAAGTAAAATATTATCAACCTAACCATAAAATGTCCACATCCAAAACCAAAAACTATGATTAAAAAAAAAGTGTATAACCAAACAATATTGAAATATAGCCATAGCTTTTAGTTTTGGATGCGGGTGTTCTGATTAAATTCTTGATTTGATAGTATTTTATTTTTACTATAATTAAAGAAAGAACAATATATTAGATAACTGCATCTTCCGTCCCGAAACACAATCTTTAAACCCTAAATCAAGAATCTGGTATTGGAAAACCATGAACTCGCAACTTAATACGAAGAATGATGTAAAATCCTTGATGTGTTAACATTAAGTTTCCACATTGTGAAAAAAAAAATAAAAAATTCTAGCCATCTAGAACGAAAAACAAAGAAAAATCTTTTGTCTTCGGCACCCGTATTTGGTCTTTATTTGTCTCCTCTCTCTCCTCTTCTTCTTACTCATGTCTTTATGCAAAAATTGTCGCCATCAAAGTAGTCGTTGGGATAATCACTGTTTTTTGGCTCACATCCATAGCCAAACACAAAGGTTTTGGCTCCACTTGTCACCTTCGATATGGGTTTGAAGCGCATGAAAGCTCTTACATAGTGCCGGGTTTGGGTTTTAGTCAGTAAGGTACTATGGTTTTAGTTGGTGCGAACATGTGGCTATCTTCGGGATACATACTGGTAGTACTGTTTTGTCCCTTTAGTTTGATTTTGTTTAATAGTTTTCAGAAAACTCACTAGGAGTTTGATGGTTTTGGTTTTCCTGCTTATGAGAGTTCTTTCATTTTAGTTTTTTCTTGGTGTGCCGGATCTCTTTCATATCTATGTGCGAAATGGTGAAGATGTTTGATTTGCTGAGTTTACTTAAATTGGTGTTCTGGAGCCATAGTGGTGATTAAGTGATGTTCGATCAATGATATATCATACTGTATATCTCAACATGATATAAGAGTTTTTTTGTTCTCATATAATCATTGTGGGATATAAGAAAAGAAAAGAAATACATCGTTTGATTGATTGAATGAACTTTTAAAGATTCCTAATCGATCGAGTTTCTTCATTCCAAACACTTTACATGTTTGTTAAGGGATCGAAATGATCATTAATTTACTATCTGTGGCTCTCAACTCGAAGAAGAAAGTGTTGTCTTACCAGTCCATCTCCTCATTTAGTATTTAAAGGTGGGTGTGGCTATCAGTCTTTGAGGGACCTCCCGGCCACTCCCCCCAAACACCCATAAATATAGCATCCCACCCAATGAAAAAGGTGGCATTGCTTTTTTGTATATAATGTTGAACCTTGTGGTGCACATTCAGTATTTTTTTTCAACTTTTGTTATGGTTCATGTAACAAAAGATAAGGTTCTCTCTCGTATCTCTGTTGCATTTTAAAATAGATAGGGTGACGTAGAGCACGTATAGTTGTTGAGCTTCACACGTGGGCTAATATGTTCTGATACTATAAAGAAAGTTAGGACTCCACCATAAAACTAATTGACAATATGGGGAATAGCCCAACTTTATTTATAAGTCTTGCATAGTTTGGTCCCTCACTGATGTGGGACTTTATCCTCACATTCTCACAAAACTAGTGACTAATTAAGCCCACTTTAGTGAGGCTTGTTTAAGTTATTCTCACGTGGTCGGTATGTGTATAATTCACATCTCGCTCATCTTGTGATTGATCCTGTGAAGCAATACAATGTCGCTATCATAGATAGCTTTAGTGGGCAAAATAAATAATACATGTACATTATCGTTGAGGCGTCCCATACCAATAATACAACGACATGTATAAATTTTACACTACATAACGTCGTATCATTAACACAAAACATCATAATAATTCTGTATAGATGCCATCTAAGTCCATCTTCCTAATGGGATCACATTTGATAAAACAAATATTGTATAATTGCATTTGTCCCACATGTGCAATAATGTGCGATAATGGCTTCATGGTCCATTAACTGCAAAAAGCAAATGGTGACAAGCAAACACAGTTTCCTCATATGCTCACCACATAAAACTATATTTCAATTTTACAATTATTAAGTAGAGAATCATCTACATTTTTATTTATTTAGGGTGCAAAGTTTTGATACTCGCATCCAATTATCACACGGCTCATCTACACCTTTTTTATTTTATTTTATTTGTTTTTCCCTTGGCTTTTTCTCAGCTTCTTTTTTGGAGTCAAATTCAAAGACGCAAGCAAATAGAATACATGCAATAATGTAAAGTTCATATTATGTACATACATCCCACCTAGTCCGAGAAGGACTTACGTAGTACAAGTTTATCAAGAAAAGTAAATTCTAATATTGCTATTCTTTTCAATATGAATAAAGTAGAATGTGCACTATTACATCGAGTCGCTTCACAAGATAGTTGTGGCCGGTGGCGAAGCACAGAGGTGCAAGAAGGTACGACTGCATCTTCAATTGTCGAATCAAATTACTCAAAGGTGTGCGTTTATGGGCTCATGCTAAAGTTTCAATCAATTCCTGTCAATAGAAGCGAATACAATAAAAAATATTTTATTGTATAGATGTATAGATTTTTGAGAGATACATACTTATATTCGCTCCTAAGACCCACATTTTCGCCCTTCTGTTAGGCTATTGCTGCTTTGCTGCGGCACTGCTACATTTTGCCAACCTGCTGCGTGCTGCCCTTTTTTTAACACCCAGATCAAAACGACGTCGTTTTGAACCTTGGAAACAAAATGAAACGGCAATTCCCTGCTCCCATCACCATTCTATCTCCTTCCAATTGTTCAATTCAGTTTCCTCATTTGTCATTTTTGATTGATTAGTTGGAAACATATGTTTTCACACACCCATGAATCTTTTAAAGGAATTGGTGAAGATCGGGAGGCATAGAAGCTACAAATTAGTGTATAAGCTTTTTACATTGAATTTGGTGTTACCGGTTGCAACCACTTCTGTGGAGTGAGCATTTTCTGCTATGAATACTATCAAAACACCACTACGTAACAAAATGGAAAATCAATGGTTGAGTGATAGTTTGACTGTTTACATCGAGAGAGATGTTTTTGCGTTTATTGATAATGAGCCTATTATGCAACTTTTTTTTATAACATGAAATCCTCCAAGCAACAATTATAACTTGTTTGTATTGATAAATCATGAACGACACTAATATTGTCTATTATATAAAAAGATTTGGTTGTCTACATTTTTCTTAAACCTTGCACCCTTTAAAATTCCGCTCCTTCCCCAATGGATGTGGGATGCGAGTAACTAGTTGGCTAACACAATACAATCGATCAACCGACCACTCATGTCCCCAAAATTTGTCTTATGTTGTTTGTATAATTAAATGTCCTTGTACCAAACATTTTTGTGTGTTATAACTTATCAAATTATGAATCAAAACTTTTTGTTTACACAACGATAGATTTAAACTAACGGGTTTAAGAATAAATTGGTATCGAAATCGTGATTCAATTGTTCGAATTTAAATATCTCAGATATTGATAAGAGCACATAATCTATGAGTACGAGCAGATTCCTGAAAAATATGGAAAAGTATAAGTGCAGTCTCATCAGGACAAACACTTTCTAGGCAGGCACTGACTCAAAATTTTAATGGGAACTCACGACACAGACCATAAAAACCCTAGAAAAATTGTTGAGGGCACAAACAAAGGGGAATGAAACTGGATCTTCAATAATTTCCACTTTAAATTTAAAAATTAAATGGTTTCTTTTATTTAATCATGAAAATGCAGAATAATGGCCACATATGTCTGTATAAAAGCCAGCCTCAGATATCACCTACTGTATAATTCAGGTGCCTTCTGTTTGTGACAGTACAGTGGAAGTGTGCGTGGAACACTGGAACTTACCTGGCAATAGTCGAGTTCCTTCTTCCAGGCACGTATGAGGGAAATGTGGAACATGGGACCGCCTGGCTCTTTTAGTAATTAATTTAATTATTTTTAAAAGCTAGCATGTTCTTACCACTTAGCATTACGATCTAGTGTTATTCTTCTTTACTTGTAGGTAAGAAGTCTTAGGTTCGATTCTCGCCAAAGACAAATTTGAACCACATTATTGCTAGCCCATTGTAAAGATTAGCCCACTCTCCTACCCTTTTAGTGTAGATAACATCGTTTGTTAAAAATAAAAATATATGTTCTTTTCACTTGTATGTTTGAATTTCTGAGTTTTCAAAATTTGACTTAGATTTGAAATCAATACAAATCAAGTCAAATCTTTATAAAATGATATGATTTTGAAACTATATCATTTCGTCTTTTCAACATGATTAGCAAACAAGTTCAAACGATTTCTTAACAAGAGTAAGAAGAAAGTTGAAGTGGAATATCATGATGTTTGTTGGTAGAAACCTTGTGAACATCTCCACCAATTGGTGGAGGGCAATGGCAATTGAAGAGCAACGACATTAATGTTGCCTCACTATTCATTCTAAATAGTAAATGTCTTTGTGCAAGTCCACTCATTTGGAATGAGGAAGGACAATTGTGATTACTATTCACATACATTTTTTTTTTTTTAATGTTTTCTTCGTCTTATCTCCACATATCATTATTGCCGTAATTTTATACGTGTAATTTGTAAATGTGTTGAACTTTGTAAGATTTTTAAAGTGTGTATTTGTAAGTTTTTAAGTTTTTTGGTAATTTTTATGATTTAGTTGATTAATCCTAACTGTTGAACTGAGCAATTTTTTTTTTAAATCAAGGGTTCACAAAGAGCCACATGGGTGGGGAAGTGGAAGAGCTGGTGAACATTTCACGGAGTGTAACAGATGACAACAACTCTGGGCTTCAAACAGGGCGCAAGCCCTTGCAGCAGCCTTCAACCCAATTACCTCTCATTTTGTAGACTGGTGAAGGAGATTTTTGGCGTGAAAGGCAACTCAACCCAATTGTCCTAGCGACAACAGCAACGTCGGCAGCCTATATGTGTCGTCGGCAACGACAAGTAACATGTGAGGTGGAAAACTGAAAAGGAAGAAGTATATGCAGATCAATGCCGTTCCCATGATATTCCGACCCGTGTTGCAGATACAAAAGAAAAAAATTAATAAAAAAAAACTTAGGAAAAAGAAATATTTATAAAATAATTCTGTGTAATAATTAAAAAACCACAATAATTGAGGCAACTCGTATAGGCTATAATAAAATGTTGAAAACGAGGTGTGAAGATTTATGGAGGGAGGATTGGTGGCATTTGGGATCCTACTCGACTCCACACATACAAAAAGTGCAGAGCTTTTTACATGGAAAAGCAACATCTTACTAACAAGTTGAAACCATCTTTTGGTTTTTGAGAGTTGGTTGGAATCAAATCTTTATAAGTATCATCATCCATGATGTATTGGATTAGAAAAAAAGAGCTTAGTTGGACTAATAGCAATCTGCCAACTTGTCATCTTAATTTTGATGTTAATTTTGTTGTTTACGTCACTATGTAGCACGATTAGTGGTATTTATCCTTATTCGATAGTAGGATGGCTTATGTTGACTCTCGTGAACGATAAGTTCAAACTAAATTATTATGATTGATATATTATGTCCAAATCCCCCACTATTTAGCATGAATATATTATTATATTAAAAAAATAAAGATGAAACATGACAGTTTATTATATTTATTTGTTTGTTATTTTTACTTTTTGAACTGCTTTCGGAAGAATTACATGTGAGGGAACAAGAGGCGCTTTTCAAACAAAGAATAAGCAACGTAAGTTGGTAATTATGCTGATGCGACTACAAATTGGTTCGATACAACTCGAGTTATGAACATATTTTAGGTAAAAGTGGGAGGCTAGAAAGGTGTTGTTACATGAAGAGAATGTGAGAGAGCAATATTAGCAGTGGCTTGACCTTTAGTATGCCCTATGCCTAACCTAGGGTTGATTCAATTTCAACTATATTTTTTGGGAATTATTATTAGCATTCCAAAAATTTTATTTAGCACTTCAAACTTTCTATAATTAGAATAAAAAATATACTTGTGAAGAATGCAGAATAAGATTTTTGGAGTGCTAATAACGGTTCTCTATATTTTACTCATCACACATTATAGTATCTACCAGATGGTGTGGACCCCAAGGAATATGCAATTAGAGGAAGAATGACCCTTGATCAAAAGGAATCTCCATGATCAAAAGGAATCTCTATGGGCCCATCTAACATAATAGAAAATATAAACATCGTCGGAATTGATCAACCGACCTAGCTCTTGGATTAGTGGATGGGACTGTATGTGTTCGGATTGACCCAACCTCCCACTCGGGCTTAGAACGCGGTCGGGTTAGGGTAATTCGTCAATGGTAGTTTTAATGAATCAATCTTAGTACTGTTTACTTTTAACGTTGATAATATTTTTACTTTAAAAGTCGCTTCTGGTAGTATTCACTTAAAACGCATTTTTATCATTTTTGTTAAAACTCAAAATTTTCAAGTCATTTTCATTAGTTTTCCTTTCGTCAATCAAGTTCACTTATACTCCTCTTAACAAAGAAAATTTCAAGTGTAACATGTGTATACAATCATTTACTTATCTTTTTAGGTGTAACATGTGTATACAATCATCTACCTATCTTTCTTATTACTGAAATTATGTGATCAGTGGAGGAGCAAGAATTGTGGTCCAGGAGGGGCCCAACACGCATTTCTTATTTTTGAAAATTTAAGCATATCTTGCTTTCGACCAACTTTCGTTTAGGTTTTGAATGATGAGTATCCACAAATCTAGGACCTAAACTTGCGATATTACGCCCACAAAATAATTGAGGGAGTCATAAATTTTGGAATGTGATTTCCATACTTCTTTTTCTCCTTCTACACCATATTTATTCTAACTGTTAAATTGAATAAATCAGAACAATATTTACGAACATTAATACATAAAAATGTGTAGAATGAGAAAAAAATATGTGTAAGAATCATTTTCCTAAGTAATATATTAAAAAAATAATTGTGTAAAACCATAGCGAAAGCTTCAAGGAATAAAACAAGGGTAAAAAATAAAAGGAAAACTAATGAAAAGGGCTTGAAAACTTTGAGTTTTAATGATAAGGACAAAATAAAAGCTAAGGTGAATAGTACCAGTATTGACTTTTTAGTGTAAAAATGTGGTTTTTCGTTAAAGTGAACAGTACCAGGAGCTTTTCGTTAAAGTTCCCAAAAATAAACCCCCAGTCTCTCAACCTCTTCCTCTTTCTCGCTATCTACTCAAAGCTCCATGGCTGCCAGCCTCCGAACTCCACCAGAGCTCTGAGCCTACCAAAAAACTCAAGGCTAGCATGGTATTAATTTTTTGAACCTGAGAAGAAAAAAAAAAGGTCAAGATAGGCCTGAAACCATTGTAGTCCTTTCATTGCTCCGCCAATGCGTGTAATGAGAGAAATATATACATAATTATATACAAGAAATGATAGAGAACTTTTTCTACTTTCCAACCTATCATCCATGCATAACTCATATCTCAAGTTTTGATCCAATCCGTCCGCGTTGCACCCCTATTTCTAAAATACACTTCTATAAGAGTTTGGACTGGATCAAGTCACTATATGTTTGTGATGGGCCAAGTTAACTTGATTGGGCTTATTCACAATAAGACCCATATGCTATTGAGCAATAACGTTGACTTAATTTCCGGTGTTTGGACTGCTAACTTGATGATATTTGATTAAATTCTATTATCCATCCTTACATAAATTAATCCTATTATCTTATTCCTAAATATAGCTTGTAACAAAGTCGTTTTCTTTTTATCCGTAACACCTACGTTTAAACAAAGCATATATTAAAGCCATTATTTTGTCACAATGTCACAAGTCAAAATCCCAAACCTCTCCAGATCACCTATAAAATGAAGCCAATTTTAACATGCCCAAATCCTCCCCTCCATCTCCCACCATCTCTGCCTCTCATCTCCCCACCATGGACGACGGTGGACAGCACCATGGATTTAAACTCACCCCTGAACTCATCGGCCTAATGGGCGTTGCAGCCGGAGCCATAATCGTCGCGACGTACCAATGCCTTGTCAACCACATTTGTTGCAGCCAAATGCGCGTAGAATACAACATACAACAAGAACAAACACAAAATGAACATGAACAGCGTCTTCAAGGGCATCACGTCAACCAAAACCTCAGATCAACAACTGCACTCAGCGTTAACTCGCCCTCCTACGATCAGTTGATCCCGGTTTTCAAGTACACCAAGGAATGCAGAGAAGGAAACTGCGCCGTTTGTTTGTGTGAATTTACCGACGGCGAGAACATCCGTTTACTGCCGGAATGTGTGCACTTGTTTCATGTGGGGTGCATTGACATGTGGCTCAGCTCACACTCTAACTGCCCTCTTTGTCGAACTGATATTATTCCTAGACGAGCACCGCAGCACGTTGTTCCTCCTCCGCAAGATGTTGTGACTCCTCCTCCACAGAATACTTTGCCTTCACCACAACATGTTGTGATATTGATGCCAAATTTCGGCGCGGTTCATAATATGAGTACTTGATCTTTGGAGTCATGGATTGATGGCTTTTATTTTTGAGTTGATTAATCTACCTTTGTTTAAAAGAGTGTATCTAGTTAGACTTGCTCAAATTAGCGGGTGTTTTGCCGAATGCAAAAAAATGGAGGAGGTTTCATGTAAGTGTAATGATTTTGTCGCTCCAATTTAGCTTCTGACGCGCTCTAACTTGAGTATCTTATAATTATTATACACTTGTAATGGCGAAACCTAAAAATGAGAGTCATTTTCTTTTCTCATTGCGATGGACTATAGGATTGGTGTAAAAGTCGTCCTACCAGTTGCGCGCCGAATTATACTTCTCTCAATCAATCCAACCTGCCAAACTTGCACAGCGATAGGCATTACCAGTTGTTCTATAGCTAGTCAACTTCAAGTTTTGTTTCTTGTTCATCCGGGCCATACTTAGTGGAACTGTGGCCCAATTTTGTATCTGGTTTAATCCAGTCTGTTCTATATCCATCACAGAGGACCCAAGTTCAGACAAGATCCCTTATTAATAGGACCAAGACAAAGCTGGTGTAAAAAAATACCGACTTCAAGGTTTGTGATGTTGTTGAGTTTATACTTTGGTTTACAGCTTGCTTTTGATAAGGGTGATACTAATCTTAGTATTGTTATTGTTATGTTGTTGAAGCAAACGTTGTTAATTTCCATCCTTTGGACACAATTATGCATAGCTATATATTAATGATGAGACAATTGAGGAGATGTGAGTTGAAACACATTTACAGAGAGAAGAATACTGTGACGGATCATTTGGCTAACACGTTTACAAAGACAAGAATATTGTGACGGATCATTTGGCTAACTGAGGTTTTAATATGGATATTAGCGTTCTTGTATTTGATGAGCCTCCTGTTTGGATTAGACCAGCTCTCATAGATGATGATGCTAGAGTCCCTCAGGCTCAGTTTGTGTATGCTGATATTTTGTAGTTTGCTCTTTGAGTTGTATTCCTCATTCTTCCTAAAGAAAATATATATCAACTTACTCAATATCTATCCATAAATTTTTCAGTGCGGTTATAACTCTGCTATGAATGCTTCTAATTTATCCATACTAGCCCGTATGACATATCATTGCATTTAAATTATTTTTTACACCCCAAAATAGTGATAACGCATGCCTCGGTTACTGTTTTTGAAATGAGAGGAATGCATGACTACGAATTTGGGTTGCCAACAATAGTTCTCTACCACATAAATATAGTAAAATTATATGTATCTTGAATGTGAGATGTTCATTTCCAACTATTAGAAAGTACACTATCTAATATAAATTGTTGCGTAATAAATAATTAGTGACACGAGAGAATGACTAACAAATCATATCTCACCATGATCATACTAACTGTGGTAAAATATGGATCCATCATGAAATTACTTGAAACTTGTCCTCAAACCCCACACACGTTCCCATTAATAATTGCTCTTCACAAACCCAAAGAAAACTCCACCACAACACCTCAAACAAACAAAAACACAAATAGAACTCCAAAACCTCACCCTCTCTCTCCCTCTCTCCCTCTCTCTCTCTCTCTCATCATGGACAGCGCACCCACCGTTCTAAACAAACCACCGCCACCTTTCCTCATGGACAGCGCACCCACCGTTCTAAACAAACCACCGCCACCTTTCCTCATGGACAGCGTACCCACCTTTCTAAACAAACCACCGCCACCTTTCCCAGCACCGCCTCGGAGCGTCGACTTCTCCGCCCTTGAATTTATCCTCGGCCTCATCGCGGTCATCACCATCCCTGCTCTCGTCTACGCCTTCTTCTTCGCCATCAAGTTCCCTCCAAACCCCTTTCGCCGGCGACCCCACCGGACCTCCACCACCTCCCCCGGCCCCACCGAAACTGAACCCAACACCCAAAACAAAAACGACGTAATTTCGGAGCTCAAGTACCAGAAGGAAGCCCACGTTAAGGAAATCGGAACAGAGTGCCCTGTGTGCCTGTCTCTGTTTGCCGACGGCGAAGAGGTCCGGCAGCTCTGCGTCTGCAAACACTCTTTCCACTCTCTGTGCATAAACATGTGGCTTAAGGATCACTCCAACTGCCCCATTTGTCGAGCTTCAGTCGCCGTTGATCGGAGTAGTGGTGATAATCGGACGGCGGCTGCTGGAGCTAGAGGCAGTGATGATCTGCAACAAGGTTTGCCTGATGCTTCTGCCATGGTTTGACAATTAATTCTTTCTGGGATTTTGGTGGCTTAATTCTTTTTCTCTTTTTCTTTTCCGAAGTTTTTAAAAAACTCGCCGACAGAAGTTGTAAACTTGTATCTGTAGTGAGAATTAGGGTTTGAGAGAAATGCCAGGAACTAGTAGTTAATCTATGATTTCTATAATTTGAAGACCATCTGAAATTTGAATTTTCATATATTTCTGGGTAGCTGGAGGATATCATATATATATAAAATATTTGGGGGTTAAGGATTGAAACTTGAAACTCGTACTCTTCGTGTTTTTGATCTGTATTACACACCAGATGATGTTGCATTTAAATTTTAATTCTCATTTGGTTTTTTTTTTTAATGTAAATAACAGTAACACATACAAATATAATTGATTAAAATCACTGAAAGAAAATTAAAACACTGAAGAGGATTTTTGCTTATTGATGGAGAAAATTTTGGCATTTTGCTACTGTTGTGAAGTTCTTTACTGTAGGTTAAAAAAAAGTATGATTTTTATGATTTAACCAAAGTTTATTTATTTATTTATTTGCTTGGTGAGTATTGACAAAGAGTGTAGTGGAGTGGTTGAGTCGTAAAAGTTTTCTTTAAACCAGTATGAGTCCATACTACACGTAATGGTGTTATTGTTCTTTGAAATTTAATTAAAAATTATGAACAATCAATTTTTTATTTTTTTTTTGTCAAAAACAACCAAATTAACAAACGTTTTATTGGACCATATTGCTTAAGATTGATCAATTACAATATTATAGCAAGAAGTTGCCAAGAACCTACCTTTGGAGAGTTGTCAACAACCCATTTGATGTTTCATTGTGAATGGATGAGTGACCAAATTTTTTAAATCAAATTTGTAAATCAAATGATGTGGTTGTAGATGATTCAATTTAACTAAGTATTAGTTGACGTGCTTGTTTTTTATAGTTAACACACATTTAACTTGCAATTTGGTTTAAAATGAGATAATGCTACACTTACCCCTTAGGTGTATAATTATTTGTATTATCTTTCTAATAGAGGCAGAGACCGTCAACGCATGTGGATTCCATCTCAATTAGTGAGATCGTATAAATGATGATACATCTAGGTGGTAATAGTAGCATTTTTGTTTAAAAAATTTGTTCTCCCCAACATTATTCTTCATAAATAAGTTGCCACATCCTTTCAAATATATATTCTTTTGGTAATGAAATTAACAAGGATTTAATCCTTCAAAAGGATGGTGGATGATCATGCATAACTTCTAATCTTATCTTGAAAGCAGAGATATTTTCACATACAACTGGATATATATTCGGCTCATCACATGATCAATGTTGTGTAAAATATTTGTTTTGTGCTTATTTGGACAAAGGAAAAAAAGGTCACCTTTATGGGGATTCCAAATGCATGGTTAAATGAAGGCAAAATTCTTTATGCTTCACGTGTTCTCTTATAAGTCTAAGGTCCCGTTTGGGATTGAGGTGATTTTAAAAAAAGCCACTGTGAAAAAAAGCTGAGGGTCATTTTTGTGTTTGGTAAACTGAAAAAAAAATGGCTTATTTTGGAAGCTGCTGTGAGAATAAGCTGAAAATCAAAGGAAAAGCTGAAGCTGCTATTTGCTGCTTTGAAAAAAAACTAGTTTTTTCAAAGCACACGGAGCTACAGTGCTCCTTTAATGAAAAGACACACTATCATCCTGCTTTTTTTTCCAAAAGCACTTTCACAAAAAAGTTTACCAAACACTCTACTGGCTTTATTTCACAGCCGCTTATTCTCACAGCACAGCCGCTTATTCTCACAGCAGCTTTTTTTCAAAGCACAGCAATACCAAACCAGCCCTAAACTTGGTGAGGAAATTTCCAATATCACACCAATAAATTGAGTCGTCGTATAACGAGGCCCATTTCGTACCAAAGCCTATATCCATTGTCCAATAAATTTACACTCATTTTTTTTTCACACACTTTCTTAATTTTTCGTCGTCGAATTGAATGAATTGAAGAAGGTCAAATGACAAAATTAACAAAGACTGTGTAGGAAGTAAAATTAAATATATGGATAACATCACTCTAATCCTATTTGTGTCTTGAAACACAAAGACTTTTCGCCAAGATTGATTCATACAGTCCTTAGTTATATTTGTTTTGGAGCAGACTTGACTATTCAAAAGATAAGTAAGAGCTTCCACTCAAAACTTTCTGTTTCTAATTTATAAAACTTTGTATTTATGATCAGAATAATTCATGTTATAAATTACTATATAAAGATCATCTCTAAGAAAAAAAATAATCAATTAAAACTAAGGTCTTTTAGACATTGAACTATATGAAAACAGTTGACTAATTAAACGGTCTTAGTTTTAATTCATTTTTTGCAGAAATAGTCTTTATAGAGTACTTTTCATAATATAAACGGTTTCGATTATAAGTACGAAGTTCTTTGAATTGAACATGAAGAATTTTGAGTAAGAGTTCCTAATTATTCTTGAGTAGCGAAGCATTATTTTTTTTCTTCTCCCACTATTAATGAAGCTATCAATCGCATTAAAAAGTATTAGCAGAATATTGCCAAGCATTTGGTCTCGCCTTTTAAGTCCAATTCACACTCGCTTGGATATCCCTCCAAAAAGCTTGGTATAATAGTTGGGGCCAATGACACGCTCACTCTCGCTTCCTCCTTCTCTAGTTATCTCTATTTCCTTCTCTAGTTTCTCTCTTGTGCATCACAAACACGAAGAATCAGCTACCCACTCTACCTTGCAGGTGATGGCGAGCCTAACTCCAACTTCTCCCATCCCAAGATCCCCTTTCTCTAACGTCCTCACACATCGGCACCGGCTATGAATCAAACCCATTCCTCCTCATCTCTCCGACCGAATGATATTCACAATTTTTTTTTATATCCGAAAAAGATTCGAATTTTAATCTCCAAATTCGTCCTATTCGGACGGTCACGATTAGAGAGTCACAATTGGGTCTTAGCTCAAGACGAAAGTTCGAATGAAAACAAATCATAACCAACATTTCAAATTAAATAGAGGTGCTACACTTATAATTTATTTGTATCATTTCTCTAATAGTACGGTCCACTAGTACATGTGTGTTTCATCTTTAATACAGAGATATGGTACAAATAGACAATAAGAATAATATTTTTGAATTAAATAACCAACTACTAATCTACTATCATTTTCCTAAAGATCATGTGATCGTGACCGTTCATCATATATCGTGCAGTCATAAATTATTTTAAATTTTAAATTTTAAAATTAAATATAAATAATACTTAACCAAAATCAACGGACGATGTACGGTCTTTTAGGTTCCGCCGGATCCTTTTCCCTCCTCCACCAAACCCATTTCCCACCTGTAACCACCAAACAGACGCAAGCTTCACTTCACGCCGACCACCACCCTTCGCCTTCTCATTCCTCCCTCCAAACAACCGCCCAAATAATCCACAAATCTCTCATCATTTTTTACCAATTTCTCAAAAAATCCCAAAAACCCACCTCACCTCCATGAAAAGAGCTCGCTCTCAATGGCTCATGATTTTGACCGCCACTTCCCTCCTCTTCCTCTTCCTCCTCCGCCGCCGATTTTTACTTCGAGCAACGCGAATTCACTACCCTCGACCGGAATTTCGAAGACGTGACAGAGAACACCGACGACGAAAACAGCCACCGGTTGGGGCTTCCGAAACTCCCGAGATTCGCATACCTCATATCGTGCTCCAAGGGCGATGGCCCCCAGCTACGGCGGTTCCTTCAGGCGGTTTACCACCCGAGGAATTACTATTTACTCCACCTATCTCGAAGCTTCTGATGTTGAGTGGCTCGAGCTGGCGAAGTACGTGAAATCGGAGGGCGCGATTTGGTAGTTTCGGAACGCGATGGTGATCGGGAACGCCAATTTGGTCACCGCCAAGGCCCCACCATGACTGCCGCCACGCTCCACGCCATTGCGATTTTGCTGAAGCGGGCGAAGGATTGGGATTGGTTTATTAATCTCGGCGCCTCGGATTATCCTCTCATGTGCCAAGACGGTAGCTTTACTATTTGTGGTAAATCTAGTTAATTTTTTTGATTAAGGGTTAATTATGTTTGCTAATTATTATTTGGGTTATCTAGATCTGTTGCATATATTTTCGTTGTTGCCAAGGGAGCTCAACTTCTTGGAGCACACAAGCAATATTGGTTGGAAAGAGTGAGTAAAGCATAATGCTTTTTAAATTTTAACATGTTTGTTTCGAGTTCGAGTGTTGGACTTGGTTTTTATAGTTTCTCACATTGTGCAAATGTTGCAGAAAACAAAGAGCACGGCCTGTTATTATTGTTCCTGGTTTGTACCACTCTATGAAATCCGGTGTGTATTGGGCGAAAGAGAGAAGATCAATTCCCGCTTCGTTCAAGTTATACATGGGTACTACTCCTTTACAATTAAGCATAGCATGTTGTTCTGCGTTGCGTATCTTGTGCTGGCTAGTACTACTAATGGATTCTATGAAATGTAGAACCGAGTGGATTCTGCCAGTACTACTAATGGATGCTTGTGTGTGCTAATACAATGTATGCATCAACACTTGTTAGACTAGTGGTAGGGTTTTGTTTGGTGAATCGGAAGTTATGACATGGAAATGGTTTCACAATTTTCATACCCTAAACCCTATGAATACTGCTTCGAAAAACCCAAAACAAATTCGGTTCTTTAGTTTTAAGCTTTCTGTACAGCCTCCGTACTGTAAGTTTGCATTACATCATTTACCTTGAGAAGAAAAAGCATAAAGTATCTGGTATTTCTTAGAACTATGTGTTCATTGTGCTTTCTTCAAATAACCAATGCAGCTTTAGCGCCGAGTACCATTTCTAATGAAATTAGATAATTTCTTTGTTTCGCAAGACTGGAGGTCATTCGATTATTTCCAACATGAGTAATATGATATTGGAAAACGTACCATCAGTGTTTCTTTAGATTTTTAACAAGTGTGCTGTCGCAATAGTCATGTTTAACACTTAAGTTGTGACGTGGCGTTTTTATATATTTGGTTTTTGCAACCTTGAATGGGAATCTGAAAATGCCATTTACTTGATGCAAACGAACTTATTGTACTTGTTGGGAACTTGTAGTGGGTTATGGAACTGTAATCTATCTTTGTCAGTTGCGCTCTCTGTGGCTGATGGTTTGTTGTACCATTTTATTTTGCACACCTTGAACCTAAAACTTTCTACTTTCAGGATCGACGTGGGTGGTGCTGACGAAGTCATTTCTCGAATTCTGTGTTTGGGGTGGGACAATCTTCCCCGTACTTTCCTCATGTACTACACCAATTTCTTGTCCTCCCCAGAGGGCTACTTCCACACTGTTGCCTGCAGCCATAAGGACTACCAGAACACAAGCGTGAATCATAACCTGCATTATACAAGGTGGGATGGCCCACTGAAGGCAAATCCAATCATTCTAACGTTGGAACATTACAACGACATGGTCCAAAGTGGAGCTCCTTTTGCCGGTACATTTGCCAGGGACGATTGTGAAACTTGTTGCAAAGAGGGTAGAGCAACTCATTGTGAAACTTGTTGATTCCGAAAATATCAGGCCTAAGCAGTGTAAATAGTCTTGTTAAGCTCTGTCCCCCTATGAATCGTTTCTGCTACGATAGGACGCAATGTATCCGTATTACGGATCGTCATACTATAACAACTAAGGATTCAAAGACGAAAGTTTTTTCATCACAAAAAGATGTATCCGTATTACGGGTCGTCATACTGTAACAACTAAGGATTCAAAGACGAATGTTTTTTCATCACAAAAAGAAAATAAATAAAAACAAAAGAGACTGATCGGATAGTCGTAGTAGGTTAATCAGAACTTCATCTCACGGCAAAAAAAATTCAAAATGATTAGTGGCTTCGCCCGGGTTCGAACCGGAGACCTTCAGTGTGTTAGACTGACGTGATAACCAACTACACCACGAAACCTTGATGTTCTAGTCCCGCACCACATACTATAATACTACGAATAAAATCAAACACGGGCTGGCCCATTTGGATGGGCAATTTCGTCAATTGGTCTCTGGGCTTCCCTTTGGGTTCATCTGGGACTATTCCTACTTCCTACTTCGTATTCGCTTGAGAGCGGGAACTCCAAATATGCTGCAAAAATCCCTCTCGTTTTAGGGTTTCGCGTTCCTCCTTTCGAAAAGCTTCACCTTCCCTCTTCAGGTTAGATATTTCACTATTTTTCCAGTTGAATGCCTCCATTTTCTTCATTATCTTTTGAAATTTAACCCCACAAATACATGATCATTGAAATTATTTTTTAAATTATTTTCTCTACTTTTTAGATTGATGAACAATATCTGGATTCTCATTGTTCTAGTAAATTTTGAACTTCATCAATTTGCTCACTCTGCATTTTTTTATATTCAATTACTATTCGGTCATTCTGAATTGATTTTTTTTTTTTTTTTTTTTGGAAACTCATCAATTTGGTCTCTTTCCTTTCATGATGCAAGAAACAAATTTCAAACTGTAAACACCTAGTTTTTTCTTCTGAATTTTTATGTTGAATTTGCAGCAACTTAGGAATTTGAGGATCACTGCCAAGTGTAGATACTAGAACAATATGGATGATAATTACTCAGGGGATTCTTCTAGTGGATTCTCTCAGAAAGATTCTAGTGCAGCAAGTTCTGTTTCAGCTTCAGTGATGAACAATGCAGCTGCTTCCGAGAGTGCCCGAATTTCTGTTGAGATGTGAGTCAAGTCGCTTATGCGTTTATTCGCTCGTCGTATCCATATGTTATCATTTGAAATGTTTTGAGTTCTGAAATGCAGCTGCTCCTGCTTGATGGCTGCATCAAGTGGCATTTATTTCTCAAAAACGTTTTTTTTTTTTTTGTTCTTTTCTTTTCCTTTTCTTTTTGTTCCTGCAGAAATGCACCAAAGAAGAAAAGGGCATCGGCAATAATGGCGGGAGGTCTGCGAGAGTTCAGTTCAAGAGGTCAGTAATTCATATGAACGATTCAGATTTGTGTGTATGTGTCTGTGAACTGAAAGAAGACTATCGTATTTGTTGTAATAGATTACTACTTGTAGGAGATGGGGCTAGTCAACATCTTATTCTCTTCTCCTTTTTCAGTTTGCAACATATTGGAGAGCAAGGGAACAACCACCTTATCTAAGGTATGTTTTCTTTATTTTTCTAGAGTAACTATGAAGTTTGTTTGGTGAAGGAGCGTTGGGGAAAATAATTAAGAGATCCCTTACGTAGTAACTAGTAACTGTTTATAGGATCATGTAACTATGGTTTTTCATTGCGGATAATGGCTATGGCTTCTCATTGAATTAAATTTTGGAGTTCGTCGCGGTTATGTGAAGGAAAGTTTTCCAGTGCCACCCAATCTTCAGAGTTTTGTAATTTATTTTGGCTTATTTGACCAGTGAGTGGTTGAGTATCAGTATTTATAGTGATGACGTTCAGGTTGCAGATGAGATAATTTCTGAGTTTTCTGGAAATGACTCTGAAGCAGCAAAGTGTTCGAAAGAGGTTCGATTCAGAACAATACATGGAACTGATTTTTGAGTTATAATAATCATTACTTTTACCATTATTTTTCCATCATGAAAATTACTCAAGTAAGTTGTGAAAATGATTTTTCAACTTCTCAGTTTGAAAACGTACGACGTCGAGTATATACTGTGTTCCATGTTCTTGAGGCACTGGATATCGTCACAACAGCTAAAAAGGAAATCAAGTGGAAGGGGCGTCCTCCAGACAGAAGTATAATGAATCTGGAAGGGATGAATGTTAGTGAATGTCATTATCTTGATCATGTGATACATCAACATACTATACAATAATGGGATGGAATAATTTGACAATGTTGATTTGGTTTTTGATCCTTTCAGGAAGAGTGTGTCAAATTGGTGAATAAGATTGGAAGGAAGACGGCATACTTGAAAGAATTAGAAGAGCAAGTAATGAAGTTCTACGTACTTTACGTCTGGTTTTCTTCGTTCATGATTTTGGAGTCTTTTGTGTTTTTAGACTCTTATTCAGTCAGTGTAGGAATGGTTTAGCTAGTATGACTTGTGTTGGAACATTAGTTGTTAAATTGCAATAACCAGTTGGCGTGATTGCTCGTAAAAAAATCTATAAAGACTAGAAAATATAGAATTTAGCATTGTTTAATTTGTCCCAAAGAAATTACTCTACCGGCTTATGTTCTAATCGTCTTTTTTATTTTTGTGGAAATATGTTAAAGATTGCAGATCTCGAAGATTTAATGTTGCACAATAAGCAGTTGCTCAAGAATGGGAACACTCTTCCTGAAGGATTTTCGTTGCCATTTATACTGGTTCAGGTATACGACTTTATTGTCCTCTGTCTGTTTTGCATGACTATGACTTGTTTAAAGTTTAAAAAAATCTGTTCCGAGTCCTAATGATCGCACAACTGAAGCATGCGGTTCTCATTCCTTTTGAGTTGAATTTGAGCATTTCTCAGTCCTCACTCTGCTCTTTACCACTCAAGGCAATGACCAAGAGCCATGATACTCAAATTTATCTTCTCTGTGGATTAGGTCAGAAGGGCACTAGTTTTGTTCACATTTCAGCTGATGCATAGACTATGTACTTTGTCGGGATTGATTTGTTGACCACCTAGTGCACACTTGTACAGACTTTAGACTTTATTCTTTTGGAAATCAATCTGCAATACCAGAGTGTCTTGCACTGCTAGACTATGGTTGTGTTCTTTTTTCCTTTGGTCGAAAATGGTTTATACGAGCCCAGTCCTTAGGCTTCTTAGGTGGAATGTGTAGGAAAGGATAGTACGTTGAAAGGAAGGCATACCCTGTTCCTAATGTTTGTACCATCAATCAACCATCTGTATCTATAGTTCAGTTTTGTGTAACGTCTCTAACATTCTTTAACACATTCAAATCAGGTGCGAGAACTATTGGTTTTACAAGGATTAGAATCATGGGTTCTAACTTATATAAATACATAGGGTTCACAATTGTAAGCAATGTATTCAACAGCTTGTGTATGTGTATGACCGTAATTACAGTTTTCAATTCTTTTCCTTCTCTAGACAAGCTCTCATGCTAGTGTTGAGGTTGAGATTTCCGAAGACATGCGCATGGTGTACTTCGACTTCAATAGGTATCCATACTTTGTGTTGCTTTGGAGACACTTTAAAGTAGTTGTGAATAATCCTTCTCTTACTAGTTAAATTGTCTTTTTGGCAGTACACCCTTCTCCTTGCACGATGATGCAACCATTGTGAAGTTATTGCAGCGTCACCAGCGGCCAGAAAGAACAAATGCTTCTCGAAGTGCTTCAGTTCACTCGTCTCCACGCTCTGGCGCTCTGACCAGACCTTTCCGTTGGAACTCCGAAACAGATATTCCTAATTCAAAATGAACAAATGTTGAGATGGTACCTAACAGATACACACGTATTACTGGAACTTTGTATAAATCGTTCTGAATGGTTTGAAGGTCTCAACAATTACCTCTGAATTGTATGGTTTCATCCAAGTCTCTTCGACACCTTGAGCCTGTGTTATCAAATGTGCACTTTGTTTCCATTTTTTGGTTTAAGGAATTTGCTGATACTTTAACAAGCTTCATACTCTGAGGAATTTGCTGGCAGAGATCTTCGCGGAGAGTTGACTTCTTTTTTTTCGCACCCCCTAACCCAAAGCGACCCTTATTTCTCTCCAAAATTGTGTCACGTGTCTCTTTTACTAATCATTGTTAAGCAATGTATTTAATTAAATCTCCACTTAAAAGAAAAATAATTTCGTGAAATTTAAAAACTTAATATTTGTTCTTTCATCAATATCCCACCAATTAAATTATTGGATTGATGTTGTGATTCGAAATGATACAGGTGGGTTCGTGGCTGGGTGTGCAGTGCAAGTGCATCTAAGCGTTGGTTCAACTGAACTTATGTTGGTGCTGGTAGGCTTGTGTGGCAGAGAGTGAGGGCTGGGCATTAAAAAAAAAACTGATTGAACTTATGTTGGTTTTTTTTTTCGATGGTTAAACCGAACCGCGCCGGCCTTAATTGGTTTAGCAATCGGTTCCCAAAATTCTTAGGGTGCGGTTAACCAAACCGATCCCCATATATTTAATTTATTTTTTTAATCATAATTAATACGTGTAGTAGTAATATAAATAGTTAGTTATTTACGAGTAACCGCGTTTCCACCACATGAAAACAAAACCTAATTAGTTTAAGAGTTCCTTTCGAGAAGAACATGAGCACAATTTGGAGAACGTAGCAGTTGTTGCCTTGGTGCTATTCTTGGATTGTTTCATTTGTGCTTTCATTTGAGCAATCACTCATATTGACGCTATGTTTTGTATATTTTGGAAGAGAAATTTATTATGTATTTTCGTGTTCACACAAATCGAGAACCAATCCAAATTAACCCGCCACATTCGGTTAACTGACCTGATCGGTTTTAGACCCAGCTGGATTGGTTTCGATTTGCAATTTTGGCCAAACCGACTAGATCGGTTTGATTTCAGTTTTAACCCAACCCCCGCCCACACTAGTGATTGTCTTGAAGTTGATAGGAACCAAGGGTATGTGTATGAGGTAGCTTTCGAGAATCGAAATAATATCATGTAATTGGCAACGGCGAGATGACAACTTGGTGGCTCATGAAATTGCCATATTTGCTTTACATTCTTATTGTTTTCTGGTATGGTGCGGGCATGAACTTTTATTTTATGATAGGAGGAAGGGGGAGTGTGAAATTAAAGATTGCAATAATTTATTATTTAAGGAGAGAGAATAGGAATAAATGGTAAGTTTTATTTTTAATTCGTTTATTTGTTTTTTATTTCCATAAATATTTAATCAAATAAACAACATAATCATGGTTAGTGAATGTGACACGTGTAGATTTTTGGTAGGGGGGACTATCACGTGTAGATTTTTGGTAGGGGGGACTATCTTGGGTTTTTTTTTTTAACTGACGATAGTATCTATACTAAACTGACGGAGGAATTAGGTAAATGGTCATCTTGGATTAAGGGTGAGCAAAAGTAGTATTTTTTTTAGAAGAGAGAGAGACACGACGATCTTCTAGGAGAGAGAGAGAGGACGTTGGTGGCTATCTTTGTAGAGAGAGGATATGGAAAAGATTGAGGGTTAGGCTGTATCCAAAGTTGATTTGTGTTTGAAGGTTGTTTGGCGTATAAAAACTGTAAAAACGTACTTTCTGTAGCTTCATCAAATAAGTTTTGTTTAAGTTAATTTTTAGTTAACTTATGAAAACAAGCCTACAAAACTAGAATTTGAGTTTAACCATGGCAAGTGGTCTAGCGGAAACGTAGTAGAATTTCCAATCGGGTTTGCTCCCCAGTCTTTGTTTCGAGGCACGAAGCTGACTAAATACGGGTGATTCTCAGATTAAAAGTTTTGAGAAGATATGTGTCTTTGATTGTAATTAGGAGTGGGCTTAAATACCTTAACCTTTCCAAGCCTCAGTGGAGATTATTCCTACCCTTTTGGGCATGGGATACCTCAGACTTCGGCCAATAAATAAAAAAAAAAAACCAAGAATTTGGGTTTGAGTTATTAGAAATTGTATCCGAGTTGAATACCAAACAGCCCTAAACATTCTTCTACTCTTCTTTGTAATGTTAAAACTCTTTAAGACTTGATTGTTAACTAACAAAACTAAATGATTAAAATTGGTCAATTTTAGCAAATGTGAGTTCAGCTAGTTGGTCAAGATTCGCTCTCTTGCATTCGAACTTGAGTCCCCTTCTTAAATTTGAGTATTTTAGAATCTAAATGAGAAGTCATTATTGACAAGTCATCGTGCACTCCAAATTTACAGAAGCATGAGAAAAATTTGGAGTCCGACTTCAATGCTACGTAGTACTCAGTTTAACGTGTGTTTTAGCCGTTAGATATGACTGTCATGGCAATTATATGTTTTAATTTTCAGTCTTAGTCACTCACTTTTGAATCGCTTAATGTTGCATACCATTAAAGAAAAATTAAAAACTTTGCATTGAGAATAGTTCAGCGTGATATTTTAAAGTGGCACTAACACCCTAGAAAATATCCCCTTGTCAAAAGATTGCTAGGAAACAATTACAGCAAAAATGTGATTTGAACTTGAACTTTATGTAGTCAAAATTGGGGTGTATTTTTGCTCACGATTTTTGAAGTGGTAGTAATATTAACCGTTTTACTTATTATCATTAAATGAATTTAAATTTTAGAATTGTGTCCATCTACTATACAAATATCAAAATTCAAACACATCTAATAATAATAAATAAAATTGTAAACATCACTATTATTTGACGCGTTAAGCAAAATATTCCTTCAAAGTCGTATGCATGGCCATCGCCATATCTTATGGAGATTGGATCCCAGTCATTATCTGGTATACAAATGATATTTTATTAAAAAAACTAATGAAAATGAATTGAAAACTTTGAGTTTTAACAAAAATGATAAAAATGTGTTGTAAGTGAATAGTACCAATAGTGACTTTTTAGAGTAAAATTATCATTAACGTTAAAAGTAAATAGTAGCATGAGTGTTTCATTAAAACTCTATTTTATCAGAGGATTAAAAAAGAAGTATCACATGGAATGTGAGAAGTGAGAACGGCAACGAAGGGCGCGTGGGCAGAAGGGAGGGAGTAATATTAATATAATATTCCCATGCAAAAATAAAGCAAGAGAGTGGGGTAGGGGGAAGGGAACAGAGTGGACCGGGTAAAAGGGTTCACTCGGTCGGACACTTGGACTGTGACCCTGTGAGGCCACTCCACCAAAGCACAAGAACCACCTTTTTTTTTTAATTAAACTAATGCTCCCATAACAATTTCTTTTTTCATAATTTAATCATGCATTATTTCATATTTTAATCATAAGATATTGGGTCATGTAGTCTTTTTATTTTTCAATTTACATTAAATTTATTTAATTGTGGGAAGAGGATTAGAGTGAAGCGTACAATTTTTAGTCAACTTCATTAAAATTTTGTTTGCATTGGACTACGATAATTAGACATATAAATTTGACACACTTATTAGTTATTAACATAATCTCTAACACAGTAAACCTAAATACAATGATAGAATTCATCTGTATTAAAAATTGTGTTGATAAGTGTATCAACATGAGAGTTGCCCATGTAGAGGATCTGCACCAAATTAAACTAACACTAACACATACATAATATGATATAATACTTAAGCTGCTCTCCACACATACATAATAATTTATGAACAACATCATCAACTTTTTCCATGCAGGATGAGAGCCACTCATCTCTTTTTCCCCAGCACAGCACAGCACCCACAGTAAGAGAGAGAAAAGCTTATGGATTAAGAAACTGATAGAGGGAGAGAACATCCTTCTCAAAACCCTAAAAAGTAATAAAACAAAAAGCGTAGTCTTAGCACAGTGAGAGTGTGAAGGAACAATGTTCAACCAAAACAAAACAACAACAACAAGTAAAATTATTAGTATATAAATACATAAAAGGCTCCTCCTTTATTTTTGTTCCTCATCACTCCCACCCTCCCATTCTTTCTTTCTATCTTCCTTTCTCTCACTCTGCAACTCTCTAGCTTCTCTCTCTTTGTTGTTGATGTGATTCTCTCCACTATTATCTTCAAAAACCCATCAACCTTTTACAAAAGAGAGAAAGAATTAAAGACTACCACAAGAGAGAAGCATGGTTTTCTCTTCCATTCCAGCTTATCTTGATCCAGCCAACTGGCAGCAGGTAACCTCTCTATCCACCTTCTTCAGCAACTTGGTTTTTCTCAGGGAATTTCTTTCCCCCAAAAAAGTGAAAAAACAAAAATTCAAAAGCCAAATATTCTTATTGCTTTTGTTTTGTTTCATGATCTTCTTGAATATACCAGATATTTGATTTTTGCTTTTTAATTTGATTTTTCTCTCTTCTTTCATTTGCAGCAACCAAATCAGCACCACCACTTAACAGGAAGCAACACCAACAGCATTAGCAACAACAACATCGACAACCACAACTCTCACTTCCTTCCACCACCTCCGCAGCCTCCGCCTTCAAACCCTCATGGAGGCAGTGGGGTAGGTGGCGCAGGCTCGATCAGGCCAGGCTCCATGGCAGATCGAGCCCGCATGGCCAATATCCCCCTCCCAGAGCAGGCACTAAAATGCCCGCGGTGCGAGTCTACCAACACCAAGTTCTGCTACTTCAACAACTACAGCCTCACTCAGCCCCGCCACTTTTGCAAGACCTGCAGAAGGTACTGGACACGCGGTGGGGCCCTGCGTAACGTTCCAGTTGGCGGTGGCTGCAGGAGAAACAAAAGGAGCAAAGGAACCAGCAGCAGCGCCTCCAAGTCCCCAGCCAGCAGCTCGGACCAGCCAACCGGTTCGGCCAGTTCGTCAGGCCACGCAAATTTAGGGTTAAACAACAACAGTGCGGCCGGCTCGGCGGATAATGATAACATGATGATGAGCCCGCAAATCCCACCGCTCCGTTTTATGTCGCCTTTCCCCACCGACATGGCCTTAAATTTCGGCATGATGAACAATAATAATAGTAGTAATTATGGAATTGGAGACTTGAGTGGTTTTCATCAGATGGGGAGTGGTCTAGGAGCTAGCGGTGGATCGCTCTTTAATTTCCAGCAGCAGACGCCGTCGTTTCCTTTCATGGCGGGCTTGGATCCTACGTCAGCGGGGCTGATGTTCGAGAGCAGCGGAGTTGAGCTAACGGGGTATAATCAGGTGCGGCCAAGAGCACCGTCTGCGGGGATGAGTATACCTCAAATGGCTTCGGTGAAGACGGAATTAGAAAGTCAGCAACAACAACAACAGAATCAGGAGTTGAATTTGTCGAGGCAGTTGTTGGGGATGAATAATAATTCAGGAAATGATCAGTTCTGGAGCAATGGCGGCCGCGGCGGTGGTGGTGCTAGTACTACTACTGCATGGACTGATCTTTCGGGGTTTAACTCTACTTCCACTACTAGCAATAATATTAACAATCCCCTATAAACTTCAGTTCCAATTTGTACTTTGGTGATCAGATCGAATACTTCACTGCGAAGCTGCTAGCTTCAAGTTTTACTTAATTTTACAGAAAATTAACTCCGAAGAAATCAAGAGCTCCTTCCTATCATTGGATGATAAAATGTGAGGAAATTAAGGATGATGAGCTTTGTTCTTCGTGATGGTCTAGTAGAAACCCTAGAAATGGTAGGTTTTTGTTTTATGTTCTTGTTTACTTTTTTTTCCTGCTTCATCTGTGAGCTAAGGGACTGTTTTATTTTGGATTTAGTTTTAGGAAGGCATTATATATATGATGTATGAGCTAGCTAGCATGATTGCAATACTATTACAGTGATTGTATGAGTATTTCATGGAGCTTTGAATGAAAATCGAACGCCTTTGTACTTCAATCAGTTAACAAAATAGCACTGTCTGCGCTGAATGTTAGTTTTTCTCTTCTGGAATTGAACTTATCCATATAAAACTGTTTTTATTTTTATTTTTTTGCTATGCAGCAACTGTTTCATATAGTTATGATAGAATAGTGAATTTGCAGTTTATGAGAAGAAATGTAGCTTAATTTAGTCGTTGGACCTTGTATGTGCTTATAAGAAATAAGCCTACTCCTACTTCATAGCCAATCAAGATTCAAGAGTTTCGTGTTAATTATGGAGGCTCTCTTTTCTTGACTTTAATTGATACGATTCCCCCGTTTAATACTTGGAAAGTTCACTTGTTTTGATTTAGCTTGCGAGAGCGTATTATAATATTGACACATATTTTGTATTAAAGTTAAATTTCGACCATTATTGTTAATCACTAAAAGGACTAAGCTTCCAGTCTAAGGAAGCTTATCACTTTATATATATGCTAATTCCTGTCTGCTAGATATTCACCTTCTTATATACCATGCGTTCTAATTGTATATGGTCGTCGTGCGGTATTATATATAAGGTTGGCCAAAACAAGATGTATCCTAACTCAGTTTCTTCAAATGGCCTCTTTTATTCATTCATCTACGTCGTCTTTCTTTCAAGAACATGATAATCCCATTTCACAACCAACATCAATGGTGGATCCAAGAATTTTTTTTGGATGGTGTTTGTAATGGGGGAGGAAGACTGCTGCTTCGTGTAAAGAATGAGAAATTTTCCCTTTAGAAAACTTAAAGTAGTTTTAAGTGGCTAAAATTACATTGTTTTGGCCAGGGTTTAAGCCCTTGGACCAAACGATGCGACTTAAAACTACTTGAAATTTTGTCTTCCTTGGTGTCAATGCTTAAATACAAACATAAAAGGGTTTTTATCTTCCTTGGTGTAGATGCTTAATCAAATATGTATAAACATATCTTGTAAACTACAAATTTAGAGGTGCAAAGTTTCAATATGTGTGTGTGAGTGTGTTTTGGTATATTTATCCTCCCATTATCCTGGCTGGGGACAAAGTTAATAAAAAAACCCTAGCTAATTAGTTGGAAAATTATCTGAAAGCCATAGATTTTGGTAAAACCATGGCCTTTTTTCATTTGTGGGACAACGCGTCATAAATTTGCGTCGTCAAATATATTCCGGTCCATATTGCTTCATTATATATATGCATGGAACCCATGGAAGATAGAGAGAAATCAGTTTCCCACTTTGTTTTTGTCTAAACATAACATAATGCAGACATATAAATACGTCCACCGGCAGAGTTGAGTGACATCCAACTCTCCAACAAAACCATTTGTTTACAAAACATGCACGTCCAAATCTTGTTTTATTATTTATTATTTATTATTATTATTATTATGCGCATGAAGAATCATCTTATTCTATGATTGAAATCCCAATAATTGGGTTTGCGTGAGGCACTAAGATTTGGACCGACGAGAAAAAATGATTCTGTAATAATATGTGAATGTACTATTGTTGTGTCCTGGCCCCTGATGACCCTGATGAGATCAGATGATTCATGATGATGATCATGAGGCTGCGTTAATTACGTTAATTTGGTTTTGTGTACTACTTTAGGACAATTCTCTCAAAAGAAGCCAAAATCGTCACTCAATTCCACAAACATAAAAATTCCAATTCCAAAATCATAGGCCAGGCCACTGCAGGGACAATGAGATATGGAAATAGATTGGTCTTCGACTTTCTGTTATGACCCAAAAAAATATAATATTTAAAAATAATGAAGAAAAGTCATTTAGTATTACGGTTTAGTAGTAATTTTTTTTCCACTTGTAAGTGAGGGATCTTAAGTTCGAATTTGAACAACATTATTGCTAGCCCATTGTGAGGCCAAACTCACATCCCCTTTAATGTAAATAATATTGTTTGTTAAAAAAATAAAATAAAAAAAGGAATTTGTTTTGCTGTGTTTTTCTTGAGTTTCAAGGACAATTTTTGAGTTAGCGTTGAGAGTATAAATCTCATTTTGAAAAAAGAAAAGACTTTGAATATGCTTATAAGTAGCATAGTTATTTTTTATGTTGCCAATTGTTTTTATAATCGAAACTTCAACATTTTCTCTATCTAAATCACAATCGCATATTTTTATTATTCATTCAAATCATAACACGCAAAACTATTTTTGCTAATATACTTTGAAAGCAGATCGCATCGATTATTTCATCTACATAAATTTATGTGTTTTAAATTGTCATAAATTCTCGAGTTTTGTGTGCTGAAGAATAACGTTAGGTTTTCTTTGGCAACGGCACTACTCATGCGGTCAATGAACGGAATGAAAGATGAGCATCATTCAGAATATATGCATGTCTGACCATTTCGCAGCTTTGACGCGCGTGAGTGTGTGGTTGGTTCACGCTAGGAGACAAACTGCTGTTTTGTCAGTTTCGTATACCGGACAATATGACATGACAGGGGGCCCTCCCGGACTCCCAGTGATTCGATATAACGTTGGCACGCGCTTCAGAGCTTCGTGCTACTTCCTTTCATGTATCTCTCTGTGCAGTCAGTTTGTCGTAGACCAAGCTTGCTAGTTTCATTTCTGACACTCACTGGTCCGACTGTTCATATCAATACGATCAAATCCAATGCAATACTAGGGTTTTGTTCATACGCTAAAACTACACTACATTGGTCATTTCATTTGAATTAGGGTTAGGTGTTGGATTCGACTGATAAATTTTTCAATCCAGTTCAATTTAATTTGAAGGAGTAATCGTATTTAATCTGTCATTGTTACTAATTTACTGATCACATTGCTAACAACATCTCTAATGTACATTAATTTCAAATTTATAATTAAAGTTTATCTCCAATTAGAAGGTAGTCAACACAAATAATACCTACTATGCATATACAAACCAAATTATTAATTAAAAAATGTTTCCAAGTTGATTCTATCGATGAAGGTTTATCCTCGAAGCTCAAAAATATTTGACCCCTTTGGTTATTATTTGCCATCTCTCTCTTATTTCAAGTATTGAAAACCAAGCACTAAACCTAAATCAATAGGAAAACTATTAGAATAGTTAGATATATTTCCATCAACATTGTTTTGTTGTCCCCTTTTAACCTAGAAATGTCTGTTTGAGAAGATTGCCTCGCAACTTGACATAAACAGACTTTTGAACACTATCATATAATCCAATTTTTGTTTTTACAGCAAGAAATTGAACCTAGCTAGGTTCGTAGTTACTCTTTTCTACCACACTTTCAGTGCGAGCTACGTTTACTAGTCTTATTAGTATAAATCAAGAAAAGTGACTTTCGCACACAATTTCTTCTTGCAGATCTTTTTTTTATGATCTTTTGATTCAACAAATCAAAATAAAATTAATGCACAAAATGTGCATGTAAAGTGATAATAGTATTTGAAAATCAGTTCCCTAAATCAAACTCTCTCCCACCATAAAATATACTAATCCCTCACAGTACAAACAGAATTAAAGAACATATAGCAAAGCAAATTTGCGTTGAACTGTAGTCTGCTCAAAACAATGGTCCAAATTTCGATCGATCATGGACCCAAAAAATAAACAGCACTGCCTTGCTGGCTAAGTATTTGATGCGCGCGCCCTAGTTGTCTTTTTTACTTATTGCTAGTTCTTTTCTATACTTTTCTTAAAGGACTTGGCAAGATGTTTGCCGAAAGTAGGATAATATGTCTAGCAACCAAAATTCGGTCATATTATATATTGTTTTGGTACAAAATCGGTTACAGAAAAGACTGCAAGGCTTGTAATGTATCATATTATAGTTGCACCAGACCTCAAATCCATAAAAATTTCCATTTCACCATAGTCGAGTAACTTCCTTAGACTTTCATTTGACTGTAAGAAAAACAAGATACGTATAAGACAGTTTTAAAACCATGTATTCACAATATATATGGAACATTGTGTGTGTGTGTGTGTATCAGGGTTTCTCCCCTATTTTTATCAGTAACTACATGGTTCTTACGGGATCCCAATCATCCCGTTTTTGTTACAATGGACAGAGAGGTTTTGCTAAGAAGGGACTCGACATACAAAGTAATGTCATTACTATGTGGGTAGCTAGAAATTAATCAAAATTTACATATATTCCAAGTTGGAAGAGTAGTCATGTTGAAGAAAGGAATCTATGTAGCTGTTAGGTTGTTTGGATTTGCTTTTGCAAGAACCAAGGCTAGCTGCTCTTGCCAAGAAGGAATAAAGCATATTCAAAACGCTCTAACAGAAAAATAAAGCCTCATATATGGTCATGGTCGGTTAACTGAATCGAGTGAGTGTAAAATTCAGAAATCGAGTTGAATGATCCCGAAAGTGAAGATATATATTTACTGAAATGTGGGCTTCTTCTTCTGATACCATCATCATCATCATATGTACGAACAACAGAGAGCAGTAGAAGGAATTTTCAGGGGCTCGGAAATCCAAGCCAAATATATTCTAACTCACTCTCTCATTGGGACTAAGATTCTCTCCCCTCATTTTTTTCATCCCCTTTCATCCCCTCCTTTCACATTCTTTATTTTATCTTTCTCTTTCTATAAAAAATAAATATAAGATGTTGACGTGGCTTAACCGTGACCATTCAAATATGAGGAGAGGGAAGCGGAGGGAAAAAAAAAAAGGGGAGAGAATCCTACTTCCATTCGGACTAGGATTCGAGGGGAGAGAATCTACTCCCTCTCATTGATCCTCATGTATTGATCCTCATGTTGCTGTGACTGTGAGTAAGACACATGGGTTTGTGAGATATATCAGTGACATGCTCTCTCTCACTCTCTCTCTCTCTCTCTCTCTCTCTCTCCACACAAAGAGATAGTGGCAGCAGCTTTCACTTTTAGCATGATGTCCTTGTTATAACAAAAATGTCTGTGTATGTGGATATAATCCACATGAACAGGTGCAGAAGCAAAGAAAGAGACTAAGATTCCAAGCTCTTCTGGGATATAGACCTCACATTCTCCCACATGCATTTTTTCTTCAATTATATGGGTACGTATATCCATAAATATCCTCATATAATTAGATGCTCAATCAACAACTCATATACACGTACGTATGTTATGAAATTAAAATTTAATGTCATTAACTACAACTACAATTCAGTTATATTCTTCTCTACTTGTAATAATTGAGAAGTCTCAGCTTCGTCTCTCATGCTAGTTCAATACCTAATTATAGATGATTATTTTGTAATGAGCCAAAATTCCATTCCTCAAATATGGTTGTAAAAGAATAAAATAAATCCTGGCGTCGTTATTAGGAGCAGCCCTTTACAACATTAAAGATTACCTGTGTCTAGCTATCAATAGTCAATGAGATATATAATTCCCAAGGTCCCCTACATACACAGCGTCTCTATTTAGGTAAGAATAGCATCCTACGAAGTCATTTTCCCAACATTTCCAAAAAACTCAGCCATGCAATATGTAAATTGACTATTAATTTCAGGTCGGCACAACCAGATGCATGCATTTGGTAAAGTAAATTATTCCCAACCTGGGACAGTTAATTGAATAATTTATAGTCCCGACCGATCTTTTTTCTCTTTGACAACTAACAATTTAATCCACTGACATTAGTCGTTTGTAAAAAACGTGTTTACAAGAATCATGATTTAGGGCAATTTTTTTTTTTAATTTCTGGATTTTGTTTTAGGAAAACTAATAAAAATGGCTTGAAAACTTTGAGTTTTAACGATAAGGACAAAATAAAGGGTAAAGTGAATAGTATCATGATTGACTTTTTAGTGTAAAAATGTGGTTTTTCGTTAAAGTGAACAGTACCATGAGCTTTTCGTTAAAGTTCCTTTTTTTTTTTTGGACAGTTCATACCAAGGGCAAGGGTACAATTTAGGTTTGATCAATGAGATCTATTTGATTAGGTTTGACACCAAAAATATAACCGAAGCAACTAGTATTTAATTTTTTGTTTGGTTCGATTTTGAGCAATACCACCTTTGAAACCGAACTAAACCAAACCAAATTATTGTTAATCAATTTGATTTAGTTTGATTCGGTCAGTTTAAGCCTATTCAACACATAAATAAAGAAACGTTTTAACATTTCAAGAATTTTATCTTCTAAACCTCCAGACATCTCATGCATTCTAATTGGATTGAAAGATTAACTAAACCTGCATTCTAATTGGATTGAAAGATTAACTAAACCTTTCTCAACATAAAAAGTTCATCATGTTAAATATAACTAATTAAGTTTCAATTAAATAAAATCTAATGCTAGCAAACAATTTATTTATTACAACCTCACATAAGCATAAGATACATGTATATAAATCTCCTAATTGTTAATAATCGTTACAAGTTAGAATATGGGAATGGTTTATTTTGCACTCCAAATTTTCTATAATTAGAAAGAAAAATACACTTGTGAGGAGTGTAGAATTAGATTTTTGGAGTGCTAATGACAATTTCCTATAATATATGTTGAGATTTATAATATGTGTATAATAAGGCCTTTAAATAACCTATAATAAGTTGACATGTGTAAAAAAAAAAAATTAAAAGATACATGGTCGCTTTGATTTGGTTTTAGTCAGTTTTAAAAATATCAAAACCGAATTAAACCAAAAGTAAATCGAGTTGGTTCGATTTTTTCTTGATCAAAATCAAACTAAATCGACCAATATAGTTTGGATCCTTCGGTTTGATCGGGTCGGTCGGGTTCATGCCACTCTAAATGAGATGTCAGGAGAATTCATACATAATATGTGAAAATAACGCGTGCATTTTAGCTTTGCTATAGAATATGTTGTCTAGCTGATGATCAAATTGGATCAAGATTTACTTAATTCCTCTAGATTATTCTTATTGATTAAAATAAAAGGTAATGGAAATAATAAACTAGGTATATAATATATAAAATTGAATTTTGTATAGGCTTAACCTTTTGCAAAGTTCGCTGTCGAACGTTGCCTAACAATTTTGTCGTCTGAGTATCATATAATATAATGGAATGGGGTACGTAAGTAAAAAGATACCAAATTATAATTTACTTTGCCAATTGCCATCCCATACATTGCATGCTGCTGATATATATATAATCGTCTTAGAACAATTATACGAATTACAGGATTAAGTGGGGTCCAATCGAGCAAGTGGAATATCATTTCTAAGTTCAAACTCTTCACCCTGTACTTAGTGTAAATTATTGTAGAATATCATTTGTAATCAAAACAAAAAATGATATGTTTGGGTTAATATTTGAACATTGGATTTGAGTAAAGGAAAACCCAAAGATGCCAACTAAAAGGGGACTTGCCCGAAGCCCAGCACCAAGCCTAAAGGCATATTGAAGCCTTCTCAGTCAAATACAAGTCACATGCTTACCATTGAAGAGACAAGTGATGGAGACTAACCTACTACTAGCCAAATAATACTTTCTAGTGGCATTCCAAGTAAAAAGTTGATGACTCACTACCCTCCAAGTGCTTTCAGGCAAGAGCAAAGCTACATCAGTCGGGCTAAATTGCCTATAAAAGGAAGAAGAGGCCCCAGAGACAAGGGCACTCAACCAATCAAACAAACAAACATACAAACTCTGCTCTCAAGCCAGATTTGCATCCAAAAGCTGAAATCAACCCAGATTCAGTCCCTTTTAGCGACAAGCTATCTCTTGTCCAGTTTAAAGCTCTGCTATCTCCCTCAGTAGCGTAGTATCGATTCCCTTGTGTAAACTTGTTTACCATTCATCCCTTTTTAGCATATAAACCCCTGTTAATTCCAAGAGAAGTGATTGCAAGAGGTTCAACCTTGCTAGACAAGGTGAAATCTTTCCCGAGGCTCTTTGTTTGCTTTCTAAATTTGTAGATCTATTACATAATGCATTCTCCAGTATGTATTCAAGTTATTTCCATCAGTTTTCCTATTTTAAGAGTTCCATTTGCATCTGGATCTGGTTAGTTTAATGGATATGTTATCATTAAAGTCAATCACGAACCAAGCAAATGGCTTAAAGGGGCCTGGACTCCCTTCATTTGAACATACAAGACTATGAACTAAAAGTCCTTGTTTACAAGGCAAGAAAAGAACTTAATGTGGACTTAACCCATCCACGACAATCATTTGATAACAAGAAGTCCGAGTAACTTGGGGCGCAAGTAAGTGACTAAAAACACTCTTGTTCTACATCTTCTATACTGAGATAACAGTGGCATGCCTAACACTTAGTTAGTTTTGATTGCGAGCCTCAAGGCCTACATCTAAGGGCCCACAAATGCACCTTTCAGAACTAACTTTGTCTTCTTCTTGTAGCACATCAACAAACAAGAGCCCGACTATACATCCAAAGTGCCAATCCCTTGGGAAGCTGTGTTGAGGTCCGAGGATCCTTCTCTAGAGAAATCTTTGCCAGAACATGATCACATCCAAAATTTATCAAAAACAAGACCATTTTTACGATTTGAAAATTGCTTAAGAGACTACATTTATTTATACCCTATTATACGATATACAAACAACAAAAATAATTATAAGTGGTGAATTACTCTGGCGGTTAAAACTTTTCTATTAAAAAGAGATAATTAAACTAATGAGTAGCACTTGATTGTGTTAGTTTATTTGATTGGAAAGCAATACAAATTATAAGAGCATCTCCAAGAAATGCTGCAAAATAACCAAAATTCTATTTTAAAGAGAAATTCAAAAAAATTATCTCAAAGAAATGCTGTTAAAGATTCTCTGTTATAGAAAAATTAACAATCACTCTTTAAATTTAGAGCGCAACCATTCACTTGCTAGATATTAAAAAACATTAAACTCAAGGGTCCACCCTTGAGCAAGAAGAAAAGAAAAAAGAGAGAAAATTGTTTTAGAAAATGAGTGGGTTGAGTTTGAATTGTTAATAATAAAATATTTGAAGTTTTTGAAATAAAGAATGTTATTGGAGATGAAAGGTTAATTAAACTGAGTACCTAAAATAGTTTTTTTGACAATATATACTTGTTAATTTAATAAAAAATTAGTATTCCTCTCAAAGATGTTTTTTGATTTACTTAAGAATAGTTCAAAACTATTATTATAATTTAAAAAATGAGAATGTTTCAAGTCCAAGACGAAAAAATCTCAATAACCTATACACTAAAATATTAGATCACATGCAACAAAAACACTGTAATACAAGTAAAAGCAAAAAGGGGAGTTCTTATACCCAATGTTGGTCCAAGGGCGCGGAGAAAACGCTATGTGTCAAGTCACAACGTGGACCCTCTCAAATATACATCCCATCTATCCATATTCCTGCTACGCCTACGACCCTCCCTTCAATTTTCTTTTATTGTGTTTCAACTTTCTGGGACTGCAACACGTCTTCCTTCCTTCATTGAGTATGTGGTTTAATTCGATGCAAAACAAAGAACCTTACCATAACTTGATATACCGCAAATCCTCTTGGAAGGGAGGAGTACCTTCGGGAACTCGACACAGCTAGTGCATGATTGTCGTCAGCTCGTGTCATAAGGTGTTGGGTTAAGTCCCCCAACGAGCAAATAACACACAGCCAAGAAGCTCAACGATAAATATTTTTCTCCACATTTGGACATGTTTTGTTTGTTTTTCTTTTTTATGTGTTGCAATTATTAGGGTTTGTAACCAAAAAATTTGTGTTGAACCATACAATAAGCCTGATGTAATTATTAAGTATCGAACTTTCCATCACAGTAAATCGAACCTAACACATCATTTTACAAGTGGAGAGATATTCTTCTGACTTTTTTTTCATTCAATAATATATTTACACTAAGGGACTGAGCTAGTCACACAATGAGTCAGTCATTTTAATTGGTCTTGAATTCTCTATCAACGTGAGTCGAACCTAACACCTTTTATTAATAAGCAAAGAAGAATATCACTATATCGTTGTACTGTAATTAAGTGCAAAATATTATCATGTCATTAGCTAGCTTGTTTTGTTCCTTTTTGCTAGGGCCCGTACCTTTTACATGATTATGCCACATCGTTGTTTTAAGCCCGACCCAAAAGGGAAGATGGAGACTGAAAAAAAATATGGAAAACGTTGTCATGGCCACATCCCCTTCTTTTAAGCCCATATTTGACAAAATGATACCAAACCACAAATGAAAAGAAGATGTCACACATCACAATTGCCAGATTAATCCGTCTACTACGAATTGGATGTGCGTTCTTTATTAAAGCAATACATCGATATTATTGTAGTCAACAAAACGTAAATGACAATTGGCATGGTATTGATATTATTATCGATTAACATGTAGCACAAATGACTTTTTAACCCGTGTCGTCTCGAAAATCATTTCTTTTGATTGTATGACTTATCTGTAGTTTTGGTTAGTGTGGGTGCGCTTGCAAAGCGAAACAAGCACTTGAGGTTTTAAAAGTAGTTTAAACCAATTGGGAGACGATGGTGGCGACTCGAGAACTTCAAGCTTGCAAGCTTCCGAATTAGGTTGGAGAGAAGATAGATGAAAAGATGTTGGAGTGATCCGATGATTGAGCGCCCCACAGGCCACAGACGCCTCCGTCGCTGTAGTGCCAAAATCTCTTTTCTACTTGATGTTGATTATCATTATTGTTATCCTTTCGTTATCGAGAACTAGGGAGTTCGAACTTGGAATCTCTTTCGATATTGGGAAGAATAGAAGCACTATATCAGTAGCAAGTTGTAATTCAAAATCGCATTCAAAGCCTATTTGTTAATGTACTAGAAAGGGAAAGAGTTTATGTGTGGATAGCGAAAAAAGTGCTTCTAAAATTTAAAGTGCTTCCCAAGTATTTTTGGACTTGTTTGAAAATATTTTTAAAATAACTAAAGCAACTTTTAGAAAAAATGATTTTGATTCTAAAAGCACTTAGTAAGAATTTGTCCAAATATATTTTTATAATTTAGCCATTATAAACTTCCAAAATAGAAATGGTTCAATGTTTGGCCGAAACCAATAAAAGGGGTTCTAACACAGCACCATAGAAGAACAACAAGGGGATAAGAGAAAGCAAGTGGTTAGTAATGAAATTAAAAGTATAATATGTAATATTACAATTTATTTGTATGATTCCAAAGATGTGCTAGTTTGGGGTCCAAATACAAATGGTAAGTTCTTTATTAAATCGGCTAATTGGATTCAGAAAGGGACGCTGACTCAATCTACAAAGTATAAGTTAATTAATAAGATGTGGAAACTTAATATTCCTCTTAAAGTTTAGAAGTTTGCGTGGTTGTTCATTCGTGATAGACTTCAAATTAGGAAAATATTATGTCATATTGTGATTAATAGTGATAAGATGTAATTTTTGTAATTCGTAGACGAGGACCAAATGCATTTATTCTTTAATTGCGATGTCGCTAAATCGATTTGGGACCTTTTTTTCAATTAATTAAGCCGGGCAATTTCACTAACTTTAACTCAGTAGTAGACTGGCTAAATTCTTTAAAGCATGTTGATAAGGAAGTTCCTAGTGATTTAAGCTTGTGTTTGCTCTTTTGCTGGCAAATTTTGTGTTTAGAAATGTTATGCCCATCCTGGCAAGATCTAAATTATTAGCTATATCTATGCGTGAACGATATCAAAGAGCCAATCGTAAAGGTTTAAGAAGGAATAGTGATGATGCTTCCATGATTATTAAATGGCATCCTTCAGATCAGAGTTATGTAAAGCTAAATTTTGACGGTTCGTTGGCTAGGGACGAGGCAACGGTGGAATTTGTCTTAAGGAATCATAATGGGCATCTTATTGGACGTGGAGCTTTAAATCTTGACGGTGCCACTATTTTAGAAGGGGAGGCTAAGACTCTTAGAGAAGGCCTTCTTTTTGCTCAGATAAAGGGCTATACAAAGATATGGTTGAAGGTGACTCTAAGTTGGTTTTTCAATCAATGTTGGAACGGGGTGCGACGTTGTGGAATATGATTCCTATTATTGAAGATATCAAGTGGATTGTGACCAAATTTGCTTGCATCGACCGGAAACATATATTTAGAGAGGCCAACTTTGTGACGAATGCTTTCGCTCGCCAAAACCTTCTTATTACTAATTGTCATATTTGAGAACAATGATGGCAGATGTCCACATTCATCAATGCACAAAAAACTAACATTCACCCACTTTGGTCGCTCCAACTAGCAGAAGGCTAAACGCACTTTTTCTATAATTTACCAAGCATGTAAATTATAATGCATCTAACATTGATATTGAGAGGAACATAATTTCTAGACGGAAGTGCCATCACACACCTTTTAATTTCGACTGTCAAATCGAATGAATTAAAAAAAAAAATCGAACGAGTTTTAGTGTACACATTATAGGGAAAAGCACATACTGAGAAGTGATGACCGCAATAATCAAACATCTAACGAGTTTTAGTGTCTGTAGACAAAAGTTGAAACAAAGCATAACGTATCGTAGCGATTTCTTGAGTACAGAGGGCACATCAAGACTTTTGCCCATCGCTAGTAACCACGGCTCTCCCTACACTAAGAGAAATGCTGCCACAAGCGTCAACTATTTAGTAAATCTAAGTCAATCACAAACTTGAAAGACATACCTTGAGAACTGAAGGGCAAATATCTGATGCTTAGAAAATATCGAAAGTCTCAAAACATTCAAAATTACAAAGTTCATACCATGTCTAAAAATCCCTTAATAAAATGCATGTCCAAAACTAATAGAGATACTGAACTACATTCATAAAGACAACCCTTCAAGTGCTCACTTCTTATCACCACCAGACCTGCACATATAACAAAACATACATAAGGCTAAGAGATCATATGATTCCTCACCAACACACGGTATAAAAAACCATGAGCATTGCACAAACTATTTACTCAGAGATCAGCAAATTTCTGGAAGAATTCTACAATTAGGCAACAGCGTATAGTAGGCATCATATTGCAACCAACAACGTCTACAATTAGGCAACAGTGTATAGTAGGCATCATATTGCAACCAACGACGTTTTGAGTGACACAACACAGTCCAGTAGTCTAATTAAAAAGCCAACAAATGATATCACCAGCTATAACAGATCAAGTTGAAAGCATAAGCAAGCTATCACCATCCACCGATAGAGAAGACTACTATAAATGCCAGCATATGGGGCTTGAGACAATCTTAAGAACACTTAAGATTATGTTTACTGCAAACATATTTCATCAGCTATTGTAGAGATGCCATGATTAATATTCTAACTAGTCAGTTTTCATAGCATTGGCACACTTATATATTACCAATTTAACTTATATATTATCAAATCATCGTTGTTTTCGTATATTTCCACAAACTTACACAACACATGCATAAGTATACATGCAAATACAAGAAACAAACATCTTCAAAGCAACAATATTCACAAAAATGCAACTAGTTCAAGACATTGAAATGTACACGCGAATCTACAACGGCGAAAACCAACGAATATCTCACCTCATCTTGCGGAGAACGTTGGACATCTCCTCTCTCTTCTTCTTGGCCCTCTTGTGGGTACCCAACTTTCGCTTGGCCACCTTAAGAGCACGCTTGTCCTTCCCGACCTTCAAAAGCTCGGTAATCCTCTTCTCATAGGGAGCAAACCCCGCAACTTCCCTGATCAAATTCCTCACAAAGTGCACCCTCTTACTAGTTTTCTACATCCCCACAACCCCAAAACACACAAATCAGGACATTATTCACACAAATAAAAAACCTTTAAATCCAAAACCCCAAAACCCAAAACAAAAAATTCCATAGAAATCATATGAACAATCGATGGAATTAAGAAATGAAAAGAGAAATTACCCCCTTGCGGTCAGATGGGCGAGGAGGCAATTCACGCTTGGTGACGATGTGGCCCTTGTTGAGGCCGACGAAGATCCCACTCTTGGGGGCGGCGGGAGCCATTTCCTGCAAGAACAGATGCAATATTCAACAAAATTGTTCGAATACGAACAGATTAAAGGAGGAATGGTAATTAGGGTAGGGAAATTTGAGCTGGATTGGTACCTTGGCGCTGCTCGGAGAAAACCCTAGATCCTGACTGTGGAGAGAAGGCGCGGCGACCCTAGTGTGCTTACAGAAACTAAAACCCTAGCGATTCAGTCCTTTAAATACTGCGTGGTCATTCAGCACCACGTACGTGGATTCGGAAACGCCGCCGGCCCACATATTTTAGGTTTTGGGTTACGGGTTGAACCGATTGTTGGGCTTTTGGGCTATATGCTTTTGAGCCTAGAAAATGTTGGTGACTCGGTCCAAGAGAATTCATGGGTTTCAATTTTTGAAACCTAATGCTCCCAACAATTTGATCATTAGTTCATTACCATTCATTTTCTCTTTTTACAAAGTTTTAAGGGCTCGTTTAGTATTCTACTAAAAAAATTTCACATGTTTTGAAAATATTTTTTAAGGTCATTTCTTAAGAACAATTTTTTATAAGAAAAACATTTGTTTGATACAAAATTTAAAATTATTTTTCTTAACAATTGAAAATATAATAATATAAAAAAGACCCCACTCCCTTCACCCTCGACCTCCCCTTCCCCTACCCTCCCTTTCTCTCCGTGACCAAACATGGCAAGCGCTTCACAAAAAAGACCTAAAATTAACACAAAATTTGTAAGAAAATCGCTTGCAGATGCAGTTCCATAGAATCTCAACGACGAGTTTGTACATCGATTGGCGTTTCAATGCTGAAGAAGACAGATCGGCGAAGTCGAGGATCCGCCAGAGGAAGGCAGCGGCAACCAATTCAGATGAAGAAGGGTGTTAGGCTGACTTGCAGTCGTGTTTCATGAGATTTGTGGCGATGGCGAAGAGGATGCAAAGATCGAAGCTTGTCGGCGCTTTGAATGTTGGTTGTTAAGGGAAAAGATTGCACAAATAAAAAGCTCTACAAATTCACTTTATTTATTTGTTTCCAAGTAATAAGCTAAAGTTTTCAGTTATACTTGAATTTGGTTCTTAAGAACAGGCTTTGCCAAATGCAAATTTTTTGGTTTAGAACTCAAAAATTGATTTTGAGTTTAATATAATGATCTGAGTTCAAGTCCAAAGGGGCTCTAAATTACTCCCAAGTTTACGTATCAAAATCAATAAATTAAAAAAAAAAAAAAAGTAATGTTATCATACATCTCTTTTTACCTTTCGCTCACTTTTTTTTATTTTTTATCATCAAATGAAATAAATGAAAAATATCAATTGATAGAAACTAACATGTGTGTGTAAAATGTAAAAATGAATGTGTGGATAGTACATCTAAAATAAAATAATGTCATGTTTGACTACATAAAATAAGAACTGAAATTATTTTGGGTCTTAGCTTTCATGCGTTTACTAAACACATGATCAATTGGATACTGAAATTATTACAATTTCTGACTTTCCTGATGTTAGTAATATATAATCATATAAAGAGTGAGCTTTATCTTACATTCGTAATCCAATTCCTACAAGTTTAGGAATCAGAAAACTAAGGGATAGTTGATCGTAAATTTTTTTCCTTCTGTCTCTTCATGAATTCATAATTTCTTTCGTTCTAAGTAGCATGCCATAAAAGCTCGGTCATTTCCATGTCAGACAACAATAACAGTGTAAAAGCAAAGTTAAATTTAGTGTTTGTGGTAGTTCTAACATATTTAGACTTTTTTGTTTTCCCATTTAAAATTCTAAACTTTTAAAAGCATCTTCAAATGAGATATCAAAATATCCAAATCAACAATAATAGTAAAAAAAAAAAAAAACTGCAATGTTTTCCAATCGAGAAGCCAAATTTGATGTGGTATGACATGGAATAACTAACTCTTCCCCTTGCTGTCAAATATTTTTTTATTAATTTTTTTAGTGACATTTTTTTGTTCCAGAAGCCAAACAGACCCAAACTTCGGCCGCCGAAGATGTCCTTGTATACCAAGACGGCATCTTCTAATCAAGACGAGAAAGAAATAGAGGTCGCAGAGGTGTTGTACGGGATGAAGAGGCAGCCGCAAGGGCCGACGAAGTAAGAAATTACAGCCACCGATTCGATTAAGCTCGAATCCACAGAAACCAACAACAAATTTACCAGTGATGCCAAATCGAGAGTTTCGTCGCCGATCTTGAACTCACCTTGTGTGGTTCCTTAGCTAACATCGCCTTTTCCCTCAGAATTCTTGCTCCTCCGTCACTTCCATGTCCGCCATCGGTGGGTACTATAAGCTCACTGAGCTCTCGGTTTTGTTCATTTCTTTCTGGGTACCCCAAATGCTCCGTTTGGTCGCTGAGAAACTAAGAAAAGACCGCGACCCATGAAGTATGAAAACGAGAACCCATCAATTTTTGCAGTTCAAAGCAGTCCCATTTCGTCTACGGCCAAAGTGGTGACTGATCAGCCTTCAAAGGTTGAGACCCAGAAAATAAGTTTAATAAAATAGTGTAATAAAATAATAGTTAATTTGACATACCGGGTGGAGGGCAAAATTTTAAAAGATGTCAAAATGCCACATAGGCTGTCAAATTCAAATTTTATGTTTAAAATTTGACATCTCCTTTGGAGATGCTCTAAAAAGCCAAAATTTATGACCGACTAAAAAATCTCTTACCTCATATGTATTGGCTAAGTAGAGCCAGTCTGGTATGACTCGACTCAACCTTCATTGATCAAACTCTGTGGATTCAGCTTGGAAATTTTAGGCCAATTTTACAGGCTTGTATTTGCTAACTTCTCGAGGAGGATAGCAAATTGGTGAGTATATTTCTTGATACTAAGGTTAGAAGAGGCTTGTTGCTAAGATTTAAATGTTTAAGAGCATTTATCTCATCAATTCAGTTTTTCAGCTTCATTTGTCCTTAAATAATACCTTCTTTTAATGAAACAAAACGTAATAAGGCTTGTATCCAAGGCAGCTTAACATGGACAACATATAGGTCTGGACTAAATTTTGAACAACAACCATATATTTACCACGTGTTCAAAATAGACGAAAACTGAACAGTTTTTTATATTTAAAAATAGAAATGTTTTTGCTTATCACCTTATTTATCACAATTACGTTTAAAGATATATATGTCTGAATAGACACAAATCTTATAATTTAAATTTATCCAACAATAATAAATATAATAATGAACATTAACACCTCTTTAAGGCGGAGAGCAAAAAATGTATCCTTTAAAAAATAAAAAGTGTTGTAGCCTATTTTATCTGACAAGGGGAAGGGGGCCGGCGACAAAGAGAGATAAGAGAGAGAGATGTGTTTGTAGAATTGTATGGAGGAATGTGTGTGTTATTCCCTCCTACGTAGTGCCTTTATTTATAGTAATAAGAGGGAGAAGAAATGACACGCCCGACCCTGATACTCACCAAACACCAGGGTAGGCACGTGCTGGCCGAGACCCGAAGGTGATGAAGCCATATTAGGATGCATGAGAACTAAGAACAATTAACCAACATAAATAAAACTTGGAAATTTAATTATAATGAATATGCATTTGTGGAACATGTTCAGAGTATACAACTAAATTGAGACACTAAAAAAGAAGAATATAAAATTGAATGGACAAGGAGATAGGTTATACACTGAAAGGACTCAAAGATGCCAATGCGGGAGTGCCTTGATGACGGGATTGTACGCCTCGAATCTAAGTCCTGAGGGGGCACAAAACAAAACATGAGTGGACCAAGTTTATATATAAGTAATACTGAAACAATTATTCATCAACGTACTAACCCCTAAAGTTTATGAAAACTCAATAGTATAATATGTAATAGGTTTTCCAAAAACCCTAGCATGCCATAAAACCTTTGCGTAAAACATATATCGTATATAATATGCTTAGTAGTGTTATCATTATCGACCGAAGCCATTACATCACCCGACTGAAGCCAAATATAAATATCTTATGACCGAAGCCATCTACAAACTCCCGGCCGAAGCCATATATAAGTATCTTCCGACTGAAGCCACCAACCTATGCTCGGCCGAAGCCACCAACCTATGCCCGGCTGAAGCCATATATATATATATATATATATCATTCGCCTATAGGCAGTTTGTATGAATAACCACTAAGTAAGTACATAAAAACATTAACATAATATTTCTTATATATATATATATATATATATATATATTTTTTTTAATCGGAGTTCAGTAGCTAAAACGTCGTATCGTAAAAACCTCACAAGTATGTATATAGTCATCAATTATATATACCACAAGGAACGTAAAGTCGATAAAGCATGATAATTCATAAAGCATGAAACCAATTTACTTATAAAGGTTTCATAAAACGTAACCAATAAATCGTGCTTTTCATGTATGCATTTCTAATAGTAAAATATGCATTTTTGAAAGGGTCCACTCACATATACTTCGTCGTCGAAGAGCCATGCAAACAAGAGAGGACGAAAATGCCATACACAATTGCACCTAAGCACATAAAGGTACCAATTAATAAAACTATACCAAAACGATTGAATTTCAAGAAACGAACGTCATAAACTGATTCAAGACGTCGAAAAACATAAGGGGAGACCTTGGGTACCTCCATGCACAGCCACATGCGCCCTCACGAGTCGTCACGCGCCGATTTGGGTCGCCGAAAAGTTGGTCGGAAAAGTCGCCGGCGCCGCTGTGGACGGCGGCGGAGCACAGTACCTCCGGTAGAGGCGCATGTGCTACATGTGCAGGACAAGACCTGCGCTCACGCACGCCCACGCATGGCCAGGGTTCTGGGTTGGGCTGAGGGTTTTAGGCTGAGACATTGGGTTTTGTTCAGTGGGCCGATGGCCTGGGTTTTGGGTTCGCATAAGCTGGGTTGGGTTTTGGGTTATGGCCTGGTAGCCCGACCCAAGGGTTTGGGCTGGTGGATTTGGGTTTAGGGCTACCGGGTCGGGTCGACCCGGTTTTCAGACTTGTTCTCACGAAGACGAAAGTCGGAGCTTCCCAAGCTCCGGTCAACCTCGAAACTCAACCATAACCTACGATCTACCCATAAAGTGTAGATTAGGATTATACCTTTGGTTTCCCTAGTAGTGGTCGGAGTTGGCCTGAAATCGGCTCGAAAGCCGTCGGACCTCTCAGGAATATGGGAAAAGTCTTCCCGAGAAGAAATCGTGCTAAAATCCTTCACAACAACACGTAAAGACTTAGCAATCAAAGCAACATCCATGGAAAAATGCGCTCCGAGGCTCACCTAGTCGGAGGTGACCAAACTCGCTGGATTTCCCCAAGTTTGTGCACCGATTTCCATGGTGCCATTCTTGTTTTGCACTTGCAGAGGGAAAAGAGGAACGAAGAAGGTGAGGGAGATTCAAGTGGGATAGAGTTGGTGTGTATGGGTGTGGTGCCGTGTGTGTAGCTCGAGAGAGGTGAGGAGAGTGAGAGAGAGACAAATAGAGAGAGATAGAGGGGACCTGCGATTGTACACAGGGGAAAAAAGAGAGACGATGAAGTGTTTGGGCCAGGGGAAAAAAACCAAAGGTGGGCCCCACCTGGGCACACCAAATAAGACCCAAAAAGCACATTTCAAAATATCTTTCAACCTAAAGTGAAATTATGAAAATACCATTCCATTCCGTAAATTTCGGGACGGGTTGTTACAAGAAATTCTTCATCCCCAAGGAATACAAGTCCATATGGAAAAGAATAACTAGAATAAAATATAATCTAGGATTTACACAATCACACTTAAATTAGGAAAGTTTACAACACTCCCGCTTGAGTGTGTAAATACTCAAGGTAGATTTAGCATCATGTAGAAATTGAGAAAGTCGATTCGTCGACACTGATTCTGGGAACACCCTATTCTTAATAAGGTAGGAACTTGCATAAGGAAGTAAGTCTCACAAAAAAACCCTATGGCTATGGCAAAAACCCGAGTAGGGACAAAATCCATAGTATAAGGAAAAAAGCGTGAGAAATGCAAAGTCAAATGAAACGTCTACAGGACGTCATCAGGGATATGATCAGCCCATAGTGGGTGCCTCATTAAAACCTAGTTAGGTAGCAAAATCCCAGTGGTAAAAATGTTCCTAATCGTAGGGAAAAAGAGTACATTAAGATCAAACAAGTATACTTCAGGATACTCCCCATGAGTTTAACACAATTCCAAAGAGAACTAGCAATGTTACAACTCAGAAAGTTTACACATATCAATTCCTTGAACAAGCTTCTGAAACATCGCTTTCGGTAGTGATTTGGTGAAGAGGTCGGCCAAATTGGCTTGTGAACGGATTTACGTGACTTCAACCTTCTGATACTCTTATTGTTGATGTAAGAAGAAGAACTTCAGCGCAATGTGCTTGGTGTTGTCTCCTTTGATGTAACCATTCTTAAGCTATTCGATGCATGCTATTTTATCTTCATAGATCGTCGTCGGGACATCCACAATGGGGCAAAGATCACATGAGCTTCGAATATGGCCCACAACTGCTCTTAACCAAAAGCATGGTTAGACGAAGTGGCAACTAAGGTCTGTTTGGTTAACCTCCAAAAGATTGCAGTGCCTCCAACGGTTAAGACATAACCCATTTGAGAACATGCCTTATGCGGATCAGATAAGTATCATGCGTCGGCATAACCAACAAGGCGAGAATTGACTCGAGATAAAGGGTCCGACATCACTCGAGGATCCGTAGGGATAGAACAAGCCCAAATCCGTAGTACCCTTAAGGTAGCAGAAGATGTCTTTAACACCATTCCAATGTCTGCGTGTTGGTGCATTACTGTATCTTGCCAAAAAATGAATAGCGAATAAGATGTCGGGTCTAGTGCATTGAGCTAAGTACAATAAAGCACCTATCGCACTTAGATAAGGAACGTCAGGCTCCAAAATCTCTTCATCATCCTCATTCGGAAAGAAGGAATCTCGTTTTGCATCTAGCGATCGAAAGACCATAGGAGTACTCGAATGCTTCGTTTTATCATCGTTAAAGCGGCGCAACACCTTCTGGGTGTAGTTCATTTGATGTACTAAGATTTCATCTGAATGGTGCTCTATCTCGAGACTGAGACAGTATCGAGTCTTTCCTAGATCTTTCATCTCAAATTTCGACTTTAGGTGTGCTGCAGTTCTCGCGAGCTCTTCAGGAGTTCCAATGAGATTCATGTCATCGACATAAACTACAACTATTGCAAAATCGGAATGTAACTTCTTAATGAACACACAAGGGCATAGTTCGTTGTTCACATATCCCTGACTAGTCAAATGCTCACTCAGACGGTTATACCACATTATTCCAAATTACTTCAAATTGTATAGTGAAGGCCTCAGCTGAATTAAGAGCGTATTCCGGGGTTTGGAAATATTTGATCCAGTCAATATAAGTTCTCTGGGAACTTTCATGTAAATTTCCGTATCAAGATCTCCATAGAGATACGCATTTATTACGTCCATCAGTTGCATACTCAGTTTTTCGGAAACTACCAAATTGATAAGGTATCAAAAAGTAATCACATCTATAACGGGTGAATAACTTTCGTCATAGTCAATCCCGGGGCATTGTGAAAAGCCTTGCGCAACAAGACGAGCTTTGTAACACACAATTTCGTTTTTCTTATTACGCTTCCGAACGAAAACCCACTTGTAGCCAACGGGTTTCATATATGGAGGAGTATGAGTTACGGGTCCAAACACCTTACGTTTCGCAAACGAATCGAGTTCGACTTGGATTACTTGTTTCCAATTTAACCAATCGATTCTACGTCGACATTCGTCAACGGAACGAGGTCCAATGTCATCGTTCAACATGATCTCAGTAGCTACTGCATATGTTAATGCATCGTCAACGATCATCTCATTTCTACATCACACATCATCTAAGCTAGCATAATAGATCGAAATCTCACAATTCTCAGGAGGTGGATTCGTCTCTTCAATGACGCTTCCGTAATCTAGAATTTCCTCATGAGTTTGATAGAATGAGTAAACGACAGTCAGATTCACGGTAGGCCACACTTTTGTGTAGGGGCAGATGATTGGCTAGCCGCTAATGTATGTGGATCACCAAAGTTTGCGTCTCGGGCCTCCAAGAAGGAAGTTCGTCGTAGATTTGGTACATTCATCTTTGCAAGCACATTCGCAGCTAGAATATGTGATCTTGTCACTCGCGCTAGATCGGTGAAAGCATCTGGAAAGATCTTAGCTATGCTCTGGAGATCTAATATGCACTGCACTTCAGTTTCAGACTGAGCGGTACGGTGATCTAAATGAGACAAACTAGGAGTCGTCCACGATAATTCCCGTCATTCTTCAGGAATGTTAACGTTCTTATCTTCTAGTAACTACGGGAAAAATGTCTCATAGAAGTGACAATCCGCAAAACGAGCGGTAAACAGATTGCCTGTCAAAGGTTCTAAGTAATGAATAATCGAAGGAGAATCATACCCAACATAGATTCCCATCTTTCGCTGAGGCCCTATTTTTGTACGTAAGGGCGGCGAAATCAACATATAGACTGCACAACCAAAAACGCGCAAATGCGATATGTCGGGTTCGTATCCGGTAACCAACTTAACGGCGCTATATGGTTGGGTTGCAACAGGTCTCAGGGGGACCAACATAGTTGCGTGTAATATTACATGGCCCCAAGCAGCGATCGAAAGCTTGGTACGTATAACCAACGATTGAGCAATCATTTGTAAACGCTTAATAAATGCCTCTGCCAAGTCGTTCTGGGTGTGAACATGAGGTACTGGATGTTCAACTTCAACCCCAACCGACATGCAATAGTCATCAAAAGTTTTAGATGTGAGTTCTCCAACCTTATCCAATCGAATAGATTTGATCGAATAATCAGGATGGTGAGCCCTGAGCTTGATAACCTAAGCCAACAGTTTGGAGAATGCAGCGTTCTTTGTGGACAACAAGCACATGTGTGACCAACATGTGGAGGCGTCAACCAAAACCATAAAATATCTAAATGGTCCGCATGGAGGGTGAATCGGTCCACAAATGTCCCCCTTAATCTTTTGTAGAAAAAATGAGGATTCGAACGAATCTTGTCATAAGAAGGCTTAGTAATAAGATTTCCCATAGAACATGTTTGACATGTGATTCATTGAATCGAACATAAACTTCAAGTTAGTGGATATCTGTGTGACGCTATTTGTCTAGGATGTCCCAAACGATCATACCAAAGTGTAATTTCGTGCACAGTCCCAGAGGTAGGACCGGCCACATAATGGCTCTCTATGAGGTGTATGGTCGTATATACAAACCACTCGGGATACGCTCCATCTTCTCTAGAATACGCTTCTGGTCATATTTGTAGGAAGTTATGCACAGAAATTCAACTTCATTTTCTACGTGGGTTTCAGCATGGTAATTATTATATCTAATGTTCTTAAAACTCAACAACATTCTTCCGAAACGTGGAGAATAAAGTGCCTCATCAATGGTCAAAATTTTACCATTGGACAACATTATACATGCATTACCGTATCCTTCGATCAGTCTGGATGAGCTTGAAGGGTTGTCAGAGGTGCATTCTTGGGTATGAAGTTAGTAAAATAGATGCGTACACGCAAAACGGTGTGCATGGTTGCATTATTTGCCAGACAACTAACTTCCCCACTAGCCATACCTAGAATGAAAAATTAATTTGAATCGGTCACATGCATAAAAGTTCTTAAAACAAGTATCCATTCAAAATAATTTTGAAGTATTCAAGGACGGTAATTAATTAAAAACTTAATATCCAAAAAACAAATAATCCAAACATAAAGGAAAATTGTTCAAAAATAACAAACAACAAGGGGGGTTCGGCCACTAGGTGGAATTCGGCCCAATGTCTAAATTTCAACTAGAAAATAGTTTATGTCTAAGATTCTAATCTTTCATAGGGTAACGGCCTCTTGAAAGTTATAAACCTCCATCTTGGTGCTCTTAGGTTCGTCCACTTGCACAAAATTTTATTCAAACTTCTTACAACGAGAATGATATTCAGCTACAACCTTTTGGGGAGCTCGGTAAACACGAGACCAATGGTCATTTGAACCATAGCGATAACATATATCCGCATTCATTGTGTCAGTGCTTTATCCTTATTCTTGAAGTTTGGGGCCTTGGGAGTATGGTTAGGGCACTTATAGGCATTGTTTCCTCCCTTAGATGGGCTTTGGCTCTATTGACCTTGACAGGTGGCTTCTGGCCGCCCCTACCACACCTCTTTTGGTGTTTTGGGTGTTGGTTCGTGTTATAGTGTGCTTCAGGCACATAAGTTGCCCTAGTAGGTCGAGCTTAATGATTCTTCAGCAACAGCTAATTCTGCTTTTCAACGATAAGTAAAATAGAGATCAAATCCAAAAACCTAGTGAACTTCTAAGCTCTATATTATTGCTGCATGACAATATTAATAGCAGAGAAGGTCGAATAAGTCTTATCTAGGAGATCCTCTTTGGTCAAAGTCTCATTACAAAACTTGAGAAATGATCGAATTCGACAAACTTCAGAATTATATTCATTGACAGACTTAAAAGTCTTGGAAGTGCAAATGTTGCCTGTCATGTCTTGCTTCAGGCAAGAAGATGTCATTTGGGTGATCAAAACGATCAGCTAAAGTGACCCAGAGTGCTCGTGGATCCTCTTTAGCAAGGTACTCGGTTTGCAGTGCGTCATGAATATGTCTTCGGATGAAGATCATGGCAGTGGCTTTCTCAACTTCGCCAACTAGGTTGTCCGTCTCATCTTCAATGATGGGACGCAAATTCTTTGCAATGAGGTGAAGCTTCACATCTTGGACCCACTTGAGGTAGTTCTTTCCAGAGACCTCCAAAGTGGTGAAGTCGAGTTTGTTCAAATTCGACATGTTCCTATCACAAAATAGATAGACAAGATATGATTAGTGTGATGGAGAAAAATATCAATTCATTCACATAGGAGTAAAAGATTCAGGTTCTAATAGACATGTATTGGTTAAAATTCATATAAAAAAAACTTCGGACATGTTTTGAAATAATTATGAACTTCAGGTTCATATGTTCCTACAAACAAACGCAAATATATATACAAAAATATGCAACTAGAAAATATGCAAATAGAACTTCAGGTCTATAATTATAATTGAATTAATTATTTGGACTTTGGGCCAAATTTAAAGTGTGGGTGAAAAATTATAAAACCCAAATTATCTACAAATAATAAACAATTAAACTCGAGGCCCAAGACAGATAGGCACAGATCCGCTGCTTCGCAGCGTATGTGTTCCCAGGGATGGGGCACGATTGAGTGTGTCGCAGGCTAGGGTACCGGATCATTAGCTACAGGTTGGGATCAGGTGCAGTTGGGTGCAGGGAACTCGGTGAGCCCTGCAAGGACTTGGTTCTGTTGCGGTGGGGACACCAAAGCCCAATTAGGTTGGCATCACAAGTAAGCCGAGAAATAAGGCTTGCAACAGCAAATCTAAAAGCCAAATCTGGGTTTAGATTTGGGCCGAGAAGAGCCAAAGCCCAAAGGGCTTGGTTCTTTTATCAGAAGACCAACCCAGTGTGTGTGCTAAGTGTGCTTGTTGGGGAAGAATGTCGGACTCGTCGCTTCTAGCGATGGTCAGAGGGGTATGGTTCACCGTAGAACCTCTTCCCAGGTGACGGGGAGTCAAAACTCTACGTTGACGAACTAAGAAACCCTCAGGTTCGAGTTAGGGTTTCGAACTCCGTTGAGATTTCAAAAATCTTAGCCACGATTTTGACGGGGACGACTTCAGGTCGTCAGGAAAGCTGCCGTGGTGGCTGGGCATAACTGCGGTCCATGCTTGTGTTAGAAATCGATGGTGATGCCGGTGATGGCATTGGGTTCTGGGTTTAGAGACTTGTGGGGCTCCATCGTCTTGGCTTTGCTCTCGAGTTTGGGTTCAAATGAATCCAAAAAAGTTTTTTTTTTCAATTCAATTACATGTATAATTTGAATGAATGAGCATATATTTGATGCAATTCATGGCAATATCAAATTCACATAATTCAACAATTATGAATATAATGCATACACAATTTATGTAGAATCTAAAATTCGAAAAACGTAAAGTTAGGTCATGCATTATGGTGAATGTTCATGCTATCAGGGTTGCAAAAACATCGAGATAAAAACCGTTATTTTGGAATAACCTGATTACGTGATGATATGGATGAACTGGATTGATGCAGAAAAAGCTTCCACGTCAGATTCCTAAGTGCAGAGGTAGGAGCGTGCTGATAACGTGTTGTAGCCTATTTTATCTGACAAGGGGAAGGGGATCAGCGGCAAAGAGAGAAAAGAAAGAGATGTGTTTGTAGACTTGTATGGAGGAATGCGTGTGTAATTCCCTCCTACATACTGCCTTTATTTATAGTAATAAGAGGGAGAAGAAATCCTTCATCCCCAAGAAATACAAGTCCATATAGAAAAGAATAACTAAAATCAAATCTAATTTAAGAATTACACAATCACACTTAAACTATAAAAGTTTATAACAAAAAGACATTTGTTGCATTATTAGTTGTTGATGTCACTGGTGAAAAACTCGACATCACATGACATAAGATCAAATATTTGGGCATCTGACCGTACAAGATAGCTACACACTATTCAAATCCTTCCTCGAAATATGCCAATTCCTCACCTTCCAATACAATCCTCTGCCTCCTCAATCCCCAAAATCAATAAAAATGCCTTTTACTTTCTCTTCAACCAAACAAACAGACGCGGTGGACCAACATCTCGTGTCCCATTTACAGGGCGAGAGCTAAATGTTCAAAAATTATATATAAAAAAAAAAAAACAAATCATTTGATTTGTTCAAAAAGTTATCTCTAATTAATGACTAAATGGGCAACAGGCTGATCAATTGTAACATCTCTCTTAACATTTTTTTGGGAGCCGATTCCTCATTGCAATAACTGATTCAAATTTCACGGTTATATTTGAAAACATTAACGATAATTTAGCTACATTAACAATAAATTTAAAATATAAACTTAAAACTAATAAATTATTGGGAGCTATTTAGTCCTTTCGGTTGGAAATAGTATATGAGTATGGTTGGACATTGTTCACTTAAGAATAATTTCAAGGCTATAGATTGGAATTATGTTTAACCCTTTCAATTGAGGATGACCTCATCAACTTTCTAGCTTTCGGCTAAAATGCATGATAATATGAAAACATTTTCAGAGAAATAGTTTCCATTTACCCTCCCTCTTTTTTGTTTTGTTTGTGTGTAAATGTTCAAAAGATGTCGCGTAATTCATGGTTGGTGTTTTCAGAGCAGTATATAATTGACCAAAAGCTGGAAAAAAATAAAAAAGAGAAAAGCAGACAATAACTTTAGCTAGGGTTGGCAACCAGAATGGGAACAACAAGGTCGAAAAGTGGGAAAAGCAATTGTCCTCCTACATAACAAAAACTAAATTACAAAAAACAAGTACCTTCATCATTCAAATTCTCTTAAAAAATAATGTATTATTTTCCCAAATAGTTCTTATATATTTGTTTTATATTTGAGGTTGCTTTCGGATTTTCACCAATATTATTACTTATATTTTCCTGCTGTCGATTTTGTACCAAACTTGCTTTTCTAGAACGCGTAGGGCGAGGAAGAAGACCATATAACCAAAAATTAATTAATTAATAAGAAAGAAGTGGCATATGGCTTAATCATATATGTTTAATTATATTTTTTGAGAAGTTTATACGATGGCAAATGACTTTTAGATTACAATTATAGTCACTCTTGTATTTGGTTCAGTAAGGTACCGTTTGGTACGTGGGACGGGACGGGACGGAACGGGACGAGCCGTTCCGTCTAACGTTTGGTGCGCATAAAAACTGTGGAACGGGTTGTCCCATGGGACGAAATTTGGCTGATTTTTCGTTCCACATCTTCCCCCTGGAACTACCCGTTCCACATCCGTGGAACACAAATTTATAACATTTTATGACAAAATTTCTCCTTATCTTTTTCAATATTTACATCATTTGTTCCGTCCTGTTCCGTCCCGTCCCGTCCACCGTTTGGTACGTGGGACGGGACGGGACGGAACGGGACGAGCCGTTCCGTCTAACGTTTGGTGCGCCTAAAAACTGTGGAACGGGTTGTCCCATGGGACGAAATTTGGCTGATTTTTCGTTCCACATCTTCCCCCTGGAACGACGCGTTCCACATCCGTGGAACACAAATTTATAACATTTTATGACAAAATTTCTCCTTATCTTTTTCAATATTTACATCATCTGTTCCGTCCCGTTCCGTCCCGTCCCGTCCCATTTGCGTACCAAACGGTACCTAATTGCCAGTGCAATTTTTGAAAAATGGCCCAAAAAAATACATTTACAGCCACATGATTGCCTAAATGGTCTGATCATCAATTATAAACCTCATTTGTTATTGTTCCTTACTAATCGAAATGGGTCAAATTGACATCTATATAATTGAAGCATTGATAAATCCATAATATAAATGTTAATATTTGATTACGTAGATGTAGTGATCAAAGTTAAATGGTATGATTAGCCCACTAATCAAGTGATTTGACCCAAATTTTCTCTAGTAAAATAAATAGATAAAAAGAAAGAATATGAAAATCAAAATGCAAGTAGAATTCAAATTAGATTAATGTAATTTGTCACTAGTCCATGTGTGAAACAAAGACTTGAGTCAAAGGCTTTCCATCGAAGATAAGAGATATAAAATCTGAAAAATTGCCCGATGAAAATATCTGACAGCTGCCCGAGCTCTGACAATAACATTGTTCATTAGAAAGAAGAAAGGACCGCGCGGTCAAGCTGCCCGAAATATCGGCGGTCAGGTCCGAATCCCGAGGCCAATTAGTCCCACATGTACTCGCCGCCTGCTACTTAGATTGCCCATTCACATCAACATTCGTTGAAGCCTAAGCCACTGCAGCACTACTAACGCCAGAGCTGCCCCACCACCACCCATCCGGTGGCAGCACGTCGCCTTTGGAAGGTGGCGCGTGAGAAACTTACCTCTCAGGACACCTTTCAAATGCGATAAGGATAAGAGAGTTGGGGGAGATGGGTCAGGGCCTGAGCTGCGGAGAGCCTCGTGAGAATGGAGTCTTTGGAGCTGTGGAGAATGGGGACTTGGGGCTTGTCGGAGCCATGGTGGAAGCTGACCCAAGTGTTTTGGAGCTGAGCAAAGGCCGCCGCCGGCTGTCTGCTCTGCATGTCGCCGCCGCAAATGGCCGGATCGAGGTGGGTTTTGGATTTCATTGATGGGTTTTCAATGGATTTTAATTTTAATTTCTGTTCATTAATGTTCTTGATGGGATTAAGTTTAGGTTCTGTCTATGTTGTTGGATCGGTCTGTTATCAATCCGGATGTGGTGAATCGATACAAACAGGTAATGGGATTTTGTTATTGATGATGGTTTTTGTGAACAAAGATTACTTCTTTCTGCATGCCTTGGATTGGATTGCTTTGTTTTGAATTTGTTCTTCCCATTTTCTTATGTGGTTTAGACTCCGTTAATGTTGGCTGCGATGAATGGGAATATCACCTGTGTCCAAAAGCTTATCCAAGCAGGAGCAAATGTATGTTCAGATTACTTTTTTCTTTTTTGTATACAGTTTTTGTACTTAAGTTACACTGATCAGATGCTGATATTTGGTTTTTTGTTGTTGTAATTGTTAGATATTGATGTTTGATTCCCTGAATGGAAGAACCTGCCTGCATTACGCTGCATACTATGGCCATTCAGACTGCCTTCAAGCCATTCTTTCCGCTGCACATTCCACCCCTGTTGCAAATTCTTGGTTGGTCTTTCTTCACCCTGTCTCTCTATGTCTCCCTCTCTCTGATGATTGAAGTTTAATCTTACATAAAATGGCATTTGCAGGGGATTTGCGAGATTTGTGAACATAAGAGATGCAGGTGGTGCAACCCCATTGCATTTAGCAGCCCGCCAAAGACGGCCAGAGTGCGTTCATGTTCTTTTAGACAATGGGGCTCTTGTTTGTGCTTCAACTGGTGGATATGGGTAATTATTTATACATTGTCTTACTCATGTTATAGCTGCACTGTAATAGTTTGACAATTGGATTGATAGAAGTACCATATGTATGCAGCTACCCTGGAAGCACACCACTTCATTTAGCTGCTCGTGGTGGATCTTTAGATTGTGTCCGAGAGTTGCTTGCTTGGGGAGCGGATCGGCTTCACTTAGACTCTTCTGGGTAAATTTCTTTTTATTGGGTGGTGTAAATATCTGCGTCTGTACTAAATTATGCGTCTTTCCATGTTAGAAACACTACGTAGATCTATTAGTCAATTAAGTGGATTGTTTGCTTGTCATGAACCTTTATGGACCATTACGTTCCAAAGAACAAATAGATTCCCAATTAGGAATTCACATCTTTATTCTATTCCTGAATTCCTTATCGCTGCCAGCTAGTTGCTTACCTATTTTTGAATGGTATCTTGGAAAAACTCAATTTTTGTATTAATATAATAACGTAAACCTCAAGGAAAAGCCTCTTATACTCCACATTTTTCTACATTGGAATTCTTTCTGAGCATTGTCCATATGAGCACATCAGCAAAAATTACTGCACGGGGATGTGGCTTTATAAATTCCATGTGGACAATGCATAAAACCACATCCCCTCACCGTAGTTTTTGTATATTTACTGCAAAATCATTTGCATCATTGGAGCTTCTAATCCCACAAGTATTCCGTCTTCAAGTAGTGAGTTTTCTACTTTAGGTAAAAGTTCTGTAAATATGTTGCCATGACATCTGAAACCTGATCTCTACAGGAGAATACCATATACAGTTGCTCTGAAGCACAAGCATCAAGCATGCGCTGCTGTACTGAACCCTTCATCAGCAGAGCCTCTCGTCTGGCCATCACCTTTGAAGTTCATCAGTGAGCTCAATCCTGAGGCTAAAGCTTTGTTAGAAAAGGCATTAACGGAAGCAAACATGGAGAGGGAGAAAGCAATCTTGAAGGAGACAGTAGCCTCACTCCCATCTCCTCTGCATTCAGATACAGAGGCTGATGATAATGCCTCTGAGGTAAATGTGCCTTCTCTTCTTCCTTGCATTTAGTTTTTTTTTTTTTTTTTTTTTTATCTATATGATTGGCTCGGTAGAAAGGATTTAGAATTTTTCTAGAGTTGAAAAATCATTTTTGAATGAGTAAACCTTGTAAACGTGTTATTGTGCACCGATGCAATGAATTTATAGAAATGGACAATGCATGTCCCTTTAGTTATTCACCGGTCAAATCATTTCATACAGGCTAGTGATGTGGACCTATGCTGCATATGCTTTGACCAGTTATGCACAATTGAGGTCGTACCATGTGGTCATCAAATGTGTGCGCATTGCACCCTAGCCCTATGCTGCCACAAGAAGCCCGATCCCTCATCTACTTGTCCTACAGTCCCAGTTTGCCCCTTTTGCCGAACCACCATTACCCAACTAGTTGTTGCCAACATTAAGGCCAGCAATGACATGGAGCCGGAAATGAGTCCCGCAAAGCCAAGGAGATCGAGAAAGTCTAATGTCAGCGAAGGTAGCAGTAGCTTCAAGGGGTTGTCGCCTATGAGCTCATTTGGAAGGATGGGCAATCGCAGTTCAGGAAGGGTAGCTGCTGAATGCAATGAGGAGATCCATAAGCCTTGACAAGTGAAGTTGTGGACGTGTTCTCTTTGAGATAAGTTGTCTCGGTTTTGCTCGGGAAGACGGAGAGGGATCCTCAGCGGTATGTTTTCCAATTCGTATGGAGGGTCTTAAATGCTAAGAGAAAATGAGAATATAGATGTCCTTCAGTAACCTGGATCTCCAGGTCTTGTTTCTTTGAGTATTTTTGTCTGTTTTTCTTTAAATTAAAGAAGCAGCAAAACTTTGAAGGGTTTCTCACCCAATTATAAATATATAATTCTTCATTAAATAAATAAAAGTTCAATTACCTTGCCCTTTTCATGGAAGGAAACAGAGGTAGAAACCTAGTACTTTGACTCATTCAATCAAACTATGTTTGTTCTAAGTCCGGCTGCTACGATAGCTAGAAACTTAATATGAAACTTATAAAGGAAATTTTATTTGAACCTGTATAATTTCTTTCTATGCTCAACTTACTCTTTACACCCATATTAATTTTAAGTAAACTATCAATCTCTTTAAACCCAAATTTGCTACCTAAACTACCATCGTAAACTCAATTCAATATAGAAATTTATTTTTGCACCCATTTAGAAAATAAAACTCAAAATCATTGTTCCGCAACTCATTTAAAGCGTAAAGAGAGCAGTAGTATGTCTAACATTTTGTCTTGTGCTTAGTCCTTCTTTTGCTGATTTTGCTTACTAGATGATTAAAATAAATAAAAAATTTAAATCCCGTATGTTTCTGCTAGTAATTATGTTTTGGACAAGGTGTTGATTTTGTTCCTAAACCCTTGAAAAATTGAAACGAAATGAAAAAAACTTGCATGACCTCAGTTGGAGGATTGAAAACTTCAAATACCTATTAGTCAAAAAGAGCTTGTTTTTCTCTATAGGTGCGTCTTAAAGTTTTAGCTAGAATGAACATAGGATAAAGATTTCGTGATGGTAGGGTTTGATTATTGGTATGGGTTTAATGATAAATTTTAGTTTTAGTGTTAATTTCATATTGTACTTGATGATAATTATGCAATAAGGTAAGAAGGACAATTCACATTTAAAGTTTAAGTTGAGTGTGGAGAAAGAAAGGTCAAATGAGTTCAAATAAAATTTCTCAACTTACAATTGTCACGAAACACAAAGGCTAATTAATTTTTGGTTTGAGCCGTCTATGGCGACGGATCACCCAAAGCCCCTTTAGCATCTCTGCATCTACAAAGAGTTCTCATTCGAAACACGACGTTTCCATGGGTTTAGGCTGCAATAACCTTGCAAAATAAGATCACTTGAGCGAGCATATATGAGTTAGGTCAGGGGAGTGTGTCCGTCCTCTCTCACTTGAGTTCATTGCCTTTTTCGTAGATTAGATTAATTTAGAATATTGGCTTGTAAAAAAAATCATGTGAAAGTGTGAAACTAAGCAGTGGAATTGTTTAGCATTTAGTAATCAAGAATCATTTGGTTGACACCCTTTTAATTAGAGAGCAATTTCAGAGTTTAATTATAATTAAATTCAAAAGACCTGTATTAATAATAAAAGATCCCTCCATTAATGAAAGTCCTCTCTTTTAAACAACATGGAATCTGAAATTTTAATGTAAGTGATCATTTAACGAGTTTTCCACACAAACATGAAAGCAGTAATGGAGTTCCAAGTCCATTGCCATATTCTAATAACTCTCTGTTGGATCTTGATCCACCATCTCCACTCTCTGAAGGACTTGTCTGAGCAGCGGCAACTGCACCGTCCACAAACAGCCCGTTGGGGCTGGAAACCGGCACTGCCGGTGAGAAATCTTCGGGGCCATATTCGATTGGAGCGACGTGATTTCTTCTGTTGGTGTTGTGGGTACTTGCTCTCCTTTCTGCCTCAAGAAAGTGACCTAGTGATGGAGTATCATTGCTCACGTTCACAGAGTCATTGGTTAGCTTGGAGCAGAAGGAAAACAACCAAGGTTTGGTTTTACGGTTCTTTTTGTTCTTGGAGGTTTCTGTTGTCCTTCTCCGTGTAGATCTTCCGGAGAGATCTAGGATGCCGGAAACGCCGATGAGGCTCCCCAGTGTGATGCCCTTGTCATGGAAGAAAGATTCAGTTGGCTGAAACCATTCCATGAAGAAAATCACTAAAATCAGATCACGATTTACATGAAACACCAAAACTCGAACACAAATACACAGGAACATAGCTAGAAATTTCTTCTAGTGGGGGCAACCCGAAAATCAACTAAGAAAACTTTATTATAGTATGGCTAATACCTAATATAATAGTAGGGATAATTTCAAATGATGATGTATTACAATTCCGACGTTACAAAAATTTCAGTGTAGTAGTGGAAAGTGGCAAAATGACAAGCAAAATATTAACACATGATTACGCGGGAGAGAAGTTTTTCGGTTTGAATGACAGAACAAGAACACTTTTGCTCATATAATATTTGATATGAAGTATATGCAGTATGAAAATATGTTGGATATTAGATACATATATATTCTTCAAAGATAACATGTGTGTATTATATAATTGTAGTCTGCAACTTAACAAACAAATCACTTGAGTGGGGCATATGCCCCCCAGTGAGCCTTCATTGACTCCGTCCATGCAAATACATGATAATATGTTCTAAACGATAACTTCTTTGCAACAAAATGTCACTGTAACATAATTTCAAATTTAAAGGGATATGGGCCTCTTCATTGTGTTTCCATTTCAGTAACATAATTGAGTATTGGGAAGTTTCATGTGCTGATATTTTATTAAAAGGAAGAGACAATACTAGATTAAGTTGATTAAGTGACAAGGTCAAACACCATGATGGTCTTCCATGGGGAAGAGTTAAAATGGACTAATCCAACTTTAACTAGGCAACTGCACCACTCTAATTTTTATGTTTGGATGAGTTTAATGCTTTTAGATTTGTGATTATGCAGTGGACCATTTCACAAATTTCGAAATTTAAACTTATTTAATAATGATAATTAGGGTGGTGAGAAAAAATATTCACATATTTAGTGGGAGAAGCTAAACTTGAGGAGCTAAAGCTGGGTTTTGCTCCCTTTGCATAGGTAGAAAATTGAGAATGTAAATTTTTTTAGCTCCAACATCAGAGAAACGACTAATATGGCAGATGTTCCGTGTCAATGATACAACAACATTTGTAAGTTTCTCTTTTTAATTTTTGTTGTACTAGAACAAAGTGTCATGATAATATTGTACTTGTGTCATATAAGTTGTTCTCCTATTGTGAGAGTTAGATGAGAGTTCCCTACTTCGAGATGTAAAATTTATATGATAATTTTTAGTAAGACAACATGACAACATAACTGGTTAGACCACTTTCTCAAAGGAACACACCCCCCTTAAATTAGGAGGAAAGGCGTGACCCCTCAAGATTAAGGAGGAGTTCCTCCTCATTTCACTCACTAACCGATTTACAGAATTTCGTACTCATGATAAAAACCGTTGATATTATAAATAATTTTGTTAACACCATCTTTAGCAAGTGCATGCGTACACCTCAAACAAGTCGATTCTAAAGATAACAAATTGAGACAATGAAAACAGAGGAATCTTGCATTACGGAGGAGAATAAAACAGAGAGGTCAGAGAAATCATGGAGGATGATGAGCCAACAAGCATGGTGGTAGGGAATGCTAGTACAATGCATGCTTAATGATGAGTTTATACTAATCACATTAAATATTTTGCCATCATTCATCCATTGCAGAAAAATACTGACCTCTGTTTCAAGATCTGAGGACGAAGAAGAAGAAGAGGCGATGGAGGAAGTCGGAGAGGCAGTGATCAAAGTGCTGAATGAGACCGACCCACCGGACAAATCCCGGTTTCTGATCAACCCAACTCTCGCATTCAGCGGTCTCAATCTCAACGGCCACCCTTCGTCCTACAATCATATCGCACAAATGGTTTTGTTAGAGAATGAGAGAGAGAGAGAGAGAGAGAGAGAGAGACAGACAGACAGAGTGAGTACCTGGTGAGCCATGATTCCTTTTGTTTTTGCTTTCTCACTGGTATCTGGGAAACTTGTCACTTCTTCATAGGAAGAACTGTCATTTCATCCAAAAATTAAAAAAAATAAAAGAATAAGAAAAGATGATTTGATTAGACGGAACCCTACTATGCTCCGAAGTATTCTATACACCGTGATTTTTTACCGTTAAGATCTTGAACAAGCAAGAAAAGAGAGAGATACAGATGTCGGTGTCAAAAAGAGTTGGAGAAGACTGCTTGAAAAGCAAAATGGCCAACGGCATTGCCCCTTATAATCACAAAAGATTCACACAAACACACAAAACAAAGTGATTGCAGAATCTGAGAGAGAGAGAGAGTGACGTCTTACCGTTTTGTGAAAGAACACTGGTTTTCGCAGACAGAAGAGAGTGGGAGAGAGAGAGAGAGAGAGAGAGAAGAGATCCCAACACAAGGGAGAGAACACAGATTATACAGAAGACCTCTTTATTCTTGCACATGACCATTTTGCCCCCACATTTCGATATCATAGTTTGACACGTAATTATATACAACTGGTGACATTAAAAAAAAATCTCCTATGCAGATTATATAACAATTTTGCATCTCGTATCGCATTGAATAATTAAACTACGCAGATTATATAACCATTTTGCATCTAGCATAGCATTCAATAGAAAATATATAAAGAATCGTACGTGTAACACTTGGTTCATTCGGATTGGAACAATACTTAGCTACTCAAAGATGAGTGGAAACTCCTACTCAAAATTCTTAGTATTTTAATCTCAGAGCTTTGTGTTTATGATCAGAACCGTTCATATTATGAATCACACTGTATTGTTCTTATTCATCTTTGAGTAATCAAGTATTGTTCTTAGGATTGTAGATTTAATACCATTGGATTTTGATTTTCACAATAAGCTTACATAGATTAGAAGAATCACACAAATATAAGATTCAGTTGATTTTAATTGACTATATACATTGTAACAGAAGATATTTCCAAACAATTTAGCTAATGATTATACCTAATAGTCTTTTCATTCAAATTCTTAATATTTACGTTAGATTTAGTTGCTTTACAGGTTCATTATAAAGGAATTATAATTTTCCGACGTGAAATTTACGCTCTCAAACATATTCCCCGTAGATTTGAAGAATATATGAAAACGTTGTCACAAGATCATCAAAGAGATTTAGGGGAGAAAAAGAAGAAAAAGAAGGAAAAAGAAAGGGTTGATGCCTTGAGTCTGGGAGACGGGAGTTTGGTATACGAATGATGAGGGGAGAAGAGGACACCACACCAGTGTTTCATCCTGTCTTTTGAGGACCCTTTTTCTTTTTGGTCCACACTCCACAGTTATTGGCTCTGCTCACTTCAGTCCAAGCTGCTGCAACATTTGCATGCCAATCCATTACATTATTCTCTACTTTTTTATTTATTTATCAAAGTATTACTGTATGCTGTTAATATTATATAGAAAAAGTAGCAGCAAACAGTTCAACGAACCTTGTCCTTCATTGGAGACTTATTTATCATCTTATTTGTCCTTTTATTTACTATTAACAATTTTTTACTGTACAAACATCATAATTGAACCGTTCGTTCTCTTTACCATTATCTAAAAATTATATATGCAAAACATCATTCAATTTGAAAGTCATTTAATCATCTATACGTGTTAAATCAAACAACGGTTTTGATAACAAGTATCTTCCTCATAGTGGTTGTCCATGTGTGTTGTGCATAAGAATACTAAACAATCTCCAAGTTGAAATTTTTTTTACAAATATGATCTTTAGATGATAATAAAAAGAATAAACGGTTCCGATTCTTATGTTCAGACGATAAAGATTCATTAATCTAATATAGTCATGAACAACAGCTCCAAGGACTTATCTCATCGGTTACATCTACTGTTGGATATAGGGAAATTGTGGAAAATAGCCTTGTAGTTGGATTGCACTTCTATCATCTCTCAAAAGTCCATTTGATTTGCGTATATATAAATTAGGCCAGTTGATGAGGTTAGTGTATCCGCTCACCTCTCATACGCCTAAGTTCGAATTCACACCTCTACAAATTAAATTAGGGCATCCGTTTGGCAAAAACAAATACAACAAGACGGGCATTCTCAATACCTAATTCTCAGAATTATACAGCACAAACATATCAAAGCAAATCAGGAACAAGTGTTGAGATCGTGGTTAATGGTTGAACTGACTTGCGCCCGGTCGGTAATCTCCGATTCCTAGCAGATCCTGCAAATGTGAGGGTACATTATTCGAACTTTCAACGGAAATTTCAGCACACGGCTGACCGCCCCATATACAAATTAAGAACATTGCAACATAACTTCAAAACGAAAATTACTAAAGGATTAAAAGAAAAACAACATCAGGTTTAAATCGATTAGGCATGAAAACCCTAGGAGTCGAAGATACAATGACCAAGATCCAACGGTTAAAAATTCTGTAACATAGAATACTCTGGAGCACCATAGAATTTTCGAAGAGGCCTACTCTATAATAATTTAATCAAATTATGAAGCTCTCTCTTTATGATATATGGATTAGAAAACAAAGCCTGGAAGGACGTAAACAGATAGCACATGCATGGTCCTGACACTTTAAACTAGATTATCCAACTCTCTGATGCTATGTGCCTTGGACTCTACTCCAAACCCGACAACAAATCTGTGTGTTTGATCATCTTCCCAATGGAAGCTCTAGTTTTACAGTACCCTCACCATAGGACTTTCTTAGATGCTCCGGTGATGAGGGACCATCTGAATGGTCACATAACATTGCAAAAGACAGACCAAGAAGGGACATTAAAAGACCCATCAAGCTAGCTGCTTCTATTTCCTATTCTCTGCAGGATAACCTGACCTGCATCATCCGGAGTACCCGATACTCTCATCATTTATCAAAATAAACAAAAAAATCATATCCTCACTCAGCATATGAAAAGCAACCTCCAGCAGAATATGAGAACCAGTTCCATGAAAGCACACATTAAGTCCCAAACTTTTAACAGGTTATCAAACAGATTCATAGCAGATACTTGGAAATCTTATGGGGTTCAGGAAAAAAACTATAGTTATGTGCTATAGATCACGCAATTTTGAGCCAAACACCATGATTTCGACAGGGTTAGACAGTAGTTAGGTACACTTGTCATTGGGTTTGGCAGATTTTTCCCAATCTTGTCTAACTTTCACAATCAGTTCAAGAAAAAGGCAAACACATAAGAGTCTAGTCATCTAATCTAAGTGTGCTGAGGTGATGTTAGAAGCTAACTTCCTAGCCGTGTACCAGATTAGATTAGCAACAAGTTACGCTAAGCTCGGGTTAAAACAAGCTTACAATTTGAAGAACGGATAGTCAAATGAAGCTGCCAAAATATGCCAAAGGAATATGGAAAAAGAGAGAAAAATTTACCTGGGATGCTTTGCTTTTAGCCCTGGTCTCTGCTGTGCTTGGAATATCATGATTCGGTTTATTGAATCTCTTCTCACGCCGGTCGCATGCGCCCCATCCATCTGAGAACCTACCACCCCTAGTGACGACAAGGGAAGGAGGCAAAATAGCAAAAAACAGCAATCATATTCATAATGAACTGTGACATGATACAGGAATCACATTACTATCTTAATGCAAAAGCTCCCAAGATCCAAAATTCATACTGCATGTGTGCCCGAACCACAAATTCAGCGCGAAGAACATTTCGATCTTTATCAAACTCAATGATCTTGTCTTTGATCTCAAAAGAGAGATTGAAGTAAAACGATATCTTCCTCCAACCTAACACAACACAAACACATACATGAAACACATCTCATTCTGCGCCTACAATTTCCCCTTGAATTGAAACAATTAAGATCTCTATAAACCTGTTTACCTGACTTTTTAATGAAAGGATGCCCAGAAATCATAGTGTAATCTGTTTTCTCCAGAATCTATCAATTAAAACAACACAAAAACGACAACTAATTAGGCCGGCAGCGTCGAAACTATCTAGGGAATTCAGATTTACCCAATTTCATAACTTAATCTTACATAATAAAGTAGCAAAATTAAAGAAATTACGATACAGTAAAGCCCAAATGCACTGAAAAGCTCAATCAGAGTGTAATATGTTCAATCTATCTATCGAAAACACACAAACGAAGCATAATTTTGGTCAAAACTGTCGGCTTAATCGTTTAATTAAGTAGGAAAAGTCAAGAAATTAGACATGCAGTAAAACCCAATTGAACTGAAAACTTCAATCATCTAAGCAAAATTACCGCCATAGCTGCATTCTGATACTCCTTGAACAAAGAGACCGAAGGGAACCTCCCGGACATGCTATGAGCAGCTACAGAGCTATCATCCCTCTCCTCTCTCTGCGCATGGCTCACAGGGCTCGCAAAATTCCCGATCCCCGGCGACAAGTGCGTTTCCGGCCACGAATAAAACGGCGTCGTAGGAGTGGTAGGCGTCGTGCGCTGCACATTTCGAACCACGACAAGAGGACTAGTGTCGTTCATTTCGGAAGAAGAGGACCTCGCGATCTTGCTCAGGGGATGAAACGCCCAGGGTTCCTCGATGACCACGCCTTCTGATGCGGATGACTTGGAGTCGGAGTCGGCCGAGGAGTCGAGCCTTGCGGCGCTCTTGAAGAGCTTCGGTGGTGGAGAAGGTTTTGAGACTGGAGAGGAGCGAGGGTAGTTTGGGTATTGGATAGCGAGGGGCTTGCGGGGTTGGGGTTTGGATTTGGAGGAGGAGTGGGAGGCGGCGGCGGAGTCGATGACGGCCCACAGAGCGGCGTCGTCTAGGTCATTGTCGTCCACGACGGGGTAGAGGCTCGGGGAGGCCATGGGCGGTGGATTTTGCAGAGTTGAGTGAGCTGGACGACTGAGATCCGGCGCTCCGAGTCCGAATAACCAAAAAAATACGCGCGCGGGAATTCAAATTGGGAAACGATGGGCCAGAGTCACCACCGTAAGATTAGGCCTAGGATCCAAGTTGGTTGGGCCCAAGCTGAAATTTTCATTAAAACAAAGAAAAATCAAAGGCTCTCCTACTAATTTTTTTAATAAATACAAACCATATTCAACAAATTATTTATTTGAAATACGAGGAGGAAGACTTGAACTTGGGTGAAAAGGAGGAAGGACACTGCTTTGGAGGATCTTATTCACAGTTATTAAACTAGGGTGACGATTTTTAAACATTCATTTTCTCCAAGTAAATGAAGTTGGTTGGCTAAACTTAAACTTAATTGGACTTATTAATAATTTAGTACAAAATCATGACAAAGTACGAAATTTTAATTTCAAAATAACAATTAATTACAAAAAAAAAAAAGCATAAATTTATTTCAAGAGGAACGGCATTTGATACTATAGGCTTGTCAATTGACAAAAAATCCTCTTTAAAAGGGGGTTTTTGCAAGCCACGTGCTCATATTTGACGAAATTATAGATGGAAATTCCCATAGATGCCACATTAACAGATTGGTTAAGTTTGGGTGGATAATTGTATTTCAAAATAAAATAGTCGCCCAATTTTGGTGGGGTATATAACATGGAAGAAGAAGAATACATTGGATTCCGTGGAGGAAATTATGTAAACCGAACGGTGAGGGTGGTCTGGGCTTTAAAGCGTTATGGCGAGCTCGTGTGCTGGGGAAGGTTAAAATATGCGTGTGGCTATGTTGTATGGATGCTTTACCAACAATGGACAATTTACAGAAAAGGAAAACGCATACGGAGACAACCTGTTTGTTCTGTGATAAGAATGCTGAAACGATTGAACACCTGAAGAGGGATTGCCCACGAGCGCGGCCGGCTGTTTGGTTTTCTAGCCAGTTGGGAATACAAAGTAAGAGGATCGACGAGAGAGCATACTAGAGTGGGTGGCTGCACTTGCCGGTTCTTTCTCCGGGGAGAGTTTCGACCTTACATTGTTGTTTATTATGGAGTATTTGGACATAACACAACTCACTACTTTGGCAAGGTAAGGCACTGAATCCTCTGGAAATAAATCGTAAAATGCAAACTTGGTTGTAGGAATACCACAAATGGCACAGACTGAGAAAAACCACCAAGCCTGTCGTGGTGCAGCCATGGACACCACCTAAGAGTGGATGGGTAAAGTGCAATTTCGATGTGGCATGGGATGACCGAATGGAAACTGGAGGAGTTGATGGAGTTCGATCACCGTTGCTGGCAGAAACTTTTGCAGCAGGGGATGCGGCTTCATTTGCACAACGGATGAAGCACACAAAGGTGGAGTTTGAAGGTGATGCTTTGATGGTTATCAAGGCGTTACAATGTGAAGGTCTGGAGAATTCATCTCCATTTGGGCATATTATATCATTGATACTCGCAGGACAACGAACAAGGTGGCACACAGGTTGGCCAGTTAGGTTGAACGCTAGCTACTCATGTTGTTTGGTTTGAAGAGCCCCAATGTATTTTTGGATCTTCTCATTGAGGATAACTATCATTTGTAATTTAATCGTGCGATGCGCTCTTTTTTCCTTCGGGCGGATTGAAATTCCTTGCAAAGTATTTATCGAGGCCCACTATATGCACCATATCCTCAGTGATGTATGTATCCAACTTCTCCATTGTCGTACCTTTGCTTAAATCACGATATGCACAAGCTAATTTCCCTTCATTTTTGTTAAAAAAAAATGGTATCTCCATTTTGTTATTTATACATATACTACGCGTGTCATCGACTCCCCTACATCTGTAACAAACTACTTGAAATTGAAATCTATAGAGTCCTGTGTTTTGAAATCCTCACCTTTTGAAACACCGCGTTCTGATTTGCTCGAAATGCCGAAACGGGGGTGCAAGCTTCTCTATCGCCGTCATTCCCAAATTCCTCAATCAGATCCGAATCGTGATTGACATTCACAGCTTCCTTGTCCGAATCCACCTGCATCTTTAATTCGTCGATCGACCACTCAAAATCCCTGACCTCCTTCTTCTGCGACATTGGCACCGCCTCCGAAACCTTTTTCGTAAGGCTAAGCTAGTCGGAAACCTGAGAGAGCAGAGGTTAATCTAAGAAATCTTTGAGCTTCGCCACTGTTCTTAACTTGAACTGCATAGAGTTGTGAACTCTGTTGTAGCTTTAATTCTGAACGTCTCCCCTACAAACGAATCTGAAGTTAGAGATTGAAATTGGTGAAATTGGGGAAAATTTTCAAATTTGTATGTGTGAGAGATATGTATAAGGAGTACGGGGATGAGATGGAGGAGATTGGCAGTGGAGAAATGGAGGAGGAGGGCAGTCGAACGAGGTGTTCCTAAATGTCTTGGGAAAGTGGTGAGAGGGCTCGGGGATGAAGTTTTGCCTCTCTTGCTTTCTGCCATATTTTCGCGCGCAATGTTTAAGTTCAAAGCAAGTCTAAGCACATGAATTTTTGGCCCCTTTTTCAGTTTAATACAACGTGCTTAGGGTTCACAAATCAAGCTTGTTTAACTAGAATTTGAAATCATTGTAATAGTTGCCCTAATCTTCACTTTTTTGTAAAGAGGAATCCACATTCCTTGTGCAAACGTCATAATCAAAATCGTTAAGTTGCACTCTTTTTCGTGTTGTGGTATGGTGGAATCCACATTTCCTGTACAAATATTATAAACAAAATTATTCAGTTGCACACATCTTTACTCTTTTGTAAGGAGGAAAATCAATGTTCCTCGTTTAAACATCATAATCAATATCAATCATTCGCTTTATAATCATCTATAGTCACCAAACATGTAGAAAAAGAAAAATAATAACCTTACAAATTACAAAGCACCCATTATGTATAAAGGGATGATGGGTTCTCTTACAAAAAAATTCTGACGAAGAGCAACAAGATTTGACATTTACAACAAAAATACCAATGTGCGGTTTGGTCACCATGGCTCTTCTGACTCTTTGTATTTGTAGTGTACAATGTATGTATCTATATATCCATGACAAGTGAGAAGCTTGTTCATAAACAAAATTTGATATGAGCGTTTCTTGGGAAGGGGGAATTGAACTTGAGACCTTGCGGACTAAATTTGTTTCCATTTAAAGGAGATAAATTATGATCCTATATCTTCACCAGCACATAACCAATTAAGTAGGGCCTCCGAAAATATTGTTCTACACTTTTCGCGGCAGCCCAAAATTTTGGTATGCTCTGATTTCTCCGTCCAAAGTGGCTGTCACAATTACCAAACCCCAAGCTGTTGCTTGCGTTGTTTGGCTAGCATTGTTGTTGCCTATATTGTCGAGCCAGGACCAAGAGGAAGACCAAGATGATGTGGAGGCACTATCGGCAGACATAGAACTTGAATCACCATACCTAATAGAGGAAGGGTCTGAATTGAACGACTCTCCAATCCCAGATTCTATTCGGCATATTTGAGCTGGATCTTGATCTTCCTGCTGCGGAGTTGAAGGTATTTGATTCGATGCGTCTCCCTTGTTGTTGTTATTGTTGTCTTTGTTGTTTTTCTTCGGAATGGGTGGTAGCATTCTCTTGCTTACACCTACATCTTCTTGAGTAGGGGATGCATTGCCAAATTGTGGTTGTTGCGTTGAGCGTTTTGATTGTCTCTTGGAATGTTGCACAATGACAGATGGAGGATCACCCTTTATGGTGCCTGGCCATGAGATTGCTACTGAAACATCTTTGCACTGAAAATGTTCGTGGGAATTGGTGCTAGTGATGTTTTTTTTTCCCGTGGCTGAAATTCGGGGCTCATCCCGCCTCCAAATGTATACGTGAGAGTCTTCACTAGCACATACGACGTACTTCCCGTTTGGAGTGAATGAAGCTCCAATTTGGCTGCTCATATTTCGAAAACCTGTTCGTTATCAAATTTATATTTCCAATGTTATTTGCTGAGTAGAAATTTTATAGAGAATTAATTGAGGAAGTGAAAATATTCTGAGGATTTGATGAGATGCATACCTCTAAACTCATGAGTCACGTTTGTGCCATCCAAAATCCGAATCCGAGAATCAGCAGACGTGACAAGCATTTCAGTTGGATTTATCGGTGAAAACTGTTTCCATTGAAAATAAGAGAGGACGTAAGAAGCACTTCAGATGGATTTTATGTGCGCAAGCAAACTGTACAACTAGATAGTAGAGAAATTTCTACATTACCTGGAAACCTGTAATCTTTTTGGCTTGATTCTTCTTCTTGTTTTGAATATCAATATGACTATGCTGACTTAATTTACAATCTGGATTTCAAAACAAGATGAGCTTTATCAATTATCATAGACCGTCTGAATTCGCATTGCCTACGAAAAAGAAACTAGAAGAGCAACTCATACCTTCGGCGTTGTACATGCGACAGTTTCCTTTGTGTGAACCAATGATGCAAGCCTAGAGTTTTGAAACAGATTTGAAGCAAGATTAATCCAAATAGTGACGAATTTTTCTAAGCTGAATTAACTCAACTACTCAACTACTTAATTTACACGAAGCATGCAAAAAACAAGAACATCTAAAAAGAATAGAAATAGTACATAATGGAGTTGTACCTGGCCATCTGGAGTATATGAAGCAGCAGTGACCATTTCATAAAGATCAGTCCAATCCACGACTTGCCTAACAGCTACGTTCCACAATCGAATCTTTGCATCGAGTGAGCCGCTGATAAAGTAATTGTCATCCAAAGGATTGAATTGTATGCAAGTCACTACAAGACCAGTAACCCAAGTCAAAACTCAAGAAACTATACAAGGAACAACATGATACAATGCTTCTATGTATGTGCATTGGTAGTGATTTTCATACTGCCGTTTTTCTCCATCTTCATTCCCCTTTCTTTTACATCCCTTGATCCTCCTTTAATTTTATTCAACAAAGGCTATAAAAACATGGAGAAGAACGAGGAACAGAATGGGAGAGCGAAAATCACTACCTGTGTGTATTTTGTATGCTACATCATCGTTTTAGACAACAAATACACACAAGAGGTAAGCATTGTTTTATATAATATATGAATATCTTACCATAATCATTGTGGGCAAACAACTTTAAACAAGTCTTGGTTTCCAAATCCCATAACCTAACAGTTTTGTCCATTGAAGATGAAAGCAATAGCTGCAAATTGATTAAATTATATCAGCCTAAATTAGCCTAACCTCAAATTAATCAATTGAAGAAAAGAACAATTAGAAAAGAGCTGACCTGATCTCTGGACCAGGACAGGTCCAGAACAGCATCCAAATGACCTTCAAAAGAGCAAAATGGTTTCTCTGAAAATGAAAACACTGTTTCGGGCACATGCACATATTCTGGGATTGGATTGCTTTTTCTAGCAGACCCACATTTTCCTTTCTTCTTATTCTCCTTCTCAGATGGCTCAACCACAGCTTGATCAGACATTGATGGAGAACGATTAGGGGTGGAAGACCCGAAAGAGTGATGAAGAGGGGTCGAATTCCCATCCAATGACATAATCTCACACTCTTGCACTTCCCACACTTGAATAATTCGATCATCTCCCGCACTCGCAAGAAACCTTGCATCCAAGCTAAACTTAATAGCCCAAATTGACCCCTCGTGAGCTTGAATCTCTTGACACAAATGCAATGCCGATAACTCCTTGTAATGCTTCCCTGTCTGCCTAACTTTGACCCACTCCGATGAAGCCGATGAAGAAGAACTCAAGTTCTTGGCGGGTTTCTGCTCCGGCGACGATGTCAGCGGTGGCGTCGTGTTTTCTCTCTCTTTTTCACCAATCAACACACTCACAGCGGTCCCTACGCCTCGTATGCTGTTCTTCAACAGAGCAACCCCTCTTCTCTTGCTCATCCTCAGGCTATTCGAAACAAATGAATTTGCCCCTGCACCGACTTTCTTGTCGTCGCCGCTGCCTTCGCTGGAAACGCTCTGTCTTCGCATAACCTCTTTCACCACTGGCGAGTACCCGACACATTTCTCGAACTCATCCATCGTCAATTGCTTCCCTGTTTGGAGATCGCTTAGTCGATTCCAACACCCATTCTGATCGTACTCGTTCACGATGAACTCAGTCCCCGTGTCCAGATTCTTAATCAAGAAGAATGCTCCTAACCGGTTGTTCAAGAAGACCGACGACAATCCACCGCCGGTCCGAACCGATCGACTCTTGGGGGTAGAGTCGCCGACTTCGTTCGGTGACGCTCTAACCGATTCAGTGTATGAACATATTCTCGAGCGAGTTACGACTATGGCGGAGCAAGTCCTCGTAAGCCGTTGCTTCGAGATTGTTCCGATTGTCTCTTCCTTCCTTTGTTTATCTATCGAGAAAGCTTCAATGTCACCCTCCGACCTCGAACGGACGAGCACTACTGACAATGGATCATGATCAGGCTCCGGATCTGACTCTGGCTCTGTCTCCGATACCGGCTGATCCGACGATACTTGTACTTTTTCTTTGGCCCGAGTGATTAACCGGGGGATCTGAACGACGCCGTTTGTGATTTTGTTCGAAACAAGACGTTTAATGCTGTTTAGTTGTTTGAAGCTAACGAGGTCTTTTCTAGGTCCTTGGGCTAACCCCATGCCCTGCAATAATCGTTTCCGCCGCTTAGTGATAGACCCCGGCGCCTCCATCCAGATGTTGTAATCTAGCGTCATTGGAGCTGCAGAAGTAGATGGTGGGTCCATCGGAACGGCTGCAGTGGAGGCGCGAAAATCGACATCGTTTCGAACAGATGAGACACATGAGGTGAATGAAATGCGACTGTCGTTGAAATCCTCATCTTCGGATGAGGATGCCTCGAGGTCGAGAGGAACGACGGAAGAGGCGCGTTCCTTTGACTCAAAAAATCGGTCGTCGTCATCGTCGTACCGGAGGCTGTCCCAGTTCATCGTCAACGTCTTTTTCCGCTCCATCTTCATGGTGCATTAGGCAAATACTGCGCAATCAAATAGGAAAAATGGTAATTTTGTTGCGGTTGATGATGAAATTACAAAGAGAAATTGAGAATTTTTTGGAAGTGTTTAGAAACTGTTTGTGTTTCTGCGCGAGAAAGATTGAGAAAGTGGAAGAGAGAAAAAAGAGGGAGTTTGGTGGTTAATTACCGTTATTGAGGAAAATAGAAACAGTCAAGGGAGGGAAGAAAGAAGACGCTTTAATTAATTAATTGATTAATTAAATTAATTAGTGGATTCCTTATTACTTTTTATGATAATTAGGATTTCTCATGACGATTTTTCCATGTATGTCGTGCGGCCCCTACGGCCTCGGGCCTGCCACGTCACGGCTTTGTATTAATTCGTTGGTGGACTGGACTGCTGTTTAAAAAAGTTTGGAACTCTGAGATGTAAAGCCCAATGTCTCCCATGTTTGATGTGATCCATTATTAGGACTAACAATAGACGTTGTATCCATCAAACGGAAAGGTGAAAGCGGGATTGTGAAAATTAATATCCAAAATCATGAATATTGGTGCACTCAACTTTTTTTTTAAAGTGTTGCCGCTTAGTACTACTGTTTAGTGATATTTTTATTTACTTGTAAGTGAAAGTTCATAGGTTTAATTCTCGCCAAAGACGAATTTGAACTACATTATTGCTAGCCTATTGTGAGACTTAGCGCATTCCTCCACCCTTTAGTGTATATAATATTATTTGTAAAAAAAAAAAAAAAAAAAAAACTTAAAGTAACAACTTCTAAACTTATAAAAAGGAAATTCATGTGGTGTTCATGCTTTCGTCGAATTAAAATGATATTTCCAAATTGAAAACAATAAAAATCTCGTGGATCAAATAAGAATGTTCTTACTCTTTTTTTTTTTTTTTGAATGAAACGATAGTGTTAGTAAGTTAAATGTTAGATTAATCACTAACGGAGTTCGAACTCACGCAGTCATATAAAGGCGCAACACATTTCTATCATTGTGGTAAATGATCACTTTCACTTTCAGAATATTCTTACTTTGATCTTATAATATAAAACCCTTTGTCTGCTTGGATTAATTCATCTGTAAAATAAGCAAACAGATGGCCTTTCATGAAGAAACAATAGTACTAGATCCCACGTCTAAATATTCATATTTTATTCATTAAATATTAATCTCGTACTTCGAAGGTGATAAAACTAATTTATCATGGGACATGGGACTTGGAGCATGTTTGCCTTTCTTGGAAACCTAATTCAGATTTTCTTTTATGACATATTGTATACATACATACATACATACATACATACATACATATATATATATATATATAGAAAATCTTTAAGAAGAGATCTTCATTTTTTTATAAAAATAGGGATTAGTTGTAGGGTCCACACTACATTGAACTTTAACGATCTAAACCGTCTATTTTTCAAGTTGCACCTCATAGATAATCCTTGCAAAATATTAGCCAAATCGGAAATGTTTAAGACATCTAATTGGGTTTAAAGAAATTAACGAATACTTTGTTATATAAGAAATAATGAAATTTTATCTTAATAATTAAATAGGCAAATGATTTCAGATTTAATTGAATTTTTGCGAGGATGATCTATAAATCGAGACTTACAAAATAGACTGTTCAGATCGTTGAAGTTCGATGTAAATTGAGCCACACAACTAATCCCCATTTTTTCAAAAAATCGGGATCCCTTTGCATAAAGGGCACACACACACACACACACACACATATATATATATATATAATTTATAACCAAACTGTCTATTAATAGAACCTTGTTTGTCAACCAAAGTTCCATGAAATTGTCATTCTAACCATGTAACCAAAATTGAACAAAAAAAGGGTAATTTAATAATTACATGCAACATAAATTTTTCTGTTTTTAACACCAACCTCATAGCTAGACGTAGCAAATTTTTTTTTTAACACATTGAGTTGTTAATGAGTATCCATTAAAATTTATTTAGTTTGATTTCATCTTGTAATATCATGACTAATCTCATATCCATATTACGGTAATCACATATTTAATTACACACTTACAACAAGTGAGCACTAAACAGATTTAAGGGAACACGATGAACAGTCTCCTCTCCCCCTTCTCTAAACGAAGGCCTACTAATAAATAACGATTAAAAATGTCAAAGCAAAGCTTTACCACGTATGGTCAAATGATAAGTTCAAAGCTCAAACCAATAAAAATATTAGAATTTGACTACAATACTTACATGCATTTAATATGATCATCACCTCAACGAGCCGTTTTTATAAAATAAGAAAGAGCGTTGAAAATTATTAAAATAATCTATATAATAAAAAATTGATAACTATTTGAAAAATGAAAACCACGGGGTGAGGATGAAGGTTAGACTAGTTTTCAGTAAATGTGTCAGTTTTCAACATTGTGCTTTGGTTTTTAAGCTTCAACTTGAATTCTGTATTGATTTTATCCTAGATTTTGAACATATGAATACTCTCATAATTTTACATGAACAATATTTTACACTAATTTACACTAAAAAAGTAGTTTGGATCTGAATTTTGGTTGTTTCAAAAAAGTTCACGGCAATCCACCCCACCCCTGCCGCTTTCACAAAATTAATTAAGTAAAAAAAGATAATTCTCACAGTAAACTCATAGCCTATGAGTTACTACTTGTAACTGACTAAGTTACGAATTAGAAACATGGTGTGATGTAACACTTATTTAAATTAATTAATTTTATTTATTTTGGACTTTATTTCGAATAATAAATACCATACTTATGTTTTGTCTTAAAATAGTCCCTAAAAGAAAAAACAAACGTTTGAAAAAATGAAATAAAACTCGAAATTAATATATATCAATTGAAACACAATGTGGCAATATTATATTGCAATTGCTCCTGAAAAAGAAAAACAAAATCATAATATATATATTTCATCAGTTTCATGATCTTTTATCTTTAGCAGGAGAAGAGAATAACACCTCGAGCACAAAAGAAACATAAAATCTTTCAATGCATCTCTCTCTCTTTTCTTCCTTCTTCTTTCTTCTTTTTCCATCTTTACAACGTCTTCTTCCCTTTAACCAAGATCTAACAAAAATTGAATAAAAAAAAACGAAAAAAGATGGAGCTGAGAGATCAGAATTTTATTTAATTATGAATTATGGGTTACCATGAATAATATGGATGAACAAAACTCGAACTGCAGTTTAACTAATCACTCTGATCGTCTGGCTTTCTTGATTTTGGCGCGCCCATCCGGGGCGAGGGAAAAGTTGACCAAAATATCATATCCAGTTGTGCTGTTGTAAACTGAACCTTTCTGCGAGCAGCCGGCGGCGGAGGCGACGGCGACCGCGACGACACTTTTCTCTTTAGAAAGCGTTTGGGTTTGCCCGGCGCAGGCGGGCATTCTGTCATCGGGGGGATTTTGTGCTCCAGCGACGTCGGCGTTTTGAACCCATCGTCGTCGTCATCCACGACGTCCTTGTCGTTCGTCGATGATTCATCTTCCACCGGGAACGGCGGCGTCTTGCGGTCTTGTTTTGCCGGGGTGTTAATGTGATCTGGTGTAATGTTATGGGACGGCTCTGGTTCTTCTTTCTTGGGCTGTTCTTGTTGTAGACGATCATGAGGCGCATCATCGTGATCCGACGGCTTGGATTGAAACTCCGACATGGGTGTCTCGCTCCAGTCTTGTTTGTGTGAATTTGAGACGTTGAGGACGGAGATCCGGTCGACTAGGTTCGACTCCATGAACGACGAATGCAAGAAGAAGACGGAAAGAAATATCGGAATTAACGGCGGGTGCAAGAAGAAGAGGAATGCAAGAAGAGGACTGAAATTTAGAATATACAGGATGTATTGATAGATATATAATCTGATCGAGTGATCGAATTCACAATGTTTTGGTATGTTCCCTATTCCTAATTGGATTGGGTTTTAGGGATTTCTCTGAGAGCTTGCTTATTTTTCTATGTGAACTTTTAGAGGTAGAGAAAAGAAGGGAAACGGTTTTAACTATATAACCCTACAAAAACAGAAAGATTGAGTTTCCGCGAGTCTTTTTGGAGGATTGAGTAATTTTTCACTGTGAACGGAACAACAAGGGGAGAGGAAGAGAGTTTGTGTCCATTGGATCCTACACCGAAAGCGAGAGGGGTTGAAATTGTAACTCTTACACTAATAAATAAATGAGTTTTTATCACTAAATGGTCCTTGAAATAAAAAATCAATCCATGAAGTCCTTGAAAATACAATTTTGTTAAAAATTCTGTTATATGCTAAACATATGTGGATCCCATAAGATTTATGGGTTTTTAACACGTACGATCCTGAAATTGACTGATACCATCAAGATGGTCCCTGAAATTGAAAATCGATCAATGTAATTCCTGAAAATTCGTGTTGCAAAGCAATATGGCTATTCTGTCAAAATTTTTGGTATGTGCCGATGTGAATTTAATAATTAATTGAAAAAGTTGTCAAAAATACCTTTTTGACAACTTTCTCATGGCAGAGCTTGCCGTTCTCCGCGTTACCAAGATCACGGGGGAGTGCCCAACAAGCTCTCCAAGATCAAGCTTGTAAGGATGTTGATTGCCCAAATGTTAACAGAGATGTCACATAAGTCGTCTGCAATCCAAGCTGTCACCAAAGGTGGTCTTGCTCCTGGTGTAATTATGTGAACAGTGTCGAAGAGTGTAACGATGGGTGTCTTGAGATTTTTTTTGTTTTCATAGAAGGGACAACGAAGGCTACCATAGATTGAGGTAGAGGAGTGTGGGTTGGATCAGAGGTGATTGTGGGACTGGTTTATGAGTTGACAGTTTTTAATTATTATTAAATTATTAAACCTATTTCTAATTTATTTTTAATTTAATTAGACTTGTGGGATGCATTTATGTGCTACATTTGCGCATAACCGAATTTTTGACAGAATTGTGACTGATGAACCACATTGATTTGACACACCTATTTTTAAGAACTACATTAATCGATTTTCAATTTTAAATATCATCTCGATAGAATGGGCCAATTTCAAGAATTATTTGTGATAAAAACCTCGATTGAAACTCTCTTGGATTTGGTTATGGATGGGAGGATGGAATAATATGAGAATTTAGTACTAGGAAGAAAGGGTACAACATAATATGTTTGTATGAGCACGTGGCTTGTCATGGGACTCTATATATCTATGACAAGTTAATTATATCTATAATCTAATTTATCTTCTCGTGGTATTAAGAAGGTGCCTTGTTTAACTTGCAAGCAAGCGTGGGCCCACGTAAATTTTATTTTTCCTTTTGGGTTTCTAAAGTTTGTTTTGATTTGAATTTCATTATTCTAATTAATTTGTACCAAATAGTATCAAAGTCAGCTATATGCTCAAGTCCTAATTTAGACTTTCACCGATTACTATACATGTAAGGTGAATATCCATAACTGTTTATGTTGTCTAGTAATGTATTTTTACGATTAGTATTATTTAATTCTAGGTTTTATTCACGAGTTAATTCGGCAACAAATTATATTTTGCTCATCTAAAATGTGCAAAAATTATAAAATTCATTAGATAAAGTTGATATGAAAATGCGGACAATCAAATTAACTACTAACTAATTGTGATTCAGTTAGTTTTTAGCATGATAATTCCTGAAAAAGAATTTAATTAAAAAATATAATAATTCTGATGGTTGAATAACACCCTGGAATTTACCACAATAAGGGGGTTGTTGGAACAACCGACTCAGAAAGTGGGTAACAATAAATAAATGTAACATCTAACTCTACAAACCTGTCGTAACTAACACGGTTGCAGCAGTATCTCCCATCTTCACGATGTGGGTCTTGCATCTGTGATTGTTTTTTTCCCAATTGTACATGCATCACCTCCAACCATATAAATAAAGAAAAATTAATGAAAATAGTTTGAAAACTTTGAGTTTTAACGATAAGAACAAAATAAATGATAAAATGAATAGTATCATGATTGACTTTTTAGTGTAAAAATGTGATTTTGTTAAAGTGAACAGTACCGAGAGTTTTTCGTTAAAATTCCTTATAAATAAACTAAAAAGTTGTTGTCGCGATAAGTTTTTTGACGCAGCTATTACAACCGCTACGTGGTGTTACTGTCTGTATATATTATTCTACGTGTTTCAAACTTATTTGAGATTTTGCTCTTTTTAAGAAGTGTGTTTTATTACAAGAGCTTTTATTCGAAACACGTCGATGTTTTCATTTATATAATTCAGGTGCTTATTATTTTATATATAGCAAGGATATAATTTCATTTATTAACACCACATCAAAACTTCACTAGAGAGTTTTACAGCACAAATTAAAACAACTACCCAGTACAATCAACCAACGAGCGACTTACTTAAAAAAACGCTTGAATGTGCTTACTAAATAAGTACTACAATATACTTTTTCAGATAGTGCTTCTAAGATTTAGAAATATTTTTACAACTCATAAGCAATTTTAGATTTTTTTTTCAAACATGGTCAGAAACGTCTTTTGTAATCCAAAAATACTTCTAGTCATTCCAAAAACAATTAGAAACATGTCTTTAGGATAATCCCTTGACTTCTACTTGCTCTACCTAAATTTGTATAAATTAAAATCGTCTGCCACTCAAATTATAACATGTGAATTAATAGCACGTGCGACGGTGGAATAGTCAGACCATAATACATATTGGTTGTTAGTTTCTACCATCCATACCCATAAAGGATAATTAGAATAGTAGAGGAAAATAAATAGGGAGAGTGGGTCACCGCTCTCTGGATTAACCTAACCCAATAAAAATCTCAACCAAGTCATTAACTAAATGAGAGAAATTTCCTTAAATAGAAGGCCAAAAAAAACAAAAACAAAAGATGGTGATGGTGATGCTTTTGTAGCTTAGGATTCCTTCCCAAAACTCATGAAAAATAGAGGAAGAGGTTAGGATTTGGTAACCTTCCAATCCAAATCCAATGCGATATGATAAATTAGTTCAGAAATAACCAAACGAGATCGCGGTTTTGAGGGAAAAGCGGGGACCTCGTCCGTTGGGAGTGCATGGTTTTCATCATCAAAATTAGGTTTGTGGCTGTTGGGATTGCAAGATTTCAACTCCACCTTCCTTCCACGTAACTAACGTGAAGATAACGGTCCAATCCTTACTCATTAGGGTTCTTTTTCTTGTTTCTACCCACCCTATTTTCTCCCTCTTAACTGGATTAGAAAGCGTGCACACTCTTTGACATTCACATTATGTTGATTCGCTAACCACCTATTAAAGGTGGGGTCTTTTATACTAATTTAAGGACTTGGGGCGTGCTTAATTTGAATTTCATATGAGGTGACAATGAATTATTCACTAACACCGCATTCGACCCATTCATAATACAACTAATCACTTTAATGTTCTGTTTAGTTACAAGTCCACGTTACTAGGCTCGGCGACAAGAAAGTGTACACTTAGTTTTTACTTTGTTGAAAGAGATTCTCAGTTCAATCTCATCAACAACATTAATTTGGATAAAAAAAAAAAAGTAAGGATGAGGCAACATATCTTGTAGACGAGAAATTTTTTCACAAAACGGGATTAACACCACTGTGACAATCTAGCCCCTGATTATATGCAAAAGTCCCTTCAAATTGTCATATATTAGTAGCCAGGAATGCCACGATAACCGTTACCCGCTTCCATCTATATTCGCAATTTCTTATCCTCGTTGATGTACAATAGAATACTTGTCATTTAGTACTACGGTCTAGTAACATTTCTCTCCGTTTGTAAGTGAAAAGACTTAGGTTCAATTCTCGTCAAAAGCAAATTTGAACTATATTAATGTGGATAATATGGTTTATTCAAAATAAAATAAAAAATGGTAGAATACTTCACTTCTACACCTAGGACAAATGTTCAGTTGGAACTTGGAAAAATAAAAATAATATACAATTATTCCATTGGAAATATTACCAACCTCATCAAGAATTTCATCAAATCCTCAATATTAAGCATCATAAGAGCATTTTCAAATGAGATGTCAAAAGTGCTAAGTAGACATTTAAGGCTAAAAAAAGCAACAAAACTTTCTCGAACTGATGCTTCATTTCTGACGTGGAATAGCGTCTAGGCTCTTGCTGCCTAATTTGACGTTGTTGTCAAATTGAGCTTAATTTTGGGTTTTTAATAAACGGGCTCTCATTTAATATTAAAACTTTGGGCTAACTGAAATATGATTGGCTATCTGTTTTTGATATTTATTAGTATTTTTTGTCAAATGATAGATTTTGTTAGATTAGCTATTGACAAGGTTTGAACTCACGCTGTTATGTAAAAGTACAACATATTTTCCCCATTGTGGTAAAATGCCACTTACTTAATATTTATTAGTTCAATAAATACAACTCAAAAGGAGATGAAAATCAAATTGTATTTAACATATCGGTTGAAATAAAAATTTGTACAAAACGTTAAATTGCCAGATAAGTCATTATATTCAAATTTTAAGTGTCCCTTTGTTTTGAAAATTAATGAACTAAACGTCAGAGAATATGGTAAGAAAGATCATCAGCTCGTATAGTAATGATGAGAGGTGAAGTGACGTACAAAGCAAAATATAAACAAACAACGTAGAGAGGACGCAAACTCGCATGGGGAGGGGAATCGGAATATTGTAAAGGCATTGTGCATATTCTTCGTCATGATTTTGTCCCCAACGCCAACTTGCCAACCATCATGTCTCATGTCACACAAATACAATCATCCATCTCCAGCTCCAGATTCAACACCCTTCTCACGAATCTTCATCGGAATTTGGTTTATTAATTTAAATTTCTTATTAACAAGGCTGCCAATTGCAACCCTACCCAGAATGTTCCTACCCTGGCTTGCTAGCTATATCACCCAACCTTTCTTGTTTTCTATTGTTCGGGCATGTTACTCCATAATTAATTTTCGCTTCTTTGGTTATTGCGATATCTACTAATAGTTGTTAGTCATAAATGTGCGTGTGAGCAATTAATATCAACGGCTAAACATTCGTTTATGTGCGTGTAAGTGATTAACATTAGAGAGTTGAATATATTCACCTATGTGTATGGAGGTGACTTAACGTACGTGCCATATACTATAACATGTATCATGCTAACACCTCTATAAATTCAAAGTCATCAAATCTAACAAATTAGTCTTAGAGCATCTCTAATGGAGTAGGCAAATGAGTAGTCAAACCCATTTTGATGATCTACATTGGCAAAAACATGCTCCGGTAATGTTTACGTGCGTGTAAGTGATTAATATCAACAATTGACAGTCATTTACGTGCGTGTAAACGACGAACATCAACAGTTGGTAATCATTTACGTGCTTGTAAACGACTTAATTAATACATACATGTGTGAAACAACTCTAGAATTCTAAAGTCATCAAATCAAACAAAGTGGTAGGTAGGTTGGATATGTAGAGATTTGATTGACTGTAATATCAGAGTTAAGAATAGTGAGCCTTCTATAAAACTGAGGATTAGTCAATTAATCATGAGATGAGGCTCACTACTTATCAATAATTAACAAACTACTTTTACAAAACAATAATAATAAACAAACTGCCTAAGTGATCCTCCTCCATGAAAGTCCTCACATAGCTCGATCGATCTCTCCATGCCCATTTGCCTATTTTATCAACCATCAATATATGGTAATTTTTAATGTGCCGGAAACATGATCTGAAACAAGTGTTACTGTACAATTAGTTGGAATTTTTTTTAACTGTATCAAAACACTTGGTGTTTCGGATCATGTTCTCGGCACATTAAAAAATCTATCCAATAAATGAAAGTATGCATGCACGTGTTCTGTGTCGAATGGAAATTTGGGACCATAAACTGAAGGATGATTTGTCAACTTTTGGAAGATGCCCAGTTGGGCTAATGGCTATGCAAAAAAGAAAAAAACTTTATATTATCATCTTTGGTGTAGAAATTAGAGGCCATTGCCCACTGGCCACTATGTTGTGTCGCTCGTTTAGTCATGGCTCTTATGTCAGGAAATAAGATCCGAGCCAGCCCAACACAACTTCCACAATCATGACTATATGTACCTCGTTCTCGATATCAAGATCTACTAACATACTTTGCTATGGATGTGGACTCTTAGTTAATATTAAAAATATATTAGTTGTTTGTACCATATTTTATCAATCCCGAAACTTTCAAGCACATTTCAACTTCATACTTTCAGATATTTATTAAAGGATATCGTTCTGAGGCATCCCTACCAAAGCATAATAGTTTCTCTTCAACCTGGAGAGACCAATCACAACACAATATATGTCAATATCATAATAAAGCTTCTAGAGTCACATATCGACCGTGGACGAAAGGGTGCGACTCTCCTCAACTATAAAAATGTAGGAAACCATTCTCCTACACTTAATCCTTAATGCCATTATTGTATCAAATCATTATTAGAATTTACTAATGATGGTTATGCTTAAACCATTGTACTATGTAAACTCCACATTATTAATGAGGACTCCTCTACACTCGTGAACGTAGCCCAACGTAAAGTGAATCACGTACATCTTGTGTTTACTTTCATATTTTTATCTCTTTAAGTATTATCCTCACTTGGTGACCGGAACAACTTTGCGAAAGTCACAAACTTGATACTTTACGTTGTTCTAAAATCTCACTGATTTTGTGCATCAACATTAGTATTGTGGTACAAGTAGATAGTAAGAGTAACATTACTAATGTTAATTAACCCTAACGTTCAATGAGATTAGTACTTAATCCCGAACCTTTCCCTGCTCCACCTAACATGGGGTATTTTCATATGTGATCTAGCAACGATATCGCTTCAATTGCAGTTATCTCATGTCATGCACATCTTTGGACTAGAGACTCAATCGATTCATAGAAATTAGACTTAATTTGATTCGATTCAATTTATGGTTATTGGCCAATTGAATTCAAGCCAAACTAACTCGGACCGGTTACTTTATATTTATTTTTCACATGTCTCACTCTAAGTGGATGATTCTATGCTAGCAGTGGCGAAGCCACGTGAGAGCGAGGAGTGGCGGCCGCCACTCCCCTCGCCGGGAAACACCACTGGACCCTAGGTCTTCGCCACTCCCCTCGCGCGCCTCGCCGGAAAATAATGGTTCACAGCGCCGGGAGCGCCCTCTGTTTTTCAGGGTTTTCTGGGCAATCTGCGGTGCAGATTACGTTCTAATTTTTTTTTTTTTAAAACCAGGCCAAAACGACGCCGTTTTGGACCTGGTAAAAAAAAATTTAAAAAGTTAAATCAAAACGGCACCGTTTTGATAGTTGAATTAAAAAAAAAATTATAATGGGGTGGGGGACCGCTTCCGCGTGTCACCCCAATGAAACCCTAGCTTCTGTCTGTCTTCCCCCCCCCCCCCCCAAAAAAAAACAAGCCCCCATCCGCACCTGACCTCACCCTTTAGTCTTTTCTATCCTTTTCTTCAGTCTTCTTCACCAATAATCAACACACACACAGACACACAGAGAGCGGGGCCATCCATCTCATCTCAGCCAAGCTTCTCCCCAAACTCCAGTAGCCAAGCCAAAGCCACAAAGTCGTCTTTAATTTCTGTTCCACAAGCCAGTGAGCCACTCTCCTCTCCTCTGAGCTTGAGCCGGCTCCAATCACTATTTAAAGGTAAATTTTTTAATTCTTAAATGTTTAATCCCTACCTTAGTTATTTAATACAAATTTCATTTAATTAGTATAGAATTATATGGTAATGCATTAATATGGTTATTGGTTATTGATTATTGATGTGAATCATATTGTTATTTAATACAAGATTGGGGATTGGTATTTAATACAAATTATGAAATTATTTTTTAGGGTGAAATTATTTATGTGAATCAAATGATATGGTTATTGATTATTCATGTCATGGTTATTTAATACAAATTATGAAATTATTTTTTAGAGTGAAATTATTGATACGAATTGTGAATTAGAAGAATTGTGTGTATGTATAATTGTACATATAGATAAATTGGCATGTCAAAAGTCATCATTAACTAAACTTATTGGTAATAAGCCACATTTTGAATGAAATTATGAAATTATTTTTTAGGATGAAAATTAAAATTTGAATTCTTGAATTTTGATGGATGATTAGTTGAATTGCTTAGTTATATTCATATGAATATGATTAGTTAAATTACTTAGTTATATTCATATGAATATGATTAGTTGAATTGCTTAGTTGTATTCATAGAGTCTAAGAATTTTTATTTCTTTTCATTTTACAGTTACGTAATGGAACGATACTATAAGAAACAATGCTTAAATCCTCCTTCAAACATTTTGGGTAGTCCTCCTCCTTCAAATATTCCGAGTAGTCATCCTCCTCCTTCAAATTTTCTTTAACCTTGCATTCTTTTAAGTTCGCCCCTCCCCCGAGAAATCCTGGCTTCGCCACTGTATGCTAGTTTACATAATTAATTTTGAAAATTCTTGGACGTTCTTTTTTTGTTTCCAAGTTTTAGCCAAGGTGTTTAGATGTTGGAAATACTTACTCTTGTTTTGATTTTGAGAAAATGACACATTGGGTTATATGATAAGAGAAATCGAACGAATTCCTCACACTAGAATCTACTAGCAAGCCCTCGAATTTGCTAGAAATATAAAAAGAAAACTCATGTTTATTGAATAATAGTCGATAAGATTACAAACTAAATGTCAAGATGACCTATTTGTAATGTAACATAACCCTAGAAACCGAATTAAAGATAGTAAACATTATAATTCGATAAAATTCAAATTAAATATAACAAGAAGTCTTGTAGATACCATTGTTCTCTTCGAATCCATATATTATGGACCCAAACGAATATGAGAAACCAGAGTTGCATCATTTTGGACAACACAAAAGGTTAAAACTTCCACTTTTGGATATGGCAACAACAAATAACCTATTGACACGTGAATTACTAATTTTCCAATCACTTTTGTTAATTTTTTGCTGCTTTCTTCTTTTAATTTTATTGCACTGTGAAATAAATAATTTCTGTCATCCATCATAATATTCCACTTTTATGATTTCGAATCCGAAACCACCCTAAAGGAAAAAAAAAATCAAATGGGCATGAATCTGGATGGACTCAATCTGACTAAATCGAACCAAGCTTACCAAACCGAGTCTTTCTTGAAATAGTTTAATTTAGTTTCGTTGATATGCAATTTAGTTCGACCGACCAAACTGAATCGAACCGAACCAATCCGAAAGATTGGTACTGTATCCCAATACTCAAAAGAATGCATTTGCAATTCCGTATAAAATCAGGGGTACAAAGGTCAATCAACACAAAAGATGGAAAGCCCCACCACTAGAACCGGAATGCCACAGGACAACTGGATCCACAAGAGGCCCAGATCAAAGTGACGCGTCGCGCGGACCGTATATAAAGTCCCTTCCTACAGAAGGGCCAACGGTGGGGATTCGATCGAGACCGAATTTGCAGTGCATTTAATTTCGGGGGCGGAGTTCCAAATTTCATTTCGCATTTCATTTCGCTCGGCAAAATTTGTGGATTTCCAATTTTTGTTTTTCCGCTCGTTTTTTAGTGTCCGCCCGTCACGCCCGTACCTTTATTGTTTTTTGTTTTCATTTCGAACCAACACCAGTGGCCCTCAAGGCGGGTAGCAGCTCATCCGAACCTCAACCCCATAAACTCGCATTGCTAGGGTTTCGAAAACAGGTGAATCCCTTTCTCTCTCTCTCTCTCTCTCTCTCTACATTTCGATCCGGTCGTAATCGTGTAATGTGCTCAAGATTTCAATATTTTGGTTCGATTTTGGGTTTTCCCCGTTTGGATTTTGCTGTTTGGTGGTCGCTTTTGCTGAATTTGGTTTTCGGTTGTGATGTTTGATCGGTCTGTGTAAATTTTGGTAGATTTGTGCCTTGATCTGTTTGTTTGTAGGTGATGAGGGGTTTCCATTGCTTATTTTTTTTATTAATTTTTGAAAAAATATAAAAATATTTTGACTATTTTTGGTAGAGCCAAGAAATATTTATGAATTATGTTTGAATTTCAGTATATTGTTTATCTTTATGCTTTTTTTGTTTTGGGTTTTCTTATTTGGGAATTGGGTTGGAGTGGATTTGATGTTGGCCTTTTGTGTTTGTTAACTTCAATCTCTGTTTTATGTACACCAATGGCGATCGGTGTCGATTTCTATGCAGCCTTCTGTTTGTGTGAGACAAGTGATAATTCCATTCAACGTGATGCATATTGTTTGAGTTTATGTGTTGGGGTGAATTTGGGTTTTTAAATTTATGCGGTGTGGATTTGCCCTGTTTATTTTCTTGCAGGAAGTAGAAGATGGCGGAGAGCGAGGACATTCAGCCTCTTGTCTGTGATAATGGAACGGGAATGGTTAAGGTATGCGAAACAGATTTCCATCCCAGCTTGTAGAATGTATAACAGAATATCAATCTGTATGTATTTTAAGTGGTATGGATCTAAGGTGCTAGAAAGTGGACTTAGTTTGGTTGAAACATTGTTGTATAGGCTGGATTTGCTGGAGATGATGCTCCAAGAGCCGTGTTCCCTAGCATTGTTGGCCGCCCTCGTCACACTGGTGTTATGGTTGGTATGGGTCAGAAAGATGCATATGTTGGGGATGAGGCTCAGTCCAAGCGTGGTATCTTAACCCTGAAATACCCAATTGAGCACGGAATTGTGAGCAATTGGGATGACATGGAGAAGATTTGGCATCATACCTTCTATAATGAACTTCGTGTTGCTCCTGAAGAGCACCCAATTCTCCTCACTGAAGCACCTCTCAACCCTAAGGCAAATCGTGAGAAGATGACCCAGATCATGTTTGAGACCTTCAATGCTCCAGCTATGTATGTAGCCATCCAGGCCGTGCTTTCCCTCTATGCCAGTGGTCGTACTACTGGTGAGCTATTCAATCAGATTAGATATTGCACTAACTCTGTTCTTTATGAAATTGTTTTTATGTTGCATAAATTGGTTTGGCCTTGTTGATAAACAAGCATTTTACGGTTCAGCCTAAAATTTTCAAAAGAAAAAAGGTATGATAGGCGACTATCTTTAAATGAGTTCACAGTAGATAAAATGGGCATATGCAGTTTGTTTGGAATATATTATGAATGATTTTGAAATATTTGGAATATAGATTTATGGCTTATTTTTTGGTATGCCCTTGGAACTCTACTTCAATCTCACTTTGCCCCTTGAAACTTAATTTGCACTACTTTGCACCGTGGAACTCAATTTTTGCATCACTGTTATATTCCGTTAGTTCCGTAAAAAAAAAACTGTTAAGTTATGTGACATGATTGGGTCCCACTTATTCCTGTTATAATTGCTATATGTACAAGATAATGTTAAAATCTATTTAATATTTTGAAATTGTTGAAAGAAATTAAAAATCAAATTAATGAAATTGTTTGAAGAATAAGTGGGAGCCAATCATGCCACATAAGCGAACTTAACAGTTTTTTTGACGAACTAAAGGAATATAGCAAAATGATGCAAACATTGAGTTCCAGCCACACAAATTAAGTTTCAGGGGGCAAGGTGAGATTGAAGTAGAGTTCCAAGGGGCATACCATAAAATAAGCCTAGTTTTATCTATGAGAATGATATTGGGTAAAAAGATCACTTTGGGCTTTCTTAGATCAGCCAATGCTTATCGTAAAATTATGATATTTTGGGTTTGTGTTTGATTGGAACTCCAGGTTGCTAGTGCTGAAGCCATTTCAACTGTGATTCATGTTTTCTATGTGCTTGTGTGCAGGTATCGTTCTTGATTCTGGAGATGGTGTCAGCCACACAGTCCCTATTTATGAGGGGTATGCTCTTCCACATGCCATCTTGAGGCTTGACCTTGCAGGTCGTGATCTGACTGATGCCTTGATGAAAATTTTGACTGAGCGTGGCTATTCATTCACCACCACAGCAGAGCGTGAAATTGTGAGGGACATGAAGGAAAAGTTGGCGTACATTGCTCTTGACTATGAACAGGAATTGGAAACTGCTAAAACCAGCTCTTCTGTTGAGAAGAGCTATGAGCTACCTGATGGTCAGGTGATCACCATTGGAGCAGAGCGTTTCCGGTGCCCAGAAGTCCTCTTCCAACCATCCATGATCGGAATGGAGGCTGCTGGTATTCATGAGACCACGTACAATTCCATAATGAAATGCGATGTTGATATCAGGAAGGATTTGTATGGCAACATTGTTCTTAGTGGTGGTTCGACCATGTTCCCGGGAATTGCTGACAGAATGAGCAAGGAAATTACTGCATTGGCCCCAAGCAGCATGAAAATCAAGGTGGTTGCCCCACCAGAGAGAAAGTACAGTGTCTGGATCGGAGGCTCCATCTTAGCTTCCCTCAGTACATTCCAGCAGGTTTGTTTCTTAATACATTTACATTATTTTCCTGTGCAAACTGCTCTGTAAAAGGATTCTTACTAGAAATCCGAATTCATTTGAGTGCAGATGTGGATTGCCAAAGCTGAGTACGATGAATCCGGTCCCTCAATCGTGCACAGGAAATGCTTCTGAGAACAATCAAGGATAGGCGGAGGGATGGTTAAGGAAGGAAAATGCTGCTTGCATTCTTGTTCTCTGGTTTTGCTGTCCGTCTTTATTTCGCTTTATATTACTTAAATGTCTGGATTATATGAGTTTGTAGGTTTACCGCTGGATTATTTGTAATTTTTCTGAATATGTTTTTATTCACAGTGATCATTTACTAATCCCTCTGCATCTGCAAGTCTTTTGGTAGAATGTTGATTCTGGTTCATCTAATTTTTTTCTTGCTCATGAAATTTCTGATATGCGAATGATGGTTGTCATTGGCATTTTTCAATTCATTCGATGAAAACTATAACGATGTTCCAAAAAAATTGGGAAATATGAACAACACATGCTATCATCAAATTGACATATTTTTAGTTACAATGAAAAATAAAGACTAATCAGTGGTAAGAGTTTTCAGGTTGAGCATTTGGAAAATGGATTTTAACACGTATTTTTTATTTATGGCTATAAGATTAAATAAATCAGATGGAATAAATAGTTATAATTAAACAGTAGTGTGTAAGATTAAAAAGAAAATGTCCAATGCTAAGTCATTCTCAAACAATTGACCAAAAAGAAATGATAGTGCTATTCAGTATTCATGTACTTATTTTTACCTTCCACACATGTTTGTAATTTCTGGTCATTGATGATTTTCAATTTATTCTATTCGACAATCAAAAATTGAGGGCATGTATGAGAAGTAAAAATAAGTGTGGAAGTCATTCTCAAACTCAAAGAACAATAAAAACATCTTTTTCTTTTTCTTTTAATTTGATAATAAAAAACATTCAACTTTCAGTTGTCTAATAATTTTATTGTGCTCCAGTGTATGCCGTGAATCGAATGAATGAAAGCTTGACTGCTTGCATGCGCGGCCAATAACACAAGAAATTTTTAGTTGTAACGGGAACATGGATGATACACCACGGTTTTTTATGTAAGTGGTGAGAAATTTCATTTTTTAAGTTATTAACTTTTAACACACATATCCCACAATTTATATAACGACACTTGATGTACCATCGCGTGTGACGGTCACACTGAAAAATCTATCATGTAACACCAATAATTTATGTATTTATATATATATATATAAATTGTTTTAATAAAATGTATATGGTTTTTAAGCAAATGTCGATAACCCCCAATTTGTTTACAATTAGGGCTCTGCAGAGAGGGGTAAATCAAATTTGGATTAGCAGGAAGGACTTGTTAAGACGTTGAAGGGAACACAACACTCTCGCCTGCGTAACCCTAACCAGACCTTCTTCCGACGAGCAGCCAATAGAAATTTGGCATTCGGTAGTGCTAGCTCGGGATGCTGGGCCACACTTTCCATTGCCTTATCCATGGAACCAGACAGACCCTTTGGATTTAATCCTGCAACAGCAGAGAAACATGGGTAGGATTGCCGTGGCGACGATTGTGAGCCTGTGGGTAATTCCCATCTCCATCCTCGTCAATCACATTGTTCCCGAGCCCTACATGGTAATCCCCCCAAGGCAGCAACTTTCGTCGATTCAATTCAAAGGGAATTTTTTATATTTAGATTTTTGGGTTGTGTGAATTTTGTTTTGAGGAATTGGTAAATAAATTTATGATCTGTAGGATGAGATATTCCATGTGCCTCAAGCTCAACAGTACTGTAATGGCAATTTCAGAAGCTGGGATCCCATGATCACCACTCCTCCTGGCCTGTATGTTCTTTTCCATTTCTTAATTTTTTACTTTTTTGTTGTTAATTTGCTTTGAACTTTGTATTCCGCCCGCTGATTTGTAAGTGCGAAAAGTGGGTTTACTTACTTTTGGCAAATTAATTGGCTTTGATATGTTTTGAACTTTTGATTGAGAACTTAAGAATCATGTTGTATCACAGTATTTAGCAGGGAATTTAACATGCGCAATGCTAAACTTTTGCAGGTACTATCTTTCACTAGCTCATGTTGCGTATTTGTTTCCAGGCATGTCATTGGTAAAAGCAGACCATTCGTTTTCTGAAGGCTGCTCCACAGCGATTCTTCGCTCTGTCAATGGTGTTTTGGCTGTATTTTGCAGCGTTCTTGTGTATGAGATAATCATTCACTTGAGACCGGCTCTTGATGAAAGAAGAGCAACACTTTACGCGGTGGTGCTAGCCATGTACCCGCTTCATTGGTTCTTCACTTTTCTCTATTATACAGATGTTGTGTCGCTTGCTGCAGTGCTCGCTATGCATCTAGCGTGTTTGAAGAAGAAGTACTGGTTTAGTGCATTGGTAAAGGCTTAAGTCTCTTCCATATGTCATTGTATGATTTTGATGCAAGCACACATGTGCTATGCCTATATGTTTTGTCAAGTGGTAACTTGGTTTGATGTTTGTAATGCAGCTTGGTGCTGTGGCAGTTGTTATTCGGCAAACAAATATTGTATGGATGCTTTTTGTTTGTTGCAATGAGGTTATAAATATTACAATGGCTGACCATAAAGATAAGATAGATGTAGACGACACAATTAGGATAAAAGGTCAGCCAACTCCTTCAAACCCTGTTACTTTAGGCCCAAACTTGAGAAAGCGGAAGGCCAGCACTTCAGTGGATGCTGGAACTCATTTAATCTCGACTAGAAAAATTTCTCTTCAAACTTGCAAATTAGGTTTGTCCTCACGAAGTTTGCCAACTTGGTTGCTCACACCATGCAGTGGATTTTTTTATTCTGAAAGCTTATAGCACATGACATTCTATTGTAGGTTTTCATGATGAAATTAAGGCCATCTTTCCAAAATTATGGCACATGAAGTTGGAACTTTTGTTTTCTTTTAGCCCTTTTATTCTAGTATTAGCAGCCTTTGTTGCCCTTGTTCGGTGGAATGGGAGTGTGGTTCTAGGTATGACTCATCCTTCTATTGTTGTGTTACACATTGTGGTTAATGAAGTAGCCTTTACTTCTGTTGTCTCATACCATGTCCAAATGTTGCAGGTGCAAAAGATGCTCATGCCGTTTCTCCTCATTTTGCACAGATCTTGTATTTTGGTCTATTTTCTGCCCTTGCTATGGCTCCTACACTCTTTAGTTTGAGACAAACGGTACACTTATTCTGGTCAATGTGGAAGAATAAGTTCCTTACCTTCTTTCAGATGTCTTTGGCACTCATTGCTGGCTTCATCGCCGTCCATTTTTTCAGGTCAGACCTTTTTAACATTTGAGCTCAATGCTTTTATGTGATGTTTTGGAAAGATGGCCGCTGATATGGAGGTCAATTTTTTAAGTGATGTTTGAGAAAAACAACTTTTCAAGGGTTGGTTTTAACGTTTTTCCAATCTCAAGAACAGTGAATGTTTCATCTGCTGTTTTCACGTCCAGCACAGACACTCATTCATAACCTTTATGTAACAAATCATTATGTAATTTCTTGACTGTTGCAGCATAGCTCATCCCTATCTTCTGGCTGACAATCGGCATTATCCCTTTTATCTTTGGCGGAAGGTCATCAAAGCTCATTGGTCAATGAAGTACCTCCTCATCCCACTTTATGTTTATTCATGGCTTTCCATCATCACTAGATTGGGTTGGTATACAGCTCTTGGTCATCATACGTTTCAATCCACCTTGTGTTTTTTTTCCCTAAGACTTGTTTCTGTTTCACTCCGGCAGGGAAATTTCAGAGGAAGATTTGGGTGCTGGCATTTGTCTTGGCTACTGCTGCAGTTTTGGTTCCCGCACCGCTGATTGAGTTTAGATATTATACCATTCCATTCTTTTTCTTGATCCTACATTCCCACGCTGACGATTATCGAAGTTGGCTCGTCACGGGGCTGCTGTACATAACTGTCAACATATACACAATGATGATGTTCTTGTATCGACCATTCCATTGGTCCCATGAGCCAGGGACCCAGCGGTTTATATGGTAGCTACTAGCTAGATTCGCCAATAGATTCACAAAAAAACTTATTCAGGTCCATAGAAATTCAAACCTTCATACTAATCAGATTCCGGCACGGCGATGCCGATGTAGCGTACATGTGATCCATGCTTTTCTTTTCCTTTTTGTTTTTGAAACTGTGTTGAGTAGCTATTGCAGCATTGTGTAACCTGAATTCATTTATAGGAATGAATGAAATGCTTTGTCTTTCCTTACCCATATGAATTTGAATCATATTTTTATTGCTTCCATCCCTCATTAATGCGGAAATCCAGGCTGTTTGCACTAAGCAATGTGTCTAAATAGCCTTACTCATGTTTACTTAACAGAAATGAGAAAATGAAGCAATCAAGGGTTTAAAAATGCGAAAAAGAAGGGGAATCAGAACGATTAGTCTCCCTAGTCGATTTGATTCTTGATTTTTAGGTATTTGATAACGACGGAAAAAGTGCATTATTCCGATCCTTTATGTGTAAGTAAACCTAACAAAAAGTTAACGAGTAAAATGATTCTCATATCCATATTTTAGTAAACACACGGAACTCAAGAATTAAAATAATTCAAAGTCTCATTCCTTCTAAATAAGGGTGTATTTTGCTCAACCACATTAACTTCGGTGTATATTTATTATACACCTTATTGGCTGCCATGTGTCACATCTTCTAACCCTAGTAAACTTGTTGTGAAGTATAAGGACGCGTATCAGGTTCTTAGGTGGAGATGAGTATCACCAGAGTTAGTGGTAGTCAATAAAAATACTCCACATGACATAATAGAAGACCCAAGAAGAGAAGACACACTACCCAGGGGTGGATCAACCGATCTATTACACATCGAGACACAATCCAGGCCAAGCAGAGTAATTCCCTTAGGCTAACATTCGGTTCGTTGGGAATTGTTTTTAAAATAACTGAAAACGCTAGTAAAAATGTTTTGAAATCAATTGATAATAAAAAGAGAGTTTTAACGAAAAGTCCCACGGTACTGTTCACTTTAATGAAAAACCACATTTTTACACTAAAAAGTTAAAGCTGGTACTATTCACTTTACCCTTTATTTTGTCCTTATCATTAAAACTCAAAGTTTTCAAGCCTTTTTTCATTAGTTTTCCTTAATAAAAATCCAAGTGGATCTTGAAAATCACTTAAACTAATTCCTACAATAAGCACAAATCTGGTGTTTCTTCTAAAAAGCACTTACAGTACTTTCGAAATCCAAAATCAATTTCACAAATAATGCTTAGTTATTTTAAAAGTATTTTCTAACGAGATATTGATTTTAGCTTGAAAATACCAAGGGTATTATGTGTCTGGTTGACAGTGGTCAACACTCAACAGTGATCTTCCGTTGTTCACGCGCCACGAGCTAGCAAGGTCACAAGTTGAAAGCCACGGAAATCGGAGGTAGCTTGAAATGCAAGCCATGCAAGTTGGGTCTCTCTGCAACTTCGAACCTCAAACACTGACGAGCCATGGTGGTGGAGAAAGTCGGGTCAAATTCTATGGCAAATATTTCTGGGCTTCGCGGCCCGCTGTGGTGGATGCAGTGGGCCAAGCGTGGCTGGGCAATCGCCGCAGTCGGATTCGCCATCTTTGTCTTCGCTCTCTCTGTCGCTTCCTACTATCGGAGTTCCGAGCCGGAGTCCAACACCGCGAACGCATTTCATCGCATCACCACCTCCGATTTGATAGACCTGACATTGTTGCACAGCGCCAAAGATAGAGGCGCCCGTACTGCATCGTAACCCTTTACTAATCAAATTTTAATTACCATGTGTTTTAGCTCCTAATTAATTTCTCCTTGATTTGATTATTTTCTTGTTTAATTTATGGTTTTGTAGTTTGTTTAGATGGAAGTTTGCCTGGCTACCATTTTCAAAAGGGATTTGGATCCGGCGCCAAAAATTGGCTACTTTTCATTGAGGTCTTAACATTTCAAAATTCTTATGTTGTTGGAAAGGCGCAGAGATAATTGGTTATGAACTTTTAGTCAAAATTGGAATTGGACGGATACTATACAGACAATAAAATGCCCTAAACCGTAGTGTTACAGGCGTTATGTTTCCCGATTAATAATTTCTTTAAATTTTGTAACCAGTTCTGTTTGTGCATATTTCTTGCAATTGTTTTGTTCAATGTCATTGCATTTACATGTTCTAGTTGGTTTGTTTATTAAGATGGAAAAACTATGTGTAATGGATTTAGGTGGAAATGTTGAAATGTAGGGTGGAGGTTGGTGCAACACAATAGAATCGTGTATTTTGCGTAAACATATGCATTTAGGATCTTCCAAACATATGGGACGTCGAGTTCACTTTACTGGGATTTTAAGCCCTTACCCTGACCATAATCCTGGTAATTATATTCTACTTGGTTGCTTCGTATATTTACGATCACCATAATGCTTAATTATTTGTAGTTTTAACTCAATGTCAAGTTAAACAGTTAACTGATGTGATTCAATTCCAATTTTGGAGCATTCTCTAGGATTCTTTAACTGGAACCGAGTCAGAATACAGTATTGTGATGGCGCATTTATAGCCGGTCACCCGGATAACGAGTTGAAGGTAATTTATGTTTGGAGATTTTCTGCCTTGTTTGGGAATCAGTTGTAATTTTATTAATGGGGGTTTTATTGGTCTTCAATGGTATAGAATGGAACGGAACTTTTCTTTAGGGGCCGGCTCATCTGGGAAGCAATTATGGATGAACTCTCGTCATTTGGCTTGTCAAAAGCGGAACAGGTATCAATCTTACAGGCCCTTCTTTCGGACCCTTCTTTCGGGAAGCAATAATGTGTGCGAGAACAATATTACAGGCCCTTCTTTCAGGATGCTCTTCCGGTGGGTTGGCAGCTCTTATACATTGTGATGAATTTCGACATCTTTTGCCTAAGGATGCCACTGTCAAATGTCTAGGCGATGCGAGTTTTTTTCTTGATGAGTATGTTTTATGCATACCAGTTCCTTCTGCACTAATATCTTTTAGCTAATCTGCTTAGCATGAAGTTTTTCTAGGATCATATATTTTTACATGTGAACTCTTCGAGGGCCATAATTTCGTTCTTACCTTTGCTGTTTCTTATTCTACTGTTCCTAGTTCATACATTAGGAAATAAGACCTATCATAATTGAACACCTTCGAACCATTCTGTTTTCTATCAAATTTGCAATTCTTCCTATCAAGCTACACTAGGAATGTTGAAATTTTTGCAAGCTCTTACTAACTACTTGTTCTACGTGTATAAAGCCTTTTTTCTTAAAGCATCCTCCGTGCTCTTAGCCTCTTACTAGTGATGACATAGCTACCTTCTGTTTCGTACATTTCAGGAAAGATGTTCTCCACAATCCTACCATGAGATCTCTCTTTCGTGATGTTGTCAACCTTCAGGTTATGCTCTGACATTAACGATACTAGCTTATACAATCCCTTTCTTGGTGATACTTATCCTAGTCTTTGGGTATAACTTTAGTTACTACCTAGGTGATAGTGTAGGATTGTTGGGTTTGATGGATGGAATGAATACGAGGTGTACAGCACGAGTCAATATAATTTTCAATCTTTAAAATGGTACATATCTGCTAATTCTCATTTTAGGCTCTGGCATGTCATACTGATTTTCTTATTCAATCTGTATCAGGGGTTAGCGAAAAGTTTGAACAAGGATTGTGTTGCGAGAATGGAACCAGAAAGGGTAGAATTTATTTTCTTCTTTTTTATATGGTAGTACCAATGATTAAATTTGGGATGTTCTTATTTTTCTTCTCGGTCATGGTTTTTAACACAGCCCCAATCGTTTGTTGTGAACTTTTATGCAGTGTATCTTTCCTGAAGAAATGGTTAAAAACATCAAAACCCCTGTGTTCCATGTTCAATCAGCTTATGATTTTTGGCAAGTAAGCTACCTCAGAACTCAAAGCTTCATTTGCTTATCATCTGAATTTGACTTACATCCCTTTTTTCTTTTTTGTATGTGATGGTCATTAGATACAAAATACCTTGATACCTAAAGCATCCGATCCACATAGCTACTGGCAAAAGTGCAGACTGAACATTTATAATTGCAATTCTACCCAGGTTGAAATACTACTAGGTAAGTAAGTATATACCACTGTTGCTAGTCAAAACGTAGATTTTTGTTCGGGGTCTTCTTGTTATATTACATTGAAACTAGGATTCTTACCGTCTTTCTACCAATTGCAAATGCATTCAGAGGGCATTACTTGCAGCATCACTAGCTTGAGGCCTCCTTTATGGAAAATATGATTCATTCATCGAACACTAATTGGTTTATGGTTATATAATGAAGAACAGTTGTAAAAAAAATACCGTGGCAAAATTAACTTGATTCATTTTGTACAGGTTTCCGGGGATCTCTGCTGAAGGCGCTGAATGAATTCGAGAAAAATAAGGGAGGAGGAATGTTTATAAGTTCTTGCTTTATTCATTGCCAGACATTGATGACTGAGATATGGCATTCGCCGAAATCTTTAAGGATAAACAACAAGGTGAGAAAGTTTTATCATTTGTATTCGAATGCTGTTATCATGTGGAGAGTTCTTGTTAACTCAAATATGGTGGCGGAAGTTCTATCATTCATGCCATATATTTCTCTGTGAGAGAGATGAAAGCATAAATACCATAAGCTTAAGCTGTCAGTTTCTTAACTAAACTCGGCATCTGACTGTTTTGAGCTTTGCTATTCCGAATAGACAATTGCGGAGTCTGTGGGGGACTGGTACTTCAATCGAAGTGCAGCGAAGCTAATAGACTGCCCGTTTCCATGCAATCCGACCTGCTACAATGTGAATTTCACTCGAGGTTGATTGAACTCAAGAAACGCTTTCAACTTTTCAACTGTTATTCCGAACTGTAGATCTTTGGAGCCTCAGTTCACCCTAGTGAAAATTCTACCCTCCTTGTCCAGACTCTGAGCACGATCCAATCGCCATAGATATTGAGAAAGAGGGTGTGTAGAGAAAATTTAACAGAGTCACTTCTTTTTACATGGAGGAGGAAACGGGCTTTTTACATTCAAAGGCTAGAGACCATTTTGCTACAGCTTAGTGATGTAGCTGTGTAAAAAAAAAAAAAAAAGGCTAATGTACGTAATTTTGTAACCAAAAAATGTCTCATTTTTTTCCGTTCAGATTTTTCTCGATTGTAAGTAACAATTTAATCTTGTATTTATTTTACTCGTTAAATTTGGATCATTGAATCATAAATACTAAACCCAAAATTCTAAAACTAGTTTCTTGAGCTACAAGCTCTCTATCTACTCCATAAGCTAAGCAAAAGAGCTCTAGTTTTTAATTAAGTGCTCATCGAGAATCGTCTCATGTGAATTAACGGTTGGTTGTCGCTCCTAAACCCTGGTTGTCGCTCATATGATCTGACATTTTCTTTTAATATGCAAAACACCTTGTCTGCTTCAAAATAAAATTACCTTTCCATTTGGTCTGAAAATAATGGCCTACCTTTTCTTCTTTTTTTGTTGATAGTAATGCCCGACCTCATTCTATGGATTTATTCCATAAAACTAGGCCTGTCAAAAGGGTCGTGTCGTGTCACACCTGTTATCTTAACGAGTCCTTAACATGTCGGGTCACTTTACCCAACCCGACCCGTTATGACCCGTTACGACCTGTTAAGAAAAATATATTTTTTTCTTACATTTGCACATACCACTCATTACCACATAAATATTACTTCAAAACATTAAAACACATTTATCGTTTAAGTAACTTGATCTCTTAATGTTTGTTTTTTGCAATTTTTGGTGTATGTGATCTCGAAGTATATACAAACATGTTTGACGGTTGGATCGTTGAAACTAGTTTCGTAGAATGCGTATCCCATAAAACAATAGATTCACTAATATTTAAGAGTTTATTCATACTTTCATTAAGTATGACATAAGATTTTGTAGTATCCACTATTGTAAATATTTAAATTGAAGATCAAGTTCATTCATTGTATTCATATAGGGTCAAGGAGTGTAGCTGTAAAAAATCATCAAAATCGGAGTTAAAATAACCGTTAAATTGTGATTTTTCGTTTTATAACCGTCGAAAAGTTTTGTCCCGTTACTTGATCTCTTAATGTTTGTTTTTTGCAATTTTTGGCGTATGTGATCTCGAAGTATATACAAACATGTTTGACGGTTGGATTGTTGAAACTAGTTTCGTAGAATGCGTATCCCATAAAAACAATAGATTCACTAATATTTAAGAGTTGGGTAAAAGACTGTTTACTACCCTCATGTTTCATGGTTTTCAACATTTAGTACATCAAGTTTTTTTCGTCTCAGAGTCATACCTAAAGTGTAAATTTTGGGACAGTCTCATACATCCGTTAGTCAAACTGTTAAATTTGCCGTTAATTGTGACGTGGCGCCCATGTGGACAATGACTGGGCGCCACGTGTCAGCCACGTTTTTTTTTTTTTTCTTTCTTCTTTTCTTCTTCTTCTTCTTCTTCTTCTTCCACCCGACTGCAACATTTTTTTTTCCTTCCTCCTTCTCCTTCCTTCCCCTTCTTCTCCTTCTTCCTTCTTCTTCCTCCGAATCTGGGGAAGTTTTTTTTTTTTCTTTCTTCTTCCTCCTTCTTCCTCCTTCTTCCTTCTTCCTTCTTCTTCTTCTTCTTCTTCCTCCGAATCTGCCCAGATTCGGTTTTTTTTTTTTTTTTTTTTTTTGAGGAAGATGAAGAAGAAGGAGGAAGGAGGAAGGAGGAAGGAAGAAGAAGAAGAAGGAGGAAGAAGAAGGAGGAAGAGGAAGAAGAAGAAGGAAGGAAAAAAAGAAAAGAAAAAAAGTTGCAGTCGGAGGAAGAAGAAGAAGAAAGAAGAAAAAAAAAAAAAGATGAATCTGGGCAGATTCAGAGGAAGAAGAAGAAGAAGAAGAAGGAAGAAGGAGGAAGGAGGAAGGAGAAGGAAGAAGGAGGAAGAAGAAAAAAAAAAAAAAAAAAACTTCCCCAGATTCGGAGGAAGAAGAAGAAGAAGAAGGAGAAGGAGAAGAAGGGGAAGGAAGAAGGAAGAAGGAAGAAGGAGGAAGAAGAAGAAAAAAGGGAAAAAAAAAAAACGAATCTGGGTAGATTCGGAGGAAGAAGAAGAAGAAGAAGGAATAAGGAGGATGGAGAAGGAAGCAGGAAAAAAAAAATCCCCAGATTCGGAGGAAGAAAAAGGAGAAGGAGAAGGAGAAGGAAGAAGGAGAAGAAGGAGGAAGGAAGAAGGAGAAGGAGGAAGAAAAAAAAAAAGCTTGCAGTCGGGTGGAAGAAGAAGAAGAAGAAGAAGAAGAAGAAGAAGAAGAAGAAAGAAGAAAGAAGAAAGAAGAAAGAAGAAGAAAGAAAGAAAAAAAAAAGTGTCACAAAAAAAAAAAACGTGGCTGACACGTGGCGCCACGTCATTGTCCACATGGGCGTCACGTCACAATTAACGGCAAATTTAACAGTTTGACTAACGGATGTATGAGACTGTCCCAAAATTTACACTTTAGGTATGACTCTGAGACGAAAAAAACTTGATGTACTAAATGTTGAAAACCATGAAACATGAGGGTAGTAAACAGTCTTTTACCCTTAAGAGGAGTTTATTCATACTTTTCATTAAGTATGACATAAGATTTTGTAGTATCTACTATTGTAAATATTTAAATTGAAAATCGAGTTCATTCATTGTATTCATATAGGGTAAAGGAGTGTAGCTGTAAAAAATCATCAAAATCGGAGTTAAAATAACCGTTAAATCGTGATTTTTCGTTTTATAACCGTCGAAATTTTTTGTCCCGTTACTTGATCTCTTAATGTTTGTTTTTTGCAATTTTTGGCGTATGTGATCTTGAAGTATATACAAACATATTTGACGGTTGGATCGTTGAAACTAGTTTCGTAGAATGCATATCTCATAAAAACAATAGATTCATTAATACTTTAGAGTTTATTCATACTTTCATTAAGTATAACATAAGATTTTGTGGTATCCACTATTGTAAATATTTTAAATTGAAGATCAAGTTCATTCATTGTATTCATATAGGGTCAATGAGTGTAGCTGTAAAAAATCATCAAAATAGGAGTTAAAATAACCGTTAAATCGTGATTTTTCGTTTATAACCGTCGAAAATTTTTGTCCCGTTAATTAATCTCTTAATGTTTGTTTTTTGCAATTTTTAGCGTATGTGATCTCGAAGTATATACAAACATGTTTGACGGTTGGATCGTTGAAACTAGTTTCGTAGGATGCGTATCCCATAAAAACAATAGATTCACGAATACTTAAGAGTTTATTCATACTTTCATTAAGTATAACATAAGATTTTGTGGTATCCACTGTTGTAAATATTTTAAATTGAAGATCGAGTTCATTCATTGTATTCATATAGGGTCAAGGAGTGTAGCTGTAAAAAATCATTAAAACGGAGTTAAAATAACCGTTAAATCGTGATTTTTCGTTTTATAACCGTCGAAATGTTTTGTCCCGTTACTTGATCTCTTAATGTTTGTTTTTTCAATTTTTGGCGTATGTGATCTTGAAGTATATACAAACATGTTTGACGGTTGGATCGTTGAAACTAGTTTCATAGAATGCGTATCCCATAAAAAAAATAGATTCACTAATACTTAAGAGTTTATTCATACTTTCATTAAGTATAACATAAGATTTTGTGGTATCCACTGTTGTAAATATTTTAAATTGAAGATCGAGTTCATTCATTGTATTCATATAGGGTCAAGGAGTGTAGCTGTAAAAAATCATCAAAATCAGAGTTAAAATAACAGTTAAATCGTGATTTTTCGTTTATAACCGTCGAAAAGTTTTGTCCCGTTACTTGATCTCTTAATGTTTGTTTTTTGCAATTTTTGGCATATACGATCTCAAAACATATACAAACATGTTTGACGGTTGGATCATTGAAATTAGTTTCATAGGATGCGTATCTCATCTTTCACTCTCTTTTTTGTTTCCTTTTCTTATCATTTTCTTTTTTCCCTCCTTTTTTTTTTTGAAATCTTTTTCCCTCCATTTTTCTTCAAAGGGCGGACACCTCACCTCACCTACACTACACGGTACAGTGGTACTGGTACACCCATCTTTCCCTCTATTTTTTGTTTCTTTTTCTTATCATTTTCTTTTTTCCCTCCCTTTTTCTTTGAAAGGGTGGATGGCAGATGCATATTAATTGTTATTGTTTTTAGGGGTATAAAATTTAATTTAAAATTTAATATATATATATATATATATATATAATTATAGTTAATATTTTGGGGGTATAATTATTATAGTATATATAATTATTATAGTTTTTAGGGGTATAAAATTGTTAAATTAATATATATATATATATATAATAATTATAGTATTTTTTTAGGGTTATAAAATTATTAAATTAATATTCTGCTTATCGTGTATCGTGTTACCCACGTGTATACCCGAACCAACCCGTTATTTTAACAGGTGCTTATCGGGTTACCCGATAACGACCCGATTCGTTATCGTGTCGACCCGAATACCTGTTAATTTTGTGTCGTGTCGTGTCGGGTTATCGGGTCGTGTCAGGAATTGCCAGCCTACATAAAACATTGTTTCTTGCAAGAAAAGCAAAAACAAATAAACAAAAAAATTAAAGTAAAATTAAAAAACCAAAAACCAAAAACAAAAGAAACAAAATAAAGCTTACTGTTTTAATGAAAACTGGCAGTTAATTTTTCGTTGTCCGTTTGACTGCGTGAGCAGAGCACCGGAGGCAGTCAGTCAATTGATGGTGGGGCCAATGGCGAATCCCAGGCTTCGCAGCCTTCTATGGTGGCGAAGATGGGCCAAAAAGGACTGGGCAATCGCCGCCGTCGGATTTACCGTTATCGCCTTCGCTCTCACTCTCCTCTCCAACTCTTGGCGCGACGAAGCAGACTCCGAAATCTCCCGCCCGTTTCTTCCCAACGCCGCCGCCTTCGATTTCGTCGACTTGACCTTGCTGCGCAACGCCAAAGATAGAGGGGCCCGTACTCAATCCCATCCCCTCTACTTGCCAATCTCTCTCTCTCTCTCTCTGTCTCTCTCTCCCCGCCCTAATTGTTTGAATTTTGGTTTTGCAGTTTGTTTGGATGGTACTGCCCCTGGCTACCATTTCAGGAAGGGATTCGGATCCGGCGCCAACAATTGGCTGCTTCACATTGAGTTCAAATTCTATCCCTGTGCCTTTTTAACAGGTCTAATACAAATTGTTCCATTCAATTTCAGTGAATTTGCATATGCTAGTAGATTTTTATGCTTAGAAAGGAAAATTGCGTGATGGGTTTGGTTCGAAAATTGAAAATGTAGGGTGGAGGTTGGTGCAATTCGATTGAATCGTGTTCTTGGCGCAAAGGTAACGCTTCGTTTTGTAATTCTAGCTCAATCTAAGTTGTTGGCCATCTAATTGATGTGATTCAATTCATTGTTTGGAGCATTCTCTAGAATTCTTTAACTGGAACAAAGTCAAAATCAGATACTGTGATGGCGCATCCTTCGCTGGCCACCCGGAAAATGAGCCTAAGGTGCATTGTGTTTGGAGATTTTGCTGCCTTGTTTTAATTTTATAAACGGGAGAATGTAAGCTGTTAGTTTAACATTGGCTGTTCTTCTATTTCATAGAATGGATCAGGACCTTTTTTTAGGGGCCAACTTATATGGGAAGCAGTTATGGATGAACTCTTGTCAGTTGGCTTGTCAAAAGTGAAACCGGTATCTCGTGGTTACTTCGGTTAAGCTCTATTTGAATAATATGAAGTGCAGTTCACAGCTTTTAAACATCAGAAATTTTCTATGCATGTATCGATGATTATGACTATACAAGATGTCTTTTTCACTCTCTTTCGAAGAGCTGGTTTCATTAATATTATAATGATATGATTGGTCCAGCAATTGTAATACCATTCTCCGCAAGAAAAGTATTGTTTTCCACTGTGAACTAATTGAAAGCTACTCATCGAGATTATTACAATGAGTGGTCTATTTCTGCTAATAAGCATGAGTGGCACTCTTACAGGCTCTTCTTTCAGGATGCTCTGCCGGTGGGTTAGCGACTCTTATACATTGTGATGACTTTTGACGTCTTCTGCCTAAG